>CM040428.1:1317500-1917500 GCA_022702705.1 Papilionanthe hookeriana x Papilionanthe teres
TTGAAACTCTTTGTGACACTCCCATGAACATTTATCAACATTAATTTTACATCAAATCTAACCTTAGCCCAACCTTGGCCCAAGTTAGCCCAATTTGACCCACTTTGGCCCCTTTACCAAAAAGCCCAAATTGAACCCATTTCAACTCCATATGACACCAAACCTTATCCAAATCAAACATGATACACCCCTAAACTAAACCCAACATTTAGTTGGCATGCTCTTTTACAAAACTTTCATCCAAAAGACCATTTTAAAATCTAAAAACCCACTTTCTTAAACCTTTTTAAAAGCCCATTTCCAACAAATTCAAAAGCCCAAATTTCATTCCAAAGCCCACATGAAATTTTACCTCATCATTCCCTATGATTTAAATCACCCCTAAGTTTCAAAATCATCATTGAACCATTCCATATCAAGCATCATCCAAATTTCCACCAAAATGCCAAAAGTCATAAAATCCGCTTTCATGAAATTGACCAAATCTTTTCCCAAGCCAAATGAAGCCATGAAGCCATGCATAAGCCATATGCAAGCCATGGGAGTCACTTTACACCTCACCATGTCAATTATGGCAAATGGAGGGGGTCTCTTTCTAAATCCTTCATTAAGCCTTTTAACCATACTCATGTCACACTCTAAACCAAGCTTAGCCACCTCACCATGGAAAGTGACCTTACCACTCTCTCTTGGCTGACCCAAATGATTCCTCCCAGCCCAAAGTCAAGCGTTGGGGAGGTGCACCTAGCCTAAACCATGCCTTGGACCAAAATGAGCCCAAAATACACTCTCCCCCATTCCACTTAAATCAAACCTCTTTACAGATGTCAACGACCAACTGATCTCACAAACATCAAGCCCTGGCCTCCCTGACCCCGAGGGTGACCCATGCCTGGCCGGCCGGCCACCACGATCACCGGAAAACACCATGGCCGAGAGGTCTAAATTGATTCAAAAATTCAATTCCCCCTTGCTGAGTTGTCCCAACCTAAATGGCCACCATGGCTGTTCTTCTCTTGCATAGAGCAGCTGATCCCAAGCATCAAACCCCCCTGGGAGGCCCTCCAGCCATGTCTGCTTAAACCTCACACCCTCTCGGCCAAAGAAGGTGATGAACCAAACCTAAACAAAGCTCTGCCAAAATTGCTCCAGGACCTTCTCCTCACATAGAGCAGTTGATCCCCACTGCTTTCCAGCCCTAAACCTCATTGATTGAGCTCAATTTTGGAGCTCAATTCTCAGCCCAGAACCAGGACATATCTAAAACCTCCACAAAATCTAAATTAAACTCACCCACACCTGCACAGGACCAAGAGAAGGAGTTACCCAGTAAAAGCCCCCTCTCCAGGCCACCCATTTGCTCCAGCCTCTAAGGTTTGAAATCGGCTGTGGACACTTTAATACCTAGACAATTCCCCAGAGCCAGAGACTTCATCTAGAGCTTCCTTGGGTGCAATTGAAGGTGACACAACTCTCTGATTGAAGCTACACTTCTCAGAGCAAAGGAATGGATCATTCCTTCCTCCCAAGCTTCCAGTGATTCTCCAGTTTGTTTTACTTAATTTCATAGCATGTAAACCGTATGGATGTGTTCGTCTTCAAGACGAATCCATAGAGCATAAGAACACGAAAATCCATTGAGAAATGAGAGAGTTCTTAGGGTTTTAGTGTGGACGGTCACGGTGCACCAGTCTTAGACAATGACCAGGCGCCGTCCGATCGAGCGTGTATCGAGTGAACGGTTCTGATTGCGTTGGACCAGGGAATGTTACATGAACTGTGGGCCCCTGGAACGCTGAGTCAGATGGCGGCGGTGAATGGGAGCGCGAGGCGTGGGCTTTCGGAGCTGCCGAGGTTGACGCGGCGCCGCGTGGATAAGTATAAAAATATGGAATTTTTGATTTATCTAAATACCCAGAACTTAGAAAATCCATATCTTTGTGTAGAAAAATCATAAAAATAAACTAAAAATATACCCTTGCTCAGTGAACAGAGGAGAATAATGTGGAAAAGAAATCAAGTTATTTTCATGAGTATTTTATTTTTAATTAATTATTTACTTGTTTCAGTATTTTGATTCTTCATTTTCATAGACAATTCACCATCGCATGAGACCATAGGGCTTTTGAAGCCTCTGATCTTGGGAACATTCCCTGAATTTCTTAAGGTCAGAGGCCATCTCTATAGAAAGTTATGTATTTTTTAAGTTTAGGTCACTATTTTTGGTATCTTAATTCCAATAATTACCATGTTGTTCAATAAATTCCAAAAAAAATTGAGAAAGTTTCTTAGGACCAGAGGACCCTAGGATAATTATATCATGGGTTAATTCTTTAGGAATAATCCTAATTGGCCTAATTACGCAAAACCGAACTTTAATTAATTAGGGTTAACCACACATTAAAATAACTTGAAAACAATTCTCCATTAATCTTTGGGATCAGAGGGACCTCACATAAAAATTTGAAGTCAATTGGAAATGTTTAGCCCCATTAAATGAATTAATTAAGCCACATGATCAAAATTAAACTTAAAAAATTCATAACTTCAAAAATACATTTAAAAAATTCACCAAATTGGTTTTGTGGGCTCTCTAATATCAGAGGAGTCTATAAAAATTAAAATTAAAATTTTCTAAAATTTTTCATTTTTTAATGCTATTTTAATATTTAAATAATTAAAAAATATTAAAAATCACAAAAATATTAAAAATCATAAGAATGTCACATTATGACTCCCAATCACTTAGGAATAAACCAAATATTTTTCCTAAGTCTCAAAGTAAAGATATTGAATTTGAAATGCTTAAAACCATTTTTAATATAAAAAAATGTATTTTCCAACCTTTTCAATAAATTAATTCCAATAAATCAAAGAAAAATCAGAAAATTATAAAATTTGTTTCTCTGAACTCCTTGAGGTCAGAGAGATTTATGAAAAATATGAAATCCCTTTTTCAACCTTTATTTTATTTGATAATTAATTAATACTCTAAAAATAAAAATAATTATAATAAATAAAATATAATTTAAAAAATAATCAAAATTGGTCAAAGTGCTCCTCTGGTCATTAGGAACATCCCATAATTTTCTTAAGGATAGAAACCTATCCTTGGTTATGTTGTTGAATTTCCATTAAAAATCCCTATTTTTCACTAAAAATAATTATATAAATAAATTAAATTCAGAAAAATCACATCTTCTCCTCTAATGTCCTAATTGACATATGAGTGAAATGACATATAAATTTCAAGTTCATTTGAACTCAATTTAGTGAGTTATGAAATTAATAAGCCTAAAAGGGCATAAAGGTAATTAAAAAAAATTTAAACCCCTTTATTAAAATTTTAGGTTTAATTAAAATGGAGGGTAAAATATTTGATTTTATCTTTCTTGGATGATTGAAACTTTGGGAAATTAAAAGGGTAGGAACCCATTAATCACTTTTAACAAACTAAAAAATGAAACTTTAATTATTTAAACAAATTTAAATTTTTGAAGATTAATAAAAATTTGAATTATTAAAAATAGGGATATAACTTGAGAGGATATTAATTCTTTAATAAGAAAATCCCTAAATAAAACACCTCAATAATATTTAACTCTTAATTAAGATTATAATGATAATCCAAGCTAAGTAAATTAAAAATTAAAAAAATAACCCTTAAATTAAAGGAAAGCTCAAAATATTAAGTGGTTTAACAATTAAATTAAATTAAATTAAATTAAATTAAGTAAAAATTAAATTAAAATTAAAATTTAATTAAATTAACATTTTAACAATTAAGTTAAATTAAATCTAAAATATTGAAATTAAATTGAATTAAATTAAGTTAAATTCAATTAAATCAAATTTAAATTATATTAAATTAACATCATTCAATAATAAAAGTAAAACAAGTTCAAAATATTAAAATCACTTAAAGTATAAAGATTTAAACAAAAAATAGTTGGAACACTATTCCAAACTTAAAATTATTAATTAAAACCTCATAATTAAACTAAATCACTTTAAACCATTAACTTAAACTTCAATTAAGAATGGTTAAATTCTTTAACAAACCAACTTGCCCCTAAAGGCTTTAACTATTATAAATCTTAAACGAAGTATTAAGTGAGATGTCACTTTACTTATAATATAATCAAACATCCTAATTCACTGAGCAAGAAGGAAAATCTAAACTGAATTTTGGATGATTAATTCATATGTGCAACTAAATTTACTTGGACTCAAAATGATCTCGGAAATATTGAAAAGATGTTTAGGACTCGTCCTAAGCACTTTCTTAATATGATGAGATGTTTTAGAAGAACAATTGAATTTAATTGTTCTTTGATGAAGAAAATCATCCTTAAACAAAACACAAGAACCTAGACATCATAGGAGTTGACTAGCAATAGGATTAGGATTTTGGTAGACAACCAAAACCTTCCCTTAGCTTTACCTTGGTACTTGTTATAAATATTTAAATGCCTTAATATATGTTTTAAGTGCAGCTTGTGATGACAGGAAGACCCTCCAGGTACGCTTTTATTTAATTGCAATTTACTTTATTGCAATTTACTTACATGCACTGCACTTTACTTTTTCTTGCATGTTAAACAAGACTGTTGCATGAAAACCAGAACCTTTAGGATAGTCCCTGAACTGAAACCAAAACTAAATTAAAAGTCATCATAAGATAAAATTCACCACCACAACTTTCCAAAATATAAAACAACTCCAAATTTAATCACAAAGAGAACAACAAAACTACAATTGCAACTAAATTAAAACGTCTCGTTGAATGATCGGGAATACCTTGGATGATGTAACCCATGTGTTGCTAACGGGATTTCTCACGGTCTAAATGAAAGTGTGGAACTCTTTCAGTTGAGTTTAGCAAATTCATCTGGACTAAGTGAATTCGATGAAAATAACGGTGCCGGGATGACGGAACCGTGCATCCCAGCACCGTGGGATCTTAATCGGTTCTGTTTAAACAACTTTAAGATTTGTTTTAATTAAAATAAAAACATTTTGACTTTAAGATTTCTAAACCAAAACACTTCTCTCATCTCCTAATTTTCACCTTCTAAAACTAAACCTCTGCAACAACAAGGAGCTCGGAGCATGGTGGGCAGCACGACCATCGTCGTCAGCAAAACTGGAATCTACTTTAGCAAAACCTTTCTTAGAATTAAATAACCAAACCATAGGACTTCGAGGTAGTTTACCTAGTGCAAAATAATTCCTCTTTTTTTTGTTAGGCATTTGTATAATCATGTTATACAAATTAAGCCCTAACCGGTCTTAAGACTCCGAGGTAGTCGTTTGATACGACATAAACCCTCATATCTTCAAGGCTATTTGTACGATCATGTCGTACGAATATAAGTCCTAACTAATTAAAATTGGCAAGATTATAACATCAAATAAATTCCCGAATTGAAACCAAACAATAGGATAGTTTGGGATGTTGCCAAGGTTCTTCTTGGATCCTCAGCTTCTCCTACTTCTCTTCCTTTGAATTCTAGAAATGAACTATTCCAAATTTGAGTTATTCCTTTTTGAAATCTCCAAAATTCAATTGTTTGAAAACCTTAAACTTTGGAATTCTTGAGAGCAAAACCACTGATCATTATCGAGAGTTTTCTTAAATGATTCCCGTCATTTAAGATGTAATTAACCATAGGGGCTTGCCCTTATAGGGAACTTTAAGAACCCAGGTAATATAAACCACGCTTAATTCCTTTATATTAAGCAGGGGAACTTGTCGGCTTATAAAATTGGTTCACAGACCAAACAGATGTTACAAATCTTCTAGTTTATTTAATCGAGCCTCATCATCAAGCAGTATGTCTATTCTTCGGGATAGATACACGGTTTGTGGTGTGGTGCTCGTTTATATAAACTATTTGGGATGTGAGATCGTTTGATTTCATATCTTAAAATTTTCAAACTTAAATATTATTTTCAAAATTAAATGTTACTTTCCAAATTATATATATATTTAAATTAAAATTTAAAATTCACCGACAACTCT
This sequence comes from Papilionanthe hookeriana x Papilionanthe teres, assembly GCA_022702705.1. Classification (NCBI taxonomy): domain Eukaryota; kingdom Viridiplantae; phylum Streptophyta; class Magnoliopsida; order Asparagales; family Orchidaceae; genus Papilionanthe; species Papilionanthe hookeriana x Papilionanthe teres. The sequence continues at coordinate 1,323,526 of CM040428.1, forward strand.
GTAGGCGACCCACATTTTTAAAATTAAACTTACAAACTAAAAATATGCTGACAGATTGTCGTCAAGCCAAATCTTGAAAGTGATGCAATCCTCTATCTTATGCCCGAGCATCCGGTGGTAAGGGCAATAGTTTAGATGATCTTTCTTATTGACTTCTTCCGGCCTCTTGGGCTCTGGTAGCTGAAAATCGGGTGTCTTCATTAAACTGCAGAACACCTTCGCTACTGCTTCAGTTTTGAATGGATATTCCTTATTCAAAAAATATTTCAGGGTACGCTGTGGATGAGGCGGTTGTTCATAATGCTGAGGCAACTGATAGCTTGGTCGAGGCTGTTGATAACCCTGCTGAGGTTGTTGGTAAGTACGTTGCGGTGGTTGATAGCTAGGCTGTAGTCGCTCTGGCTGTATCTGTACTGGCTGCTTACCATTATCTGCTGCCGCGACGATTCTAGACTTCTTTTCGAATGTTTTCACCGGTTTCTGTTTATCGGTCTTGTCCACAAAACTTAGCTGCTTTGCGTCCTCCTGTAAGCTCCCGGCCTTGCTAAGCAGCTTCTCAAAAGTCTTGATTGTAAATCCTTTAAGGAGAAGTGCTATCGGGCCGTGGATACTTTTCAGCAAAATACCGATCGCATGCTGTTCCTGTAGTTGTGGTTCACACTTCATGCTTAAATTTCTCCATCGAAGTATGTAATCCACTAAAGTCTCGTTCGGTTTCTGGTGCTCCACCACTAGATCACCGATGGTGATGTGGTGTCGAGCCCCGGCAAACCGTTTAACAAAGAGGTTTTCCAATTCTGCAAAGGTCTTAACTGAACCATTTGACAATTCTACGTACCAGTCGAAGGTGATCCCTGACAAACTGCTGTCACTCCCACCGGCATTGCAGCAATTAGCACGAAAATGTGCGACATGCTGCCGGGGGTTTCCCGTTCCATCAAAAGTCTTAAACAGAGGTGGTACGAAGCCTTTTGGGTATTAGACGACATCAAATTCTTCAGGGTAAGGTCTACCCATCTGAATAGATGCTCCACTCTTGGATTGTGCTAAAGCTTCTCGCACTTGCTATTCTACCATGTTTTTAATGTCATTTTCAGGAATCATGCTCTGTGCAGAATCCTTCTTTGGTTGCTTGTCTCCATTGACGGATGTGATCTCTTTTACTCCATCTGCAATATGGATGATCTCTGGGGGTGTTTCTTTCTGAGGTTGCACCTGACTTTGGAGAGTGGCTAAAGCAGCAGCTATCTCTTCCATCCTCTTTGCCATCTGAGAAATTGTGTCATCTTTTTCTCGAAGCTGTGCTCTCATCACTTCCAGTTTGTCTCTTTCCGCAGCAGTCGGAGCACCTTACGAAGCTGATGATGCTCGTGTCTCAACCATGTTGATCTCGGCATACTCCTCATCTATGAACTCTGATGAATCAACTTCATTTTCCAACTTTTCCCCTCTTTCTTTTGCCAACAGTCAGATATCCGTCCTTAGCTTTCCTATAGCATCCACACGGTCTCGCAGTTGTCGTGTGATGACTGTTGAACTTCTTTTCCAGGAGTTTCTTTTATTGCAGTAGTACTTTCTTTTGATTCAGGCTCTTTGACGAGGCTTTTCTTCTCAGGACATTTTGTTGGTCTCGGCTCGGTAATAATAGGTCGCCACACTATCCATCTTGCAGTAGAAGGCCTAGGGCTGGACGGTCTGTCGACTATATGCTGGTAGGTGGTGTCCTCCCTAATGTGATGGCCTGATACAACAACAGGTGAACTAGCTCTCATTTTCTTCCTTGATTTCTCTACGGCAGTGACAGGCTATACTCGCGGTCCGAGGTGGGATCTAGCTGGTACTCATCCCATTCTTCTTAGGATTTCTGACACGGGGCATCTTTCTTCCTTTGCCAATTTTTCTATCACAGCTTTTAGCCGAGCAAATGGCATAGTCTTAACCCTTTTTCTTTTGTAGTTACTATAGTATGCAGGTCGGGGTAGTGTAGCGGCAATCTTTTGGACGTCTTCTTCATCTGATGCAGCAGAGAGGGGGTGAAACCTACTCCCTTCCAACAGAGGTGTAAACTCAGGCAGTTCAAGGATCTCTTCCAGGAAAGCAACTTCAGCGGCCTTGGCTTTCTCGATCCTGGCGATCTTTCTGCTTCTATTTTCCTTTGAGTCTGAGTTAGGGGTGCAACTCTTGAACTGGACCCAATCTCAAAAATAGATGGTATTGTAGCAAAATCTGTACCCTCCACGGTGACAGGCTCATCACAGACTTGGATTTCCTTCCCCTTCAGTTTGGCAGAAGCCGGGGTAGGTGCAGAGATGACTAGACCGGTGGGGGTAGAGACAACAGTCCTCCTACGAATAGCAGTACTTCTTTCAGTTGGAACCCTTTGCAGGGGAGGGAATTCTTGAGTCGACTTCAGGTTGAACTCAATCAGGGGTTTCTCAGTTTCTGGCACTTTGTCCATTAGTGCGAATAGAGTGAAGTCAGCGAATTTGATATCTGTGTTACCGAATCCTTGTTCGAAAAGGATGATCCAATTGTCGGGCAGCTCATCCTTCTAAACGGTGAAGTCTATTCCGTTGGTGAAGGAGAAGATTAACTTTGGGGCAGACATTTTTTGCAGGGCAGATTTCGAACGTCTGTCCTGAATTATGCTTCCTTTTGTCGCAAAACTTAGGACGAAAAAGAAAGAGTCCGAACACATTTTCGTTTATCTTAGTGTATTTGTGATCTAAAAGAGTTTGTTTATTAAAGGGTTGTTTATTAGAAGATTTGTTTGTTAGGAACGAAATGTTTAAACAACAGAGGTTTATAGAAAAAGGAAGGGACCCGGTTAGGAATTGAAAAGGGAGAGAAATTCTCGTAAGGCTTCTCAATCTAAAGAACCGCTCCTAAGCTAACACCAATTTAGGGTCCACCCCACCTCTTAAGAGGCAAAAGGATTTTGGAACCTCTCTGTTTAGGGGTGTCTTAACAGTGGCTCCTAAATCCAAAAGGGAGTCGACTATTCTTGCTCAAGATAGAAAAGAGCGAGGTATGCCAACGGAAGAATGATAGTTTGGCCCACTAGGGATATGGACTCACTATCAATTTATGAAAGCAAAACCATCTTATTAGGATGGAGAGAAGAACTAGTCCCCAGCGGAGTAGCCAGAAGTTGTGCGGCTTATTTTTAGGTTGTGTGTTTAATTTATAATTACATATAACTTGAAAGTAGCATTTGGTTTTGAAAATAATTTTTAAGTATAAAAAATTTGAAGATATGAAATCAAACCGATCTCACATCCTAAATAGTTTATATAAACAAGCACCGCACCACAAACTGTGTATCCATCCCGAGGAATAGACACATTGCTTGATGATGGGGCTTGATTAAATAAACTAGTAGATTTGTGACATCCATTTGGTCTGCGAACCAATTTTATAAGCCGACAAATTCCCCTGCTTAATATAAAGGAATTAAGCAGGGTTTATATTACATAGGTTCTTAAAGTTCCCTATAAGGGCAAGCCCCTATAGTTAATTACATCTTAAATGTCCGAAGACACTTAAGAAAACTCTCGATAATGATCAGTGGTTTTGCTCTCCAGAATTTCAAAGTTTAAGGTTTTCAAATAATTGGATTTTGGAATTTCAAAAGGGATTAGCTCAAATTTGGAACAATTAATTGTAAGAGTCCAATGGAAGAGAGGTAGGAGAAGCTGAGGATCCAAGAAGAATCTTGGCAACTTCCCAAACTATCATATTGTTTGGCTTTAATTTAATAGTATGTTTAATGTTTCAATCCTGCTAATTTTAATTAATTAGGACTTATATTTATATGACATGATCATACAAATAGCCTCGAAGATGTGAGGGTTTATGTCGTACCAAACAACTACCTCGGAATCCTAAGACCGATTAGAACTTAATTTGCATAAAATGATTATGCAAGTGCCTGACAAAAAGTTAAGGATTTATGTTGCACTAGGCAAACTACCTCAAAATCCTATGGCTTGGTTATTTTAAACTAAGAAAGGTTTTGTTGAAGTAGACCCGAGTTTTGCTGAAGAAGATGGTCGTGCTGCCCACCGTGCTCCAAGCTCCTTGTTGTTGCAGAGATTTAGTTTTAGAAGGTGAAAGTTAGGGGATGAGGGAAGTGTTTTGGTTTAGAAGTCTTAAAGTCCAAATGTCTTTAATGTTTTATTAGGGGAATCTTAAAGTTGATTATAACAACACCGGTTAAGATCCCACAGTTCCATCATTCCGGCACCGTTTTTTTTTATCGGATTCACTTAGTCCAGATGAATTTGCTAAACTCAACTGAATGAGTTCCACTCTTTCATTCAGACCGTGGGAAATCCTGTTAGCAACACGTAGGTTACATCATCCGAGGTATTCCCGATCATCCAACAAGACGTTTTAATTTAGTTATAGATGTAGTTTTGTGTTCTGTTTGTGATTAAATTTTGAGTTGTTTTATCTTTTGAATGTTGTGGCGGTGAATTTAATCTTGTGTTGATTTTAATTTAATTTTGGCTTCTGTTTTGTGGCTATCCTAAAAGTTTCAGTTTTCATGCAACAATCTTGTTTAATATGCAAGAAGAGTAAGGTGCAGCTTAAATAAATTGCAATAAAGTAAATTGCAATAAAATAAAAGCGTACATGGAGGGTCTTCTCGTCATTCCCAGCTACACTTAAAACACATGTTAAGGCATTTAAATATTTATAACAAGTACATAGGTAAAGTTAAGGAAAGGTTCTGGTTGTCTACCAAATTCCTAATCCTATTGCAAGTCATCTCCTATGACGTCTAGGTTCTTGTATTTTTTTTAAGGATGATTTTCTTCATCAAAGAACAATTAAATTCAATTATTCTTCTAAAACATCCCATCATATTGAGGAAGTGTTTAGGACGAGTCCTAAACATCTTTTCAATATTTTTGGGATTAGTTTTGAGTCCAAATGAGTTTTATTGCACAGGTGAATTAATCATCCCAAAATTTAGTTTAGTTTGTTTCTTGCTCAGTGAATTAGGATGTTTGATTATCTTATAAGTAAAGTGACATTTCACTTGATGCTCTACTTAAGAGTTATAATAATGAAAACCTTTAGGGGGCAAATCAGTTTGCTAAAGAATTTAATGATTTAAAATTGGAATTGGTGATTTAAAGTGATTTAATTTAGTTATGAAATTTTAATAAATTTAAGTTTGGAATAGTGTTCAAGTTATTTTATTCTTAAGTGTTTTAAACCATTTGAATTGAAAGAGGAGTTTAAATTATTTAATTTATACTTTAATGATTTAATTTTAATTTTATTGCAATATTCTAGATTAACTTTTAATTAGTTGATTTTTTTAATTAAGAATTTACTTTTGTGAAATTGATTTTTAATGTTTCAAATTTGTTTTAAGTTTGTTTTCCAGTGATTTTTGAAATTAATAATTTTTCTTTTTAATGTTTTAAATTTATTTCAATTTAATTATCAAGTTATTTAATGTTTTAAGTTTTAATTTAATTAAGGGTTCACTTTCCTTTTAATTATTTAATTATTAATTTCAATTATCACTTTAAATTTAATTAAAAGTTAAATATTATAGTGGTTCATTTAGGGATTTTAGTTTAAGTTATTATAGTCTCTCTAAATTATATCCCAATTTTAATAATCTAAATTTTAACTTATTCTTCCAAAATTCAAATTGTTTAATTAATTAAAATTTAATTTAAATATTTTCAAGATGATTAATTTGTTTCTACCCCTTAATTCTCTAGGTTTCAATCTTATAATGAAAATTTTAAAATCAAATATTTCACCCTCCCATTTTGATTAGACCTAAATGTTAATTAGGGTTAAAATCCTTTAATTACCTTTATGCCCCTTTAGGCTTATTTATTTCATAACTCATCAAATTAAGCTCAAATGAACTTTAAATTTTTATGTCACTTCACTCATTTGCCAATTAAGACATTAGAGGAGAAATAATGTTTTTTTTTAATTTAATTTAATTTATATAATTATTTTTATGGAAAATAAGTCTTTTCAATGAAAATTCAACAACATGACCAAGGTAAGGTTTCTATCCTTAGGAAAATTATGGAATGTTATTACTAACCAGAGGACCACTTGGACCAATTTTAGTGATTTTTTGAATTATATTTTATTTATTATAATTATTTTGAGTTTTGGAGTGTTAATTAATTATAAAATAAAATAAAGGTTGAAAAATGGATTTTATATTTTTACTAAATCTCTCTGACCTCAAGGAGTTCAAAGAAATAAATTTTATAATTTTCTGATTTTTTTTTTATTTATTAGAATTAATATAGTGAAAGGGTTGAAAAATCCATTTTTAATATTAAAAATTGTCTTAAGCATTTAAAATTCAATATCTTTACTTTGAGACTTGGGGAAAATATTTGGTTTGTTCCTAAGTGATTAGGAGGTGAAATATGACATTTTTATGATTTTTAATATTTTTTGTGATTTTTATGATTTTTTAATTATTTAAAATATTAAAATAAGGTGAAAAATGAAGATTTTTAGAAAATTCCAATTTTAATTTTCTTAGACTTCTCTAATATTATAGAATCCCCAAAACCAATTTAGTGAATTTTTAATGTGTATTTTTGGAGTTATGAATTTTTAAAGTTTAATTTAACTTATGTGATTTAATTAATCCATTTAGTGGGGTTAAGCATTTTCAATTGATTTCAAATTTTTATGTGAGGTCCCTCTGATCCTAAAGATCAGTGGAGAATTATTTTCAAGTTATTTTGATGTGTGGTTAACCATAACTAATTAAAGTTCAGTTTTGAGTAATTAGGCTAATTAGGGTTATTCTTGATGAATTAACTTAAAAAATAATTATCCTAGGGTCGTCTGGTCCTAAGAAACTTTTCCAAATTTTCCTAGAATTTTCAAAGCAATATACTAATTAATGGAATTAAAATACCAAAAACAGTGACATAAAATTGAAAAATACATAACTTGCCATAGAGATATCCTCTGATCTTGAGGCTTTAAGAGCCCTATGGTCTCATGCCATGGTGAATTTTCTATGAAAATGGAGAATTAAAATACTGAAATGAGTAAATAATTAATTAAAAATAAAATACTCATCAAGTTGACTCAATTCTTTTTCCACATTATTCTCCTCTGTTCACTGAGCAAGATGATATTTTTATTTTATTTTTGTGATTTTTTACACAAAGATATGGATTTTTCAATTTCTGGGTCTTTAAATAAATCAAAAAATCCATATTTTTCTACTTATCCACGCGGCGCCGACTCATCCTCGGCGGCTCCGAAAGACTACACGTCGCCTCCCTATTCGATGTCGCCATCTGACTCAGCGCTCTGGGGGCCCGCGGTCCATGTACCGTCTGTCGATCCGGCGCAATCTGGACCGTCCACTCGATACACGCATGATCGGACGGCGCCTGGTCATCGTCTACGACTGGTGTGCACCAATGAGCGTCCACACTAAAACCCTAAGATCTCTCTCATTTCTCAACAGATTTTTGTGTTCTTATACTCTATGGATTCGTCTTGAAGAGACGAACACATCCATATGGATTACATGCATTAAAATTAACTAAAACGAAATGGAGAACCACTGGAAGCTCTCGGGGAGGAGGAGTGTCCATACCTTGGTTCAGGAGGTGAGGCCTCAACTGAATGTGCTCGGCGCATTCGCTGGAGTTGGACAAGCCTGGGGATGAAGCCTCTGGCCCTGTCAAATTGTCTATGTACAACTTTCACCAAGCTCGATTTCAAAGCTTGGCCGATAGAGAGAATGGCTGGCCTAGTGAGGGGGCTTCCACTGGGGAACTCCTTCTCTTGGTTCTGTGCAGGTGTGGGTGAGTTTAATTTGATTTTGGTGGAGGTTCAAGAGATTTCCTGGTTTTTGTTGGATTTTTGACTGAGAAATTGAGCTCTGTTAATGGGGATTAAGGCAAAGGGACACTGGGGATCAATTGCTCTAGGTTAGGAGAAGGTCATGGAGCAATTTTGGCAGAGTTTTGTTAAGCTCTGGTTCATCACCTTGTTTGGCCGAGAAGGTGGTGGGTTTAAATAGGCATGGCTGGAGGGCTTCTCAGGGGGAGTTTGGGCTTGGGATCAGCTGCTCTATGCAAGGGAAGAACAACCATGGAGTCTAATTGAGTTAGGACACCTCAGCCAGGTGAATTTGAATTTTTGAATCCAAATAAAGCTCTCGGCCATGGTGTTTTTCGGTGACTGTGGTGGTTGGCCGGCCAGACATGGGTCACCTTCATGGTCAGTGAGGTCAGGGTTTGAATTTGGTGCAAGCAATGGAGATTGACCATGTGTAAAGATCTTGATTCAAAATGTAATGGGGAAGGGGCTCCTTTGGACTTGGTTTGGTCAACCCATGGAAATTGGATTGGTGCACCCACCAAGGTCTGATTTGGGCTGAAGGGAATCAGGTAAATCAGCTAGCTTAGTGGGGATAAGTCACCATCTAAGCATATTTAAGCTTAAGCATGGTTTAGGGGAAGCATGAAAAGGTTTAATCACTCTTAAGGGAATCATTAAAGGTTCCACTCCTTTTGCCCAATATGGTATGGTCACATGAACACCACTCACATGGCTTGCATGGGGCTTAAGGATGGCTTCAAGGCTAGCCTATGGCTTGCCCATGGCTTGGCTCAATTTCATGAAAATGGATTTTGGGATTTTTCATGGATTTTGGTGGAAATTTGGATGAAGCTTTATTTAGAATCATTTGATCATTGGTTTAGGACTTAGGGATGATTTTAATTGAATGCATTATGAAGAAGAGTGTCATATGGACTTTGGATGAATTTTTGGGCTTTTGGAATTGGGGGAAGTGGGCTTTTAGAATGGTTTAAGAAAGTGGGCCTTTAGGTTTGAAAACAAATTGGTGGATGCAAATTTTGTGAAGGATTTGGCCAAAAAAATGTTGGGTTTAGTTTAGGGATGTGTCATAAGTGATTTGAAACAAATTTGAGGTGATTTGGAGTTGAATTGGGTTTGATTTGGAACTTTCTGGTAAAGGGGCCAAAGTGGGTCAAATTGGGCTAACTTGGGCTAAGGTTGGGCTAAGGTTAGATTTGATGTACAATTAATGTTGAAAAATGTTTATAGGAGTGTTACAATGAGTTTTCAACTTTGGTTGGGCTTTGATTTTGGGATTTGGGCCCATTTGGGTTTATGGTGGGTTTAGGCCAAAAATGGGGATCTTGGTTTTGGGTTAGGTTTGGGTGGTGTTATAGGTTCAAATTTGGGGCAAATCTTGTTAGTGTTTTGTTTGTGGGGATATTAGGAAGGTTTAGGAAAAGATTTGGGGTTAATTGGGGTTGAATTGGGTTGGTTTGGGCTAGGTTTAGGTCATGGGCCAAAATTGGGCTTTAAGCTTCAAAGTGGAATTGGATCCAAATGTTAATCAAATTGGGCTTGGATTTGGTCTAAATTGATATTGGGGATAATGAATTGAAGTTTAGAATTGGATTGGATCAACATTGAGGTCAATTAGGTTGATTTAGTGGGACATTGGGTCCACTTGGGTTAAAAATATGTCAAATTGTGGGTTTGGTAAAAGTGGGTTAAATTGACAAAATTGGCCTATGGTGTAGTTGAACAAAATTAAATTGGGAATATTTGGAATTTTTTGAAGTTTTCTGGGAATTTTTTTGGAATTTATGGATTTTTTTGTTAAGAAGGGCATTTTGGGTATTTGGAGGGTATTGGGGGGTATTTTTGGAAATTTTGGTATATTTGGCTAAGGATGATCAATTTGAATGGTGGGAAATGTTTAGGATTGGTTTTGAGAAATTTTGGGTAATTTAGGTGATTTTGCAAATTTTGGGTAGTTTCAAGGGCATTTGGTAGGTTTAGTGGGTGTAGGGCCCAGGGGTCAAAAATTGAAATTTTGGAAAAATGAAGATTGATCAAGTTTGAGTAGAATGGAATCACTTTGGTTGAGCCATGAAGCCATATCAAGCCCATAAGAGCCATGAGAGGACTCATTTGAGGCATTCACTATATTAATCCTAACCCTCTTAGACAAGGGCCTAGGGGTTAAGGTCCATCCGTATGAATTACCTACATGAGTCAGGAAGTCAAGCTAGGTATGAATGGTTTTAGGATTTGGAATGTGTGTGAAAGTGTAGTGTGTGCAGGTCAACCCTCACCAGACCAGGTCACGCAGGGTAGTCCTAGGGCCAAAGAGTCCTATAGGGAACTCATCCTTTAAACCTCCACATTTGATCTTAACTCTCCAAGTGACTTAGGGGTTTACAATCAAACTTATGGGGTTTGCAGGGAGTTAAGAGGTGTTTGAATTTCTAAGTGGTGGGTTCCATTTCTAGTCCTCTAAGATAGTCAAAGGGAAAGCCTAAGGCTAGATCCTAAGTACTAAGGAGAGAGAAGAGAAAAGACCACATCAAAAATGAGGTCAACAAGATATTTTATGAAAAGACCATAATTATTACTGATTCAATGAAGAAGAAAAAAGATATTTTATTCTTATAACTTTTATATTGTTTTTAGAGTATTGATAATTTCATTTCCTGCTTAAACTTGTTATTAAAAATATCAAAAACAACTTTTTGAAATTAAATCCTTAAATCATTCTTACAAAAATAAATTAAAAAAGTAAAAAGTTATTTTTCTTATTTCTTTAAATTTTTACACATTTCCCTGTGAGTTCGATATCTCGAAGCTTAATCAAAAAGTCTTATATTACTTGATAAACGATACGTATACTTGCATAAAATGCCATATTATAAATCATAAATTTCATAATTAAATCGTAAGCATAAATATTTGGGCATCAAGAATCCATTGCAGTCTTCTATCAAAGTCCACAAAAATTTTATGTCAAAATTTTATGATAGACTTATCTATGAACTGGAATCATTATTGTTTTATCGAATATACCTCTTTAAAAGAGCTAGAAAAGATGATATTGTTTTTCGAATGATCTTCTGAAAATAAGTATTTTAACAAAAGACGAAGAGAAGGAATCTTTAAAATCAAATCCCTAGTGAAGTCGCCACTCTCTTGTCGACGATGGAAACTCGTCAGGATTCCAATCATCACCAATTCCTGGAAGTCATGTCAAATGTTAAGGAGTTGCCAGTCTATTTATATTGCCTCAATCTTTATTCCCTTTTTGAAAAGGGTAAAAGAAAATGAAAAGGAGTAAAATAGACAACCAAAGGAAAGGTAATGTGATATCCTTATAAGGAGAACTCTAGAATGTTCTTATCCTATTAAGAAAATCACAAGTCCGATAACTAGAGATTTTTAGGTATCTAACCTATTCTGAGTTCTTTTTACTTCTCCTATAGAAGCAAGCTTGTACAGTTAATTACATCCTAGGAAATTCTAGTTTTGCCTAAGAAAACTCTTAATTAATGTTAAAAACTCATTTTCTGAATACTTTTTAGGAAAATAAACATTCAAATGTTTTATTCCTAATGTTTATCTCATTTTGTTGTGACATATTATGTTAATTACTTATGTCATGAGTTATATTATAATGTCAAGAAGATATTTGTTGCTTTATTTTTGATTATTTTTGTTTCTCAATTGTCATGTCACTGTTTCATGTCTCATTTTTATTTTATTTTGTTTTATCATGTCTTGTTGTTTTGTTTAGTACTATTTTGATGTTGTTTGGTTAATTTTGTTTAATTTTGATGCTTTTTATTATTATTATTTCATTGTCGACGTCCTGCAATACATAGTTAGCTCATCCTATAACATTCAAAGAAAATCTAAGCGAGGTTTTTAGGTTAAATTGTTTTTGTTTATTTTATGTCATGTCGTTTTGTTTATTTTGTTTTAATGTCGTCATCTCACCATCATCGTCCTGTAAAACGGAGTTAACACACCCTTTCATATGCAAAGAAAATCTAAGAAAGGTTTTGTTTTCAACCCTGCAAAGCAAATAGTGTCAGAAAATAATAGTCGGTCGTCATTTTAGAATTGACAGATATGTAAATTTAGTTAAGTTTCATTTACTGATTTATGTTTTAAAGTTGATTTTAAATGTCGGTCTGTGTTTGATTTTAAAATATTTATTTTTGAGATTCTTTGTTAATTTTTTTTTTATGTTTGTTGAAGATTTTGTTGTTGTTTATATCAATTCCGGTTTGGGTTGATTTTATTCAAAAATTTATGTCAAGTTGGATTTTATTATGATTGTTGTTGTGTTGATTGAACTTTTATGTTACATTAAGTTTGATTTAGGTCGAACTTTATGTCTATTTATCTTTTTTGAATATGGGTTGAGTTTTATGTTAAGTTAAGTTTGATTTAACTTTAGTTCAATTAAATTCAATTTGGTTTGAACTTAAATTTTTTGTCGTTGATTTAGGTCGAACTTTATGTCGATTTATCTTGTTTGAATATGGGTTGAGTTTTATGTTAAGTTAAGTTTGATTTAACTTTAGTTCAATTAAATTCAATTTGGTTTGAATTTAAATTTTTTGTCGCTTTATGTTATATTAAGTCTTTAAGATTTATAATAATTTTGACTTAACTTAGGTTGAATCTAAGTTAACTTTATATTATGTTTAAGTTGGAGTTAGGTTAAGTTTGAACTTAGGCTTTAACTTAAGTTCAATATGAATTGATCTTAGTTTAGGTCAACTTTGGATTCAAGTTAGGTTGAACCTAAGTTATACGTTTTTTACTTAAGTTTAATATGGGTTGAACTAGGTCAACTTAGGTTCAAGTTAATTTAAACTTAAGTTAGAAGTTTTGACTTAAGTTCAATATGGGTTGAACATAAGTTTAGGTTTAACTTGGGTTCAAGTTAGGTTGAATCTAAGTTATAAGTTTTGTTTGATAAGGGTTTGTAGTTAATTAGGTTTAAACCTTATTGATTTAAGGTTAATTAAACCTAGATTGGGTAAAGTTTAACTGATTAATTAGACCTAATTAGGGTAAGTCTAATTGTTTTAAAGTTAATTAAACCTAATTTGGGTAAAGTTTAATTGATTAATTAGACTTAATTAGGGTTAAATCTAATTGTTTTAGAGTTAACTAAACCTAATTTGGTAATGTTTAAATGATTAAGTAGATTTAATTACTCAAGTCTAATTGGTTTTAGGTTAAAAAAACCTAATTTGGGTAAGGTTTAATTGATTATTAGACTTAATTAGGGTTAAGTCTAATTAGTTTAAGGTTAATAAAACCTAATTTGGTAAGGTTTAATTGATTAATTAGACTTAATTGGGGTTTGGTCTAATTGTTTTAAAGTATGTTAAAGTTTAGTTTAATTAAGACTTAATTGTTTAATTAGATCTAGTGGGTTATACCTAATTAAGATTTAGGTTTGATTAAGTCTAATTTAATTAAGACTTAATGATTTAATTAGGTCTAATGGGTTATACCTAATTAGGGTTTAGGTTAATTTAATATGTCATTAAACTGAATTAATGTTTAATTTTTATATTAAAGTTTAATTAATTAAGTTTAATGTCCTTAAACTTAATTAAAATATTATTATTATATTAAAGTGTAATTAATTAAGTTTAATATGTCCTTAAACGTAAATAAAATTTAATTTTTATGTTAAGGTTTAATTAATTAAGTTTAATATGTCCTTAAACTTAATAAATATTTAATGTTTATGTTAAAGTTTAATTAATTAAGTTTAATATGTCCTTAAAATTAATTAAAATTTGATTTTTATATTAAACATAATGTAATTAAGTTTTAATTAATTAAGTTTCATATGTCTTTAAAGTTAATTAAAATTTGATTTTTATATTAAACCTAAAGTAATTAAGGTTTAATTAATTAAGTTTAATGTCTTTAACTTAATTAAAATTTGATTTTTATAGTAAACCTTATGTAATTACGGTTTAATTAATTAAGTTTAATATGTCCTTAAACTTAATTAAAATTTGACTTTTATATTAAACCTATTGTAATTAAGGTTTAATTAATTAAGTTTAATATGTCTTCAAACTTAATTAAAATTTCATTTTTATATTCCTAATGTAATTAAGGTTTAATAGATTAATTAAGTCTAATTAGATGTCTTAGACTTAATTAGGGTTTGATTTTATATTAAACCTGTTTAATTAAGGTTTAATGATTACTTAAGTTTTAATTCAATTAAGACTTAATTAAGGATTGATTTACATTAAACCTATATTAATTAACGTTTAATGATTTGATTAAGTCTAATTTAATTAAGACTTTATTAAGGTTGAAAGCTGATTTAATTAGGTTTTAATTATTATTTAAACCTAATTTAATTAAAACTTTTGTTAATTAATTAAAACTTTTGATTAAGTCTAATTTAATTAAAACTTTTGTTAAATAGACTTGATTAATTTTTGGTTTGAGCTTATTGATATTAAGTTTAAAAGGTTAACCTAGCTCATTTGTGAAATGAGGCTAAGTAATTTATTTAGCTTTAATTTTCTTAGGATTAATTAAATAATTCATTATTATTAATCCTAAGAATTCAAAATGTCATTCTAAATTTTCAAAAGGTTAAGATTTATTATTTTAGGGTTTATGTTTATCACCGTAAATTATTTAACCAATTTCCAACTTTATTCTTTCTAATTTCAAAGTTTTATAATTATTTTTATAAATATTTACAAAGTCACTTAGAAATTAGGAAATAACACCATAGAGACTTTTCCTATCCCTAGAAAAATTAGAGAACATGTCCTATCATGAGGGATCATTTTGTAAAAGTTTCAAAACTTTTGGAATTATGATTAATTTTTAATAATTAAATAACTCCGAGAGTAATTAATTAACTAAAAATTAATTTCAGAGAATAAATTTATGATTTTAGACTCATAATTTTCTCCTCTTCCGGCTGAGTTCAAGGATATTTTTATTATATTTTTATGATTTTTCTATGTCAAGATATTAATTTTTGAGGATTTAATCGTGGCCATCCATTCCCAAAACACGTGAATGGACGACATCAGTTTATCTCCTTCGAAGGAGATGCTTCGTGAGCCATCCGTGGCTTTAGGGCTTAAGATCTCTTCGGATCTTTAACCAAACAATAAATATTTTTGTTCCCAGAGGATCGTCTCATCAAGGTGAACACATCCATATGGAATTTTGGCCATGGAGAGATGATTCTCTTCACTGTGTCTGAGAACCGAATCGAGATTAGGGCTAAGCAACATACCTTGGCCTTAGTTGATATGGATTCAATTTAAATGTCTTTTCAGCTTCGTTTTGACCTTAGGAAGCTTCCACTCACGTCAATTTGATTTGAAATCAAGTCTATGTATGATTTTGATTTTGGGCTATCTCGACTTGGAAGGAGATGGTCAAACAGTGGTTTAGAGGCTTAGGGGATGACCAATTTTGGTGGACTTGCCTTCATTCAGTCCCTAAATGGATTTGGAATGGTCAATTTAAAGGTTTAGGGAGATTAGTTTCAAACTTCCAAATTGTCCTGTTTTTGAAGCTTTTCGGGTTAGCTCAATTAGGTCAGATGAGTAGGCAAGAGGGGCTAATTTCAGTGGGGCTCCATTGCATAGGTCCTTTGGAAGGATTTTGGTGTTCAAGCTTTTTAGATTTGGGCAGTGGGGAAAGATTTTCTAATTCTTGCCTCTCTCCCTCATGTGTTTAAGTTTGGTTCTATTTATAGCCATGGAGTGCTTTGGATGAACATTGGATGGCTCAAATTTGTCTAAGGGAGTTCTTAACTTCCTCATAAATGCTTTAGAAAGACTTCTAGCTGTCAATTGAATAGAATTTTGGATTTTAAAAAGGTTAAACCTTGTAGAGTTTATTCATGGTTAAACTTGATTTGAATTTTTAAATTCCTCCAATTTGTTCTCTTTAAAGGTGGACATGGCATGTTCATTCTGCATGATACATCCTTCCCTACACATGTTTTAACAATTTTTTTAATGGTTTTAAGGAGAAAGAGCCACCCTAGCCCTCTTGCTCATCTCATGCACAAAGGGATCATCATGGTGTTTAACCATGGAAAAAATTTAATTCATGATTTTCTCCTCTTTCATTTGATATTCATGAGGTGTGGTAGGCTGTTCTTTGGATGGTTAGCCACATCACCTTGAAAGGAAGGGTGAGTCAAGCTTTGAAGTGAGGTGGTTTTGCCACTCATTTTTCATGTAATGATGTCTTTTAACCATGGTTAAAAAAATATAATATGAATCATTAATGGTCAATTTATTTTTGATGGGTCATATGGGTTGTGCCTAACCTATATGAGGTCGTCCATGATGTCATAATGTAATTTAGAAATTTTAAAACCATTTATTATTTCATATGTTTAAATTCCATTTTATGGCCTTTTTTATTATATTTACATCTTTTAACTAATTATGTCATTAATTAAAAATATTGGAAATTATATTATTAGCCAATAAATTAATCAGAATAATTTCAAAATTAATTATTTAATTAATTTATACTATTTTAGTTCAAAATTAGGCATGGTCTTATTTTATGGCTTCTAATTATATTTTTAATTTTTAATTAATTATGTCATTAATTAAAAATATTGAAAATTATATTTTTGGCCATTTAATCAAAGATAATTTTGGAATTAATTATTTAATTAATTTTATCATTTTATGTTCAAAATTAGGTATTTTGACTAAATTTTATAAATAATTACTAGGGTTGGCCAATTTTAGGGTTTAGGTCAATATAATGGTCAATGTAGTGATTTTTTAAATTAATTTTTGGTCATTTTGATCATTTTCAAGTTGATCATGTCATTGTCTATCCTTAAAGTTAATTTTGTGGTGAAGGGGGTATGAGTTAGTCATTCTTGAGCAATTTTAACCTTCATAAGTCAAGAGTTGATCAATGGGGTTAATGTAGTTGTCTTCATTATATTGTTTTGACTAAATTTTACTTAATTAAAAAAATTGACTAATGAAGTCAATGCAATACTCTTTGGGTCATGGTTTGATCATCTTGACCTAATTTATTATTTTAGGCTATGAGATCAATATAGTGGTGTTTAGGTCAGAGGTTGACCATTTTTGTCTTGTTTATGTTAAAGGTTGATCATAATTGACCAATTTAGGTCCAAGGTTGGCCCAAATGAGTTATTTAATCTTGTCATGGTTAACTTAATCGCAGGGTTATTGATTTTGGTAACCATACCTAGATTTGACTAGGGTTGATAATGTTGGGTCAATTTGGTATTATCAATTAACCAAATGAACTATGCTTGATTAATTTAATACCTGAGGTGCCTTAATGATCAATGTGGTAAATACTGAGTCAATAAGGAGGTCATTAAGTCATGCATTGACTTTTTTTTATCAAATTCTGATCATTTAAGTAAAAGATTTACTAGTTTGATCAAGATTGTTTAAATTAATTATTTCAGAGTATGTCAGTACTAATTTGATAAATGTAATATGTCATTAAAATCTAAGTCAAAAGACTTTGCTTTGGTTTTACCCTATATCTTTAGGGTTTGTCATTCCTTGTTAAATTTTAGGAGGTCAACATGGATAGACTTCCTTTCTTAATATATCTGGTGAATGACTCTCACAAAAGTGAGGTCAACAATTACATTCTCATCCATATAATCTCATGTGATTCTTTCCAATTATTGATTGAGACAATATCATGTCGGTCTAAAATGTTCTCACAACATATTTTAACATCTTAATTGTCCAAATCAAGAATTAAATGAAGTACAATGTTTTGAATTATCACAACTTCTTCCAGCGTTGAAATCCTAAACTTTACACAACATTCTTCCATAACATTATTACTTCTTCATATTAAGGAAAAAGATAAAGAAACTACACATAATTCATGGAGGAAATACAATCACAACTTAGTTTAAAAGAAGAAATCATAGTGAAAATATAAGAAGTCTTAATTAAAAACCAACTGTAATAACAAAGATAAAGACATATCTGTAATCCTTTCCACAACACTCTTGAAGTTCCTTTAAATTTTTCTTTTCCTTACAATGCTCCTTAGAAGATGGCGCACAACTCTAAGGACTCCAAATCTCTAATCTAATCCTAATACAAACATATTTTTAGGTATAAATGGTGAAGCGGAGTAACAGTTAATGAAAGAACACTTTTCCAAAAATTACACACTCTAAAACAACCACACTAAAACACTCTAATTTACTCTCACACTAGACTCTCCAACACCTCTAACCGCACAGACACTAACTGATCTTCATGTCTTCTTTTTAATACTTTTTCAACAGGTTCCTTCTTATCTCTTCAAATATTCTCAGGATTCAACATATCTACTAAAAGATTCATCCATTCATGAGTATTTTGAATGGGATTTGGTGCCAATAGAAAGTTACCCACGTTCTTACCATGAGATGCCTCAAAAACCTCTTCAATCACTCCAAAAATTAACTAACTCCTCTTTTGTAACTGCCACACGTTAGTGCGAGGTTCCGGCGCTTATCCGCGGATCATTTGGCGTGTAAGCTCCAACTCTGGACGCATAGCAGCGGAGCCTTGGCGCGTAATCGCGGGTTCCAGCACTTAGCCGCCACAAATCACTTCTTCAATTTTCTTCATTTTTGCTCCAATTTTGATACTTTTTCACTTCTTTTATCATATTCATCCATTTAATCATACCTGCTATAAAAATACACAAAATACCTTCCATTAAAGTGCAATATTGTCCAAAATAGGTATAAAAATGTGTACAAAAATACTATATATTTCCCAAACTTCAATTGTTACTTGTTCTCAAGTGACACTATAATCATATAAAATCAAATAATCAAATTATATGGATGAGTTTCTTTAGAAGTTTTTAAAGTTTTGTTCTAGAAATGTAGTAGTCCAATTTAGAAAAAATTTTATTAAATGAGACAAACTTAAAGTTTAGAATTTTCTTAGGTAAAGGTTTATGACAAATATGAGTTCCTATCTTATTCAGAAATACTTGTATATTTTTTAAAATACAAGGCTTAGGCATTATATTTTCTTTACATAAAAATCTAAAGCCCTTAAATCCTCAAGTTTCTCCTCCCTTATCACATACTTTTTTTCACCTTTTTCTTCTCTTTTTATTTTTATTTTTCTTTTATTTTCTTTTCTTTTTCATTTTTTTTTATATAAGGCAAGGATTACTGTATCTGGATAGACCTTTTATGATTTTTATTTCCACCCTTCCTTTCCTAAAGCATAAGATAGATATATATCTTTAACTTAGAAATATAATAAAAGTTTTGAAAATTATTTTCAATAAAAGAAGTTTAAGTATTAAAGATAAAATTCTAATACTTCTGTTTTTCTAAAAATACAAATTTACCTACTAAAGATAATTTAATAATATTCAACATATTTTGACTAAGAAATTTTTAACTTTAAATTTTTCATCATTACTATAATTTTTAACTAAATTCTCTTACTCATTTCTATATTCAAATTTATACTTCTCTAATATAACTTCTTACATATAATTATTTTTCAACCAATAATCTAAATTTTATTTATAGTATATTTGAGAACAAATAAAATAATGTTTCCTTTTGAAAATTGTTTTTCATCCCCCCCCCCCCCTAAACATTAAAATTTTCATTATCATTAAACATTTAAGCATAGTAAAAGTGTACATGGGTAGGAATCAAAATCTATAAGTATCATAGTTGCAGGAATTTTTATATCCTAAATATGCAGGTATAAAAATTAAAAATAGAAATAAAATAACTAGATTACATTTTTAACTTCTCATTTTTATAGAAATTCAAAAGACTTCTAAAGTAGTGGAGGAAATAAAAGCCAATTCACACACACATAAAGAGAAATTCATAAAAAAATATATGGTAGTAAATTGAAAAGTTAAGCATGAAATTTATATAATGGATTTTTATAGGGTTTTAAACTTCCTAAGCAGGTTCTAGAATAAGTTCTAAACTAACAAATAAAATTCACTACAAATTCATTTACACAATTACTACCACAAATCTACTAAATATTCACATATTACAAACATTCAACATCAATAACAAACATAAAAACAAACTAAAGTTTCTTACTAACTATTACATCAATAAAGTCCATATAACAGCCATACTAAAAATATCAAATAAGCTACAATGTCTAACATAAAATAAAACATTGCAATCCACAACATAAAAATTCCACACATACATCAAATAATTTAACTAAAATAAAATTCTAACCATCATCTTTCTCCTTATCATCATCTCCTTCGTTCCAGGTATGGGTAGGCACATATGGGGTAAATTGTGGATGAGTGGGTTTCACAACAGTAAAATCACCTCTGATCAATCTATCCATGTAACTATGGCAGTTCATCTCATACTCACTATTGTTGACCTCATTTTTTATGAGGTCTTCTCTTTTTCTCTTTAGTACTTAGGATCTAGCCTTAGGCTTTTCCTTTGACTATCTTAGAGGACTAGAATTGAGACCCACCACCTAAAATTTCAAACCACTTCTAAACTCCCTGCAAACTCCACAAACTTGACTATAGACCCCTAATCACCTAGAGGGTTGAAATCAAGTGTGGAAGTTTAAAGGATGAGTTCCTATAGGACTCTTTGGCCTTAGGACTGACCTGGGTGGCCTGGTCTGGTGAAAGGGCTGACTTACACACACACTACACTCATACACTACACTTCCATGCACCTCCTGAAAATACACCCATACCCAACTTGACTTCCTGACTCATGTAGGTGATTCACATGGATGGTCCTTAACCCCTAAGCCCTTGGCTAAGAGGGTTAGGAACAACATAGTGAATGCCTCAAATGAGTCCCTTCATGGCTCATGTGGGCTTGATATGGCTTCATGGCTCAACCAAAATGGTTTTATTCCACTTACATCCACCCAATCTTCAATTTTCCAAATTTTCAATTTTTGACCCCCGGGACCCTACACCCAGCCTAACCTACCAAATGCCTTTGAAACTACCCAAATTTCTCAAAAATTTCCAAATTACCCAAAATTCTCCCAAATCAATCCCAAACATTTCCACATCACTTAAATTGATCATCCATAACCAAAAATGCCAAAAATTCCAAAATACCCCTCTTGACCCAAAAATCCAAAAATTCAGAAAATTCCCAGAAAATTCCAGAAAATCCCAAATATTCCCAATTTCATTTTGTTCAACTACACCATGGGCCAATTTTGTCAATTTACCCCACTTTTATCAAAACCCCCAATTTGACCCATTTTAACCCAAAGTAAACCCAATGTCAAACCAAATCTACCCAATTGACCCCAATTTTGGTCCAATTCAATTCTAAACTTCAATTCAACATCCCCAACACCAATCTAGACCCAATCCAAGCCCAATTTGAGTGGCATTGGGATCCAATTTCACTTTTGGCCTTAAAGCCCAATTTGGACCTATGACCCAAACCTAACCCAAACTCACCCAATTCAACTCCAATTAACCCCAAATCTTTTCCAAACCTTCCTTAACATCCCCATAAACAAAACACTAACATGATTTGCCCAAAATTTAGACCCAAACCCCACTCAAATTCAACCCAAAATCAAAAAGCCCAATTTTGACCTAAACCTAAACCTAGCCCAGAATGAGCCCAAATCCCAAAATCAAAACCTAACCAAAGCCAAAACCTCTTTGAAACACTCCCATAAACATTTCCCAACATTAATTTTACATCAATTTCAACTCTAGCCCAATTTTGGCCCATGGTAACCCATTTTGGCCCACCTTAGCCTCTTTACCAAAAGGCCCATATCCAACCCAATTCAAACCCAAATCACCTCAAATTTGTTTCAAACCACTCATGAAGCATCCCTAAACCAAACTCAACAATTATTTGGCCCAAGCCTTTACCAAAATTTCATCCCAAAATCCATTTTAAAATTCAAAAGCCCACTTTCCTAAACCATTTTAAAAGCCCATCCTTTACCACATCCAAAGGCCCAAAATTGGTCCCAAAGCCCATATGACATTTCCCCTCATCATGCTTTCAATTAAACTCAATACCTAAGTCCTAAATCCATCATCAAATCATTCCAAATCAAGTTCCATACAAATTTCCATCAAATTACCAAAAAAAATTCCTAAAACCCTTTTCATGAAACGAAGTCGACCCTTTTCCCAAGCCAAATGGAGCCATGAACAAGCCATCCTCAAGCCACATGAAGCCATGAGGGCTTTGACTTGTCATTAGTCCATTTATGGCAAGAAGAGGGGCCCTTTCCTAATCCTTCTTAAACCTTTTTTTACCTTAAGCATGTCACACACTAAACCATGCTTAGCCACCTCACCATGGATGGAGACTTCACCACTACATGGCGAGTGACCCAAGTGACTCTTTTCAGCCCAAGACCGGACCTTGGGTGGTGCACCTAGCCCAAAAGGATGGGTTGACCCAAACCTAGCCAAAATGGCCTCTTCCCCATTCCATTCCAAGCCATCTCCTTTACACTTGGCCATTGCCAGTTGCTTGCACGAACACCCAGCCACGACCACTCTGACCACGAGGGTGACCCTTGCACTTAGGCCAGCCACCCCGGTCGCCGGAAAACACCATGGCCGAAAGCTCGCATGTGAGCCAACATTGAAATTCTCCATTGCTGACTTGTCCCAACCCAAATGGATAGCTTGGCTGTTCTTCCCTTGACCTAAGCGGCTGATCCCGACCATTAAACCCCACAGGAGAGCCTCCGACCATGCCTATTTAAACACCACCCCCTCGCGGCCATGAAAGAAGAGTTGCACAAAAAACCTTGCCAAAACTGCGCAAAATTGTTCCGAGAATCCTCCCCATACACGAGCACTTCATCCCAGGTGAGATCCCCCTGCCATTTCTTCTCTGTGAGCTCAATTTCGGAGTTGAAATTCCACCGAAAACCAGGACACTTCTCCACGAGTGGACCAATCCCCAAATTGATTGGTTCTACACCTTCACCGGACCAAGGGAAGGTGTCCACCGGCAAAGCCCCATCTCCGGGCCACCCGGTTGCTCCGGACTCCAAGCTTTGTGATCGGTTGTGGTCGAAGTCCAACCTAGACAATTCACTGGACCGGGAGACTTCATGCGGAGCTTCTCAGGATCCAATCGAAGGTGCAACAACTCTCGGATCGAAGCTTCACTTCTCTAAGTAAAGGTATGAACTCATTCTTCTTCCCGAGCTTACGAGAGATTCTCCATTTCATTTGAGTAAATTTCAATGCATGTTTACCAGTATGGATGTGTTCGTCTCTTCGAGACGAATCCATAGAGCATAAGAACACGAAAATCCATTGAGAATCGAGTGAGAAATTAGGGTTAGAAGGTTGACGGTCACGGGTGCACACCGGTCGTAGACGATGACCGAGAGCCGTTGGATCGCGCGTGTATCGAGCGGACGGATCGGATTGCGCCGGACCGAGAGAATGTTACATGAGCTGCGGGTCCCGGGACGGGCGGCTCGGATGGCGGCGCCCAATCACAGCGCGACACGTACCGCTTCGGAGAGGCTAAGGTTGACGCGGCGCCGACTCGGATAAATAGAAAAATAGGGTATTTTCTGATTTATTTAATTCCCTAAACTTGGAAAATTCATATCTTTGTGTAGAAAAATCCTAAAAATAAAATAAAAATACCCTCTTGCTCAGTGAACAGAGGAGAATAATGTGGAAAAGAAATTAATTAATTTTGTCCAGGTATTTTATTTTTAATTAATTATTTACTCCCTGCATTGTTTCAATTCTCCATGCATTCACACAATTCACCATGGCATGAGACTATAGGGCTTTTGAAGCCTGCGAACTTAGGGACATTCCCTGAATTTTCCAAGGTCGGAGGCCATCTCGTGAAAAGTTATTGATTTTTCAAATGCATGTTGCTGTTTTAAGTATTTTAATTTCAAAAATTAGCATGTTATGAAATAAATTCTAGGAAAATTTGGTGATGTTCCTTATGACTAGAGAACCCTAGGAAAAATAGGATTTGAGTTAATTCACTCAGATTAACCCTAATTGGCTTAAACATCCAAAATAGGTCTCTAATTAATTAGAGTTAACCATAAATCAAATTGACTTGAAATCAATTCTCCACTGACCTTTAGGATCAGAGGAACCCACCATAAAAATTTGAGGTCAATTGGACTTGTTTAGCCCTATTAATTGGGTTGATTAAGCCATTTAGTCATTTTAAACTTTAAAAATTTATAACTTTCAAAATACCTTTCAAAAATTCACCAAATTGGTTTTGGAGTCTCTCTGATATCAGGAGAATTTAATAAAATTAAAATTTCAATTTTCTAAAAAAGTTGATTTTTAATATTATTTTAATATTTTTAATAATTAAAAATAATAAAAATCACAAAAATAATAAAATTCACCAAAATGTCACATTTTGAATTTTAATCACTTAGGAACAAACCCCATATTTTTCCTAGGTCTATTTAGTGAGATATTAAATTTTAAAGCTCTAGGGTAATTTTAAAATTAAAAAAATGTATTTTCTAGCATTTTCACCAAAATAATTATGATAAATCAAAGAAAAATCAAAAAATTGTAAGGTTTGGTTCTCTGGAATCCTTGATATCAGAGAGAATTTTAAAAATTATAAAATTCATTTTTCAACATTTATTTTATTTTTAAATTAATTAATACTCCAGAACTTAAAATAATTCTAATAAATAAAATATAATTCAAAAAATCACAAATTTTGGTCCAAGTGGTCCTCTGGTCATTAGGAATGCCCCCTAATTTTCTTAAGGACAGAAACTTTCCCTTGTTCATGTTATCAAATTTTCCTTGAAAATCTCTATTTTCTACTAAAAATAATTATATAAATAAATTAAATACAGAAAAATCACATTTTCTCCTCTCATGTCTTTATTGACATATGAGTGAAGTCACATAAAAATTTCAAGTTCATTTGAGTTCAATTTAGTGAGTTATGAAATTATTAGGCTTAAAGGGCAAAATGGTAATTAAAATTTTAACCCTTAATTAAAACTTTAGGTTTAATAAAAAATTAACAAGTAAAATATTTGATCCTAACCTGATTTGGATGATTGAAATTTAATAATTGAAAGGGTAGAAACCCATTAAGCAATTTAAAATGATTAAACTTTAATTAAATAATTGATTAAATTTGGAAGAATAACAAAATTGGAATTATTAAAATAGGGATATTATTAGGAAGAGATTTATTCTTTAATTTAAAAATCCCTAAATTAATCATCTCATTAATATTCAACTCTTAATTAAAATGATAACTCAAACTTAAAATATTAAAAGACTTAATCATTAAACTAAAATTAAATCATTAAACTCTTTCAAAAATTCCAATTAAAATTAAATTAAATTAAATTAAAAATCAAATTAAATTAAGTAAATTAAATTAAAATTAAATTAAATTAAATTAAGATTAAAAGTTGAATTAAATTAAATTAAATGAATTAAATAAATTAAATTAAATAAATAAAATAAAATTAAATTAAATTAAATAAAATTAAGTAAATTAAATTAAATTAAATTAAATTAAATTAAATTAAATTAAATTAAATTAAATTAAAAATTAAATTAAATTAAATTAAAAATTAAATCAAATCAAGCTAAATTGAATTAAATTAAATCAAATCAAATTGAATTAAATTGAATTAAATTAAATCAAAATAAATTAAATTAAATTAAGTTAAATTAAATAACATCACTTAAGACATAAACCTAAAATAATTTGAACACTATTCCAAACTTAAATCATTAATTTGAACTTAAATTTGAATCACAAACTATTAAATACTATTTTGCCCTTAGGAGCTTTAGTTATCATAACTCCTAAACGAATATAAAATGAAATGTTACTTCACTTATAGGATATTCGAATGTCCTAGTTCAGCTGAGCAAGTTAATAAAATTTGAAAACCTCGGACGATCGATTCATTTACATAATTAAATTCTCTTGGACTTAAAACAATCCTAGAAATATTGAAAAGATGTTTAGGATCCTTCCTAAGCACTTCCTCAATATGATAGGACATTTATAAGAACAATTGAACTTAGTTATTCTTTGATGAAGAAAATCGTCCTCGAACTAAAAACACGAGAACCTAGACGTCATAGGAAATGACTAGCTATAGGATTAGGAACTTGGTAGAAAACCATAACCCTTCCCTTAGCTTTACCTAGGAAATTGCTATGAATGTTTAAATGCTTTAAATTGTATTTTAAGTGCAGCTTGGGATGACGGGAAGACCCTCCAGGTACGCTTTTATTGCAATTTATTTTATTGCAATTTATTTAATCGCATCGCACTTATTTTTCTTGCATGATAAACAACAGTTGCATGAAAACCTACACCGTTAGGACAGAAACCAAAACTGAAACCCATAACTAAATTAAAAGACACTACAAGATAAAATTCACCTCCACAACATTTCAAAATATAAGACAACTCCAAATTTAATCACAAACAGAACACAAAACTACAATTACAACTAAATTAAAACGTCTTGTTGGATGATCGGGAATACCTCGGATGATGTAACCTACGTGTTGCTAACGGGATTTCCCACGGTCTAAATGAAAGTGTGGAACTCATTCAGTTGAGTTTAGCAAATTCATCTGGACTAAGTGAATCCGATAAAAATAATGATGTCGGAAGGATGGAACCGTGGGATCTTAACCGGTGTCGTTATAATCAACTTTAAGATTTGTCTTAATTAAAACACAAAAAACACTTGGAAATTAAGACTTCTCTAAACCAAAACACTTTTCTCATCCCTTGATTTATGATTTCTAAAACTAAACCTCTGCAACAACAAGGAGCTCGGAGTATGGTGGGCAGCACGGCCATCGTCGTCAGCAAAACTTGAATCTACTTCAGCAAAACTTTCCTAGAATTAAACAACAAAGCCATAGGACTTCGAGGTAGTTTGCCTAGTGCAACATAAATCCTCAACTCTTCGTTAGGCATTTGCATGGCAAATTAAGCCCTAACCGGTCTTAGGATTCGAGGTAGTCGTCCGATACGACATAAACCCTCATATCTTCCGGGCAATTTGTATGATTCTATCATATAAATATAAGCCCTAATTAACTAAAATTGGCAAGATTAAAACATTAAATGAACATTAGGACTTTCCTAAATCCAAGCCAAACAATAGGATAGTCGGGAAATTACCGAAGTTCGCTTCGAATCCATAATTTCTCCTACTTTTCTTCCTTTGAATTCCCAAAATAAAATGTTCCAAACTTGATCCATCCCCTATTGAGATTCAAAATTCAATTCTTTGAAAACTTAAACTTTGAAATTCTTGAGAGCGAATTATTGATTATTATCGAGAGTTTTCTAAGGTGATTCCCGTCACTTAAGATGTAATTAACTATAGGGGCTTGCCCTTATAGGGAATTTTAAAGAACCCGGGTAATATAAACCCTGTTTAATGTTTTCATATTAAGCGAGGGAATTTGTCGGCTTATAAAATTGGTTCGCGAGACCAAACGGATGTCACAAATCTTCTAGTTTATTTAACCGAGCCCCACCGTCAGCGGTGTGTCTATCCTTAGGGATAGATACACGGTTTGCGGTGCGGTGCTCGTTTATATAAACTATTTAGGATGTGAGATCGGTTTGATTTCATATCTTAAAATCTTCAAATTTAAAATTATTTTCAAAATCAAATATTACTTTCTAAATTATATCTATATTTAAATTTAAAATTCGCCGACAACTTCTGTTAGGCGACCCCTTTTTAAAATATCACACAACCTAAAAAAATAACGCCGACAACTATGTTGCTGAAAATACTCTCCAATATGATCTACTTTCCCCTCTATATCATGACTCGACCGCAGTGTAATTTACCTTATCTTTAATCCTATTCAAAAGTTCAGTCTACAAATCAGAAAACTGACCTGAAGAAGCCGGTGATGTAGAAGCACGAGAGGTAGATACAGCAGATTCCATAGAAAATCCTCCTCTCCAGCCAAAAAATAAATGCTTAGCATAGGTCTTAATATTCATGCTGTTAATAGGCTTAAGAGGCTGAAGGACCTCTTCCCAATTTCAGATCTAACACCAGCCCGCTTACACAATGAAAATATAAGGGAAGCAAATCCCATACATTCAGTGGTGGCAACTCTGGCAGACATCCAAATACAATCATAAACGATCTTCCCAATATCTATTGCATTCCTCTGTTGAATACAATATTTTAAAGTTGCTCTTTCTCTAGTCACTTTGCTCAGATGATTTGTAGAAAGAAACTTGAATGATATAAAATAATGCCAGGCTTTGGAGGTGGCATTTAATTTAAAGGAGGGAAATTTACTCTTCTCTCATTAGTAATTTTCAATAATCCCCTCCTGTCAGTCAAAGCAGAAGTAATCTCATCTAGTTCTTTCTCAGTAGGATTGTAATTTTAATAGAAACTAAATGTACCCAGCGGTAGTAGATATTATTCATTTACTACTTCGGGAGTAAAATGTACAACTTTCCTAGTACCAAAACAAAGTTCTACTCTGATTCCAGGAGATTTGCATAGAATTCTCGAACAACAGAGGTAACAACTACAACAATGAAACAACAAATTCTATCCCAAAGGTGACTTGCAATCATTTGTTTAATAACTCTGCCCGACTTATTAAATCCTCGCTCTTGGATCAATTTACATGATTGTAAGGCTTGCACATAATGATCTTGAACTTTAGAACTAATGAACTTGCCAGAATCAAAAGTGGCTCTAGCTTTGCTCCTCCTTGTTGCCATTTCTAAAATTTTCATAAAAATCCCTATAAATCCCACATTCAACTTAAAATTATTAAACTTAACTTCTAATGGCTTAGATAACTAAATCTAAGTAATTTACAAAGTTTTTTCTCAAGTTTTCACCAAGAATAGTGATTTTTGGATTTCTCCAAAATGCACCTAAACTACATGGTGAAAATAAAAAATTTCTACTTAGGTGTAGTGCTCTTACCTCAAGAAGATCAAATCTAATAATTTTCACTTGAAGCTACTCAAAAAATGTAAAGCTTGTTGATGCCCTAGCCTCCTTTGTCACGAACATCGAAGGTTGATGGT
The DNA here is from genome assembly GCA_022702705.1 of Papilionanthe hookeriana x Papilionanthe teres. Classification (NCBI taxonomy): domain Eukaryota; kingdom Viridiplantae; phylum Streptophyta; class Magnoliopsida; order Asparagales; family Orchidaceae; genus Papilionanthe; species Papilionanthe hookeriana x Papilionanthe teres. The sequence continues at coordinate 1,352,495 of CM040428.1, forward strand.
GGCGCAGTGAAAATTTTGTGATTTTTTGGGTTTTTAAACCTAAAAACTGAATTGCGCGAATAGACACCTAAGTGCAAAAGTATGGCGCTTAGCCGCAAACTCGCATTTTTTTTTTCGTTAAATACACATTTTCGCTCACTTAATCAACCCTTAAACTGTTTTAATAAGTATATCATCACCTTATAATCTTCTTATCTTCATAATTACGCTTCTAGGAAAATAAAGATTCAACATAAGTTTTACACAAAACACAAACTTTTACTTTTAAAAAAAAATTACAAATAAAAATTATAACTCTTTAATCCAATATCCTTGGATAAGATCTCATATTTCTACATAGATTTAAAACCCTTAAACAAAACACTAAACATAAACTAAAAATACAAACACATTTATAAAATAAAACATACATAAAACATTAAACACTAACACTTATCACGATTGATTGAACACATAATACAAATATAAAACTTAATTCCAATCTATATAAGCTAATTCTGGGCTTATTCTGGGCAACCCAACATCATATCCTCATCAATTTTAAGTTGATCAACTGAGAAATAAGGTTTCAGTCTTTGACCATTTACATTGAATATTTTCTCAATTTTAGGATCTTTAATATCCACACCTCCAAAGGGATAAACTTTTATTATAATAAATGGGCCCATCCTTCTGGACTTAAGTTTTCATGGAAATAATCTTAATCTGGCATTGTATAACAAAACTTGTTGTCCTGGCTCAATATTTTTATTCAAAATCTTACGTTTATGTCACATTTTCATATTTCTTTTATTTATCTTAGCACTTTCATATGATTCATTCCTTATCTCTTTAAGCTCATTTAATTACAATAATCTTTTATCTTTAGCATCTTTTAATTATTGAACTCTTTAATAGCCCAATATGCTTTATGCTTAATTTCAACTAGTAAATAAAAAGGTTTCCAAAAAATCAGCCTATCTGAGGACATTCCTATAGTCTGATTGACCAATCCTTTTTGTTTGGATTAACAGATTTTTACAAAATTCTTTTAAATTCACAATTTGATAATTCAACCAAACTACTTGTCTGATGATGATAAGCAGTAGTAATTTTTTGAACACTTTTATATTTATTTATTAGTTTCTTCATAATTGCATTTCTAAAATGACTTCTCCCATCAGTTATGATTACTCTTGGCATTCCAAACATGTAAGATATGTTCTTTCTTAAAAATTTTGCAACACTTCGAGCATTAATCGAGGTAAAGCAACAACTTCTATCCATTTAGATACATAGTCCACTACTAACAATATATATATAAATTTTTTAAAGATGGTATAAATGGTCCCATGAAATCTAATCTACAAACGTCAAATATTTCAACTTACAACATAAAATTGTGGGGCATTTCATTTCTTCTAGAAATATTGCTTACACGTTGACATCGATCAAAACTTTTAAAATAAGCATTAAGATCTATAAAAATTGTAGGCCAATAAAATCCAGATTGCAGAATTTTATATGTAGTTTTATCAAAATCAAAATTTGCCCCAAAATCAGAATCATGACATTTTTAATAATAAAATCATTTTCTTATTTATATAAAAATGGGTCGTCCCAATAATAAGTCTTAGCTTCAGATAAAAATTTCTTCTTCTGTTGGTATGTAATTCCTTAGGGTAAAATGTCACTAATAATAAAGTTTATAATATCGGCATACCATGGAATACACTACTCATTGATAGAGAAAAAATTTTCATCACGAAAATGCTCATTAATTTCTTCATTAGAAAAGAGAGTTTTTTCATTTTCAACCCTGAACAGGTGATCAGCAATTTGATTATCAGCACCCTTCCTATCTACTATCTCAAATTTAAATTCTTGTAAAAGAAGAATCCATCTTATCAATCATGGTTTTACATCCTTCTTTTTCATTGAATATTTAAAAGCAGAATGATTAGTATGCACAACACATTTAGTTCCAATTAAATATGATCTAAATTTACCAAAAGTAAATACTATAGCAAATAACTCTTTCTCAGTTGTGGTATAATTAGTTTGAGCTTCATTAAGAGTTCTACTAGCATACTAAATCACTTTAAAAATTTTATCATGTTTTTGTCCTGAAAAAGCTTCAATAGCATAATCACTAATTTCAAAATTCAAGACAATTGTAAAAAAATTAGTATAAACATTTGTTATAATCAAAGCGTTTGAGAACTTTAACACCTCTAAACACAACGTTTGAAAATTTAGTATAAGCATTTGTTATAATCACTTTAAAAATCTTAAGTACTAAATTTGTTTCTTCACAACGTTTGAGAACTTTAGATAAATGATCTAAACATGATTCAAATAAAATTTCAAACACCAAAAATTCATCCACAAAACTTTACTTCCTCTTTCAATTAAATCACAAAAAATTGTCATCATACATCTTTAAACTGTAGCAGGGGCATTACATAAACTAATGGGCATTCTTCTAAAAACTAATGTACCATAAGGACTAGTAAACGTTGTTTTCTCTTGATCCTCAGGAGCAATTTGTATTTGGTGATAACCAGTATATCCATCCAAAAATCAAAAGTATTTATGCCCAGCTAGTTTATCCAACATTTCATCAAGAAAGGGAAGTGGAAAATGATCTTTCATGGTGGCAAAATCAATGCATATTCGCCATCCTGTAACTTGTCTTTTTAGTATTAATTCATTCTTTTCATAAACAGTTGCATTTACTCCTCCTTTCTTAGGAACATAGTGAACAAGACTAGCCCATGCACTATGTGAAATAGGATAAATAATTCCAGAATCTAACAACTTTAAAATTTCTTTCTTAATAACTTCATTCATAATAAGATTTAGTCTCCTCTAAGGATCAGCTCTAGGTTTGTAGTTTTCTTCTGTAAGGATTCTATCCATACAAATTGAAGGACCGATTCCTTTAATATCAGTTATAGTCCATTCAAAGGATTTCTTACTTTTTTTAAAATTTTTAAGAAAATTCTCTTCTTTTACAGTAGTTAATTTTGAGGAAATTATAATTGACAAAGTTGAGGAATCACCTAAAAAGGCATATTTTAAATGTTTAGGAAGTAACTTCAATTCATGTTAAAGAGATGTTTCAATTGATGGACAAAAAGATTCATCTTTTTTTGTCAAGTCCAAAACTACAAAACTTTCTTGAATATAACTTAAATTTTCCTCATTAAAGTCATCAAAATATTGTGTTTCCTCTTCTTTCTTGTGTTCCAACTTTTTTCTTTCGAATTTTTCTTCATATGTTGCTTTGAAATGATATTCACTCAGATATCTCATTACATCCATCCTGAAACATTTATCATTTTTACCTTTTGCAGGATATTTCAATGATTTTTAAATATTAAATGTAACGGTTTGATCATTAACACGCATAGTTAATTCCCCTTTCTGCACATCTATCATTGATTTTCCTATAGCTAGGAAAATTCTTCCCAAATTAATAGGTATCTCTTTATCTTCCTCCATATCTAACATAATGAAATAAATAAGAAAGATAAATTGACCAAATTTTACTAAAACATTTTCCATAACTCCTTTACGATAGATTATCAAACGATCTACTAACTGCAGAGTTACAGTAGTCAGGTTTATTTCTCCTAATCCCAGTTTTTTAAATATAGAAAATGACATAAGGTTAATGCTTTCACGTAAATCACATAAAGCATTCCCATAAAATTTGTCCCTGACTACACATGGAATTGTGAAGCTATCAGGATCTTTTAGCTTTTCAGAAGCTTCTTCTGAATTATTGCACTGCATTATTCACTAAGTGCAACAGTCTCGTTATCTTCAAACTTCCTTTTTCTGTTTAGAATGTAATTCATAAACTTTACATAGCTTGGGATTTGTTCTAAGGCTTCAGCAAATTGAATTATTATGGAAAGTTTGTTAAAAATTTCTAAGAACTTTAAAAATTACTTATCCAATTTTTGTTGTCGAAGTCTCTGAGGAAATGGTGGTGGTGGCTTTTCTAAATCAATCTTTAGTGGAGAAATAGGTCTTTCCCAACCTTTTTGAGCGTCTTGTTTTGGATCTTCAATCTCTTATTTCTGTACTTCAATCTCTTTTTGAACTCTACCTTCCAACTCTCTTCCACTTCTTAATTGAACAGCTTTTACTTGGTCTTTATTTTTATCTCTTAGATTTAACTCTGTATTACTAGGAAGTGTTCATTGGAATTTATTACATAATGAATTGGCTATTTGTCCCAATTGATTCTCAATATTTCAAATTGTAGTTCCTTGACTTTGCAATTGATTTCTCATTTGTAACTCTACTTCTTCTATAGATAACTTCTCCTTAAATTGTGTAGAACTGCTAAAACCTGGAGGATTAGTAGGTCTATATTTATTATTCCCTTGGTTGTTCCAATTCCCTAATGGGTTTACTTGATTGTTCCCCCATTGTAGATTATTACCACCTTGATTAATGTTATTCAAGTTAAAGTTTGGATGGTTCTGCCAAGTTGGGTAATAATAATTGGAATACGGGATATTAGGATGGTTTATGACATTCAAAGTTTCTCATGATGCTTGAGAATCTACCATTTGGCCTAATGAATGAAATTGATTAAGAAAAATTCATTCCAAATTGGTCTATCTTCCTTGAAATTGTAGCAATTTGATTTGGTAACATTGCAAAAGCATCAGATTCATGAATATTGGCTACCGTTTTAGGATTTAGCCTTTCAGAAGGCCATTAAAATTTATTTGTAGCCATTTCTTCAATTAAAGCATAAGCGACATTAAACTATTTAGACATCAATGAACCACTAGCAGTAGCATTGATAATAGATCTAAAAGATCATCCATTATAAAAGGTTTGAATTAATATCCAATCTGGTATCAAATGATGTGGACACTTTCTTAAGATATCTTTAAAACGTTCACATGCTTCATAAATAGATTCCCCTTCAAACTCGTAAAAGGATGTAAAATTATTTCTAAACTTTGTTGTTGGTATAAAATATTCAGCAAGAAATTTTTGTGCTAAATCACACTATGTTCTGGTAGACCAGGAGCTAACGAATTTAACCATATCTTAGCTTTATCCCTTAATGAGAAAAGAAAAAGTCTAAGTCTAATCACATCATCTGAAACACCATCATATTTAATTGTAGCACATAATTCTAAAAAATTGGCAAGATTTAAATTTGGATCCTCAGTTGGTGCACCCCTAAACTAATTATTAGATACAATTTGGATAATAGTAGGTTTAAGTTCAAATGAATTAGTAGCTAAAATAATTTTTGAATACTAACATGAAATTCATCTACTGTAGGGCTAGCATAATCTCTTAAAGGTCTAAATTCTTGATGAATTTCAGCATTTTGATTATTTTGATTTGCCAATTCTTGAATATTTTTATCTTTTTCTATTTTTTTAATTTTTCTAACTTTTCTTATAGTTTCTTCTAATTCAGAACCGTAAGGCATAAGTGCTTCAGAACCTTAACTACGCATACACTATTATAAAACATAATAAAAAAAACACACAACAGAAATAACAATTTCCTGAAATAAATCTAACAAGTTTAAATAAGACTTTAAAAAGTAAAAATTAACTTTCTTAAAATTTAGTTTCTTTATTTCCCTGGCAACGACTTCAGAAACTTGATCCTGAGATATTTATGCTTACGTTTTATATATGAATTGATGCTTCTCTTTAATGATGTTATAATATGGTATTCTACGCAAGTATATATATCGTTATGAAGTAATATATGACTTTTTGATTAAGCCCCGAGATATCGAACCCACAGAGAAAGTGTTATGCAACGCAATCGAAAATAAACTTTAATTTTAAGAAATATCTTACTCAAACTAAAGATAATATTCTAGGAAAGAAAATTTGATTCTTTTTGTTAATATTTATAATTTGAAATAAAAGTGACAACAACCTTTACTAACTTCTATTAGATGTACGAAAATCCAAAAAAATATATTTTTCCGTTTTATGAATCACTAACAAGTTGTGGAAGTTATTTTTGTGGAAGTAGCTAAAAATTTGTTGTGCGAAGTAAGAGCAATTTTATTCTTTACCCTTACTAGAAATGCTATATAGAACATATGTTAATTTATTGTTTTAAAATCTTGAAGACGGGTTAGATAGGAAAGTTTTTAGCTCTCACTCTAGAGTTTCCTTGATTCCCTCCACCTGGGGGCTAACATCTTGTATCAAAACATAAAACAATAAATCAAATTTGAGGCTTTAGCCTGTCACTCTAAAGTTCTCTAATCCTACACCCATTAAAATATATCTCCCTATTTATTTGCACTTAACCATATGATTACATTCTCATCCATATAATCTCATGTGATTATTTCCAATTGTTGATTAAGATAATACCATACCGGTCCTTACATGTTCTTAATAAAAATTTTAACAAAATAAATGGCTAAATTAAGAAGTAAATGAAGTGCGAGGTTTTGAATCATCACAACTTCTTCCGTCATTGAAATCTTATACTTCACACAACATTCTTCCATAAGTTTATTACTTCTTCATATTATGGAAAAAAGATAATCACAACTTGGTTTAAAAAAAGAAATAATAGTGAAAACACAAAAAGTCTTAATTAAAAACCAAATGTATTAACAAAGATAAAGACATATCTGCAAATCCTCTCCACAACACTCTTAAAGTTCCCTTGAGACATTGTGTTTCCTTACAATGCTCCTTAGAGGTTGGCGCCCAACTCGGAGGACTCCAAATATCTAATCTAATTCTAATACAAAGTAATTTTAAGTAGAAATTGTAAAGTGGAGTAGTAGTTAATGAAAGAACACTCTTCCATTAATTACACACTCTACAACAACCAGACTAAAACACTTAAACTTACTCTCTCACTATACTCTCTAACACCTCTAACCACACACACACACTAACTAATCTTCAAGTCTTCTTTTTAATACTTTTTTAATAGGTGTCATCGTATCTCTATAATTTGTGCCCAACTTCAGCGTATCTTCTAAAAGATGCATCCATTCAAGAGTATTTTGAATGAGATTTGGCGCCAATAGGAAGTTACCTACGTTCTTACCAAGATATGCCTCAAAAACCTATTCAAAATGTTACCAAAAATTAAATAACTCATCTTTCGTAACTGTCCCGCGTAAGCGCTAATTTCTAGCGCTTAGCCGCAGATCATCTGGTGTGTTAGCTCCAACTCTGGGCGCATAGCCACAGAGCTTTGGCGCATAAGCACGGGTTCCGACGCTTAGCCACCACATATCACTTCTTTATTTTTCTTCATTGTCGGCATATTTTAGGGTTATGTGTTTTATTTTGAAAAGGGGTCGCCTAACAGAAATTGTCGGCGAATTTTTTAATTTAATAAATAATTTGAAAAGTAGTATTTGATTTTGAAAATATTTTTAAATTTGAAATTTTTAAGATATGAAATCAAACTGATCTCACATCCCGAATAGTTTATATAAACGAGCGCCGCACGACAAACCGTGTATCTATCCCGAAGAATAGACACACTGCTTGATAATGGGGCTCGATTAAATAAACTAGAAAGGTTTGTGACATCCGTTTGGTCCGCGAACCAATTTTATAAGCCGACAAGTTCCTCGTTTAATATGAAAACGTTAAACGGGGTTTATATTACTCGGGTTCTTAAAATTCCCTATAAGGGCAAGCCCCTATAGTTAATTACATCTTAAGTGATGGGAATCACCTAAGAAAACTCTCGATAATAATCAGTAGTTCTGCTCTCAAGAATTTCAAAGTTTAAGTTTTCAAAGGATTGAATTTTGGAATTTCAATAGGGAATAGATCAAATTTGGAGCATTTTGTTTTGGGAATTCAAAGGAAGAAAGGTAGGAGAAATCACGGAGTCGAAGCGAACCTAGGTAATTTCCCGACTATTCTATTGTTTGGCTTGAATTTAGGAAGACCCTAATGTTTATTTAGTATTTTGATCTTGCCAATTTTAATTAATTAGGACTTATATTCGTATGATAAAATCATACAAATAGCCTCGAAGATGTGAGGGTTTATGTCGTATCGGACGACTACCTCGGAGTCATAAGACCGGTTAGGGCTTAATTTACATGATACGATCATGCAAATGCCTAACGAAGAGTTGAGGATTTATGTTGCACTAGGCAAACTACCTCGAAGTCCTATGGCTTGGTTATTTAATTCTAAGAAAGTTTGCTGCAAGTAGAACTTAGGTTTCTGCCGATGACGATGGCCGTGCTCGCCCACCATGCTCCGAGCTCCTTGTTGTTGCAGAGGTTTAGTTTTAGAAATCATAAATCAGGAGATGAGAGAAGTGTTTCGGTTTAGAGAAAGTCTTAATTTCCAAGTGTTTTTTTTTTTTAATTAAACAAATCTTAAAGTTGATTATAACAACACCGGTTAAGATCCCACGGTTCCATCCTTCCGGCACCGTTATTTTTATCGGATTCACTTAGTCCAGATGAATTTGCTAAACTCAACTGAATGAGTTCCACACTTTCATTTAGACCGTGGGAAATCCCGTTAGCAACACGTAGGTTACATCATCCGAGGTATTCCCGATCATCCAACAAGACGTTTTAATTTAGTTGTAGTTGTAGTTTTGTGTTCCGTTTGTGATTAAATTTTGAGTTGTTTTATATTTTGAAATGTTGTGGCGGTGAATTTTATCTTGCAATGACTTTTAATTTAGTTTTGGTTTCAGTTTTAGGGACTATCCTAGAGGTGTGGGTTTTCATGCAACAGTTGTTTATCATGCAAGAAAAGTAAGTGCGATGCGATGAAATGAATTGCGATAAGGTAAATTGCAATAAAATAAAAGCGTACCTGGAGGGTCTTCCCGTCATCTCAAGCTGCACTTAAAACACAATTAGAATATTTAAGCATTTAAAGCAAGTTCCTAGGTAAAGCTAAGGGAAGGGTTATGGTTTTCTACCAAGTTCCTAATCCTATAGCTAGTTACCTCCTATGACGTCTAGGTTCTTGTATTTTGGTTTGAGGACGATTTTCTTCATCAAAGAACAATTAAGTTCAATTGTTCTTATAAATATCCTATCATATCGAGGAAGTGCTTAAGACGAGTCTTAAACATCTTTTCAATATCTCTAGGATTATTTTAAGTCCAAGAGAATTTAATTATACAAATGAATTAATCGTCCGGGAGTTCAAGTTTATTATCTTGCTCAGTGAACTAGGACATTTGAATATCTTATGAATGAAGTAACACTTCACTTAATATTCCATTTAGGAGTTATGACAACAAGAGCTTTCAAGGGCAAATTGATGTTCAAGTGACTTATGATTTGATTTAATTTCAGTTAACGGATTTAAGTTTGGAATAGTGTTCAAGTTGTTTTAGATTTATTTTTGAATTCTTTATGTCTTAGGTGATGTTATATTTAATTTAATTTAATTTAGTTTAATTTAACTTAATTTAATTTAATGTGGTTTAATTTAATTTAATTTAATTTTAAGTTAATTTAATATAATATGATTTAGCTTAATTTAATTTAATTTGATTTAATTTAATTTAATTTAATTTAATTTAATTTAATTTAATTTAATTTAATTTAATATAATTTAATTTAATTCAATTTTAATTTTTAATTTGATTTAATTTAATTTAATTTAATTTAATTTAATATTTTATTTAAAAGGGTTTGATTTAAATAATTTAACTTTAATTTAATTTAATGATTAAGTCTTTTAGCATTTTAAATCTTAAGTTTGAATTATCATTTTAATTAGGAATTAAATATTATTGAGATGATTAATTTAGGGATTCTTAAATTAAAGAATAAATCTCTTCCTAATGACATCCCTATTTTAATAATTCAAAATTTATTATTCTTCCCAAATTTAATCAATTATTTAATTAAAGTTCATTTCAATTATTTTTAAATTTTTTAATAGGTTTCTACCCTTTAATTATTTAAATTTCAATCATCCAAATCAGATTAAGATCAAATATTTTACTCTTTCATTTTATTAAGCCTAAAGTTTTAATTAAGGGTTAAAATTTTAATTACCATTTTGCCCTTCAAGCTTAATAATTTCATAACTCACTAAATTGAGCTTAAATGAAATTGAAATTTTTATGTGACTTCACTCATATGTCAATAAAAGGATTAGAGGAGAAAATGTGATTTTTCTGTATTTAATTTATTTATGTAATTATTTTTGGTGGAAAATAAGGATTTCCAAGGAAAATTTAATAATATGACCAAGGAAAAGTTTCTGTCCTTAAGAAAATTATGGGACATTCCTAATGACCAGAGAACCACTTGGACCAATTTTGGTGATTTTTTGAATTATATTATTTTTATTATAATTATTTTGAGTTTTGGAGTATTAATTAATTTAAAAAATAAAATAAAGGTTGAAAAATGAATTTTATATTTTTCAAAAATCTCTCTGATATCAAGGAAATCAGAGAATCAATTTTTGTAATTTTCTGATTTTTCTTTGATTTATTAGAATTATTTTAATGGAAATGCTAGAAAATACATTTTTTTTATTTTAAAATTACCCTAGGGCTTTAAAATTTAATAACTCAACATAGAGACCTAAGAAAAATATGGGGTTTGTTCCTAAGTGATTAAAATTCAAAATGTGACATTTTGGTGAATTTTATTATTTTTGTTATTTTTATTATTTTATTAATTATTAAAATATTAAAATAATACAAAAAATCAACTTTTTTAGAAAATTGAAATTTTAATTTTCTTAAATTCCCTAATATCAGAGAGGCTCCAAAACCAATTTGGTGAATTTTAGAAAAGTATTTTGAAAGTTATGAATTTTCAAAGTTTAAATTGGCTAAATGGCTTAATCAACCCATTTAGTAGAGCTAACCAAGTCCAATTGACTTCAAATTTTTATGGTGGGTTCCTCTGATCATAAAGGTCAGTGTAGAATTAATTTCAAGTCAATTTGATGTATGATTAGCTCTAATTAATTAAAGACCTATTTTGGGTGTTTAAGCCAATTAGGGTCATTCCAAGTGAATTAATTCAAAACCTATTTTTCTTAGGGTCCTCCGGTTATAAGAAACATCACCAAATTTTCCTAGAATTTATTTCACAACATGCTAATTATTGGATTTAAAATACTCAAAACAGTAACATGAATTTGAAAAATCAATAACTTCTCACAGGGATGGCCTCTGACTTTGGAAAATTCGAGGAATGTTCCCAAATTCGGAGGCTTCAAAAGCCCTATGGTCTCATGCCATGGTGAATTTCCTATATGCAAGGAGAATTAAAACAATGCAAACAGTAAATAAATCATCAAAAATAAAATACTTGATGAAATTAAATGATTTCTTTTCCACATTATTCTCCTCTATTCACTGAGCAAGGGGGTATTTTTATTTTATTTTTCTGATTTTTCTACACAAAGTTATGCATTTTTGAAGTTTAGGGAATTAAATAAATAGGAAAATAACCTAATTTCCTACTTATCCACGCGGCGCCGCGTCAACCTCGGCAGCTCTGAAAGGGGTGCGTGTCGCGCTGTGATTGGGCGCCGCCATCTGAGTCAGCCGTCCCGGGACCCGCCTTTCGCGCAACATGTTCTGGTCCGACGTGATCCGAGCCGTCCATCTGATACACGCGCGATCCAACGGCTCCCAGTCATCGTCTACGACTGGTGCGAACCCGTGACCGTAGACCTTTTAACCCTAATTTCTCACTCGATTCTCAACGGATTTTCGTGTTCTTATGCTCTATGGATTCGTCTTGAGGAGACAAACACATCCATATGGTAAACATGTATTTAAATTGACTCAAATTAAATGGAGAATCTCTGTAAGCTCGGGAAGAAGAGTGAGTCCATACCTTTGCTCAGAGAAGTGAAGCTTCGATCCGAGAGTTGTGTCACCTTCGATTGGGTCCAAGCAAGCTCCGGATGAAGTCCCTTGGCTCGGTGAATTGCCTAGCTATGAAAGTGACCACGACCGATCACAAAGCTTGGAGGACGGGACAATTGGGTGGCCTCGGAGATGGGGCTTTCAGTGGGAAACTTCTCCTCTTAGTCCGGTGAAGGTGCGGGACCGGTCGATTTGGGGATTGATCCACCGTGAAGAAGTGTCCCGGTTTTGTGCTGAAGTTTGAGCTCAAAATCGAGCTCAACTGGAGGGAATTGGGGCTGGAATCCAGTGGGGATCAAGTCCTCTATGTGTGGAGAGTGATCTGGAATGATTTTGGCAGAGTTTCCTTAAGGTTTGGTTCAGCACCTCTCATGGCCGAGAGGAGGTGGTGTTTAAATAGAGGTGGCTGGAGAGCCTCACAGGGATGGCCAAGGGTTGGGATCAGCTGCTTAGGTCAAGGGCAGAACAGCCATGGTGGCCATTGGGCATGAGGCAGCTCAGCAAGGTGGAATTCCAAAGTTTGGCTCCTCCCCATGTCTCGACCATGGAGTTTTCCGGCGACCCAGGCGGCTGGCCGGCAGGCATGGGTCACCCTCAGGTCCAGGTGGGTCAGGGATGGGGTTTAGTGCAGTCAATTGGGCCTTGCCATGTGTAAAGGGGATGGCTTGGAATGGAATGGGGAAGAGGCCATTTTGGCTTGGTTTGGGTCAACCCATCATTTTGGGCTTGGTTCACCCTTTAAGGTGGCTTTGGGTGTTGTGGGGAGTCAAAAGGATCAGCTGGTTTGGCATGGAGAAGTCCTTATCCAAATATATTTGGATTAAATTTGGGTTAAGGTGAAACATGCTTAAGGTTAATGACTTTTAGGAGGTGCTAAAAGGACCTCCTCCTTTTGCCATTTAAGGAGGGTTGACAACTTAGAGATCCTCATGGCTTGCCAATGGCTTGCATGTGGCTTCATGGCTCCATGTGGCTTGGGAAAAGATTGGGTCAATTTCATAAAAATGGATTTAAGAAAAATTTGGTATTTTGATGGGAATTTGTATGGGGCTTAATTTGGGATTGTTTAGTTGATAAATTAGGACTTTAGGAATGACTTTAAATTGAATGTATGATGAAGGAAAGTGTCATGTGGGCTTTAGGATGATTTGGGCTTTTGAATTTTAAGGAAGTGGGCTTTTAGGAAGGTTTAAGGGAAGTGGGCTTTTTGATTTTAGGATAGGCATTTGGGTGAAAAATTTTGTGAAGGTCCATGTCAAATAAATGTTACAATTGGTTTAGGGATGTGTCATGAGTGATTTGAAGCAAGTTGGGAGTGGTTTGGGTTTGAATTGGGTTGGATTTGGGCTTTTTTAGTGAATGGGCCAATATAGGTCAAATTGGGCTAACTTGGGCCAATGTTGGGCTAGGGTTGAAATTGATGTAAAATAAATGTTGTGAAATGTTTATGGGAGTGTTTCAAAGAGGTTTTAGCTTTGGTTGGGTTTTGATTTTGAGGTTTGGGCTTATTTGGGTTTGGTTTGGGTTTAGGTCAAAATTGGGCTTTTTTGATTTTGGGTTGAATTTGAGAGGGGTTTGGGTCTAAATTTTGGGCAAATCATGTTATTGTTTTGTTTTTGGGGATGTTAAGGAAGGTTTAGAAAAGATTTGGGGTTAATTGGGGTTGAATTGGGTGAGTTTGGGCTAAGTTTGGGTCATGGGTCCAAATTGGGCTTTAAGGCCAAAAGTGAAATTGGATCCAAATGTCAATCAAATTGGACTTGGATTTGGTCTAGATTGGTGTTGGGGATGTTGAATTGAAGTTTAGAATTGAATTGGACCAGAATTTGAGTCAATTGGGTAGGTTTGGTTTGACATTGGGTTCACTTTGGGTTAAAATGGGTCAAATTGGGGGTTTTGATAAAAGTGGGGTAAATTGACAAAATTGGCCCATAGTGTAGTTGAAAAAAATGAAATTGGGAATATTTTGGATTTTCTGGAATTTTCTGGGAATTTTTGGAATTTTTGGATTTTTGGGTCAAGAGGGGCATTTTGGGTATTTTGAGGGTATTGGGAGGTATTTTTGGAATTTTTGGTATTTTTGGGTATGGATGATCAATTTGAGTAATGTGGGAATGTTTAGGATTGATTTTGAGGAATTTTGGGTAATTTTGAAAATTTTGGGTAATTTCAAGGGTTTGGGTAGGCTAAGTGGGTGTAGGGTCCCGGGGGTCAAAAATTGAAAATTTGGAAAATTGAATCTTGGGTGAATGTAAGTGGAATGAAATCATTTTGGTTGAGCCATGAAGCCATATCAAGCCCACATGAGCTATGAAGGGACTCATTTGAGACATCCACTATGTTGTTCCTAACCCTCCTAGCCAAGGGCTTAGGGGTTAAGGACCATCCATGTGAATCACCTTCATGAGTCAGGAGATCAAGTTGGATATGGGTGTAGTTTTAGGAGGTGTGTGTGAAAATGTAGTGTATAAGTGTAGTGTGTGTGTAAGTCAGCCCCTTCAACGGCACTGTGCCACCTGTAGGGCATCCTAAGGCCAAAGAGTCCTATAGGAACTCATCCTTTAAACTTCTACATTTGATTTCAACCCTCTAGGTGATTAGGGGTCTACAATCATGTTTGTGGAGTTTGCAGGGAGTTAAGAAGTGGTTTGAATTTCTAAATGGTGGGTCCCAATTATAATCCTCTAGGATAGTCAAAGGAAAAGCCTAAGGCTAGATCCTAAGTACTAAAGAGAAGAAGAGAAGACCTCATCAAAAATGAGGTCAACAAATGGACCCCCAATAGGTGTGGTGTGCTAACCCAGCACACCGCGCGTATTGGCGTTGACCGAAAAGATCAACAAAACCAACACAGATGTCCAAGTGACATACTTGGGACGAAGTAGAAGAATTCCCGCTGGGGAGTGTCAAGTATATCTTTGGGACTGGAGATTCCTGAACTCCCGCTGGGGAAAGGAAAAGGAGGTGAATCCCAAATCACATGATCTGGGGGAATTTCAATTTAGATTTCAGTTTGTTTTGGTTTAAATTTTGATGTGTAAGTTTAGATTTTGAGTTTTCATTTAGACTGAAGTTTTGTTAAGATTAATTTTGAAGGGTTTTGATTTGAAATGAAAATTGAAATTTCGTGGTTTGGGATGTAACATCCTCATCCTCAAAAGAAAATTGAATTGATTGGATTGAATCATTACAATGAGGAGAGATCTCAGAGCAATGTGGTATTGGATGTAAAATCCTTAACCTCAAGAGTTTGATTTTGATGTATTTCATTGCGATAGGGAAAGAGTCCTAAAGCAATGCAGTCTCGGATGTAAAATCCTCGACCCCAAGAGTTTGATTTTGATGTATTTCATTGCGATAGGGAAAGAATCCTAAAGCAATGCAGTCTCGGATGTAATCCTCGACCCCAAAGGTTTAATTTTGATGTATTTCATTGCAATAGGGAAAGAATCCTAAAGCAATGCAGTCTCGGATGTAAAATCCTCAACCCCAAAGGTTTGATTTTGATGTATTTCATTGCGATAGGGAAAGAATCCTAAAGCAATGCAGTCTCGGATGTAAAATCCTCAACCCCAAAGGTTTGAATTTTGATGTATTTCATTGCGATAGGGAAAGAATCCTAAAGCAATGCAGTCTCGGATGTAAAATCCTCAACCCCAAAGGTTTGAATTTGATGTATTTCATTGCGATAGGGAAAGAATCCTAAAGCAATGCAGCTCGGATGTAAAATCCTCAACCCCAAAGGTTTGATTTTGATGTATTTCATTGCGATAGGGAAAGAATCCTAAAGCAATGCAGTCTCGGATGTAAAATCCTCAACCCCAAAGGTTTGAATTTGATGTATTTCATTGCGATAGGGAAAGAATCCTAAAGCAATGCAGTCTCGGATGTAAAATCCTCAACCCCAAAGGTTTGATTTTGATGTATTTCATTGCGATAGGGAAAGAATCCTAAAGCAATGCAGTCTCGGATGTAAAATCCTCAACCCCAAAGGTTTGATTTTGATGTATTTCATTGCAATAGGGAAAGAATCCTAAAGTAATGCAGTCTCGGATGTAAAATCCTCAACCCCAAAGGTTTAATTTTGATGTAGGTTTGATTTGAAATTTGGAAAGATTGAATTTGAAATTTGATTGAGATTTGATTTGAGATTTGGAAGATCGAATTTGAAATTTGATTGAGATTTGATTTGAGATCTGGAAAGATTGAATTTGAAATTTGACTTAAAATTTGTGGTCATTTTGTTTGTCCTTTAACGATTCAAATTTTATTTTATCGTGAATTTGGAGTTTATTATTTTTTAGATTTTCAAGGAAAGTTTTCTTTTATTCTTTTTGTTTCTTCTCTGTTCTTTGTTCGAAGTTCATTTAACTTTAATGGCGTTTCCCAATCATCTTGCACAAAAGAGGTGAAGGCCAAAAATGTGACATGGTCACTTTCATTCCAATCATGTTGAAGATACATCATACAACTCGATCTGGAATACATCTCATACAATCCATATAGACTCAAAACGGACTATGTATGATCTTTGTTGATCCATCCAAAAGGTATCTGTCAAAAATCCATGTCTGAATAGTGAGGTATATGGTCAATAACATCACCTTCCAAGCCATCCTTGGCATGGATGTCGTATGGATGTACGTTGGAGGTGTGATACTTTCCATGTAACTCACAGCTCGTAAGGCCGAAGACTCTCTAGCTCCGGGTCTGGCTGGAAGTGGTAAGGTGCTTTCCGTCATCCATCCTTCGAAAGTAACCGAGATCCGCTTCATCGGTACTCCCGGTATGCAATGTTTAGCGACATCTCGCTCCGTTGCCCTTCGGTATCATGACGGAACCTACCGGTAATGGTATCTTTATCGGCCCTCGGAACTCACACGGGCCCGCTATCCGGAGGTCAGATCCGAACATGATATTACACTCGTTCAGAAAAGAAACCGTGCAGAAAGGTCTGACAAAATCGTGGTGATCTATGTGCGGGGGTATACAGTCACCCTTCTTGTAAATGTTAATGATGCAACTGTTGGGTATGCAATCTGCTGGCAATACCCTCCATGCTATCATTCTTTTTACCATCCTTTTGATGACTAATGGCATTGGATCCACCTGGCCATGACAGAGTATTCCCGGCGGGTTTCCCTTCCTGTCTTCTGCGAAGTTGTAGCAGCATCCACATTGTATTGTAATTCTTCCTTTCCCTGGCATCCATCTCCGGGTTTTCGAGTAAGTGTTTTCTCTTAGGCGGCCCGCTCGTCCCATTCTTTTCAAATCCCGGATGCAGTCCACGATTTGTTGTTGTTCGTATTCTGAGAACACGTCTGTATGTATCTCGAGGCCTTCTAGTATATTGATCCTCCTGCCTCTGATTCTCTTGAAGTATTCAAAAGTTTTCTTCTCGACTTTCTGCATTCTTTCTAACTCGTATTCTGGGATAATTTGCAAATGGCGGGGCATAGTGACGTATTGCGGGATATATGGCTCAATCCCTTCACGTTCTCCTGCATACCTCGGCTCCTCGGGGATGATGTCTGTCGGGACATCCTCCGGGGTTTCTTCTGCAACAAAGTTATGCATTACTGGTGGCTTTATCCGGTGGCGTTGTAGCCTTCTTTCTTCTGTTCTTCTTGAGATTTCCCTGGTCTCTTCTGTCATCCTCGGAGCTGGTCTCCTTTCTTCAGGTTCCTGGGGAACTGGTGTCCTTGAAGTGTATGTACTGGCAGTAGCAACTGCCTCGTCGCGCTGGTCCGCTGCTAGTTTAGTTAACATCTTGCGGATACGGTGATTTTTATTTCTTCGCTGAGTTGCTGTGAGAGTAGCTCTTCGTACTTCCTGAATCTCTGTGGGCGCGGCGCTGACAAGCCTGCCCTCTGCTGTAGCGACTACAGACTTGATTCTCTTGTCCTCCTCAGTGTTTGTTTTTCTTTTCTTGCTGCTGGATTGGTGGCTTGGGCCACCCACTTTCATTACTTGTCCGATCGGGCGGTTCCTCTCGGTCGACTTGGGACCTAGTCACTTTCCTCGTATTGCGGAGCCTGCCGGTGCGAAGTCCGAGTCGATCTCGATTATCGCTCCATCTTTCACCCTCTTTTCGTCGAGTGTAAGGCTTACGCCATTTCTAATGTTCAGGACCAACCGCCCGTTCGACATTTCCCTGCGAAAAGACAAGGAAAAGGATCAGGGGCTGTACTAAGAACAAGAACATTAAGAAAATGTTTATTAAAGACGGAGTTTTTTTTATTACTTTTGTATTTTTAAATTCAACAGGAATGAAGTGGGATAAGATCAGGAAAGAGATTTTTAATTTGGAAAAGAAAATAAGGAAAACTTTATTATCATGATTTTATTTATTTTAGCACATTTTTTATTATTTTTGGGTTCGGACCCAGTCATAAGTAACTACCTCACCCGTGCTTCTAGGGATGAAAAATTCATTCCTTCGAAACATCAGGTAGCGTAATACTTCTTCAAGTATCGTCCGTTGATCGGAAGCATATGTCGTTCCCCTTGGCAGTTCACTAGCCGGTAGGAGCCTCTCGAGTAGATCGCCTCGACAACAAACGGTCCTTCCCAGTGGGTTCGAATTTTCCTCCCATCTTGCGGTGTGCAAGAATAGGTCTCTTGAGAACGAGAACTAAGTCACCAACTTTGAAGGTTCTTGGGCGGACCAGTCTGTCATGGGCTTGAACCATCTTAGCTTGGTACAGTTCTAAATTCTGCTGTGCTGCAAGTCTTTTCCCTTCTAGGCTTTCTAATTCCTCTAGTCGTAATTTGGCATTCTCTTCTATTGTGATTTTGTTTGCAACTGCAATCCTAAGTGAAGGAAGCTGGACCTCTAAGGGTAACACTGCCTCGGACCCATACACCAGAGCGTAAGGTGTAGCTTGAGTAGGAGTTCTGAAGGTTGTCCGGTAGGCCCATAAGGCTTCTAATAACTTCTCGTGCCAATTTCTCTTATTATCGTCCAAGGTTTTCTTTACGATTTGAACGAGAGTTTTATTAAAAGCCTCAGCCAGGCCGTTTGCTCTCGGGTAGTAAATTGTTGAATAGCGCCAGTCGATTCCGTGTCTTCTGAAAAAATTGTTGATTTGTGTGCTTCGAATGCTGACCCATTATCTGAGATAATCCTGCGTGGCACTCCGAAACGGTAGACAACTTGGTTCTTGAAAAATTGTAGCACGTGATGTGCTTTCACTTCTCTGAGTGGAACTGCTTTTGCCCACTTGGAAAAGTAATCTGTAGCCGCAAGAATGAAGCGATGTCCTTTTGAAGATGGTGGTTCTATCGGACCCACTATATCTGTGCCCCAACATTCAAACGGCCACGACGCAATTGTCGGATGTAGCACATTTGGAGGTTGGTGTAGAACCACTCCGTGCACTTGGCATTGGTGACGGCTCTTGGCAATTTTCATGCGGTCGGTCATCATCGAGGGCCGGTAGTACCCTAGTCTTTTAATTTTCATTTTCATCTTCGGACCCGACTAGTGAGCGCCACGAGTCCCGAATGCACCTCTTTAACGATTTCACGAGCCTCGGACCGCTTAGGCACCTCGGCCACATTTGATCGAAGGACCTTACGTATAACGTATCGTTTATTAATGCGTAGGACGAGTTCTTTTCTTGATCCGATGGGCTAACGACCTATCGTCCGGTAGTTTTCTCGTTTGCGGGTAGTCGTACATGGTCGTCGCCAATCTTCGTGTTTTTACGTCACTTCGTTACAGCTGATTCTTCTTCTTTTTCGATTTGTGTATTGTGTACTATGTCGAGTCGTGATAGGACTCGACGTCCGTGAACTGACACTTCCACTGATTCATCTTGCAAGCAGGCAAATTCTTTTGCGAGGCGGGCTAACGCATCTGCTAAAGCGTTTTCTTTTCTAGGAATTTTGTAGATCGTCACATTCGGAATTTGTTCCAACAGTTTAATGTCATACTGGAAGTATTGCTCGAGTCTTGGCTTTAAAATTCTGTACTGTCCGGCGATCTGTTGAATGATTAACTGTGAATCCCCGTAGATGTTAATGTTTGTTATCCCCATTTGAATAGTTAATTCCAATCCTGTTATGAGGGCTTCGTATTCGCTCGTTGTTTGTACACGGCTCGTCGGGTGATAGGAGTATCTTAACATCCCCGCTCCGGTGTTATAAAGATTAATCCGATCCCCGCCTTACAGGGCACTATCACTTGCGATTCTTCGTCTTTGTGTGCTGAAGATGCTTCGTCGAAATACAATTCCCAACGTCGATCATCAGGGTCTTCTAAGCTCATTATTTGTTCATCTGGCAAGTCATCATTGAGAGGCGATTCTGCCGGCAAAGGGTGTGTTGCAAGGAAGTCTGCTAGGACTTGTCCCTTTACGGCACGAAGAGGCACGAAAGTTATATCGAATTGCAATAATATCATTGACCATCTGGCAAGTCTGTCGGAAAGCGTTGGACGGGTCATCAAGTATTGCAATGGATTAAATTTCGAGATCGGGTTGACCTTATGAGAAAGCATGTAGTGCTCGAGCTTTTGAGCGGCGAAGATCAGGGCCAAACAATGCTTTTCAATTGCGGGATACCTTATTTCCGTCGGAAGTAAACGACGGCTTAGGTAGCAAAGAGCATTTTCTTTACCCTCATCATTGACCTGGGCTAACAGGGCTCCGAGAGAGTCGTCTAAGGCCGCGGTATAAAGTATCAATGGTCTACCTGAGACTGGGGCTGCTAAGACAGGAGGTGTCATTAAATATTATTTAATGTCCTCAAAGACCCACTGGCATTTCTCTTCCCAAATAAACTTGGCGTCCTTTTTAACTAATGCCGAGAAAGGCTGACACCTACCTGACAAGTTCGAGATAAAGCGTCGAAGGTATGCCAGCTTCCCTTGAAAAGATCGTAGTTGTTTTAAGGTTTTGGGAGGCGGCATTTCTAAGATAGCTTTTATCTTTTCCGGATCGATTTCAATTCCACGATGTCGGACAACGAATCCTATGAATTTCCCGGAGGTGACGCCGAAGGCGCATTTTAAGGGATTCATCTTAAGGTTAAATTGTCTTAATCGTTCGAAAACAATTCTCAAATCATACAGGTGGTTGTCATTTACTTTGCTTTTGATGACCACATCGTCCACGTAGCATTCGACTTGATTGTGGATGAGATCATCAAAAATTCTTGTCATCGCTCTTTGGTAGGTTGCTCCTGCGTTCTTCAGTCCGAATGGCATCACTGTGTAGCAATATACTCCGATCGGCGTTACGAATGATGTAAGTTTTTCATCTTCCGGAGCCATTTTTATCCGGTTGTATCCTGAAGATCCATCCATGAATGAGAAAATTTCATGTGTTGAAGCAATGTCGATCATTAATTCGGGATCGGTAGAGGGATTTCATCTTTCGGACATGCCTTGTTTAAATCTCCGAAATCCACACAAATTCCGATCCGACCATTCTTCTTCCCTGATCGGTACCACGTTGGCTAACCAAGTCGGGTATTGTTCTTCACGGACAAATTTGGCGTCTATTAGCTTTTTAACTTCGACTATGACTTGTTGTTCGATTTCTAGACGCATTCTTCCGGGACCTTGTCCGGCCGGGACGAAGTAGGATCCACTCTAGCTTATGGATCGCGACCTCCGGAGCTAAACTCGGCATCTCATCGTAGCTCCAAGCAAAACAATCTTTAAATTCCATTAATAACTTGATTATTTCTTCGGAGTCTTCTTTATTGAGTAAGGAGCTAACAAAGGTAGGTCTAGGTTTTTCACTAGTACCTAAGTTAACTTCCGTTAACTCATCTATTGTAGATTTGATCTCTTCTTCGAATTCTGGTGGAGCGTCTCCAATTTGTAAATCTTCGAGTTCTTCTGTAGTTTCCATGCAGTTTCCATTAGACTCGTAAGTGACAACCAAGCAAAATTCAGTATCGTCGACTGATCCTACTGTGCCGAATCCGAGACCATGCTTTGAATTGGGTGGACGACCGGAGTTATTCCATAAATTTTCAAAATTTTGTGATCGACCTTTTGTCCATTGTCGAGGTAAGAAACCACGCTGAATTAAATTTTGAACACAGGGAGAGTACCACTCAAAAGGCAATTCCATTAATGCCGATGAAGTAGCATCTTCAAATTGTACATTATTTTCGGTTTTGGAGGAAGGAGCACCACGGTAGAATTTGATCGGCTTTGTACTGTCGCTGCGTACCTCTTTGACCACCATACCCTCGATCTTATTAGAATGGATCGGGGTCAGGGTCATAGTATGTACATAGTGGTTAATCTTCTCGTACATCGATTTATATTCTTCGTTCTTTTTCATCCTCGAGAGAGATCCTGAATTGCGGCTTCTTCCGACTTATTGTCGCTGCTTCTTGCTTGATTTCTTTTTCTTCTTCAGAACTATCTTCCCATTCAACATTGATGGCTGGTTTTCTCTGTCCAACTGTCCTAATGTCTCTGCCACGACCTCGTCCCCGGCCTCGACCTCGGATGCGAGTTGTGGAGAAACCTTCACCATCTCGCCGTAAGGGAGTGGTGAGTGATCGTTGGACTAGAACTTCGGGTTCTTCGTCGTCCCAAATTTCCTTTGTTTCATTTGTCATGGTATCTCCTGGAGAAGATTGTTTTCTTCGGAGGTGCGTAATAAGTCTGCATCTTCATGGATTCCAATTTCATGTACGGAGAATGGTTGTAAGTCACCTTTGATGCACTCGTTCCCCTCCATCGTAGTATTTGACGCATCGATGTAGGGATGATGGTACCATCCGGTTTTCATGTATCCATGGTCGGCCCAGTAGAGCGTTGAACGACGTTTCTGAATCAATTATGTGAAATTTCGCGGTTATCTTTGCCAAGTCACCGGTCTTCATTAGCAGTGTTATTGATCCGAGGGCTCTTTCTCCTTTCTGGTTGAATCCTCTTAATAACATTTTGTCCGCTTCGAGTTCGCGAGCATCAATTTCCATGTATGCTAGCGTTCGAAGATTCATTATATTGATTGATGCTCCTAGATCCACCAATACTCTGGAGAGTGTAAACTTCTCAATTGTAACTGAAATGTACAACGGTCTGTTGTTGTCTGCTGTCCCAAGTAGTAAGTCATTGTCCGTGAAGGTGACAACTCGCTGTTCTTTTAACGAACAAACCTCATCTAAGGAATCTCCGGCCATTTGAGCTAAGCAAATTTCTGGATCAAGTAAGGCCTTGATCAGAGCTTCTCTCATCTCCTTTGATAAGATGAGAGCATCGTAGATGCTCAGTTTGGCTGGTAGTTTCCTAAGATGGGATAGCACGTTGTAGTCCACTTTATTTTCATGTGTCTCGTCTTCTTCCCGAATGGGTATTTCTTCTGCCGGGGTTGGTTCTTCCTGAACAACCACCTGTTTTCCTTTGTCCTTTGGACCCATTCTCGGAGGTAGAACTCTTCCACTTCTTAAGTTGACTTCTGTGATTTCTTCTGAATCTAGTATTGAGTTTGCTGATGTCTCTTTCTGAATCGGAATGACAGGTTCTTCTGGATTAGCTTCGGAGTCTGAAGGCTCTAACTCTATTGTGACTGGAGCTCCTCGAAACTCGCAAATAGATTTGTTGCTTGTTGAACTTTCGTAGCCTCCTTGGTGGATGTCTTCTTTGTCATTGTGATCGTCGAGATTGTGTATGATTTGAGAATTGTCATTTGTATCGGAATCGATGTCCGGATTAGGTTGATTGTCGCTAGTCACGTAATCGTTAGAAACAGTCAAAATGTAGCCAACGCCATAACCCTTATCATTATAAGATCCCACCGGGGTGAGCAGATAATCATACAGAGTCAGAGGTTCGAGGGATTTCTCCCCCGAATCGGAAACAACTATCCTAGGATAAGCAGCCCCTAGTCCAGCCTCGGGAGCCTCGGTCTTCTCTTCTTCGTCAATTTTCTTCTTTTCTTCAGTCGTCTCTTGTTGAGGTGGTCCTTCTATCGCAAGTGATAGTGCCGACTCGACAGGTTTCGAACTTTGAATTGAAGCTCGCACCGAACTGGTTTGGATGCGATCCAAAATCTTCTTCAAAGACTTTGTCCAAGCGGTACTCCATCCATCGTCAGTCGCATAGGGATTTATCGGAACAATGAAATCCGTCGAGATAACATTGACGGAGCCTCCTTTCTGGGGTTCCTTCATGTATTCCTTCGGGATTGTTATATTCCCTTTCCGGAGATTGTCGTTGAGCCAACTTTTGAAGGTAATACAATCTTCTATCTTGTGTCCAAGCATCCGGTGGTAAGGGCAAAAGTTGGGATCACCTTTCTTGTCGACTTCTTCCGGTCTTTTAGGCTACGGTAGTTGGAAATGCGGAGTCTTCATCAAGCTGCGGAACATTTTGGCATCGCCTCATTCTTGAACGGATACTCACCGCTCGAAGCTCCCTTAAAGTACGTTGCGGACTAGGCGGTTGTTCATACTTGTTGAGATGATCGATAGCTGGGTCGGGGTTGTTCGGTAATTCGTTGAAGTTGCTGCGGCCGTTCTGACGATATTTGTATCGGTTGTTTGCCTTTATCGACTGCTGCAATGATCCCGGACTTCTTTTCAAAAGTTTTCACGGGCTTCTGTTTGTCTGTTTTGTCGGTGAAACTTAATTGCTTCGCTTCCTCTTGCAAGCTTCCGGCCTTGCTTAACAACTTCTCGAAAGTCTTAATAGTAAATCCCTTAAGGAGAAGTGCTATCGGGCCATGGATGCTCTTTAGTAAAATGCCGACTGCATGCTGTTCTTGTAACTGCGGCTCACACTTCATACTTAGGTTCCTCCATCGAAGTATGTAGTCCACCAAGGTTTCGTTGGGTTTCTGCTTCTCTACCACTAAATCACCTATAGTGATGTGGTGTCGAGCTCCGGCAAAATTGCTTGATGAAGAGGTTCTCTAGTTACGAAAATGTCTTCACCGAACCGTTTGGTAATTCCGCATACCAATCAAAGGCGATCCCCGACGAGTCGTCGACAAACCGTCGGAAGAGTAAAGCATCACTCCCGCCGACATTGCAACAAGCGGCACGAAAATGTGCAACATGCTTGCCGAGGGTTTCCGGTTCCATCAAAGGTCTTGAACAGAGGTGGTACAAAGCCTTTCGGATATTGGACAGCGTCGAATTCTTCGGGGTAAGGTCTACCCGTCCGAATGGATGTCCCGCTCTTTGATTGTGTCAAGGCTTCTCGCACCTGCTGTTCCACCAAGCTCTTGATATCCTTTTTTGGAATCATGCTTTGTGTTGCATCCTTCTTTAATTGATCATCCCCGTTGACGGATGTAATCTCCTTTCCTCCATCTACAATGTGAATGACTTCAGGGGGTGTTTCCCTTTGGGGTTGAACTTGACTCTGGAGAGTAGCTAGGGCTACAGCCATTTCTTCCATCCTTTTTGCCATTTGGGCGATCGTATCATCTTTCTCTTGAAGCTGCCTCCTCATTACTTCCGGCTCATCTCTTTCTGCGGCTGCAGGGGCACCTTGTGAAGCTGACGAAGCTTGTGTTTCAACCATGTTAATTTCTGCATACTCATCATCCATGAACTCTGACGAGTCAATCTCATCTCCGAATTTCTCTTCTCTCTCCCTTGCTAATCGTCGAATATCAGTCCTTAACTTTTCCATAGCATCTTCTAGTGGTCTTTTCGTACATCCTTGCGGTTGTCATGTGATAACCGTCGGGTTTCCTTCTCATGAGTCTCCTTTCTTGCGAGTAGCACTTTCTTCGGATTCAAGTCTCTCGACGAGACTTTCCTTCTCGAGTTGTTGTTTCAATCTTAATTGTCCAGGTAGTGGGACGCCATACCATCCTTCTAGCGGCGAAGGTTTAGGACCGGATGGCTCGTCGGCCAAATGCTTTGGAAGGTGGTATCCTCCCTAATCCGTAGTCCCGAAACAACGACGAAGTGGACTAGCTTTCATCTTCTTATTCGGTACGTTCCGTAGCGATGGCGAGGTTCTACTCGTAGCCCAAGACGGGATTTGGCCGGCACTCGCCCTATCCTTCTTAAAATTTCCGATACAGGGCATTTTTTCTTTCTTTGCTAACTTCTCAATCACAGTCTGTAGTCGGGCAAATGGTGTAATCCTTGCCCTTTTCTTTCTGTTGTCGCTATAGTATGCAGGTCGAGGTAATGTGGAGGCAATCCCGAGGACATTTTCCTCGTCGACCGCGGCGGAAAGGGGATGGAATCTACTTCCTTCCAAAAGGGGTGTATATTCAGGCAATGGTATGTATTCATGTAATGGTGTGTACTCAGGGATTTCTTCTAAGAAAGCGACTTCAGTAGCTCTGGCCTTCCTAGCAATCTTCCTACCTCTGTTTCTTCTCTGAGTCCGTGTTAGGGGGGGAACCCTTGAGCTGGACCCAATTTCAAAAACAGAAGGTCTCGCACGGAAATTTGTACCCTCCACGGTAACATGCTCGTTACAAATTTGAACTTCCTTCCCCTTCAGTTTGGCGGAAGCCGGGGTAGGTGCAGAGACGACTATACTAGTGGGGGTAGAGATAACAGTCCTCCTTTGGACAGCGGTATTCCTCTCAGCTGGAACCCTTTGCAGGGGAGGAAACTCTTGAGTTGACTTAAGGTTGAACTCGATCAAAGGTCTCTCAAGTTCAGATACTTTGTTTGTCAGTGCGAAAAGGGTAACGTCAGCGATCTTGACATTTGTGTTCTCGAATCCTTGTCCAAACCGGATGATCCCATTGTCGGGCAGCTCATCCTTGTAAACAGTGAAGTCCAGTCCATTTGTGAAGGAGAAAATCAGCTTTGGGGCTTCCATTTCTGCAGGGTAGATTCTGATTGTCAGTCCCAAGTTATACTTCTCATCAGGACGAAAAGAAAGGAATCGAAAAGAGTCCGAACACATTCTTGTTCATGTATATTTGTTAAAAGAGTCATTCATTAGAGGGTTTGTTTATTAGGAACGGAATGTTCAAAGGTGTAGAGAAGGTAATGAATCTGATTCAGAGTTAGAAAGGAAAAGAAAGTCTTACGCAAGACTTCTCGACTCGAAGGATCACTCCTAAACTAACACCTATTGGGGGTCCACCCCACCTCAGAAATGAGGTAAAAGGATCTCGGAACCTCTCTGTTTAGGGGTGTCTAAACAATGGCTCCTAAATCCGAGAGAATGTTGGCTATACTCGTTCAAAGTAGAAATGAACATAGTATTCCAACGGAAAAAAGGGTAGTTTGATCCATTAGGGACATGGATACACTACCGATTTTTGAAAGCAAAACTATTTGATTAAAAATGGAGAGAGGGATTTTTCCCCAGCGGAGTCTCCAGAAGTTGTCGGCATATTTTAGGGTTATGTGTTTTATTTTGAAAAGGAGTCGCCTAATAGAAATTGTCGGCGAATTTTTTAATTTAATAAATAATTTGAAAAGTAGTATTTGATTTTGAAAATATTTTTAAATTTGAAAATTTTAAGATATGAAATCAAACTGATCTCACATCTCGAATAGTTTATATAAACGAGCGCCGCACCACAAACCGTGTATCTATCCCGAAGAATAGACACACTTGCTTGATAATGGGGCTCGATTAAATAAACTAGAAAGGTTTGTGACATCTGTTTGGTCTGCGAACCAATTTTATAAACCGACAAGTTCCCCTGTTTAATATGAAAACGTTAAACAGGGTTTATATTACATGGGTTCTTAAAATTCCCTATAAGGGCAAGCCCCTATAGTTAATTACATCTTAAGTGATGGGAATCACCTAAGAAAACTCTCGATAATAATCAGTAGTTCTGCTCTCAAGAATTTCAAAGTTTAAGTTTTTAAAGGATTGAATTTTGGAATTTCAATAGGGAATAGATCAAATTTGGAGCATTTTGTTTTGGGAATTCAAAGGAAGAAAGGTAGGAGAAATCACGGAGTCGAAGCGAACCTCGGTAATTTCCCGACTATTCTATTATTTGGCTTGAATTTAGGAAGACCCTAATGTTTATTTAGTATTTTGATCTTGCCAATTTTAATTAATTAGGACTTATATTCGTATGATAAAATCATACAAATAGCCTCGAAGATGTGAGGGTTTATGTCGTATCGGACGACTACCTCGGAGTCATAAGACTGGTTAGGGCTTAATTTACATGATACGATCATGCAAATGCCTAACGAAGAGTTGAGGATTTATGTTGCACTAGGAAAACTACCTCGAAGTCCTATGGCTTGGTTATTTAATTCTAAGAAAGTTTGTCTACGAGTAGACTTAGGTTTTCGCTGATGACGATGGCCGTGCTGCCCACCATGCTCCGAGCTCCTTGTTGTTGCAGAGGTTTAGTTTTAGAAATCATAAATCAGGAGATGAGAGAAGTGTTTCGGTTTAGAGAAAGTCTTAATTTCCAAGTGTTTTTTTTTAATTAAACAAATCTTAAAGTTGATTATAACAACACCGGTTAAGATCCCACGGTTCCATCCTTCCGACACCGTTATTTTTATCGGATTCACTTAGTCCAGATGAATTTGCTCAACTCAACTGAATGAGTTCCACACTTTCATTTAGACCGTGGGAAATCCCGTTAGCAACACGTAGGTTACATCATCCGAGGTATTCCCGATCATCCAACAAGACGTTTTAATTTAGTTGTAGTTGTAGTTTTGTGTTCGTTTGTGATTAAATTTTGAGTTGTTTTATATTT
This sequence comes from Papilionanthe hookeriana x Papilionanthe teres, assembly GCA_022702705.1. Taxonomy (NCBI): domain Eukaryota; kingdom Viridiplantae; phylum Streptophyta; class Magnoliopsida; order Asparagales; family Orchidaceae; genus Papilionanthe; species Papilionanthe hookeriana x Papilionanthe teres. Next base: position 1,380,994 of record CM040428.1, read on the forward strand.
TGAAATGTTGTGGCAGTGAATTTTATCTTGCAATGACTTTTAATTTAGTTTTGGTTTCATTTTTAGGGACTATCCTAGAGGTGTGGGTTTTCATGCAACAGTTGTTTATCATGCAAGAAAAGTAAGTGCGATGCGATGAAATGAATTGCGATAAGGTAAATTGCAATAAAATAAAAGCGTACCTGGAGGGTCTTCCCGTCATCTCAAGCTGCACTTAAAACACAATTAGAATATTTAAGCATTTAAAGCAAGTTCCTAGGTAAAGCTAAGGGAAGGGTTATGGTTTTCTACCAAGTTCCTAATCCTATAACTAGTTACCTCCTATGACGTCTAGGTTCTTGTATTTTGGTTTGAGGACGATTTTCTTCATCAAAGAACAATTAAGTTCAATTGTTCTTATAAATATCCTATCATATCGAGGAAGTGCTTAAGACGAGTCTTAAACATCTTTTCAATATCTCTAGGATTATTTTAAGTCCAAGAGAATTTAATTATACAAATGAATTAATCGTCCGGGTGTTCAAGTTTATTATCTTGCTCAGTGAACTAGGACATTTGAATATCTTATGAATGAAGTAACACTTCACTTAATATTCCATTTAGGAGTTATGACAGCAAGAGCTTTCGAGGGCAAATTGATGTTCAAGTGACTTATGATTTGATTTAATTTCAGTTAACGGATTTAAGTTTGGAATAGTGTTCAAGTTGTTTTAGATTTATTTTTGAATTCTTTATGTCTTAGGTGATGTTATATTTAATTTAATTTAATTTAGTTTAATTTAACTTAATTTAATTTAATGTGGTTTAATTTAATTTAATTTAATTTTAAGTTAATTTAATATAATATGATTTAGCTTAATTTAATTTAATTTGATTTAATTTAATTTAATTTAATTTAATTTAATTTAATTTAATTTAATTTAATTTAATTTAATTTAATTTAATTTAATTTTTAATTTGATTTAATTTAATTTAATTTAATTTAATTTAATATTTTATTTAAAAGGGTTTGATTTAAATAATTTAACTTTAATTTAATTTAATGATTAAGTCTTTTAGCATTTTAAATCTTAAGTTTGAATTATCATTTTAATTAGGAATTAAATATTATTGAGATGATTAATTTAGGGATTCTTAAATTAAAGAATAAATCTCTTCCTAATGACATCCCTATTTTAATAATTCAAAATTTATTATTCTTCCAAAATTTAATCAATTATTTAATTAAAGTTCATTTCAATTATTTTTAAATTGTTTAATAGGTTTCTACCCTTTAATTATTTAAATTTCAATCATCCAAATCAGATTAAGATCAAATTTTTTACTCTTTCATTTTATTAAGCCTAAAGTTTTAATTAAGGGTTAAAATTTTAATTACCATTTTGCCCTTCAAGCTTAATAATTTCGTAACTCACTAAATTGAGCTTAAATGAATTTGAAATTTTTATGTGACTTCACTCATATGTCAATAAAGACATTAGAGGAGAAAATGTGATTTTTCTGTATTTAATTTATTTATGTAATTATTTTTGGTGGAAAATAAGGATTTCCAAAGAAAATTTAATAATATGACCAAGGAAAAGTTTCTGTCCTTAAGAAAATTATGGGACATTCCTAATGACTAGAGAACCACTTGGACCAATTTTGGTAATTTTTTGAATTATATTATTTTTATTATAATTATTTTGAGTTTTGGAGTATTAATTAATTTAAAAAATAAAATAAAGGTTGAAAAATGAATTTTATATTTTTCAAAAATCTCACTGATATCAAGGAAATCAAAGAATCAATTTTTGTAATTTTCTGATTTTTTTTTGATTTATTAGAATTATTTTAATGGAAATGCTAGAAAATACATTTTTTTTTATTTTAAAATTACCCTAGGGCTTTAAAATTTAATAACTCATCATAGAGACCTAAGAAAAATATGGGGTTTGTTCCTAAGTGATTAAAATTCAAAATGTGACATTTTGGTTAATTTTATTATTTTTTTGATTTTTATTATTTTATTAATTATTAAAATATTAAAATAATACAAAAAATCAACTTTTTTAGAAAATTGAAATTTTAATTTTCTTAAATTTCCCTAATGTCAGAGAGGCTCCAAAACCAATTTGGTGAATTTTGGAAAAGTATTTTGAAAGTTATGAATTTTCAAAGTTTAAATTGGCTAAATGGCTTAATCAACCCATTTAGTAGAGCTAACCAAGTCCAATTGACTTCAAATTTTTATGGTGGGTTCCTCTAATCCTAAAGGTCAGTGGAGAATTGATTTCAAGTCAATTTGATGTATGATTAGCTCTAATTAATTAAAGACCTATTTTGGGTGTTTAAGCCAATTAGGGTCATTCCAAGTGAATTAATTCAAAACCTATTTTTCCTAGGGTCCTCTGGTCATAAGAAACATCACCAAATTTTCCTAGAATTTATTTCAGAACATGCTAATTATTGGATTTAAAATACTCAAAATAGTAACATGAATTTGAAAAATCAATAACTTCTCATAGGGATGGCCTCTGACTTTGGAAAATTCAGGGAATGTTCCCAAATTCAGAGGCTTCAAAAGCCCTATGGTCTCATGCATGGTGAATTTCCTATATGCATGGAGAATTAAAACAATGCAAACAGTAAATAAATCATCAAAAATAAAATACTTGATGAAATTAAATGATTTCTTTTCCACATTATTCTCCTCTGTTCACTGAGCAAGGGGGTATTTTTATTTTTTTTTTCTGATTTTTCTACACAAAGTTATGCATTTTTTAAGTTTAGGGAATTAAATAAATAGGAAAATAACCTAATTTCCTACTTATCCACGCGACGCCGCGTCAACCTCGGCAGCTCCGAAAGGGGTGCGTGTCGCGCTGTGATTGGGCGCCGCCATCTGAGTCAGCCGTCCCGGGACCCACCTTTCGCGCAACATGTTCTGGTCCGACGCGATCCGAGCCGTCCATCCGATACACGCGCGATCCAACGGCTCCCAGTCATCGTCTACGACTGGTGCGAACCCGTGACCGTAGACCTTTTAACCCTAATTTCTCACTCGATTCTCAACGGATTTTCGTGTTCTTATGCTCCATGGATTCGTCTCGAGGAGACGAACACATCCATACGGTAAACATGTATTTAAATTGACTCAAATTAAATGGAGAATCTCCGTAAGCTCGGGAAGAAGAGTGAGTCCATACCTTTGCTCAGAGAAGTGAAGCTTCGATCTGAGAGTTGTGTCACCTTCGATTGGGTCCAAGCAAGCTCCAGATGAAGTCCCTTGGCCTGGTGAATTGCCTAGCTATGAAAGTGACCACAACCAATCACAAAGCTTGGAGGCTGGGATAATTGGGTGGCTCCGGAGATGGGGCTTTCGGTGGGAAACTTCTCCTCTTGGTCCGGTGAAGGTGTAGGACCGATCGATTTGGGGATTGATCCACTATGAAGAAGTGTCTTGGTTTTTGTCGTTGAAGTTTGAGCTCAAAATTGAGCTCAGCTTGGAGGAATTGGGACTGGAATCCAGTGGGGATCAAGTGCTCTATGTGTGGAGAGTGATCTGGAATGATTTTGGCAGAGTTTCCTTAAGGTTTGGTTCAGCACCTCTCATGGCCGAGAGGAGGTGGTGTTTAAATAGAGGTGGCTGGAGAGCCTCACAGGGATGGCCAAGGGTTGGGATCAGCTGCTTAGGTCAAGGGAAGAACAGCCATGGTGGCCATTGGGCTTGAGGCAGCTCAGCAAGGTGGAATTCCAAAGTTTGGCTCCTCCCCATGTCTCGGCCATGGAGTTTTCCGGCGACCCAGGGCGGGCTGGTCGAGGCATGGGTCACCCTCGGGTCCGAGTGGGTCGGGGATGGGGTTTAGTGCGGTCAATTGGGCCTTGCCATGTGTAAAGGGGATGGCTTGGAATGGAATGGGGAAGAGGCCATTTTGGCTTGGTTTGGGTCAACCCATCATTTTGGGCTTGGTTCACCCTTCAAGGTGGCTTTGGGTGTTGTGGGGAGTCAAAAGGATCAGTTGGTTTGGCATGGAGAAGTCCTTATCCAAATATATTTGGATTAAATTTGGGTTAAGGTGAAACATGCTTAAGGTTAATGAATTTTAGGAGGTGCTAAAAGGACCTCCTCCTTTTGCCATTTAAGGAGGGTTGACAACTTAGAGATCCTCATGGCTTGCCAATGGCTTGCATGTGGCTTCATGGCTCCATGTGGCTTGGGAAAAGATTGGGTCAATTTCATAAAAATGGATTTAAGAAAAATTTGGTATTTTGATGGGAATTTGTATGGGGCTTAATTTGGGATTTTTTATTTGATAAATTAGGACTTTAGGAATGACTTTAAATTGAATGTATGATGAAGGAAAGTGTCATGTGGGCTTTAGGATGATTTGGGCTTTTGAATTTGAAGGAAGTGGGCTTTTAGGAAGGTTTAAGGGAAGTGGGATTTTTGATTTTAGGATAGGCATTTGGGTGAAAATTTTTTGAAGGACCATGTCAAATAAATGTTACAATTGGTTTAGGGATGTGTCATGAGTGATTTGAAGCAAGTTGGGAGTGGTTTGGGTTTGAATTGGGTTGGATTTGGGCTTTTTTAGTGAATGGGCCAATATAGGTCAAATTGGGCTAACTTGGGCCAATGTTGGGCTAGGGTTGAAATTGATGTAAAATAAATGTTGTGAAATGTTTATGGGAGTGTTTCAAAGAGGTTTTAGCTTTGGTTGGGTTTTGATTTTGAGGTTTGGGCTTATTTGGGTTAGGTTTGGGTTTAGGTCAAAATTGGGCTTTTTTGATTTTGGGTTGAATTTGAGTGGGGTTTGGGTCTAAATTTTGGACAAATCATGTTAGTGTTTTGTTTTTGGGGATGTTAAGGAAGGTTTAGAAAAGATTTGGGGTTAATTGGGGTTGAATTGGGTGAGTTTGGGCTAAGTTTGGGTCATGGGTCCAAATTGGGCTTTAAGGCCAAAAGTGAAATTGGATCCAAATGTCAATCAAATTGGACTTGGATTTGGTCTAGATTGGTGTTGGGGATGTTGAATTGAAGTTTAGAATTGAATTGGACCAGAATTTGAGTCAATTGGGTAGGTTTGGTTTGACATTGGGTTCACTTTGGGTTAAAATGGGTCAAATTGGGGGTTTTGATAAAAGTGGGGTAAATTGACAAAATTTGCCCATGGTGTTGTTGAATAAAATGAAATTAGGAATATTTGGGATTTTCTGGAATTTTTTGGGAATTTTCTGAATTTTTGGATTTTTGGGTCAAGAGGGGCATTTTGGGTATTTGGAGGGTATTGGGAGGTATTTTTGGAATTTTTGGTATTTTTGGGTATGGATGATCAATTTGAGTAATGTGGGAATGTTTAGGATTGATTTTGAGGAATTTTGGGTAACTTTGAAAATTTTGGGTAATTTCAAGGGTTTTGGGTAGGCTAAGTGGGTGTAGGGTCCCGGGGGTCAAAAATTGAAAATTTGGAAAATTGAAGCTTGGGTGAATGTAAGTGGAATTAAATCATTTTGGTTGAGCCATGAAGCCATATCAAGCCCACATGAGCTATGAAGGGACTCATTTGAGACATCCACTATGTTGTTCCTAACCCTCTAGCACGAGGGCTTAGGGGTTAAGGACCATCCATGTGAATCACCTTCATGAGTCAGGAGATCAAGTTGGATATGGGTGTAGTTTTAGGAGGTGTGTGTGAAAATGTAGTGTATAGGTGTAGTGTGTGTGTAAGTCAGCCCCTTCACCAGACCAGGCCACCCAGGGCAGTCCTAAGGCCAAAGAGTCCTATAGGAACTCATCCTTTAAACTTCCACATTTGATTTCAACCCTCTAGGTGATTAGGGGTCTACAATCAAGTTTGTGGAGTTTGCGGGGAGTTAAGAAGTGGTTTGAATTTCTAAATGGTAGGTCCCGATTCTAATCCTCTAGGATAGTCAAAGGAAAAGCCTAAGGCTAGATCCTAAGTACTAAAGAGAAGAAGAGAAGACCTCATCAAAAATGAGGTCAACATTCATTTTTTCTCCAATTTTGATATGTTTTCACTCCTTTGATCATATTCATCCATTTAATCATACCTATAAGAAAATACAAAAAATAGTTTCCATTAAAGTGCAATATCATCAAGAATAGGTATAAAAATAGTATATATTTTAGGTGTATCAATTACCCATACCCCTACTGGATTTGCTGTCACTGCACCAGCCTTACCGTCTGCTGAAGGGAAGGATATTTTGTATGAATTAGATTCCGTTGATGCATCTCTAGCCTCGCCGCTAGTGTTCAAGTTTGGTTCTAGTTCCAGAGTCACCTCGTCGACTAGATCTCAAAGGAGGAACTGTAACCGCAAGGTTCTAAGAGCCACCAGAGCTCAAGCTACAAGTCAACACATTATTGAAGAGATTCCTTAGCAAGAGGAACTCAGTGTGTTGGAGACCACTTCTCTTCTTCGAGGGATTAGGTTCCACCATTGTTAGATACAATAGGAGATGAGAGTCTCCGTACGATTTCTACTGCCTTGCCTTTGCTTCATAGACATAATGAGAAGAGGGAAAAGCCCACTCTGTTCACCAGAAATTGTATTGTGTTCTAGAAGTTGGCCGACAAAGAATGATGTACCATCACCGGATTACTTAAGGGGATGGGTTGCACGATGTCTCCAATAATGAAGAATGAGGTTTTAAAGAATGAAAGGCCCGCCCGTCAGACATAGAAGTTACTAGACACACCGCTAACTCTTATTCTCGCTAGAATCTATTTGGGGAAGCATATTAATACCGTCACCACCACTATAAATACTACCACTGTCACCCCGACACCCGTGAAGCATAGATCGATTAAGTCCCGACTAAGTCTGAGAGTACCATCTATTGTTGCTTTTGAAGAATTCCTATAGAAAGATAATAAAAGAGGACTTTTTACCTCTATAACTAGTCTACAACCTAGGGAGCACACTATTCCTCACCACCTCGATATCCCCACTAAGACACTCCATCTCAAGAATTCAACTTTAAAGAGAAAGGTGTGGATACTTAAAGCTACAGTACTAGTATGCTCCGAGAAGTCCATGGATTATGTTCGTAAAATGTATCATAAGTCCGATGTTCCTGTTGCAGCTACTGCCGTCGCTTCAGAACCAGTTCAAAAAAAGAATGATGTTCAGTAAAAGCCCGCCGATCTCAAGAAAATTAAAGAGAAAGCAGTTGATGATAAAGTTTGGAAGTGCTAAGCTGAGATTTCAAAGTTAGCAAAAAGAACGAGGATTAAACGTTGATGATAAGGATTATTACCTATCATATTACGTGGATGAAAAGAAATGGAAAGCAAAGTTGTCGAGACTACGGCCATGTCGTCTACGCACGATGCTTAACTCCAAAATGAGGAGAATGCCACAGATGAGCTTCAAAAGTTCATTCTACTAAGAGATGATCAAATTAGTCAGATGGAGAAGAGAATGGAAGAGATGGCTGTCGGCATGACCGTCGTGGCTACGGTGACGTAAATTCACAATCACGACCAACAACATCCTCAGAAGTGAATCAACTCGAGATTATCCACATTGCAGATGCTAGAAGAGAGGTCTCTTCTGCAATTGAAGACGAGCCACTAAAGAAAGTTGTAGTTTAAAAATTAGTACCAAAAAAAGATATCAAGAAGATAGTCGAGTAGCAAGAAAAGAAAGCCTTAGCCCAATCAAAAGTCATTTCAGGGCTTAATCAGAATGTCCTATATCAGAAAGTCATTTAAAAAGTAAAAATATATTTTTCTTAGTTCTTTAAAAAGTTTTTACATTTTCCTGTGGGTTCGATATCTCGGGGCTTAATCAGAATGTCATATATTACCTGATAAACGATACATATAGTATCCCATATTATAACATCATAATTTTCATATCAAAATCATAAGCATATATATTTGTCCGGGATCACTGCCCTTGTTAGATTGTTTATCTTGGATTTGTTGGAGAAATCCCTCAAACAGTTAACTCTGTATAATTTCCTCCGCACTCCTTCGTGTCTTATAATTCCCTTCGGGGTCTTATAATTATAAAAGCGATGATTTTGGCTACGTTTTAACTATCTCTAATGAGGATGTAACTGATCATAACCCATCAAACCCTGATTTCGATTCTCAAAATGATCCTCAAATCATACTAAATCCTGACAAAATGATTGACAAATAAAAAGAAGACGTCGACAACACTGTTACAATAGTTCATGAAGCGAGAAGCCAGTCCTTAAGTGCAAAAGAACACCGATCACCATCAACTTAAACTATCTTGATTCAAAATCATATGAATTAATTACAATATTAGGAGAATCACTAGGTCATGATGTGGAAGAAATAACAGAAGTAAACCTATGAATTGGAAAGATACTACTCCCGCGAACAGCTCAGATGGAAAAAGGAAAGCAAGTAGATACTCAAGAGGAGCCACTTCCACTGATAGAAGAAACACATACTTAAGAAGAAATTGTAGGTCTAAATAAAGTGTATTATAATGTACCAGCTCATCTTAGGAAGTTACCAGCGAAACTAAGCATATGAGATGCTCTGATCCTGTCAAAGGAGATTAGAGAAACTCTGGTCAAGGCTCTACTTGATCCAAATATTTTCTTAGTACATTTAACTAGGACATCCTCGGATGGAGTTTGTACTTTGAAGGAACAGTCCGATGTATCCTTCACTGATGAAGACTTACTACTTGGTACTACTGACCAAAGTCGATCGTTCTACATATCCATCAACATAGGCAGATTTTTACTTCCCATATTTTTGGTAGATCCAGGCACATCACTCAATATAATGAGTCTATGAACATTGACATATTTTGATATCGACACACAGCATCTTTCCTCTGATATGATGATGTTAAGAGGATTCAATTAGAAAGGAGATAGGGTGCTTGGATCAATCATGTTGCTAATGAAAGTTGGAGATCTAGTAACAACTGCGAAATTTCAGGTCCTCGACGCGGAGACATTGTTCAATACTTTACTTGATTGACCGTGGCTTCACGATTACAAGATGGTTCCTTAGTCATTGCATTAGTGCATTAAATATTATAAGTATGGACAAGAATATTGTATCAAGCGAGACTTACAACCATTCTCAATACATGAAGTAGGCATCCATGAAGACACTGCCTACTATGTTCCCTTGAAGAAGAACGTAATTTCAAGAGAAATTGTGCCGAGGAAGATTGAAGATTCAAAAGGGTCTCAAAGATAGAACCATTCAGCACTGCTTCAACGATATCCTATCACTCTTTTGCATTAAGTCGATGGAGGTTCTATTAACCCACGCATTCGAGGTCAATGTCGGGGATGTGAGAGAGGAAGAACTCATAAGATCATTGAACAAACAAAGCCAAAGATGAACAACAACATATAGGGAACTTTCGAGGAGAATGCATCCGACAGAGTTACAATGCAAATACACCAAAAGAAGTCTGAGTTCGAGATCTCTTTGGAAGACACCAAAAGAATGAATACGAGTTGATGTACGATTGAATTAATTATTACATGCAAGCCATGACCCTAACACCGATCTGCCTTTAAAAGAATGAGATCATAGAGGCGAAGGAACTCCTTAATGCTGGATTCAAATCGATCAAGTTTTATCATTATTCCACTTCTTGTAATTTTGAGACTTGCATGAATCTTGAAGAACATTGTCGGCACTATTTTTAGGTTATGTGTTTTATTTTGAAAAGAGAGTCGCCTACAGAAATTGTCGGCGAATTTTAATTTAATTTAAATAAATAATTTGAAAAGTAGTATTTGATTTTGAAAATAATTTTAAATTTGAAAATTTTAAGATATGAAATCAAACTGATCTCACATCCCGAATAGTTTATATAAACGAGCGCCGCACCACAAACCGTGTATCTATCCCGAAGAATAGACACACTGCTTGATAATGGGGCTCGATTAAATAAACTAGAAAGGTTTGTGACATCCGTTTGGTCTGCGAACCAATTTTATAAGCCGACAAATTCCCCTGCTTAATATGAAACTATTAAACAGGGTTTATATTACCTGGGTTCTTAAAGTTCCCTATAAAGGCAAGCCCCTATAGTTAATTACATCTTAAGTGACGGGAATCACCTAAGAAAACTCTCGATAATAATCAATAATTCTGCTCTCAAGAATTTCAAAGTTTAAGTTTTCAAAGGATTGAATTTTGGAAATTTCAATAGGGAATGGATCAAATTTAGAACATTTTTATTTTGGGAATTCAAAGGAAGAAAAGTAGGAGAAATTATGGATTCGAAGTGAACTTCGATAATTTCCCGACTACCCTATTGTTTGGCTTGAATTTAAGAAAGTCCTAATGTTTATTTAATGTTTTAATCTTGCCAATTTTAATTAATTAGGGCTTATATTTATATGATAGAATCATACAAATTGCCTAGAAGATATGAGGGTTTATGTCGTATCGGACGACTACCTCGGAATCCTAAGACCGGTTAGGGTTTAATTTGCAATGCAAATGCCTAACGAAGAGTTGAGGATTTATGTTGCACTAGGCAAACTACCTCGAAGTCCTATGGCTTTGTTATTTAATTCTAAGAAAGTTTTGCTGAAGTAGGTTCAAGTTTTGCTGACGACGATGGCCGTGCTGCTCACCATGCTCCAAACTCCTTGTTGTTGCAGAGGTTTAGTTTTAGAAATCATAAATCAAGAGATGAGAGAAGCGTTCTGGTTTAGAGAAGTCTTAATTTCCAAGTGTTTTTTTGTGTTTTAATTAAAACAAATCTTAAAGTTGATTATAACGACACCGGTTAAGATCCACGGTTCCATCCTTCCGGCATCATTATTTTTATCGGATTCACTTAGTCCGGATGAATTTGCTAAACTCAGTTGAATGAGTTCCACACTTTCATTTAGACCGTGGGAAATCCCGTTAGCAACACGTAGGTTACATCATCCGAGGTATTCCCGATCATCCAACAAGACGTTTTAATTTAGTTGTAATTGTAGTTTTGTGTTACGTTTGTGATTAAATTTTGAGTTGTCTTATATTTTGAAATGTTGTGGAGGTGAATTTTATCTTGTAGTGTCTTTTAATTTAATTATGGGTTTCGGTTTTGGTTTACGTCCTAAAGGTGTCGGTTTTCATGCAATCAGTTGTTTATCATGCAAGAAAAATAAAGTGCATTTGCAATAGAATAAAGCTGCAATAAAATAAAAGCGTACTGGAGGGTCTTCCCGTCATTCCAAGCTGCACTTAAAACACAATTAGAATATTTAAGCAAGTTCCTAGGTAAAGCTAAGGGAAAGGTTTATGGTTTTCTACCAAATTCCTAATCCTATAGCTAGTCATTTCCTATGACGTCTAGGTTCTCATGTTTTTAGTTTGAAGACGATTTTCTTCATCGAAGAACAATTAAGTTCAATTGTTCTTATAAATATCCTATCATATTGAGGAAGTGCTTAAGAAGAATCTTAAACATCTTTTCAATATTTCTAGGATTGTTTTAAGTCCAAATGAATTTAATTGTGTAAGTGAATCGATCGTCCGAGGTTTTCAAATTTTGTTAACTTGCTCGATGAACTAGGACATTTGAATATCCTATAAGTGAAGTAGCATTTCATTTTAATGTTCTATTTAGGAGCTATGATAACTAAAGCTCCTAAAGGCGAAATGATATTTAATGATTTGTGATCCAAATTTAAGTTCAAATTAATGATTTAAGTTTGGAATAGTGTTCAAGTTATTTTAGATTTATTTCTTCATGTCTTAAGTGAGGTTATTTAATTCAATTTAATTTAATTTAATTTAATTTAATTTAATTCAATTTAATTCAATTTAATTTGATTTGATTTAATTTAATTCAATTCGATTTAGTTGATTTAATTTCTTAATTTAATTTAGTTTAATTTTTAATTTAATTTAATTTAATTTAATTTAATTTATTTAATTTAATTTAATTTATTTAATTTAATTTAATTTTATTTAATTTATTTAATTCATTTAATTTAATTTAATTCAACTTTTAATCTTAATTTAATTTAATTTAATTTAAAATTTTTGAAAGAGTTTAATGATTTAATTTTTATTTAATGATTAAGTCTTTTAATATTTTAAATTTGAGTTATCATTTTAATTAAGAGTTGAGTATTGATGGGATGATTAAATTTAGGGATTTTTAAATTAAAGAATAAATCTCTTCCTAATAATATCCCTATTTTAATAATTCCAATCTTATTATTCTTCCAAATTCAATTAATTATTTAATTAAGGTTTAATCATTTTAAATTACTTAATGGGTTTCTACCCTTCAATTATTTAAATTTCAATCATCCAAATCAGATTAGGATCAAATATTTTACTTGTTAATTTTTATTAAACCTAAAGTTTTAATTAAGGGTTAAAATTTTAATTACCATTTTGCCCTTTAAGCCTAATAATTTCATAACTCACTAAATTGAACTCAAATGAACTTGAAATTTTTATGTGACTTCACTTATGTGTCAATAAAGACATGAGAGGAGAAAATGTGATTTTTCTGTATTTAATTTATTTATATAATTATTTTTTGTAGAAAAGAGAAATTTCCAAGGAAAATTCAATAACATGACCAAGGGAAAGTTTCTGTCCTTAAGAAAATTAGGGGACATTCCTAATGACCAGAGGACCACTTGGACCAAATTTTGTAATTTTTTGAATTATATTTTATTTATTAGAATTATTTTAAGTTCTGGAGTATTAATTAATTTAAAAATAAAATAAATGTTGAAAAATAAATTTTATAATTTTTAAAATTCTCTCTGATATCAAGGATTCCAGAGAACCAAACTTCACAATTTTCTGACCTTTTCTTGATTTATTATAATTATTTTGGTGAAAATGCTAGAAAATATATTTTTTTAATTTTAAAATTACCCTAGAGCTTTAAAAATTAATATCTCACTAAATAGATCTAGGAAAAATATGGGATTTGTTCCTAAGTGATTAAAATTCAAAATATGACATTTTGGTGAATTTTATTATTTTTGTGATTTTTATTATTTTTTTAATTATTGAAAATATTAAAATAATATTAAAAATCAACTTTTTTAGAAAATTGAAATTTTAATTTTCTTAAACTCCCCTGATATCAGAGAGACTCCAAAACCAATTTGGTGAATTTTTGAAAGATATTTTGAAAGTTATGAATTTTTAAAGTTTAAAATGACTAAGTGGCTTAATCAACCTAATTAGTGGGGCTAACCAAGTCCAATTGACCTCAAATTTTTATGATGGGTTCCTCTGATCCTAAAGGTCAGTGGAGAATTGATTTCAAGTCAATTTGATCTATAGTTAACTCTAATTAATTAGAGATCTATTTTGGGTGTTTAAGCCGATTAGGGTTAATTTAAGTGAATTAACCCAAATCCTATTTTTCCTAGGGTTCTCTGGTCATATGGAACATCACCAAATTTTCCTAGAATTTATTTTACAACATGCTAATTTTTGGAATTAAAATACTTAAAATAGCAACATGCATTTGAAAAATCAATAACTTTTCATAGGGATGGCCTCGACTTTGGAAAATTCGGGGAATGTTCCCAAATTCGGAGGCTTCAAAGCCCTATGGTCTCATGCCATGGTGAATTGTATGAATGCATGGAGAATTAAATGTATGAAGAGAGTAAATAAATTACTAAAAATAAAATACTTGGACAAAATTGAATGATTTCTTTTCCACACTTATTCTCCTACTGTTCACCGAGCAAGAGGGTATTTTTATTTTATTTTTGTGATTTTTCTACACAGAGATATGAATTTTCCAAGTTTAGGAAATTAAATAAATAGGAAAATACCCTATTTTTCTATTTATCCACGCGGCGCCGCGTCAACCTCGGCGACTCCGAATGCACACGCGGCGCGCTCCCATTCGACGCCGCCATCTGAGTCAGCAACCCGGGCCCCGCGGTTCTCGTACCGTCTCCTGGTCCGACGCCATCTGAGCCGTTCGTCCGCGCGTGTATTAAATGGACGGCATCCGTTCATCGTCCCCAAGTGTCCTCGCCCGAGAGCCGTCCACACTAAATCCTTAAGATCTCACTCGATACTCAACGATTTTTATGTTCTTATGCTCTATGGATTCGTCTTGAAGAGACGAACACATCTATACGGTTATCATGCATTGAAATTAAGGCATTTGAAATGGAGAATCTCCGGAAGCTCGGGATGAAGAATTAATTCATACCTTAGCTCCGAGAGGTGAAGCCTCGATCGAGAGATGCTTGGCACGTTCGTTGGAGGCTGCAGGAGGCTAGGGATGAAGCCTGGGGATGTGGTGAATTGCTTAGGTGTGATTTCCACCAAAGCTGATCACAACCTTTGGAGTCTGGAACAACTGGGTGACCTGGAGATGGGGCTTTTGCTGGTGGACACCTTCCCTTGACCTGGTGCAGGTGTAGGACCAATCAATTTGGGGATTGGCTCACTGTGGAGAAGTGTCCCGGTTTTGGGTGAAATTTCGACTGCGAAATTGAGCTCACGAGAGAAGAAATGGCGGGGGGATCTCACCTGGGGATCAAGTGCTCTGTGTGTGGGGAGGAGTACGGAACAATTTTGGCGAGTTTCGGTAAGGTACGGTTCGGCACTTCTCATGGCCGAGAAGGTGAGGGGTTTAAATAGGAGATGTTGGAGGGCCTCCCGGGGGAGTTGAGGGCTGGGATCGAGCTGCTCTTAGCATGTGAAGAACGACCATGGTGGCCACTAGGCATGGGGCGGCTCGGCGAGGAGAATTCCAAAGTTTGGCTCCTCCCGAGGTTTCGGCCATGGTGTTTTCCGGCGGCACGGTGGTGGCCGGCCGGGCATTGGTCACCATCTTGTTCGGGTGGGTCGGGGGTGGGGTTTAGTGTAGGCGATTGGCAAATGCCATGTGTAAAAGGCTTGGATTAGAATGGAATGGGAGAGGGCTTATTTTGGCTCAAATTGGTCAACCCCTCCACTTGGGCTAGGTGCACCACCCAAGGCTTGGTTTTGGTCGAGGGAAAAGTGATTTGGCTCGGCATAATCGGTAGGGTCAAGTCACCATCCAAGCACGATTAGGCATAAGCATGGTTAAGGGGAATCATGGGAGTGGTTAATCACCTTTAGGAATTAAGGAAAGAGCCTCCTCCTTTTGCCCAAAATGGCATGGTGACATGTAAAGAGGCTCTCATGGCTTGCATATGGCTTGTGCATGGCTCCATGGCTCCATTTGGCTTGGGAAAAGGTTGGGTCGATTTCATAAAAATGGGTTTTAAGAATTTTGGATATTTTGGTGTGAATTTGTATGGGGCTTGATTTGGAATTGTTTGATGATGGAATTATAACTTAGGGAATGGCTTTGATTAAATGGATGGCAAATGGAAATGTCATGTGGGCTTTAGGGCCAAATTTGGGCTCATTGAAATGGTTTTAGATGGGCTTTTAAATGGTTTAGGAAAGTGGGCTTTTGAATTTTAAAATGGATTTTTGGGATGAAATTTTGGTAAAGGCTTGGGCCAAATAATTGTTGAGTTTGGTTTAGGGATGCTTCATGAGTGGTTTGAAACAAATTTGAGGTGATTTGGGTTTGAATTGGGTTGGATATGGGCTTTTTGGTAAAGAGGCTAAAGTGGGCCAAAATGAGCTACCATGGGCCAAAGTTGGGCTAGAGTTGAAATTGATGTAAAATTAATGTTGGGAAATGTTTTTGGGAGTGTTTCAAAGAGGTTTTGGCTTTGGTTGGGTTTTGATTTTGGGGTTTGGGCTCATTTGGGCTAGGTTTAGGTTTAGGTCAAAATTGGGCCTTTTGATTTTGGGTTGAATTTGAGTGGGGTTTGGGTCTAAATTTTGAGCAAATCATGTTAGTGTTTTGTTCATGGGGATGTTAAGAAAGGTTTGGAAAAGATTTGGGGTTAATTGGAGTTGAAATGGGTGAGTTTGAGTTAGGTTTGGGTCATAGGTCCAAATTGGGCTTTAAGGCCAAAAGTGAAATTGGACCCAAATTTCAATCAAATTAAGCTTGGCTTTGGTCTAGATTGGTGTTTGGGATGTTGAATTGCAGTTTAGAATCGAATTGGACCAAAATTTGGATCAATTGGGTAGGCTTGGTTTGACATTGGGTTTACTTTGGGTTAAAATGGGTCAAATTGGGGGTTTTGACAAAAGTGGGGTAAACTGACAAAATTGGCCCATGGTGTAGTTGAACAAAATGAAATTGGGAATATTTGGAATTTTCTGGAATTTTCTGGGAATTTTCTGAATTTTTGGATTTTTGGGTTAAAAGGGGTATTTTGGGTATTTGGAAGGTATTGGGAGGGTATTCTTGGAATTTTTGGTATTTTTGGCCAGGAATGGTCAATTTGAGTAATGTGGAAATGTTTAGGAATGGTTTTGAGGAATTTTGGGTAATTTGGAAATTTTTGAGAAATTTGGGTAGTTTCAAGGGCATTTGGTAGGGTTGGTGGGTGTAGGGTCCCGGGGTCAAAAATTGAAAATTTGGAAAATTGAAGATTAGGTGGATGTAAGTGAAATGAAAACATCTTTTGTTGAGCCATGAAGCCATATCAAGCCCACATGAGCCATGAAGGGACTCATTTGAGGCATTCACCATGTTGTTCCTAACCTCTGCGCGAGGGCTTAGGGGTTAAGGACCATCCATGTGAATCACCTACATGAGTCGGGAAGTCAAGTCGGGTATGGGTGTGTTTTTAGGAGGTGTGTGAAAGTGTAGTGCATAGGTGTAGTGTATGTGTGAGTCGGCCCTTCACCGGACCGGAGCCGCCGGAGGCGGTCCCAAGGCCAAAGAGTCTCATAGGAACTCATCCTTTAAACTTCCACATTTGATTTCAACCCTCTAGGTGATTAGGGGTCTACGAGTCAAGTTTGTGGAGTTTGCGGGGAGTTTAGAAGTGGTTTGAATTTCTAAAAGGTGGGTCCCAATTCTAGTCCTCTAAGATAGTCGAAGGAAAAGCCTAAGGCTAGATCCTAAGATACTTAAAGAGAAGAAGAGAAGACCTCATCGAAAATGAGGTCGACAAATGGACTCCCGATAGGTGTGGTGGTGACGGAGCACACCGCGCGTATTGGTGTTGACCGAAACGATCAACAAAACCAACACGGATGTCCAAGTAACAAACTTAGGACAAAGTAGAAGAGCTTCCGTCGGGGAGCGTCGAGTATATCTCTGAGACTGGAGATTCCTGAACTCTCGGCTAGGGAAAGGAAAAGGGAGGTGAATCCCAAATTACATGATTTGGGAGAAATTCGATTTAGATTTTATTTTGTTTCATGTTCGAGTCATGATGTGTGAGTTTAGATTTCAATTTGGAGTTTCAATTTAGATTGAAGTTTGTCGAGATTAATTTGAAGGAATTTGATTTGAAATGAAAATTGGAATTTTGAAGTTTTAGATGTAACATCTTCAACCCCAAAAGAAGATCGAATCGATTGGATTGAGTCATTGCAATGAGGAAAGACCTCAGAATAATGCGGTATTGGATGTAAAATCCGTAACCTCGAGAGTTTGATTTGATGTATTTCGGTGCGATAGGAAAAGAATCCTAAAGCGAGTGCGAGTCTTGGATGTAAAATCCTCGACCCAAAAGTTTGAATTTGATGTATTTCGGTGCGATAGGAAGAGAATCCTAAAGCGGTGCGGTCTTGGATGTAAAATCCTCGACCCAAAGGTTTGAATTTGATGTATTTCGAGTGCGATAGGAAGAGAATCCTAAAGCGGTGCGGTCTTGGATGTAAAATCCTCGACCCAAAAGTTTGAATTGATGTATTTCGGTGCGATAGGAAGAGAATCCTAGAGCGATGCGGTCTTGGATGTAAAATCCTCGACCCAAAAGTTTGGATTTGATGTATTTCGGTGCGATAGGAAGAGAATCCTAAAGCGATGCGGTCTTGGATGTAAAATCCTCGACCCAAGAGTTTGAATTTGATGTATTTCGGTGCGGTAGGAAGAGAATCCTAAAGCGGTGCGGTCTTGGATGTAAAATCCTCGACCCAAGAGTTTGAATTGATGTATTTCGGTGCGGTAGGAAGAGAATCCTAAAGCGGTGCGGTCTTGGATGTAAAATCCTCGACCCAAGAGTTTGAATTTGATGTATTTCGGTGCGGTAGGAAGAGAATCCTAAAGCGAGTGCGGTCTTGGATGTAAAATCCTCGACCCAAGAGTTTGAATTGATGTATTTCGGTGCGGTAGGAAAAGAATCCTAAAGCGAGTGCGGTCTTGGATGTAAAATCCTCGACCCAAGAGTTTGAATTGATGTATTTCGGTGCGGTAGGAAAAGAATCCTAAAGCGGTGCGAGTCTTGGATGTAAAATCCTCGACCCAAAAGTTTGAATTTGATGTATTTCGGTGCGGTAGGAAGAGAATCCTAAAGCGGTGCGATCTTGGATGTAAAATCCTCGACCCAAGAGTTTGAATTTGATGTATTTCAGTGCAGTAGGAAGAGAATCCTAAAGCAGTGCAGTCTTGGATGTAAAATCCTCGACCCAAGAGTTTGAATTTGATGTATGTTTGATGTGAGATCTGGAAAGATCGAATTTGAGATTTGAAATTTGACTGAGATTTGAAATTTGGAAAGATTGAATTTGAGATTTGAAATTTGACTTGATGAGTTTGAACTCGGTTGAAATTTGATTTAAGATTTGATTTGAAATTTGGAAGATGAAATTTGAAGTTTGATCGAGATTGGATTCGAAATTTGATTGAGAATTTGATTTAACATTCTTGTTGATTTTGTTTATCCTTTAATGATTCAAATTTTATTTTGTTGTTTGTTTAACGTTCATGTGAATTTGGTGTTTGTCATTTTTTAGATTTTTTTTTTCTTAGAAAGTTTTCTTTTATCTTTTTTTTTATTCCTTTTCTGTTCTTTGTTCGAAGTTCTTTCAACTTTAATGGCGTTTCCCAATCAATTTGCACAAAAGAGGTGAAGGCGAAAAATGTGACATAGTCACTTTCATTCCAATCATGCGAAGATACATCGTACAACTTGATGCGGAACATATTTCATACAATCCATGTAGACTCAAAACGGATCGTGTATGATCTTTGTTGATCCATCTAAAGAAGCATACGTCGAAAGTCCATGTTCGAATAGTGAGATACATGGTCGATAACATCACCTTCCAATCCATCCTTGGCAAGGATGCCGTATGGATGTACATTGGAGGTGTGATATTTTCCATGTAACTCACGGCTCGTAAGGCGGAGGCTCTCTAGCTCCGAGTACGGCTGGAAATGGTAAGGTATCTTTCGTCGTCCATCCTCCCGAACGTAAGCGAGATCCGCTTCATCGGTACTCCGGTATGCAATGCTTGGCGATATCACGCTCCGTTACCCTTCGGTATCATGACGGAACCTACCGGTAGTGGTATCTTTGCTGGCCCTCGGAACTCGCACGGGCTCTGCTATCCGGAGGTCGGATCCGAACATGATGTTACACTCGCTTAGAAAAGAGACTGTGCGAAAGGTCGACAAAGTCATGGTGATCAATGTGTGGGGGTATACGGTCACTCTGTTTGTAGATATTGATGATGCGGTATTGGGTATGCGGTCTGTCGCGATACCCTCCATGTTATCAATCTCTTTACCATTCTCTTGATGATTAATGGCATCGGGTCCACTTGTCCATGATGGAGTATTCCGGCGGGTTTCCCTTCTGTCCTCGGCAAAGTTGTAACGACATCCACATTGTATTGTGATTCTTCCTTTCCACGGCATCCATCTCCGGGGCTGCGAGTATGTGTTTTCCCTTAGGCGGCCTGCTCGGCCCGGTCTTTTCAAATCCCGGATGCAATCCACGATTTGCTTCTGTCGCTCATACTGCGAGAATACGTCCGTATGTAATTCGAGGCCCTCCGGTATATTGATTCTTCTGCCTCTAATCCTTTCAAAGTATTCGAAAGGTTTTCTTTTCGACATTTTGCATTCTCTCCGGCTCGTATTCCGGAATGATCGCGGATGGCGAGGCACAGTGACGTATTGTGGGATATAAGGTTCGATCCCTTCACGTTCTCCTCGCATACCTCGGCTCCTCGGGGATGATGTACGTCGGGACATCCCCGGGGTTGCTTCGCAACAAGGTCATGCATCACTCGGTGGTTCTATCCGGTGGCGTGGTAGCCGTCTTTCTTCCGGTTTTTACGAAGATTTCCACGGTTCTTTTCGTCATCCTAGGAGTTGGCCCCCTTTCTTCGGTTCCTGGTGAGCTGGTGTCCTTGAAGTGTATGCACCGACATTAGCAAGCTGCCTCGTCGTGTCGATCCGCGGCTAGTTTTGTTAACATCTTGCGGATACGGCGATTCTTATTTCTTCGTTGCATTCTTTGTGAGAGTAGCTCTCCGAACTTCTTGAATCTCCGTGGGCGCGGCGGCGACAAGCTCGCCCTCTGTCGTAGCGACTACGGACTTCATTTTCTTATCTTCTTCAAGGTTTGTCTTTATTCTCTTCTTCTTTGGATTGGTGACTTGGGCCACCCACTTTCATTCTTGTATGTCCGAGCGATTCTTCTCGGTTAACGGGACCCGGTCACTTTCCTCGTATCGTAGGCCTGCCGGTGCGAAATGCGAGTCGATCTCGATTATCGCTCCATCTTTCACCCTCTTTTCATCGAGTGCAAGGCTTACGCCATTCTTAAAGTTCAAGACCAACCGCCGCTCGACATTTCCCTGCGAAGAGACAAGGAAAAGGATCGGGGGCATACTAAGAACAAGAACATCAAGAAAATGTTTATTAAAGACATCTTGTTTTATTATTATTTTTATATTTTCAAACTTAACGGGAATGAAGTGGGATAAGATTAGGTAAGAGATTTTGATTTGGAAAAGAAAACAAGGAAAATTTTATTATCAGGATTTTATTTATTTTAGAACATTTTTGTTATTTTTGGGTTCGGACCCATTCATAAGTAATCACTTCACCCGTGCTTCTAGGGATGGAAAGTTCATTCCTTCGAAACATCAGGTAGCGTAGTACTTTTTCAAGTATCGTCCATTGATCGGAAGCATATGTCGTTCTCCTCGGCAATTCACTAGGCTGGTAGGAACCTCCCGAGTATACCGCTTCGACTACGAATGGTCCTTCCCGAGTGGGTTCAAATTTTCCTCCTATCTTGCGGTGTGCAAGAATAGGTCTTTTGAGAACGAGAACTAAATCACCAACTTTGAAGGTTCTTGGGCGGACCGAGTTTATCATGAGCTCGAATCATCTTAGCTTGGTATAATTCTAAATTCGTTGCGGCTGCAAGTCTTTTCCCTTCCGGGCTTTCTAATTCTTCGAGTCGTAATTTGGCGTTCTCTTCGTTGTGATTTTATTTGCAAGCTGCGATTACGAGTGAAGGGAGCTGAACCTCTAAAGGTAACACTTGCCTCGGACCCATACACCGGAGCGTAAGGTGTAGCTTGCGTAGGAGTTCGAAGGTTGTCCGGTAGGCCATAAGGCTTCTAACAACTTCTCGTGCCAATTTCTCTTATTGTCGTCTAAAGTCTTCTTTAAAATTTGAACGAGAGTTTTATTAAAAGCCTCGACGAGGCCGTTTGCTCTTGGGTAGTAAATTGTTGAATATCGCCGGTCGATTCCGTGTCTCTCGACAAAATTGTTGATTTGTGTGCTTCGAATGCTGACCGTTATACGAGATGATCTGCGCGGCACCCGAAACGGTAGACAACTTGGTTCTTGAAAAAATGTAGCACGTGATGTGCTTTCACTTCTCTTAGTGGAACTGCCTCTGCCCACTTGGAAAAGTAATCTGTAGCTGCAAGAATGAAGCGATGTCCTTTTGACGACGGCGGTTCATTGGACCCACTATATCCGTGCCCCAACATTCGAATGGCCACGATGCGATTGTCGGATGTAGCACATTTGGAGGTTGGTGTAGAACCACTCCGTGCACTTGGCATTGGTGACGGCTCTTGGCGATTTTCATGCGATCGGTCATCATCGAGGGCCAGTAGTACCCTAGTCTTTTAATTTTCATTTTCATCTTTGGACCCGATCGGTGAGCGCCACGAGTCTCGAATGCACCTCCTTAACAATTTCGCGGGCTTCGGACCCGCTTAGGCACCTTAGCCACATTTGATCAAAAGATCTTCCGTATAATGTGTTGTTTATTAGTGCGTAGGACGGAGTTCTTTTCTTGATCGATGGAGCTAACGACCTATCCTCCGGTAGTTTTCTGTTTGTAGGTAATCCATCGATGGTCGTCGCCGATCTTCCGTGTTTTCATCCTTTGTTGCAAGCTGATCCTTTTTCCTTTTCGATTTGTGTATCGTGTCTATGTCGAGTTGTGATAGGACCCGACGTCCGTGAGCCGACACTTCCACCGATTCATCTTGCAAACGGGCAAATTCTTTTGCGAGACGAGCTAGCGCATCCGCTAGAGCGTTTTCTTCTACGGAATTTTGTAAATTGTCACATTCGGAATCTGTTCCAACGAATTGTATGGCATACTTGGAAGTATTGCTCGAGTCTTGGTTTTAAAATTCATATCTTGTCCGACGATCCGTTGAATGATTAACCGTGAATCCCCGTAGATGTTGATATCCGTTATCCCCATTTGAATGGTTAATTCCGGTCCGTTATGAGGGCTTCGTATTCGCTTCGTTGTTTGTACACGGCTCGTCGAGTGGTAGGAGTATCTTAACATCCCCCGCTCCGGTGTTATAAAGATTAGCCCGATTCCGCCTTACCGGGCACTTATCACTTGCGATTCTTCGTCTTTGTGCGTCGAAGATGCTCCGTCGAAATATAATTCCCAACGTCGATCATCGAGGTCTTCTAGATTCATTATTTGTTCATCTGGCGGATCGTCATTGAGAGGAGATTCGCCGACAAAGGGTGTCTTGCAAGGAAGTCTGCTAAGGCTTGTCCTTTTACGGCACGAAGAGGCACGAAAGTTATATCAATTGCAATAATATCATCGACCATCTGGCAAGTCTGCCGGAAAGCGTTGGACGAGTCATCAAGTATTGCAATGGATTAAACTTCGAGATCAAGTTGACCTTATGAGAAAGCATGTAATGCCTGAGCTTTTGAGCGGCGAAGATCAGGGCCAAACAATGCTTTTCAATTGCGGGATACCTTATTTCCGTCGGCGATAAACGACGGCTTAAGTAGTAAAGAGCATTTTCTTTACCCTCATCATTGACACTAGACTAACGGGGCTCAGAGAAGTCGTCTAAAGCCGCGGTATAAAGTATTAGCGGTCTACACGAGAGCGGGGCTGCTAAGACGGGAGGTGTCATTAAATATTGTTTAATGTCCTCGAAGGCCTTATGGCATTTCTCTTCCCAAATAAATTTGGCGTCCTTTTTAACTAGTGCCGAGAAAGGCTGACACCTACCTGACAGGTTTGAGATAAAGCGTCGAAGATATGCTAGCTTCCCTTGAAAAGATCGTAGTTGTTTTAAGGTTTTGGGAGGCGGCATTTCTAAGATGGCTTTAATCTTCTCCGGATCGATTTCAATTCCACGATGTCGGACGACGAATCCTAAGAATTTCCGGAGGTGACGCCGAAGGCGCATTTTAAGGGATTCATCTTAAGGTTAAATTGTCTTAATCGTTCGAAAACAATTCTCAAATCATACAAATGGTTGTCCTTTACTTTGCTTTTGATGACCACATCGTCCACGTAGCATTCGACTTGATTATGGATGAGATCATCAAAAATTCTTGTCATTGCTCTTTGGTAGGTTGCTCCTGCGTTCTTCGATCCGAATGGCATCATTCGTGTAGCAAAATACTCCGATCGGCGTTACGAATGCTTTGTAAGCTTTTCGTCTTCCGGAGCCATTTTTATTTGGTTGTATCACGAAGATCCATCCATGAATGAGAATATTTCGTGTGTTGAAGCGATGTCGATCATTAATTGCGGGATCGGTAGAGGAAATTCATCTTTTGGACATGCTTTGTTTAAATCTGCGAAATCCACACAAATTCGATCGACCATTCTTCTTCACGTCGGTACCACGTTGGCTAACCAAGTCGGGTATTGTTCTTCACGGACAAATTTAGCGTCTATTAACTTTTTAACTTCGGCTATGACTTGTTGTTCGATTTCTAGACGCATTCTTACGGGACCTTGTACGACCTGGAGCGAAGTAGGGTCCACTCCTAGTTTATGGACTGCAACCTCCGGAGCTAAACTCGGCATCTCATCGTAGCTCCAAGCAAAACGATCTTTAAATTCCATTAATAACTTGATTATTTCTTTGGAGTCTTCTTTATTGAGTAAAGAGCTAACAAAGGTAGGTACGAGCTCTTCGCTAGTACCTAAGTTAACTTCATTAACTCATCTATTGTAGATTTGATTTCTTCTTCGAATTCGGTGGAGCGTCTCCAATTTGTAAATCTTCGAGTTCATCCGTAGTTTCCATGCGGTTTTCATTAGATTCGCGAGGTGATAACCAAGCAAAATTCGGTATCATCAGCCGATCCTATCGTGCCGAATCCGAGACCATGCTTTGAGTTGGGTGGACGACCGGAGTTATTCCATAAATTTTCAAAACGTTGTGATTGACCTTTTGTCCACCTTGTCGAGGTAAGAAACCACGTTGAATTAAATTTTGAACACGGGGAGAGTACCACTCGAAAGGCAATTCCATTAATTCGATGAAGTAGCATCTTAAATTGTACATTATTTTCGGTTTTGGAGGAAGAAGCACCACGGTAGAATTTGATTGGTTTTGCACCACCGCTACGTACCTCTTTGACCTCCATACCCTCGATCTTATTAGAATGGATCGGGGTCAGGGTCATAGTATGTACATAGTGGTTAATCTTCTCGTACATCGATTTATATTCTTCGTTTCTTTCATCTTCGAGAGGGATTTTGAATTGCGGCTTCTTTCGACTTATTGTCGCTGCTTCTTGTTTGATTTCTCTTTCTTCTTCAGAACTATCTTCCCAATCGACATTGATGGTTGGTTTCCTCTGTCCCATCGTCCTAATGTCTCTACCACGACCTCGTCCCCGGCCTCGACCTCGGATGCGAGTTGTGGAGAAACCTTCACCATCTCGCCGTAAGGGAGTGGTGAGTGACTCGTTGGACTAGAACTTCAGGTTCTTCGTTGTCCCAAACTTTCTTTGCTTCATTTGTTATGGTATCTCTGGAGAAGATCGTTTTCTTCGGTGGTGCATAATAAGCTGCATCCTCGTGGATTCCAATTTCATGTACGGAGAATGGTTGTAAGTCACCTTTGATGCATCTGTTCCCCTCCATCGTAGTACTTGATGCACTCGATGTAGAGATGATGGTACCATCCTGTTTTCATGTATCCATGGTCGGCCCGATAGAGCGTTGAACGATGTTTCGAATCAATTATGTGAAATTTCGCGGTTGTCTTTGCTAAGTCACCGGTCTTCATCGGTAGCGTTATTGAGCCGAGGGCTCTTTCTCCTTTACGGTTGAATCCTCTTAATAACATTTTGTACGCTCGAGCTC
The DNA here is from genome assembly GCA_022702705.1 of Papilionanthe hookeriana x Papilionanthe teres. Taxonomy (NCBI): domain Eukaryota; kingdom Viridiplantae; phylum Streptophyta; class Magnoliopsida; order Asparagales; family Orchidaceae; genus Papilionanthe; species Papilionanthe hookeriana x Papilionanthe teres. Next base: position 1,406,395 of record CM040428.1, read on the forward strand.
GCGGGCATCAATTTCCAAGTATGCTAGCGTTCGAAGATTCATTATATTGATTGATGCTCCTGGATCCACCAATACTGCGGAGAGTGTAAATTTTCCGATTATAGCCGAAATGTACAACGGTCGGTTGTGATCTGTCTGTTCCAAGTAGTAGGTCATCGTCACGTGAAGGTAACACCTCGTCTGTTCCTTTAACGAGCAAACCTCATCTAAGGACTCTCCGGCCATTTGAGCTAAGCAAATTTACGGATCGAAGTAAGGCCTTGATCGGAGCTTCTCTCATCTCCTTTGATAAGATGAGAGCGTCGTAGATGCTCGGTTGGTACGGTAGTTTCCTAAGATGGGCTAGCACGTTGTAGTCCACTTTGTTTTCATGTGTCTCTGCTTCTTCTCGAATGGGTATTTCTTCTGCCGGGGTTGGTTCTTCCCGAACAACCACACGCTTTCCTTTGTCTTTTGGACCCATTCTCGGAGGTAGAACTTTCCCACTTCTTAAGTTGACTTCGTAATTTCCTCTGAATCTATCGTTGAGCTTGCCGGTGTCTTTTCTTGAATCGGAATGACAGACTCTTCCGGATTGACTTCAGAGTCCGAAGGCTCTAACTCTATCGTGACTGGAGCTCCTCGAAACTCACAGATAGATTCGTTGCTTGTTGAACTCTCGTAACCTCCTTGATGGATGTCTTCTTCATTATTTTGCTTGTCGAGATCGTGTATGATTTGAGAATTGTCGTTGGTATCGAAATCGATATCCGGATTATCGTTAGTTACGTAATCGTTAGAAACGATCAAACGTAGCCAACGCCATCACCCTTATCATTATATGATCCCACCGAAGTGAGTAGATAATCATACGAGTCGGGGGTTCGAGGGATTTCTCCCCGAATCGGAAACAACTATCCTAGGATAAGCGGCCCCTAGTCTAGCCTTAGGTGCCTCGGTCTTCTCTTCTTCGTCAATTTTCTTCTTCTCTTCAATCGTCTCTGTTGAGGTGGTTCTTACTATCGCAAGTGATAGTACCGGCTTAACGGGTTTCAAACTCCGAATTGAAGCTCGCACCGAAGCGGTCCGGATGCTTTGTCTAAAATCTTTTCGAAGACCTCGTCCAAGCGGTAGTCCATCCATCGTCGGTTGTATAGGGATCTATCGGAATGATGGGATCGATCGAGATAACATTGACGGAACCTCCTTTACGGGGTTCCTTCATGTACTCTTTCGGGATCGTTATATTCCCTTTCCGCGAGTTGTCATTGAGCCAACTTTTGAAGGTAATGCAATCTTCTATTTTGTGTCCAAGCATTTGGTGGTAAGGGCGAAAGTTGGGATCACCCTTCTTATTGACTTCCTCCGGTCTTTTAGGCTGCGGCAGCTGGAAATCTGGAGTCTTCATCGGACTCGCGGAACATTTTCAGCACCTGCTTCATTCTTGAACGGATATTCTCTTGCTCAAAAGCTCTCTTAATGTACGTTGCGGGCGGGACGGTTGTTCATCTTGCGGAGATGAGTCGATACGTTGGGCCGGGGTTCGTTGGTAATTCTGTTGTGGTTGTTGCGGCCGTTACGGTGGTATTTGCATCGGTTGCTTGCCTTTGTCAACTGCTGCGACGATCCCGGATTTCTTTTCAAAAGTCTTTACAGGCTTTTGTTTGTCCGTCTTGTTGGTGAAACTTAATTGCTTCGCCTCTTCTTGCAAGCTTCCGGCCTTGCTTAACAACTTCTCGAAAGTCTTAATAGTAAATCCCTTGAGGAGAAGTGCTATCGGGCCATGGATGCTTTTTAGCAAAATGCCGATCGCATGCTTGTTCTTGCGAGTTGTGGTTCACACTTCATACTTAAGTTCCTCCATCGGAGTATGTATTCCACCAAAGTTTCATTCGGCTTTTGTTTTTCTACCACTAAATCACCTATAGTGATGTGGTGCTGAGTTCCGGCGAATCGCTTGATGAAGAGGTTCTCTAGCTCTGAGAATGTCTTAACCGAACCGTTTGGTAATTCTGCATACCAGTCGAAGGCGATTCCCGACGGACTGGCGACGAAGCTGTCGGAAGAGTAATGCATCGCTCCCGCCGGCATTGCAACAAGCCGGCACGAAAGTGTGCCACATGCTTGTCGAGGGTTCCCGGTTCCATCGAAGGTCTTGAACGGAGGTGGTACGAAGCCTTTCGGGTATTGGACGGCGTCGAATTCTTCCGGGTAAGGTTTACCCGTCCGAATGGATGTCCCGCTCTTTGATTGTGCTAAGGCTTCTCGCACTTCGTTGTTCCACCAAGTTCTTGATATCCTTTTCGGGAATCATACTTTGTGTTGTATCCTTTTTAGCTGATCATCCCCATTGACGGACGTAATCTCCTTTCCTCCGTCCACGATGTGAATAACCTGCGGGGGTGTCTCCCTTTGTGGTTGTACTTGACTGCGGAGAGTGGCCGGAGCTACGGCCATCTCTTCCATCCTTTTCGCCATTTGAGCGATCGTGTCGTCTTTTTCTGAAGCTTGTCTTCTCATCGGTTACGGCTCCTCTCTTTCTGCTGTTGCGAGGAGCACCTTGCGAAGGCGATGAAGCTCGTGTCTCGACCATGTTGATTTCGCGTATTCGTCGTCCATAAATTCCGATGAATCAATCTCGTCTCCGAACTTTTCCTCTCTTTCTTTTGCCAACCGTCGGATATCGGTTCTCAACTTTTCCATGGCATCTTCTAGCGGGGCTTTTCGTGTGTCTTCGTGGTTGTCGTGCGATAGGCTGCCGGGTCCCCTTCTCACGGGTCCCCTTCATCGCGGTAGCACTTTCTTCGATTCGAGTCTCCTGGCGAGACTTTCTTTCTCGAGCTCGTCGTTTCAATCTCAGCTGCCCAGGTAGTGGGACGCCATACCATCCTTCCGGCGGCGGAAGGTGCTAGGACCGGATGGTCCGTCGGCCGAAATGCTTTGGAAGGTGGTATCCTCCCTAATCTGTAATCACGAGACGACAACGGGCGGACTAGCCTTCATTCTTTTACTTGGCTTTTCTGCCATGATGGCGGGCTCTACTCGGGGCCCAAGACGGGATTTGACTGGCACCCGCCCTATCCTCCATAGAATTTCTGATACGGGGCAGTTTTCCTTCTTCGCTAACTTTTCTACCAAAGTTTGCAGTCGAGCAAACGGCGTAGTTCTAGTTCTTTTCTTGCGGTTATCGTTGTAATATGCGGGCTGTGGTAATTTGGCAGCAATCTTGCGAATATTTTCTTCATCTTCCGCGGCGGAGAGGGGATGAAACCCTGCTTCCTCCCAACGAGTGGTATGTATTCGAGCGGCGGTGTATATTCCGCGGTTCTGGAATTTCTTCTAGGAAAGCAATTTCGGCGAGCCACGGCTTCTTTAGCGATCCTTCTATTTCGTTTCTTCTGCGGGTCTTTGTTAGTGACGGAATCTTTGAGCTGGACCCGATCTCGAAAACGAGAAGGTCTTACGGGAAGATCTGTACCCTCCACGGTAACGGGTCCATCATAATTCTGGATTTCTTTCCCCTTTGATTTGGCGAAAGTCGGGGCGGTGCGAAACAACTAGACCAGGTGGGGGTAGAAAGAACGGTCCTCCTGTGGACATCGGTACTCCTCTTAATCGGGATCCTTTGCGGAGGAGGGAATTCTTGGGTTGACCTAAGGTTGAATTCGAGCGAGCGGCTCTTCGGCTTCGGGTACCTTGTTCATCGGTGCAAAGAGGGAGACGTTGGTGACCTTGACGTTCGTGTTTTCAAATCCTTGTCCAAATCGGATGATTCCATTGTCGAGCGACTCATCCTTATAGACGGCGAGGTCCGGTCAGTTGGTGAAGGAGAAAATCGAGTTTTGGGGCTTCCATTTCTGCGGGGTAGATTACGGTTGTCGGTCCTGAGTTATGCTTCTTTTCTTTAGGACGAAAAGAAAGGAATTGAAAAGAGTCCGAACTCATTCTTGTTCATGTATTTATAAAAAGGAATCACTTATTAAAGGAATCACTTATTAGAGGGTTTGTTTATTTAAAACGGAGTGTTCGAAAGGTGTAGAGAAGGTAAGGAATGCGAATCGGAGTTGGAAAGGAAAAGAGAGTCTTAAGCAAGACTTCTCGATTCGAAGGATCACTCCTAAACTAACACCTATTGGGGGTCCACCCCACCTCAGAAATGAGGTAAAAGGATCTCGGAACCTCTCTGTTTATGGGTGTCTAAACGAGTGGCTCCTAAATCCGAGAGAATGTTGGTTATACTTGTTCAAGGTAGAAATGAACACGGTATTCCAACGGAAAGAAGGGTAGTTTGATCCATTAGGGACATGGATACACTACCGATTTTTGAAAGCAGAACTATTTGATTAAAATGGAGAGAGGAACTTTTCCCACGTGAGTCGCCAGAAATATGTCGGCACTATTTTTAGGTTATGTGTTTTATTTTGAAAAGAGAGTCGCCTACAGAAATTGTCGGCGAATTTTAATTTAATTTAAATAAATAATTTGAAAAGTAGTATTTGATTTTGAAAATAATTTTAAATTTGAAAATTTTAAGATATGAAATCAAACTGATCTCACATCCCGAATAGTTTATATAAACGATAGCCGCACCACAAACCGTGTATCTATCCCGAAGAATAGACACTATCGCTTGATAATGGGGCTCGATTAAATAAACTAGAAAGGTTTGTGACATCCGTTTGGTCACGCGAACCAATTTTATAAGCCGACAAATTCCACCGCTTAATATGAAACTATTAAACGAGGGTTTATATTACACAGGTTCTTAAAGTTCCCTATAAGGGCAAGCCCACTATAGTTAATTACATCTTAAGTGACGGGAATCACCTAAGAAAACTCTCGATAATAATCGATAATTCGCTCTCAAGAATTTCAAAGTTTAAGTTTTCAAAGGATTGAATTTTGGAAATTTCAATAGGGAATGGATCAAATTTAGAACATTTTTATTTTGGGAATTCAAAGGAAGAAAAGTAGGAGAAATTATGGATTCGAAGTGAACTTCGATAATTTCCCGACTACCCTATTGTTTGGCTTGAATTTAAGAAAGTCCTAATGTTTATTTAATGTTTTAATCTTGCCAATTTTAATTAATTAGGGCTTATATTTATATGATAGAATCATACAAATTGCACTAGAAGATATGAGGGTTTATGTCGTATCGGACGACTACCTCGGAATCCTAAGACCGGTTAGGGTTTAATTTGCAATGCAAATGCACTAACGAAGAGTTGAGGATTTATGTTGCACTAGGCAAACTACCTCGAAGTCCTATGGCTTTGTTATTTAATTCTAAGAAAGTTTTGCTGAAGTAGGTTCGAGTTTTGCTTGACGACGATGGCCGTGTCGCTCACCATGCTCCAAACTCCTTGTTGTTGCGAGAGGTTTAGTTTTAGAAATCATAAATCAAGAGATGAGAGAAGCGTCTGGTTTAGAGAAGTCTTAATTTCCAAGTGTTTTTTTGTGTTTTAATTAAAACAAATCTTAAAGTTGATTATAACGACACGGTTAAGATCCCACGGTTCCATCCTTCCGGCATCATTATTTTTATCGGATTCACTTAGTCCGGATGAATTTGCTAAACTCAATTGAATGAGTTCCACACTTTCATTTAGACCGTGGGAAATCCCGTTAGCAACACGTAGGTTACATCATCCGAGGTATTCCCGATCATCCAACAAGACGTTTTAATTTAGTTGTAATTGTAGTTTTGTGTTCGTTTGTGATTAAATTTTGAGTTGTCTTATATTTTGAAATGTTGTGGAGGTGAATTTTATCTTGTAGTGTCTTTTAATTTAATTATGGGTTTCGGTTTTGGTTTCTGTCCTAAAGGTGTCGGTTTTCATGCAACTGTTGTTTATCATGCAAGAAAAATAAAGTGCATTTGCAATAGAATAAACTGCAATAAAATAAAAGCGTACCTGGAGGGTCTTCCCGTCATTCCAAGCTGCACTTAAAACACAATTAGAATATTTAAGCAAGTTCCTAGGTAAAGCTAAGGGAAAGGTTTATGGTTTTCTACCAAATTCCTAATCCTATAGCTAGTCATTTCCTATGACGTCTAGGTTCTCATGTTTTTAGTTTGAAGACGATTTTCTTCATCAAAGAACAATTAAGTTTAATTGTTCTTATAAATATCCTATCATATTGAGGAAGTGCTTAAGAAGAATCTTAAACATCTTTTCAATATTTCTAGGATTGTTTTAAGTCCGAAATGAATTTAATTGTGTAAGTGAATCGATCGTCAGAGGTTTTCAAATTTTGTTAACTTGCTCGGTGAACTAGGACATTTGAATATCCTATAAGTGAAGTAGCATTTCATTTTAATGTTCTATTTAGGAGCTATGATAACTAAAGCTCCTAAGGGCAAAATGATATTTAATGATTTGTGATCCAAATTTAAGTTCAAATTAATGATTTAAGTTTGGAATAGTGTTCAAGTTATTTTAGATTTATTTCTTCATGTCTTAAGTGAGGTTATTTAATTCAATTTAATTTAATTTAATTTAATTTAATTTAATTCAATTTAATTCAATTTAATTTGATTTGATTTAATTTAATTCAATTCAATTTAGTTGATTTAATTTCTTAATTTAATTTAGTTTAATTTTTAATTTAATTTAATTTAATTTAATTTAATTTATTTAATTTAATTTAATTTATTTAATTTAATTTAATTTTATTTAATTTATTTAATTCATTTAATTTAATTTAATTCAACTTTTAATCTTAATTTAATTTAATTTAATTTAAAATTTTTGAAAGAGTTTAATGATTTAATTTTTATTTAATGATTAAGTCTTTTAATATTTTAAATTTGAGTTATCATTTTAATTAAGAGTTGAGTATTGATGGGATGATTAAATTTAGGGATTTTTAAATTAAAGAATAAATCTCTTCCTAATAATATCCCTATTTTAATAATTCCAATCTTATTATTCTTCCAAATTCAATTAATTATTTAATTAAGGTTTAATCATTTTAAATTACTTAATGGGTTTCTACCCTTCAATTATTTAAATTTCAATCATCCAAATCAGATTAGGATCAAATATTTTACTTGTTAATTTTTATTAAACCTAAAGTTTTAATTAAGGGTTAAAATTTTAATTACCATTTTGCCCTTTAAGCCTAATAATTTCATAACTCACTAAATTGAACTCAAATGAACTTGAAATTTTTATGTGACTTCACTTATGTGTCAATAAAGACATGAGAGGAGAAAATGTGATTTTTCTGTATTTAATTTATTTATATAATTATTTTTTGTAGAAAAGAGAAATTTCCAAGGAAAATTCAATAACATGACCAAGGGAAAGTTTCTGTCCTTAAGAAAATTAGGGGACATTCCTAATGACCAGAGGACCACTTGGACCAAATTTTGTAATTTTTTGAATTATATTTTATTTATTAGAATTATTTTAAGTTCTGGAGTATTAATTAATTTAAAAATAAAATAAATGTTGAAAAATAAATTTTATAATTTTTAAAATTCTCTCTGATATCAAGGATTCCAGAGAACCAAACTTCACAATTTTCTGACCTTTTCTTGATTTATTATAATTATTTTGGTGAAAATGCTAGAAAATATATTTTTTTAATTTTAAAATTACCCTAGAGCTTTAAAAATTAATATCTCACTAAATAGACCTAGGAAAAATATGGGATTTGTTCCTAAGTGATTAAAATTCAAAATATGACATTTTGGTGAATTTTATTATTTTTGTGATTTTTATTATTTTTTTAATTATTGAAAATATTAAAATAATATTAAAAATCAACTTTTTAGAAAATTGAAATTTTAATTTTCTTAAACTCCCCTGATATCAGAGAGACTCCAAAACCAATTTGGTGAATTTTTGAAAGATATTTTGAAAGTTATGAATTTTTAAAGTTTAAAATGACTAAGTGGCTTAATCAACCTAATTAGTGGGGCTAACTCAAGTCCAATTGACCTCAAATTTTTATGATGGGTTCCTCTGATCCTAAAGGTCAGTGGAGAATTGATTTCAAGTCAATTTGATCTATAGTTAACTCTAATTAATTAGAGATCTATTTTGGGTGTTTAAGCCGATTAGGGTTAATTTAAGTGAATTAACCCAAATCCTATTTTTCCTAGGGTTCTCTGGTCATATGGAACATCACCAAATTTTCCTAGAATTTATTTTACAACATGCTAATTTTTGGAATTAAAATACTTAAAATAGCAACATGCATTTGAAAAATCAATAACTTTTCATAGGGATGGCCTCGACTTTGGAAAATTCGAGGAATGTTCCCAAATTCGGAGGCTTCAAAGCCCTATGGTCTCATGCCATGGTGAATTGTATGAATGCATGGAGAATTAAATGTATGAAGAGAGTAAATAAATTACTAAAAATAAAATACTGAACAAAATTGAATGATTTCTTTTCCACACTATTCTCCTCCGTTCAACTGAGCGAGAGGGTATTTTTATTTTATTTTTGTGATTTTTCTACACGGAGATATGAATTTTCCAAGTTTAGGAAATTAAATAAATAGGAAAATACCCTATTTTTCTATTTATCCACGCGGCGCCGCGTCGAGCCTCGGCGACTCCGAATGCACGCGCGGCGCGCTCCCATTCGACGCCGCCATCCGAGTCGGCAACCCGGGCCCCGCGGTTCTCGTACCGTCTCTCGGTCCGACGCCATCCGAGCGCGTTCGTCCGCGCGTGTATTAAATGGACGGCATCCGTTCATCGTCCCCAAGTGTCCTCACCCGAGAGCCGTCCGCACTAAATCCTTAAGATCTCACTCGATACTCAATGGATTTTTATGTTCTTATGCTCTATGGATTCGTCTTGAAGAGACGAACACATCTATACGGTTATCATGCATTGAGATTAAGGCATTTGAAATGGAGAATCTCCGGAAGCTCGGGATGAAGAATTAATTCATACCTTAGCTGCGAGAGGTGAAGCCTCGATCGAGAGATGCTTGGCACGTTCGTTGGAGTGCCCAGGAGGCTAGGGATGAAGCCTGGGGATGTGGTGAATTGCCTAGGTGTGATTTCCACCAAAGCTGATCACAACCTTTGGAGTCTGGAACAACTGGGTGACCTGGAGATGGGGCTTTTGCTGGTGGACACCTTCCCTTGACCTGGTGCAGGTGTAGGACCAATCAATTTGGGGATTGGCTCATCTGTGGAGAAGTGTCCTGGTTTTGGGTGAAATTTCAACTACGAAATTGAGCTCGCGAGAGAAGAAATGGCAGGGGGATCTCACTTGGGGATCAAGTGCTCGTGTGTGGGGAGGAGTCCGGAACAATTTTGGCGAGTTTCGATAAGGTACGGTTCGGCACTTCTCATGGCCGAGAAGGTGAGGGGTTTAAATAGGAGATGTTGGAGGGCCTCCCGGGGGAGTTGAGGGCTGGGATCGGTCTGCTCTTAGCATGTGAAGAACAGCCATGGTGGCCACTAGGCATGGGGCGGCTCGGCAAGGGAGAATTCCAAAGTTTGGCTCCTCCCGAGGTTTCGGCCATGGTGTTTTCCGACGGCACTGGTGGTGGCCGGCCGGACAGTGGTCACCATCTTGTTCGGGTGGGTCGGGTCTGGGGTTTAGTGTAGGCGATTGGCAAATGCCATGTGTAAAAGGCTTGGATTAGAATGGAATGGGAGAGGGCTTATTTTGGCTCAAATTGGTCGACCCCTCCACTTGGGCTAGGTGCACCACCCGAGGCTTGGTTTTGGTCGAGGGAAAAGTGATTTGGCTCGGCATAATCGGTAGGGTCAAGTCACCATCCAAGCACGATTAGGCATAAGCATGGTTAAGGGGAATCATGGGAGTGGTTAATCACCTTTAGGAATTAAGGAAAGAGCCTCCTCCTTTTGCCCAAAATGGCATGGTGACATGTAAAGAGGCTCTCATGGCTTGCATATGGCTTGTGCATGGCTCCATGGCTCCATTTGGCTTGGGAAAAGGTTGGGTCAATTTCATAAAAATGGGTTTTAAGAATTTTGGATATTTTGGTGTGAATTTGTATGGGGCTTGATTTGGAATTGTTTGATGATGGAATTATAACTTAGGGAATGGCTTTGATTAAATGGATGGCAAATGGAAATGTCATGTGGGCTTTAGGGCCAAATTTGGGCTCATTGAAATGGTTTTAGATGGGCTTTTAAATGGTTTAGGAAAGTGGGCTTTTGAATTTTAAAATGGATTTTTGGGATGAAATTTTGGTAAAGGCTTGGGCCAAATAATTGTTGAGTTTGGTTTAGGGATGCTTCATGAGTGGTTTGAAACAAATTTGAGGTGATTTGGGTTTGAATTGGGTTGGATATGGGCTTTTTGGTAAAGAGGCTAAAGTGGGCCAAAATGAGCTACCATGGGCCAAAGTTGGGCTAGAGTTGAAATTGATGTAAAATTAATGTTGGGAAATGTTTTTGGGAGTGTTTCAAAGAGGTTTTGGCTTTGGTTGGGTTTTGATTTTGGGGTTTGGGCTCATTTGGGCTAGGTTTAGGTTTAGGTCAAAATTGGGCCTTTTGATTTTGGGTTGAATTTGAGTGGGGTTTGGGTCTAAATTTTGAGCAAATCATGTTAGTGTTTTGTTCATGGGGATGTTAAGAAAGGTTTGGAAAAGATTTGGGGTTAATTGGAGTTGAAATGGGTGAGTTTGAGTTAGGTTTGGGTCATGGGTCCAAATTGGGCTTTAAGGCCAAAAGTGAAATTGGACCCAAATTTCAATCAAATTAAGCTTGGCTTTGGTCTAGATTGGTGTTTGGGATGTTGAATTGCAGTTTAGAATCGAATTGGACCAAAATTTGGATCAATTGGGTAGGCTTGGTTTGACATTGGGTTTACTTTGGGTTAAAATGGGTCGAATTGGGGGTTTTGACAAAAGTGGGGTAAACTGACAAAATTGGCCCATGGTGTAGTTGAACAAAATGAAATTGGGAATATTTGGGATTTTCTGGAATTTTCTGGGAATTTTCTGAATTTTTGGATTTTTGGGTTAAAAGGGGTATTTTGGGTATTTGGAAGGTATTGGGAGGGTATTCTTGGAATTTTTGGTATTTTTGGCTAGGAATGGTCAATTTGAGTAATGTGGAAATGTTTAGGAATGGTTTTGAGGAATTTTGGGTAATTTGGAAATTTTTGAGAAATTTGGGTAGTTTCAAGGGCATTTGGTAGGGTTGGTGGGTGTAGGGTCCCAGGGGTCAAAAATTGAAAATTTGGAAAATTGAAGATTAGGTGGATGTAAGTGAAATGAAAACATCTTTTGTTGAGCCATGAAGCCATATCAAGCCCACATGAGCCATGAAGGGACTCATTTGAGGCATTCACCATGTTGTTCCTAACCCTGCTAGCGAGGGCTTAGGGGTTAAGGACCATCCATGTGAATCACCTACATGAGTCGGAAGTCAAGTCAGGTATGGGTGTGTTTTTAGGAGGTGTGTGAAAGTGTAGTGCATAGGTGTAGTGTATGTGTGAGTCGCCCTTCACCGGACCAGGCCACCTGTAGGCGGTCCTAAGGCCAAAGAGTCCTATAGGAACTCATCCTTTAAACTTCCACATTTGATTTCAACCCTCTAGGTGATTAGGGGTCTACGATCAAGTTTGTGGAGTTTGCAGGGAGTTTAGAAGTGGTTTGAATTTCTAAAAGGTGGGTCCTAATTCTAGTCCTCTAAGATAGTTAAAGGAAAAGCCTAAGGCTAGATCCTAAGTACTAAAGAGAAGAAGAGAAGACCTCATCAAAAATGAGGTCAACAAACATGATGCTAATCAATTAATGGAATTACAGTTACTTTTCTCCATGTGTACAAAATTTAATTCAACAAGGTTACGTGCCAAAGAAAATTCCAAAGAATAAGTTACAACTTTTTGAGAAATTATGGAATTTAAAGATCAAAATCTCAAATCAAAAGAGGGTCTTGGATTCGATATGATAGGACAAGTTGATGACTTAGAATTTCACATGGTTGTTACTGGCCAATTGGAAGAACAATGGCTCAAAATCAAAGGTGACTATAAAGATCAGCCGATAGATGATGCTCCACTAGAGTTTGAAGAAGAAATTAAGATGTCAGTGGATGAATTAAAGGAAGTCAACCTCGGTACTGAGGAGCAGCCTTGACCTTCTTTTACAAGTTCTCTACCCACTGAAGAAGAATCTACGAATTTGAACATGTTACTATCAGAATTCAAAGACTGCTTTGCTAGGAGCTACGAAGAAATGCCAGGTTTGTCTCCAGAAGTCACATTCCATAGACTTGGAGTGAATCAAAGTATAACCTTAGTGAATCAAGATTCTAGAAGAACAATCCTTGATATAGAATAACAATTCACACCTGAGGTGAAGAAGTTAATAGATGTTGACCAACATTGTGCCAGTTAAGAAGAGAAATAAACAGATACGTGTATGTGTCAACTTTATGGACTTAAACAACGCATGTCTGAAGGATGAGTTTCCATTACCGATTTAGAAATTAAAGGTGGACATCGCATCGTCACACAAGATCTTCTCGTTCCTGGATGGATCATCAGGTTATAATCATATCAAAATGACTCCAGAAGACGCAACGCTCACAGCCTTTAGGACTCTGATTGGAATCTACTACTACACAGTGATGTCGTTTAGTTTGAAGAATGCTAGAGCTACTTACTAAAGAGAAATGACAAGGATCTTTGATAACCTCATCCACAACCAACTGGAATGCTACGTGGATGACTTTTTCATCAAGAGTAAAGTAAAAGAAAGCCATTTGTATCGTATTCTAATGATCAAGACAATAAAATATCTTGATGAATCCCTTAAAGTATGCCTTCTGAGTTGCAAAAAATTTCTAGGATTCGTTGTGCGCCATTGGGAATTAAAATAAACCCAAAGAAGATTAAAGCTATCTTGGAAATGTCGCCTCCCATAGCCTTGAAACAACTACATTTTTTTTAAGGGAAATTGGCATACCTATGATGCTTTATATCTAGTCTGTTAGAAAGGTGACTACCATTTTCAAATTTACTCCGAAATAATGCTAAATTCTTTTAGGAAGAGCCATGCTAATGTGCTTTCGAGGATATTAAGCGATAACTCATGAAACCTCTTTTTTGGCAGCCCTTATCTCAGGTCAACTATTGATACTTTATATCGCGGCCTTAGATGACTTCCTCAAAGCTTTACTAGTCCAAGTCCATGATGAGGTAAAGGAAAACTCAGTCTGCCACTTGAGTTGACATCTAATACTGGCGGAGGTAAAGTATCCTCCTATTGAAAAGCATTATCTAGCTTTGGTTTTTGCTGCTCAGAAGCTTATGCACTACATCCTTCCATATAAGGTTAACCTGATTTTAAAAGTTAATCCATTGCAATATTTCATGACCAGACCAACACTTCCTGGATGTTGAGCGAGGTGGTCGATGATTTTATTGCAATTTAATATAACTTTTGTGCCCCTTCGCGCTATCAATGAGGAGATTCTCACAGATTTTCCTGCAGCGCACCAACTATCATCTGGGTCCCCTCTCAATGATGACTTTCCTGATGAACTAGTAATGAAAGTGGTAGATCTCAATGCTCAACGTTGGGAGATGTACTTCGATGGAGTTTCATCCACCATAAGAGATAAAGGGCTAGAAACAGTGATACCTAACTAAGTAGAGATTGGATTGATTTTTGTTACGCTCGATCAAACGATGCTAAGATACTTTAACCACCTAACAAAACCGTACACCAAAAATGAAGCAGAATATGAGGCTTTAATAACTTGTTTGGAATTGGCAATACTAATGGACAAAATGGACATTTTCATCTATGGCGACTCACAGCACATCATTCAGCAAGTAGCAGAATAGTACAAAATTTTGAAACCAAGACTGAAAGAGTATCACAAATATACGATGAAACTACTGGAGCACATTCCCAGTGTGATGCTTTACAAGATTCCTCGAGTGGATAATACCCATGCAGATGCTTTAGCAAAGTCTACTAAAGAGTTTGCATGTCCGCAGGAAGACTCCATAGACATTACACTGCAAGGACATCAGGTCCTATCACAAATTAACCTCAATAGTTTACACAAGATCAGAAAGGAAGAGATATCAGCTATAGTGACAGATGATACTGAAGATTGGCGTCAGCCTTTAATAGAATATTTGCAAACAAGAAAACTACCATAAGATAAGTCAGTGGCACATCAAATTCAAAAGAGAGCTCTATCGTACACTTTGATAAAAAATATTCTCTACAAAAGAACATTTGATCAGATGTGGCTTACGTGTCTGAGCAGAACATTAGAGCAAAATATTTTTGAAGAGGTGCATCCCGCATTGTGTGGTGCTCACAAGTCAGGACCAAAAAATGAAAATTAATATGAATTTTGGATAGTTAAGTGAATTTCATCTGCTATTGGATTAGCATAATCTCTTAAAGGTCTTGGTATATTTTCATTTTGATTGTTTGTTGCTCGCCATTTTGTGAGGATTTTCATATTGTTTTTATTATTTTCTAATTTTTCTTATAGTACACTCTAATTCAGAATCGTAAGGCACTGAACTTATTGATCCAATACAATGCATACAAACACAATAAACACACTAACAATAAATAAACACGATTATGACTTGCAATTCAAATATAAGATTTTAAGTACCACAAAATTAATTTAAGCAGTTACCTTTCCTCCGCGTCAACGAAGCCAAAATCTTGGTGTGATTTTTTTAATTTGCCAAAATTTATCAACTCAGATTTATATATATATTGATTTAGTTTTATAATGAGTCACACAATTAAATACAAGTATACGTATTGCCCAAGTAATACAGGGCTCTAGTGGAGTCCTGGATACTGATCCCACAGGGAGGCAATTAATTATATGGTGTAGCACAGAAATCACTTATTGAATCACAGTACAATTGTAAGTGAGTTAAATTTCTAAAATAAAGAGAACCGATTTTAGTTACTACTCCTACCAAAGTACGTTCTAATCTTCTATCAAGTTAAACTAACACAAGACTAAAGTTATAACAAAGTTCAGTCGTAAGAAAGAGTCTTCCTCCTCTCCAATCATAAAATGATGATTTTGGTAACATAGATCAGTGATGCAAATGTATTGTGTCAAATAAGTGCATTCTTATTTCTTAACATTTTCCAAGAGCATAAAGAATATTGGCTAATCCTAAGTCTAGTCCCCAAATTCGTGGTTAGGCTGGGAGGATACTGGCTCTCACTCAAGAGCTCCCACTTCCCTTCTCTTGAAGGCTAACTCTCGCTTTGGTTTCCAAACCCTAGGACCAAATTGAGGATTTTAGCCTGTCACTCTGAAATCTCCAATTCTACGCCCATCAAAGTATATTTCCCTATTTATTTGCACTCAACCCCCATGAACTACATCACTCATTCATGTACATTGAATGTGACCTTCACTTTTGTTGTTGAACTCATAATCCTTTCGGAACATATGTTTCCCAACAAGTTTTAACAATTTAATTGACCAAGTCAAAAAGTAAATGAAGTTCAAAGTGAAAAAGTCATCACAAATTCTCCATAATAAATCGGCACATCATTTTCATATCACAACATCAAGACATCACAAGAATAAGAGGAAGACAAAATAATCTACTCAAGACTCATGAGGAAAATATGACAAAACATGGATTATATATATAAAAGTAAAGTCATACAAATAGAGCAAAGAAAAGACAACTTATCTCAAACTCTTTCCCAAGCGAATCTCAAGGAATTCTTTTGACTCCTTTTCTTTCTTCACAACAACACACAATTCTCTCTTTAGATAAGTAACGAAAAAGAAATCTCTCAGTTTCCCTCTTCTCCTACACTCCTTTGAAGAGAAAACACAAAACCTAGATTTCCTAAAAAAATTGAAAAGACACTGTCTTCTCACTCTCTCTACACTCAAAACTCTCTCCCTTTCTCTACATTTGGCTTCAAAGTAGTTTAAATCCGACCAAAATTGATTTCCCAAGAGTTTCCTCAAGCAACCCTCCAAAATCCAGCCAAATACATTGAATCTAGTTTGAATTCGGGATAGGACGTGGTTCGGCGCAGGATAGGGCACCGTTCGGCGCTATTTTCCGCCTTTAGCGTCCAAAGTCTCTATAAATTGGTGTGGTCCGGTGATGGTGACTCAGGAGCAATTTGAATTTGGTGGCAACCAGTATATCCATTCAGAAAACAAAAGTATTTATGCCCAGCTAGTTTATCCAACATCTGATCCAGAAATGGGAGCGGACAATGATCTTTCCTTGTGGCAAGATTTAATTTTCTATAATCAATGCATATTTGCCACCCTGTAACTTGTCTTGTTGGAATCATTTCATTATTTTCATTAACAGTCACAGTTACTCCTCCTTTCTTAGGAACATAGTGAATAGAACTAACCCATGCACTATTTGAAATAGGTTAGATAATTCCAGGATCCAACCACTTCAAAAATTCTTGCTTAACAACTTCTTCTATGATAGAATTTAATCTCCTTTGGGGATCAGCCTGAGTTTGCAATTATCTTCCATATGAATTATGTGCATACAAATTGAAGGATTGATTCCTTTAATATCAATAATTTTCCATCCAAAAGTTTTCTTATAATTCTTTAAAATTTCAAGCAAACTCTCTTCTTCTTTTTCAGCCAATTGAGATGAAATTATAATAGGCAAGGTTGAGGACTCACCCAGAAAAACTTACTTCAAATGATCAGGAATCATTTTTAACTCAAGTTCAGGAGGTTTTTCAATTGATGGACCATAAGATTCATCTTTTCCATTCATATCAACAATTCAAAATTTTCATGAACATAATTTATTTCTTCCTCTTGAAAGTCTTCAGAATGATGTAACTCCTCTTTTTGGTTATGTTCCAACTCTTCTATTTCAGGTTTTTCTTCATAAGTTGACTTTAAATGATATTCACTCAAATATCTGATAACATCCATCCTATAAGATTCATCATCTTTACCTATTGCAATATATTTCATCGATTTTGAAATATTAAATGTAACAGTTTGATCATTAACCCTCATCGTTAATTCCCTTATTTGCACATATAACATTGTTCTGCCTGTGGCTACGAAGGGTCTTCCCAAAATGATGGGTATCTCTTTATCTTCCTCCATATCAAGCACATTGAAATCAACAGGAAAGATAAATTGATCCACTTTAACCAAAACATTCTATATACCTCCTTTTGGATATGTGATCAAACGATCTGCTAATTGCAGAGTTACAATGGTTTGGGTTATTTCTCCTAATACCAGTCTTTTGAATATTGATAGAGGCATAAGGTTAATTCTTGCACCCAAATTACATAAAGCTTTTCCATAGAATCTGTCTCCGATTGCACATGAAATTATGAAACTACCAGGATCTTTAAGCTTTTCAGGAAGCTTCTTGTAAATTATTGCACTGCACTCCTCACTAAGTGCAACTGTCTCATTATCTTCAAACTTCCTCTTTTTGTTGAGAATGTCCTTCATAAATTTCACATAGCTCGGCATTTGTTCTTTTCCTTCAGCAAATGGATTATTAATGGTAAGCTTCTTAAATATCTCCAAGAACTTTGAAAATTGCTTATCCAACTTTTGTTGACGAAGTCTTTGGGGAAATGGAGGTGGTGTTTTTTCCAAATCAACCTTAGGTGGAGAAATTGGTCTTTCCAAACCTTTTGGAGCATCCTCTTTTGGTCCTTCAATCACTTCTTTCTATACTTCAGTTTCTTTCTGAACTCTACCTTCCAACTCTCTTACACTTCTCAGTTGAATTGCTTTTACATGCTCTTTATTCTTTTCTCTTGGATTCACTTCAGTATTACTTGAAAGCATTCCTTGGGATCTATTACTTGATGAATTTGTAATTTGCCCCAACTGATTTTAAATATTTCTGATGGTTGCTCCTTGAATTTGCAATTGATTTCCCATATGTGACACCACCTCTTTAATAGACAACTTCTTCTTCTTTAATTGTAAAGCATTGTTAAAACCTAGAGGATAAGTTAGTCTATAATTATTATTTCCTTGGTTGTTCCAGTTTCGAAATGTGTTCACTTGCTGGTTCACCCATTGTTGATTTATTCTACCCTGATTATTAGTATTTCAGTTAAAGTTTGGATGATCTTCCAACCTGGGTTATAATAATTGGAATATGGGTTATTAGACTTGCTTATAGCATTCAAAGTTACTGGTGAAGAAAAAGAATCAACCATTTGGCCTAATGACTTCTCTTCAATCATGGAATTTGGCTGAGAAAAATTCATCCCAAATTGGTCCATCTTCCTTGAAATTGCAGCCACTTGATTTGCTAACATCGCAAAAGCATCATTTTTATGAACACTGATAACATTTTTAAGATTTAATCTTTCAGTAGGCCATTGAAAATTATTAGTATCCATTTCTTCAATTAAAGCATAAGCATCAGAAAATTGTTTAGACATTAATGATCCACCAACAGCAGAATCGATAGTTGATCTAAGAGATCCAACTAATCCATTGTAAAAGGTTTGAAATATTAACCAATCTGGTATCGAATGATGTGGACATTTCCTGAGGAGATCTTTAAATCCTTCTCATGCCTCATATATTGATTCACCTTCAAATTGATAAAAAGATGTAATATCATTTCTCAACATTGCATTCCTCAATGGTGGAAAATATTTAGCAAGAATTTTTGTGCTAATTTACCCCAAGTTTTGATAGATCCAGGTGCTAACGAATTTAACCTTATCTTAGCTTTGTCCCTTAGTGAGAAAGGAAAAAATCTGAGTCTAATAGCATCATCTGAAACACCATCATATTTAAAAGTAGTACACAACTCTAGAAAATTAGAATGTTGCAAATTAGGATCTTCAGTTGTTGCTCTCCTAAACTGATTATTTGACACCATTTGGATAATAACAGGTTTAAGCTCAAAGGAATTAGCAGCTGCAGCAGGGTGTTGAATACTATCATGAAGTTCATCCACTGTAGGGTTAGCATAATCTCTTAAAGGTCTGAATTCTTGATGGATGCCAACATTTTGATTTTGATGCTTTGCCATTTCTTGAATATTTTTAATTTTTTTTATTTCTCTCATAGTTCTTTCTAATTCAGAATCGTAAGGCACAAGTCCCTCAGTATCTGAACTACGCATACAATAATAAAATAAAATAAAACAAAACACACTAACAAAAATAAAGAAAAGTAAAAATTTAAATTTTTCTTAATTTTCTTTAAAAATGCAGTTTTAATTAATTTCCCCGGCAAAGGCGCCAAAAACTTGATCCCTGACAAATATATATGCTTACGATTTATATATGAAAATTATGATTTTATAATATGGGATACAACGTAAGTATACGTATCGTTTATCAAGTAATATAAGACTTTCTGATTAAGCCCCAAAAAATCGAACCTACAGAAAAATGTAAAAACTTTTTAAAGTAATAAGAAAATTATATTTTTACTCTTTAAATGACTTTTGAAAGTATTTTTTGATTTGTAAAGTTTGAAAGTTGTTTTTGGTATTTTTGATAAAAAGCTAAGCAAGAAATGAAAATTATCAAAACTTTAAAATATGATATAAAATACTAGGAAATAAAATATCTTTTTCTTTCTCTTATAAAACCGTAATAATTATGAAAGTATTATTGTGAAAGTATTTAAATGTGTTGTGACAAATATGAGCAAATTTATTCTTTACCCTTACTTTGTTCAATAACGAACATTGGTTAATTTGAAATTTTAAAACTTTGAAAATGGTTAGGTAGGGAACATGCCAGCTCTCACTCTAGAGTTCCCTCGATTCCCTCCACCTAGGGGCTAACTTCTCATAACAAAATTTAAAATATCAAATCAAATTAGGGGGCTTTAGCCTGTCACTCTAAAGACCTCTAATTTTACTCCCCATTAAAAACATGTCTCCTAATATATTTCCATTCAATTATATGGACTACAAATCTCACCCATATAATTGCATGTGATTTTTACCAATTGTTGTTTAAGACAATACCACATTGGATCTTACATAATCTCACAACAAATTTTAACATCTTAACATGCCAAATTAAGAATTAAATTAAGTTCATGGAATTAAATCTTCATAACTTATTCCAACTTTAAACACTTATACATTCCACAACAATCCTACATAATTTAATTACTTCTTCATTTAAGAAGGAAAAAGATAAAGAAAACTACTCAGAACTCATCGATAAAATATAAGAACACAATCATTTGAAAATAGAAATAATATTGAAAACACAACAAGCTTTAATTAAAAACTAAATATAAAAAATAAAAGTAAATACTTATCTGAATATCCTCTCCACAAGACTCCAGAAGTTCCTTTGAAACTTGACTTTCCACAGGATAACACTACAGAGATTGGTGCCCAACTCTATTGACTCCAACTCTGACTTTAGATTTAATAAAAACTAGATAAATGGATGAAAGAAAATTGGTGGAAAGAAGGTTTCACACCAACCCTTTCTTCTTTAAAAACTATACTAACTATCTCTAAAAGACTTTAAAAAATATAAACAATAAAAGTAAAACTAGAAGATGACTCTCTAAAGACTCTCTATCCACACACACACACTCTTCAAAACTCCCATGCAAATTAAATAATAATCCAAAAGGTGCCTTGGTGTCTCTTCAAATTGTGTTCCGATTCAATGTATTCACCAAACCTTGCATCCCTTCATTCAAATTTGACGCCCATGGGAAGTTAAGGAAGTTACCACCAAAAGTTATTTCAAATACCTCTTCAAATTGGCGCCAAAAATGAAGAAAATATGATTTTTAACTGTGGAGCCTGATGCGACTTTTTATATGCAAGAATTTATGACCACAGATTTATATATTTATAATGATTTTGTAAAGTCACAATTTCAAACGCAAGTACACGTATCGTATCAAGTAGTACAGGGCTCTAATGGAGTCCTGTTTATCGATCCTACAGGGAAGCGAGGTAAAAAGGTCCTTAGTCAAATTCGAGTCTACTAATATCAACCTTAGTTTGGAAGGGTGACATAAGTGGTTTTTCTAACAACTAAAACCTAAATGCAGATGATTATATGTAAGGATAATAACTACTCTTAAATGCAGATGATTATATGTAAGGATAATAACTACTTCTAAATGCAAATATTACTTCTAAAGATAACCCTTTTTAGGAAAATTGGTTTAGTGAATTTTGAGATAATAAAATCTACTGTTCATATGTAATGAATTGGATAAAGTTTAGGAATGTGATGCATTAAATATTGTATGTGCCAAATAGGAGCAATCCTATTCTTTACCCTCAAAAGAGTACCCCCTCTTTCAAGCTTGTAAAGAACATTGACATATCCTAAGTTCAGTCACTAAATCTAAGGCTAGGCTAGGAGGATACCGTATCGTCACTATGGAGCTCCCACTCACCCTTCACCTGAAGGCTAACCATCGAGTTTAGTTACTAATCTTAGGACTAAATTGGGGATCTCAGCCTGTCACTCTGAAACCTCCAATTCGACGCCCATCAAAACCATATTTTCCTATTTATTTGCACTCAATCCCCATGAACTATGCAATTCATTCATGGACATTGAATGTGGTTCCACTTTATTAAGAATTACACTGCCCTTTTAGGACAATGCAATTACAACGAATTTTAACAGTACAACAGGCCTTTATTGTAATGTAAATGAAGTGCAAGTAAAAACCATCACATTTATAATTAAAACATCTTTTAGCAAGCATCCCAATATCCTAATCATGAAGCCCTACTCATTGCAAAAGAAAATTAGAATGAAAACAATGACATAATCTTCTTATGCCACTATTTCCGAAGAAGAAGAAAGAGTAAGAGAAAGACATCACAAAGCACGAAGAAAGCACAACGGAAAACTTCATTTCAAAGCAAATCCACAAAATAAGTGTTTACAAAACCATAAGATGATGAAGAACATAATACTTAGCTTTTTTCCCTTGAAAGAAAGATGAAAATCTCCCACACAAAGTCTCCCATCGATCCATGCAATGCTAGAACATTCCCTTACATATTCTCTCAAAATCTCCTCTCCAATCTCTCCAAAAAGGTAGAAATCTATATTTCTACTCCTATTCTAAGATCTCTAATCATTCTCTACATTTTTCTTACTTTTCCTCTCTCTTTTTGGCTTCAAATTCGGTTTAAAATAGTGTAGGGACGAATTTCCCAAGAGTTGCATGAAGAAACCTTCCAAAAACCATCCAGATTCAATGTATTTGGCCAATAACCGCTCCTGGCACCGCTGGCGCCATACTTAGGCGCTACCGGTGCCCAAAAATCATGGTCGTGGGTTCCTGGCGCCGCCGGTGCCCTATGCTGCACAACTCTACCATTTTGCTCCGTTTGGCTCCGTTTTAGCTCCGATTCGCCACGTTTCAGTTGCATTGCGTTCCTAACAGATAGCCCTACAAAATAAGCATAAAAACAACATTACTTTAAAGTGTAATCTCAATCAAAAATATGCAATAAGTGTAAAAGAGATTAAGCATAGGAATACTTATCGAAAGGTGTTAGGCCAAAATTTGCTTTCTTGCTCGTTTTTGCTCCAAATTGCACCGTTTTTGCTTCTTTTTCTCCTATCACCATTTCTTGTACCTAAAACCAAAAAGCATACAAAATACCTTCCTTTAAAGTGTAATATCATAAAAAATGAGTAAAATTATATAGCAAAAAGCGTATATATTTTAGGCGTGTCAAATACCCCCAAACTTAATTATTACTTGTCCTCAAGTAACACTTTTACTACATAAAAATATTACTCAAGGCAATGTACTTTTCACCTGTAAGAAACTAAAATTTTTCATTTAAAAGAATATATTGGTTAGACTTTTAGAAAGAAATTCAGTAACTCGAGTTACCACTACATGTATAAGAATATTTAGCAATCAAGTTTAAGGGTTCTAGTCTTCTATTTATTTCAAGATAAACCATAATTTGTTACATTAAGAATGCCTTGAAAGATTATGTGAAAAAGGAGTTCATGCAAACTTCATCAGAATGTAGGCCGATACTTTAAATATAAATTCAGAAATGAAATCAAGTTGTCCCTTTAGGGTGACTCAAGTGAAGCCAATTTTTAATTAGACATCTCCTCGAGCTTCTCCTCATAAATATTTTTCTTTCTTCTTTTTTTTTGGGATTGTTTTTCAATCCTTCTTTTTTTTTCTTTTTCTCTTCTTTTTTTTTAATGAGGATTACTATATCTGGATAGCCTGTAATAATTTTGAACTTCACTCTCCTCTTTTTAAAGTTCAAACTTGAAACACATCCTTACTTTATAATTAGGTATGAGCTTTATTATTCATCATAAAGTCAGAATAACACACAATACTTTAAGTCTCTTAACATTTCAAAAACACGGTTTTCTTTATGTTAAATAGTTAACTATAATCAAATTCTTTCATACAAATATCTTATCCTTATAAAATTAACATTTATTACTAAAAATTTTCATCCAATCCTTCCATAATATTCAACTGAAATAAAAAGTATTAGTTATCTCAAGCGAAGTTCAACTGCCAAAAGTTATGCTAATAACTTTTGAAAATATAACAATTAAGAACAAAGAAGAGTTAATATTTTTCTTCCCCCCAAACTTAAATTTTAAAATATTTTGCAATTACTTCCATAAAATGTTGCAGGAAGAAAAAGTAAAGGTTGAATCTACTTACTACTACAACATCTTATCAAATTCATATACATGCATCATCAGGATAGAATGACTGCAGGAGAAAGTAAATCTAGCCTAAAACATGCTTACAATAATATTACATTAAAAGGAAGTATTTTTACATTAAAATTTTATTTTTCTTCCTACCCACAAACTTAATTTTTAACATATATAGCATTTAGTACAGAAAATATAAGCAGGAAGAAAAATAGTTTAGAAATTCTATCTACCACAAATGTCTATAAAAACATCTTCAATTATTCATCAAGACAGAACAATATGCAACAGAAAGTAAATCTAAACTAATCATGCCAGAATGAAGTTCACTAAATGAAATTTTAATTAGCATAGCAGGTATCAACAAGGGAATATAAAAATGTTCTTCAAGTCTTATATAAAGTTGTAACACAAACATAAACACACAAATGATAAATGAGGACAATTCTTCCTTTAACTTATCACATCTCACTAAATTACCTCCAATCTCTAACAGAATCACTACACTAATAAATTAGGTACTTTTAAATGATTTTATAGATTACAATCCCAAAGATAAAATTATCCCTAATGTATTGGCTCCTAAGCACCAATCTCAGGCATCATCTAATCTCTTTAATTAAGCACCTCTAACAATTATAAATTGTAGTATAAGATCATCCACAAGTTATTCATCAAATAGGTTTGCAACTCCTACCAAATGAAATCAAAGTCATAGAAAGGAAATAACAAAAATTAAGATGGATCTGTTACAGTTTAAATTCATAATGCCTCTTGTAAAACTTAAATCCAGGTAAGACTCAAGTCATAGTGGACTCGTCAATCCAACTACTACATGAGAACATAAAAGTCTAACCATAATAGGAAGTTAAGGAATCAACTCCCTCATGACACACGAAGATCAAATAAAACAACAAACAATCCAAACATCTATCATCAATAATCAAACTTGAACAATCCACACTAAAGCAAGCACAATACAACACTAACAATCAACACTCTCAAGCACACTAAATCAAAGTACACTAATAACTATGGGTTGCCTCCCATAAAGCGCTTGGTTTTAACGTCGCGGGCCCAACAAATGATTCTTCCTGGAACAAAATTCCATTTAAGTAATCCTCGATCAATCGCACATTCTTTTTCAGATCCAGGAATTCCTACAAAATCCTTAAATTTTAATTTTTCATTCAGCTCTTCATTTTCAGTTAGATTTATATCATTGTTATCATTGTTCCTCATATTTCTTTCTAGATCTGATATTCTTCTATTGATTTTCTCAATCCACATATTAACATCATCCATGAAATTTATAAGAAATGTATCTATTTGAATCATATCCTCAAATTCAATAACTTTAAATTGCTCATCATTCATCTGCTTAGGGTTTATCTCAGGGTCACTAGGTAAAATCTTTTGGGGGTAACTGTTAATTGCATTCATAATCTGCCCCAACTGGTTTTCTATATTCTTCAAAGCTGCCCCTTGACTTTCTAGCTCACATGCCAATTGAATCATATCCTTTTATAATAGATATTTCTTTTCCTCATCTTGTGGGTTAGAGGGAAATTTATAAGGGAAAGAAATTCCTTCGCTAAAATTGTCCTGATTATTCCAATCACATATCTGATTAAATTGATTATCTTCCCAAAATTTTCTCCTCCAAAATTAGTATTCCAGTTAAAGTTTGAATAATCTTCCCAACCTAGATTGCAATAATCAGAATAAGGATTGTACAACTCAGGGCTAGTTTCAAAATAGTTAGCGTCAGTCAATTGTCCAAATGAATTTTTCTTTATAACTTGGGGACCTTGAGGATAACTCTTTATGTATTGATCTAACTTCCTCTCAATATCACCAACCTGAGAACTTAATAAAGTAAGCATATCATCTTGAAAATTCATTACTCTTTTAAGGTTTACTCTTTCAAAATTACTAGAATTATAATCCAAATCTGAATATTCATTATATTGTTGATCCGACATTTCTACATTAAATCCACGGAGTCTTTTCTGATTCATCATCCTCCTAAAAGTTCTCTCTAAATCTGTGTCGTAAGATTCAAGGTCTGCAGCTTCTCAACTACGCATACAAATTTAATGACTTAACTAATATGATAAATATAAAAAATATTTTTGGTATTTTGGATTTTTTCTTGAAAATAAACACACAATAATTAAACACACTATATAGTACTATAAATTCCAAATCTAAGTCTTATAGGTTTAACTAAAATTCTCCTAAAGTTCTTACCGAAGCTTCCCCGGCAACGACGCCAAAAACTTGATGCGACTTTTTTATATGCAAGAATTTATGACCCTAGATTTATATATTTATAATGATTTTGTAAAGTCACAATTTCAAACGCAAGTATACGTATTGTATCAAGTAATACAGGGCTCTAATGGAGTCCCGTTTATCGATCCCATAGGGAAGAGAGGTAAAAAGGTACTTAGTCAAATTCTAGTCTACTAATATCAACCTTAGTTTGGAAGGGTGATATAAGTGTTTTTTCTAACAACTACTCCTAGATGCAGATGATTATTTGTAAGGATAATAACTACTCCTAAATGCAAATATTACTTCTAAAGATAACCCTTTTTGGGGAAATTGGTTTGGTGAATTTTGAGATAATGAAATCTACTATTCTTATGTAATGAATTGGATAAAGTTTAGGAATGTGAAGCATTAAATATTGTATGGGCCAAATAGGAGCAATCCTATTCTTTACACTCACAAGAGTACCCCCTCTTTCAAGCATGTAAAGAAAATTGACATATCTTAAGTTAAGTCACTAAATCTAAGGCTAGGCTGGGAGGATACCGGCTGTCACTATGGAGCTCCCACTCACCCTTCACCTGAAGGCTAACCTTCGAGTTTAGTTACTAATCTTAGGACCAAATTGGGGATCTCAGCCTGTCACCCTGAAACCTCCAATTTGACGCCCATTAAAACCATATTTCCCTATGTATTTGCACTCAATCCCCATGAACTGCGCAATTCATTCATGGACATTGAATGTGGTTAACTTTATTGAGAATTACACTGCCCTTTCAGGACAATGCAAATACAACGAATTTAAACACTACAACAGGCCTTTATTGTAATGTAAATGAAGTGCAAGTAAAAACCATCACATTTATAATTAAAACATCTTTTAGCAAGCATCCCAATATCCTAATCATGAATCCTACTCATTGCAAAAGAAAATTAGAATGAAAATAATGACATAATCTTCTTATGCCACTATTTCCAAAGAAGAAGAAAGAGTAAGAGAAAGACATCGCAAAGCACGAAGAAAACACAACGGAAAACTTCATTTCAAAGCAATTCCACAAAATAAGTGTTTACAAAACCATAAGATGATGAAGAACACAATACTTAGCTTTTTCCCTTGAAAGAAAGATGAAAATCTCCCACACAAAGTCTCCCGTCGATCCATGCAATGCTAGAACATTCCCGTACATATTCTCTCAAACTCCCCTCTCCAATCTCTCCAAAAAGGTAGAAATCTACATTTCTACTCCTATTCTAAGATCTCTAATCATTCTCTACATTTTTCTTACTTCTCCTCTCTCTTTTTGGCTTCAAATTCGGTTTAAAATAGTGTAGGGATGAATTTCCCAAGAGTTGCAAGATGAAACCTTCCAAAAAGCGTCCAGATTCAACGTATTTGGCCAATAACCCCTCCAAGCACCGCTGGCGCCGTACTTGGGTGCTGCCGGCGCCCAAAAATCATTGTCGCCGGTTCCTGGCGCCGTCGGTTCCCTATTCTGCACAGCTCTACCATTTTGCTATGTTTGGCTCCGTTTTAGCTACGATTCGCCCCATTTCAATTGCGTTGCGTTCCTAACAGATAGCCCTATAAAATAAGCATAAAAACAACCTTTCTTTAAAGTGTAATCTCATTCAAAATTATGCAAGAAGTGTAAAATAGATTTAGCAAAGAAATACTTAGCGAAAGGTGTTAGGCCAAAATTTGCTTTCTTGTTCGTTTTTGCTCCAAATTTCACCGTTTTTTCTTCTTTTTCTGCAATAAACATTTCTTGTACCTAAAACCAAAAAACATACAAAATACCTTCCTTTAAAGTGTAATATATTAAAAAATGAGTAAAATTATATAGCAAAAAACGTATATATTTTAGGCGTGTCAGCGCCCAAGCGCCAACCAGGCGGCGCTTAGCCGCCAATGTCCAATTTTTCATTTTTTCATTTTTTTTGCTCCAAATTTGATCCAATTTTACTCCTTTCATCATAATCACTCAATTTCATCATACCTGTAAGAAAAAAATAAAATACCTTCCATTAAAGTGCAATATCATCAAAAATAGGTTAAAAATGTGCATAAAAACACTATATATTTTAAGTGTATCATGTCCAGCAAGTCTGTCTAGCATTTGGTCTAAAAATGGTAAAGGAAAGTGATCTTTTCTGGTGGCAGTGTTTAATTTCCTATAATCAATACATATTCGCCAACCAGTGACTTATCTTATCGGTATAATTTCATTTCGATCATTTACGTCAATAGTCACTCCTCCCTTATTAGGAACACAATGAATTGAGCTTACCCAAATACTGTCATAAATAGGATATATAATTCCAGCATTAACCAATTTAAAATCTCTTTTTTAACCACTTCTTTCATTATTGGGTTCAGTCTTCTTGGTGGATCAACTGTAGGTTTATGTTGTTCATACAACAAAATTCTGTGCATACAGATCGATAGATTGATTTCTTTAATATCAGCTATGGACCAACCAAAAGCCTTTTTGTATCTTTTTAAGATGTCCAATAGTTTTTTTCTTGATATTCATTTAAATCGAAGATACAATGACTTGTAAAGTAGATTATTCTCCTAAAACATATACTTCAAATGATTAGGGAGAATTTTTAGCTCAATTTCAGGGGGTTTAATGATAGATGGAATTAAACTTTTATCTCCATTTTCTATAGTATCCAGTCTTTCAAATTTTTCTTGAACAAATTCTAACTTTTCATTTTTCATATTGTCCAAATCATCTTTACTTTCACTTTCATTTTCATCCACATATTCCAAATTTTCTTCAAATACTTCTTTAAAATGATCTTCTCTCAAATAATCGCAGATTTCCATTTAAAAGCACTCATCATCTATTTCAGTTGAAGGGTATTTCATAGATTTCAGAATATTGAAAGTTAATTCTTGATCATTGACTCTCATAGTTAGTTCTCCTTTTTGAACATCGATCATAGCTCTCCCAGCAGCAAGGAATGGTCTTCCCAAAATAATTAAAATTTCTTTCTCTTCATCCATATCTAATACAATAATGTCCACAGGAAAGATAAATTTATCCACCTTCACTAATACGTCATCTACAACTCCTTACGATAAGTGTAGAATGATTAGCCAATTGAAGAGTCACAGATGTAGGTGAAATTTCTCCTATTCCCAATCTTTTAAAAGTTGATAAAGGCATAAGTTTAATACTAGATCCAAGATCACATAACACTCTTCCAAAAAATTTCTCACTTATAGAACACGGGATAGTGAAACTACCATCGTCTTTTAGTTTTTCAGGAAGCTTCTTCTGAATAATTTCACTACACTCACTGCTAAGTGCAACAGTCTCGTGGTCTTTTGAACTTTCTTTTCTTTTTAAGAATATCCTTCTTAAACTTTTCATAATCAGACATCTGCTCTAAAGCTTCAACAAAGGGAATATTAATCGTTAAATTCTTAAGAATTTCCAAAAACTTTGCAAATCTATTATCCCTGTTCTGTTTCTTTAGTCTATGAGGAAAAGGAGGAGGTGGTTGTTCAACAGTTATCTTCAGCCGATATTCTTCATGATATATCCTATTAGAACCTTTCTCAATGTTCACTTCATCTCATTCAACTTCGACTTCTTTTTGAACTCTTGGTTCCAATTATTTTCCACTCCTTAATTGAATAGCCTTAATTTGCTCCTTATTTTGATCTTTTGGGTCGATCTCAACATTGCTAGGATGATTTCTATATGATCTATTATTAAGCGCAGTAAAGATATGTCCTAATTGATTCTAAATGTTCTTCATTGCAACGTTTTGAGCTTGAATTTAATTACCCATATTCAGAATCATTTCTTAAGTAGACAACTTCTTCTCCTTAAATTGTTGATTACTATTAAAATCAGGATGATATGAAGGTCTATAATTGGTATTTCCTTTGTTGTTCAGATTTCCAACTGGATTCATAGGATTGTTTCCCCATTGTGGGTTAACAACAACATTGGTGTTATTCTAGTTGAAGTTTAGGTGATTCCTTTAACTAGGATTATAATAATTCGAATAAGGGTTATTGACTTTGTTGTTTATGGCGTTCAAAGTTTCATAAGACATTTGAGAGTCTATCATTTGTCCTGTTGAATTTTCCTCTAACATGCGGGGGTGTTGGAGAATAATTTATTCCATATTGATCCATTTTCTTAGAAAGTGCAGCAATTTGAGAGACTATCATAGTTATTGCATCAGAATTATGAATACTAGCTACTCTCTAAGGATTTATCCACTCAGAGGGCCATTAAAAATTATTATTAGACATCTCTTCAATTAACGAATATGTGTTGACCTCATTTTTGATAAGGTCTTCTCTTCTTCTCTTTAGTACTTAGGATCTAGCCTTTGGCTTTTCCTTTGACTATCTTAGAGGACTAGAATTGGGATCCACCATCTAGAATTTCAAACCACTTCTTAACTCCCTGCAAACTCCACAAACTTGACTTGTAGACCCCTAATCACCTAGAGGGTTGAAATCGAGTGTGGAAGTTTAAAGGATGAGTTCCTATAGGACTCTTTGGCCTTGGGACCGCTTACAGGTGGCATCAGTGCAGTGATGGGTTGACTTACACACACACTACACCTACACACTACACTTTCACACACCTCCTAGAAACACACCTATACCTAACTTGACCTCCGACTCATGTGAGTGATTCACATGGATGGTCCTTAACCCCTAAGCCATTGGCAAGAGGGTTAGGAACAACATAGTGAATGCCTCGAATGAGTCCCTTCATGGCTCATATGGGCTTGATGTGGCTTCATGGCTCAACCAAAATGATTTTATTCCACTTATATTCACCCAATCTTCAATTTTCCAAATTTTCAATTTTCCAAATTTTCAATTTTGACCCCGGGACCTTACACCGCCTAACCTACCAAAGCCACTGAATAGCTCGAAAATTTGCAAAAATTTCCAAATCACCCAAAATTCTCCAAAATCATTCCCAAACATTTCCACATCACTCAAATTGATCATCCAAACCCAAAAATATCAAAAATTCCAAAAATACCTCCCAATACCCTCCAAATACCCAAAATACCCCTCTTAGCCAAAAAATCCAAAAATTCAGAAAATTCCCAGAAAATTCCAGAAAATCCCAAATATTCCCAATTTCATTTTGTTCAACTACACCATGGGCCAATTTTGTCAATTTACCCTACTTTTATTAAAACCCCCAATTTGACCCATTTTAACCCAAAGTAAACCCGATGTCAAACCTAACCTACCCAATTGACCTAAATTCTGGTCCAATTCAATTCTAAACTTTAATTCAACATCCCCAACACCAATCTAGACCAAATCCAAGCCCAATTTGATTGGCATTGGGATCCAATTTCACTTTTGGCCTTAAAGCCCAATTTGGACCCATGACCCAAACTTAGCCCAAACTCACCCAATTCAACTCCAATTAACCCCAAATCTTTTCTAAACCTTCCTTAACATCCCCATAAACAAAACACTAACATGATTTGCCCAAGATTTTGATCCAAACCCCACTCAAATTCAACCCAAAGCTAAAAGGCCCATTTTTGACCTAAACCCAAACCTAACCCAAATGAGCCCAAATCCCAAAATCAAAACCTAACCAAAGCCAAAACCTCTTTGAAACACTCCCATAAACATTTCTCAACATTTATTTTACATCAATTTCAACCCTAGCCCAACATTGGCCCAAGTTAGCCCAATTTGACCTACATTGGCCCATTTACCGAATAAACCCAGAATTCAACCCAATTCAAACCCAAACCACCTTAAATCTATTTCAAATTATTCACGAAACATCCCTAAACCAAAACCAACAACTATTTGGCCCAAACTTTTACAAAAATTCCCATCCATGAACACATCCTTAAACTTAAAAGCCCACTTCCCTTAAACCTTCTTAAAAGCCCATTTCCTTCAAAATTCAAAAGCCCAAATCATCCTAAAGCCCACATGACACTTCCCCTCATCATACATTTGATCAAAATCACCCCTAAGTTTCAAAATCATCAATTAAACCGTTCCAAATCAAGCCACATGTCAAATTACCCCCTAAATGTCAAAAAATTTCTAAAACCCTTTTCATGAAACAAATCAACCTTTTCCCAAGCCAAATGGAGCCATGAACAAGCCATTCTCGAAGCCACATGAAGCCATGAGGGCTTTGACTTGTCATTAGTCCATTTATGGCAAGAAGAGGGGTTCTTTCTTAAACCTCCTTTAACCCTTTTTTACCTTAATCATGTCACACACTAAACCATGTTTAGCCACCTCATCATGGATGGAGACTTCACCACTCCTTCTAAGCTGACCTAAATGATTCCCTCAGCTCAAAATCAGAGCTTGGAAGGGTGCACCAAGCCCAAAATGGTGGGTTGACCCAAACCAAGCCAAAGTGAGCCTTCTCCCATTCCATTTAAATCAAACTCCTTTACACATGTCAAACCTCAATTGAATGCACCAAACCCCAGCCCTGACCCACCTGAGCTTGAGGGTGACTTGACCCTGGCCGGCCGGCCACCCGGTCGCCAGGAAAACACCATGCCCGAAACCTTGGGAGGAGCCAAATTTTGGAATTCCACCTTGCTCGAGCTGCCTCACTCCAAATGGCCATTGCAGCTGTTCTTCACTTGCCATGAGCGGTCGATCCCAGCCCTCAACTTCCCCACAGGAGGCCCTCCAGCCTCCGCTATTTAAACTCCCCACCTCTCGGCCATGAAGAGGTGCTGAAACAAACCTTAAGGAAACTCTGCCAAAATTGTTCCAGACTACTCCCCATACACAGAGCACTTGATCCCCACTGAAATCCCCCTGCCATTTCTGCTTGCGCGAGCTCGATTTCGAGTTGAAATCCGAGCCCAAAACCAGGACACTTCTCCACGGTGGATCAATCCTCAAATTGATTGGTCCTACACCTTCACCGGACCAAGAGAAGGTGTCCACCGGCAAAAGCCCCATCTCCGGGCCACCCGGTTGTTCCGGACTCAAAGGTTGTGATCGGCCTTGGTGGAAATCACACCTAGGCAATTCACCACATCCCCGAGGCTTCATCCCTAGCCTCCTGCGGCTCCAACGAACGTGCCGAGCATCTCTGATCGAGGCTTCACCTCTCAGAGCTAAGGTATGGATCAATTCTTCATCCCGAGCTTCTAAACATTCTCCATTTCAAATGCTTTAATTTCAATACATGATAACCGTATAGATGTGTTCGCCTCTTCAAGACGAATCCATAGAGCATAAGAACATGAAAATCCATTGAGTATCGAGTGAGATATTAGGGATTTAGTGTGGACGGCTCTCGGGTGAGGACATTTGGGGACGATGAACGGATGCCGTCCATTTAATACACGCGCGTACGGACGGCCAGGATCGCGCCGAATGAGGAGACGGAACGATACGGCGGGCCCCGGGACGGCCGACTCGGATGGCGGCGCCCAATCACGGCGCGACACGTACCCCTTCGGAGGCTGCCGATGTTTCGCTGGCGCCGCGTGGATAAGTAGAAAATTAGGGGTATTTTCTATTTATTTAATTCCTAAACTTCAAAAATTCATAACTTTGTGTAGGAAAATCATAAAAATAAAATAAAAATACCCTCTTGCTCGGTGAACGAGAGGAGAATAATGTGGAAAAGAAATCATTTAATTTCATCAAGTATTTTATTTTTTATAATTTATTTACTCTCTGCATACATTTAATTCTCCATGCATGTATACAATTCACCATGGCATGAGACCATAGGGCTTTTGAAGCCTCCGAATTTGGGAACATTCCCTGAATTTTCCAAAGTCGGAGGCCATCCTATGAAGAGTTATTGATTTTTTCAAATTCATGTCACTCTTTTGAGTATTTTAATTCCAATAAATAGCATGTTGTGAAATAAATTCTGGGAAAATTTGGTGATGTTCCTTATGACCGGAGAACCACTAGGAAAAATAGGTTTTGAGTTAGTTCATTTTAGACAACCCTAATTGGCTTAAACACTCAAAATAGGTCTCTAATTAATTAGAGTTAACCATAGATCAAATTGACTTGAAATCAATTCTCCACTGACCTTTAGGATCAGAGGAACCCACTATAAAAGTTTGAAGTCGATTGGACTTGGTTAGCCCTATTAATTGGGTTGATTAAGCCATTTAGTCATTTTAAACTTTAAAAATTTATAACTTTCAAAATATCTTTCAAAAATTCACCAAATTGGTTTTAGAGCCTCTCTGATATCAGGGGAATTTAAGAAAATTAAAATTTCAATTTTCTAAAAAAGTTGATTTTTAATATTATTTTAATATTTTTAATAATTAAAAAATAATAAAAATCAAAAAAATAATAAAATTCACCAAAATATCATATTTTGAATTTTAATCACTTAGGAACAAACCCCATATTTTTCTTAGGCCTATTTGGTGAGATATTAATTTTTAAAGTTCTAGGGTAATTTTAAAATTAAAAAAATGTATTTTCTAGCATTTTCACTAAAATAATTATAATAAATCATAGAAAAATTAGAAAATTGCAAAATTTGCTTCTCTGGTTTCCTTGATATCAGAGAGATTTTTGAAAAACATAAAATTCATTTTTCAACATTTATTTTATTTTTAAATTAATTAATACTCCAGAACTTAAAATAATTCTAATAAATAAAATATAATTAAAAAAATCACAAAATTTGGTCCAAGTGGTCCTCTGGTCATTAGCAATGTCCCATAATTTTCTTAAGGACAGAAACTTTTCCTTGGTCATGTTATTAAATTTCCCTTGGAAATCCTTATTTTCCACCAAAAATAATTATATAAATAAATTAAATACAGAAAAATCACATTTTCTCCTCTAATGTCTTTATTGACATATGAGTGAAGTCACATAAAAATTTCAAGTTCATTTGAGCTCAATTTAGTGAGTTATGAAATTATTAGGCTTGAAGGGCAAAATGGTAATTAAAATCTTAACCCTTTAATTAAAACTTTAGGCTTAATAAAATTAATAGGTAAAATATTTGATCCTAATCTGATTTGGATGATTGAAATTTAATAATTAAAGGGTAGAAACCTACTAAACAATTTCAAATAATTGAAATAAACCTTAATTAAATAATTGATTAATTTGGAAGAATAATAAAATTGGAATTATTAAAATAGGGATATTATTAGGAAGAGATTTATTCTTTAATTTAAAAAAATCCCTAAATTAATCATTTCATTAATGTTTAATTCTTAATTAAAATGATAATTCAAATTTAAAACATTGAAAGACTTAATCATTAAACTAAAATTAAATAATTGAACTCTTTAATTAAAATTAAAATGAATAAAATAAAATTAAATTAAATTAAAAATTAAATTAAATTAAAAAATTAAATTAAATTAAAAATTAAACTAAATTAAATTAAATTAAAAAATAAATTAAATTAAATTAAATTAAATTAAATCAAATTAAATTAAAAATCAAATTAACTCAAATTAATTTAATATAACATCAAACCAAACTAAATTGAATTAAATTAAATTAAATTAAATTAAATTATATTATATTAAATTAAATTAAATTAAATTAAATTAAATTAAATTAAATTAAAAAGTAAATTAAATTAAATTAAATTAAATTAAATTAAATTAAATTAAACTAAATCATATTACATTAAATTAACTTAAGTTAAATTAAATTAAATTAAACCACATTACATTAAAGTAAGTTAAATTAAATTAAATTAAATTAAATATAAAGACATGAAGAATTCAGAAATAAATCTAAGATAACTTGAACACTATTCCAAACTTAAATCATTAATTTGAACTTAACTTTGAATCACAAATCATTAAATATCATTTTGCCCTTAGGAGCTTTTACTATTGTAACTCCTAAATGGAATGTTAAATGAAATGTTACTTCACTTATAGGACATTCAAATATCCTAGTTCACTGAGCAAGTTAACAAAACTTGAAAACCTCGGACGATCGATTCATTTACATAATTAACTTCTCTTGGACTTAAAACAATCCTAGAAATATTGAAAAGATGTTTAGGATTCTTCTTAAGCACTTCCTCAATATGATAGGATATTTATAAGAACAATTGAACTTAATTGTTCTTTGATGAAGAAAATCGTCTTCAAACTAAAAAACACAGGAACCTAGACGTCATAGGAAATGACTAGCTATAGGATTAGGAATTTGGTAGAAAACCATAACCCTTACCTTAGCTTTACCTAGGAAACTGCTATAAATGCTTAAATGCTCTAAATTGTATTTTAAGTGTAGCTTGGGATGACGGGAAGACCCCCCAGGTACGCTTTTATTTTATTGTGATTTACTTTACGGCAATTTATTTAATCGTATCGCACTTACTTTTCTTGCATGATAAACAACAGTTGCATGAAAACCTACACCTTTAGGACGAAACCAAAACCGAAACCCATAACTAAATTAAAAGACACTACAAGATAAAATTCACCTCCACGACATTTCAAAATATAAGACAACTCAAAATTTAATCACAAACGGAACAACAAAACTACAACTACAACTAAATTAAAACGTCTCATTGAATGATCGGGAATACCTCGGATGATGTAACCCACGTGTTGCTAACGGGATTTCCCACGGTCTAAATGAAAGTGCGGAACTCATTTAGTTGAGTTTAGCAAATTCATCTGGACTAAGTGAATTCGATGAAAATAACGGTGCCGGGATGACGGAACCGTGGGATCTTAATCGGTTCTGTTTAATCAACTTTAAGATCTATTTTAATTAAAATATTAAAGACACATGGAAATTAAGACTTCTCTAAACCAAAACACTTCTCTCATCTCCTAATTTATGATTTCTAAAACTAAACCTCAAGGAGCTCGGAGCATGGTGGGTAGCACGGCCATCGTCGTCAGCAAAACTTGAACCTACTTCAGCAAAACTTTCCTAGAATTAAACAACAAAGCCATAGGACTTCGAGGTAGTTTGCCTAGTGCAACATAAATCCTCAACTCTTCGTTAGGCATTTGCATTGCAAATTAAGCCCTAACCGGTCTTAGGATTCCGAGGTAGCCGTCCGATACGACATAAACCCTCATATCTTCCAGGGTATTTGTATGATTCTATCATATAAATATAAGCCCTAATTAATTAAAATTGGCAAGATTAAAACATTAAATAAACATTAGGACTTTCCTAAATCCAAGCCAAACAATAGGATAGTCGGGAGATTACCGAAGTTCGCTTCAAATCTGTAATTTCTCCTACTTTTCTTCCTTTGAATTCCCGAAATAAAATGTTCCAAACTTGATCCATTCCCTATTGAGATTCAAAAATTCAATCCTTTGAAAACTTAAACTTTGAAATTCTTGAGAGCGAGAATTATTAATTATTATCGAGAGTTTTCTTAGGTGATTCTCGTCACTTAAGATGTAATTAACTATAGGGGCTTGCCCTTATAGGGAATTTTAAAGAACCGGAGTAATATAAACCACGTTTAATGTTTTCATATTAAGCGAGGGAATTTGTCGGCTTATAAAATTGGTTCGCGGACGAAACGGATGTCACAAATCTTCTAGTTTATTTAACCGAGCCCCATCATCAAGCGGTGTGTCTATCCTTAGGGATAGATACACGGTTTGTGGTGCGGTGCTCGTTTATGTAAACTATTCGGGATGTGAGATCAGTTTGATTTCATATCTTAAAATCTTCAAATTTAAAATTATTTTCAAAATCAAATACTACTTTCTAAATTATATCTATATTTAAATTAAATTTAAAATTCGCCGACAACTTCTGTAGGCGCCCCCTTTTCAAAACACACAACCTAAAAATATGCCGACAAACTTCTGGCGACTCCGCTGGGGACAATTCCTCTCTCCATTCTAATTAGACAATTCTGCTTTCAAAAATTGGTAGTGCATCCATGTCCCTTATGGATCAAACTACCCTTCTTTCTGTTGGGATACTATGTTCATTTCCACCTTGAACAAGTATAACCAACATTCTCTCGGATTTAGGAGCCCTTTGTTTAGACACCTCTAAACGAGAGAGGTTCCGAGATCCTTTTACCTCATTTACGAGGTGGGGTGGACCCTCAATAGGTGTTAGTTTAGGAGTGATCCTTCGAGTCGAGAAGTCTTGCTTAAGACTCTCTTTTCCTTTCCAACTCCGATTCAGATTCCTTACCTTCTCTACACCTTTGAACACTCCGTTCTAAATAAACAAACCCTCTAATAAGTGATTCTTTTAATAAGTGATTCCTTCTTATAAATACATGAACAAGAATGAGTTCGGACTCTTTTCAATTCCTTTCTTTTCGTCTTAAAGAAAAGAAGCATAACTTGGGACTGACAACCAGAATCTACCCTGCAGAAATGGAAGCCCCGAAACTGATTTTCTCTTTTACCAATGGGTGGACCTCGTCGTGCTATAAGGATGAAGCTGCCTAGACAATGGAATCATCCGATTTGGACAAGGATTTGAAAACACGAACGTCGAGATCACCGATGTCTCCCTCTTTGCAGCTGATGAACAAGGTATCGAAGGCGAGGAGCCATTGCTTTGAGTTCGATCTTAGGTCGACCCAAGAATTCCCTCCTCTGCAAAGGATCCCGACTAAGAGGAATACCGATGTCCATAGAAGGACCGTTATCTCTACCCCATCTGGTCTAGTTGTTTCGCACCTACCCCGACTTTTGCCAAATCAAAGGGGAAAGAAATCCGGAATTATGATGGACTGTTACCGTGGAGGGTACGGATCTTCTGTAAGACCTTCGTTTTCGAAATCGGGTCCGGTTCAAAGATTCCGTCGGCGACGAGGACCCAAGAAGAAACGAAGTAGAAAGATCGCTAGAGAAGCCGGAGCTGCTGAAATTGCTTTCTAGAGGAAATTCCGAAGCTGCCGAGAATATACACATTTGCTCGAATACATACCACTCTTGGGAGGAAGCGGGGTTTCATCCCCTTCTGCCGCGAGTGACGAGGAAAATATTCGCAAGATTGCTTGCCACATTACCACGACCCGCATATTACAACGATAGCCGCAAGAAAAGAACTAGAACTACGCCGTTTGCTCGTTGCAAACTTTGGTAGAAAAGTTAGCAAAGAAGGAAAAGCGCCGTATCGGAAATTCTACGAAGGATAGGGCGGGTGCCGGTCGAAATCCCGTCTTGGGCCCGAGTAGAACACGCCATCATGACGGAAAAGCCAAGTAAAAGAATGAAGGCTAGTCCACTTGTTGTCGTCTCGGGATTACAGATTAGGGAGGATACCACCTTCCGGCATTTGGCCAGACGGACCATGCGGTCCTAGACCTGCGCTGCCGGAAGGATGGTATGGCGTCCCACTGCGGGCGAGTTGAGATTGAGACGAGCGGCCCGAGAAAGAAAGTCTCGCCGGGAGACTTGAATGCGAAGAAAGTGCTACCGCGATGAAGGGGACTTGTGAGAAGGGGACCGGCGGCTATCGCCACGACAACCACGAAGACACACGGAAAGCCCCGCTAGAAGATGCCATGGAAAAGTTGAGAACCGATATCCGACGATTGGCAAAAGAAAGAGAAGAAAAGTTCGGAGACGAGATTGATTCATCGGAATTCATGGACGACGAATACGCAGAAATCAACATGGTTGAGACACGAGCTTCATCAGCTTCGCAAGGTGCTCCTGCGGCCGCGAGAGAGAGGAGCCGGAGCTAATGAGAAGACGGCTTCGGGAGAAAGACGACACGATCGCTCGAATGGCAAAAAGGATGGAAGAGATGGCCGTAGCTACGGCCACTCTCCGAGTCAAGTACGACCACATAGAGAGACACCCCCGAGAGGTCATTCACATTGTAGACGGAGGAAAGGAGATTACGTCCGTCGATGGGGATGATCGGTGAAGAAGGATGCAACACAAAGTATGATTCTGAAAAGGATATCAAGAACTTGGTGGAACGGCGAGTGCGGAAGCCTTAGCACAATCGAAGAGCGGGACATCCATTCGGACGGGTAGACCTTACCCGGAAGAATTCGACGCTGTCCAATACCGAAAGGCTTCGTACCACCTGCGGTTCAAGACCTTCGATGGGCCGGGAACCCCGACGGCATGTGGCACACTTTCGTGCCGGTTGTTGCAATGCGGCGGGAGCGATGCATTACTCTTCCGACGGTTCGTCGGCGGTCGTCGGGAATCGCCTTCGGCGAGTATGCGGAATTGCCAAATGGTTCGGTGAAGACGTTCTCGAGCTAGAGAACCTCTTCATCAAGCGATTCGCGGAGCTCGGCACCACATCACTATAGGTGATTTAGTGGTAGAGAAACGAAGCCGAATGAAACTTTGGTGGATTACATACTTCGATGGAGGAACTTAAGCATGAAGTGTGAACCACAGCTGCAAGAACAACACGCGATCGGCATTTTACTTAAAAGCATTCACGGCCCGATAGCACTTCTCCTCGAGGATTCACTATTAAGACTTTTGAGAAGTTGTTAAGCAAGGCCGGAAGCTTGCGGGAAGAGGCGAAGCGATTAAGTTTCGCCGACAAAACGGATAAACAAAAGCACAGTAAAGACTTTTGAAAAGAAATCCGGGATCGTTGCAGCGAGTTGACAAAGGCAAGCAGCCGATGCAAATACCACCGAACGGCCGCGGCAACCACAACGAGTGCACGACAACCCCGGCCCGGCTATCGGTCATCTCCGCAGTATGAACAAGCACCTCGTCCGCGGCGTACATTAAGAGAGCTTTTGAGCAGAGAATATCCGTTCAAGAATGAAGCAGTGCCGAAAATGTTCCGTAGTTTGATGAAGACTCCAGATTTCCAGTTGCCAGAGCCTAAAAGACCAGAGGAAGTCAACAAGAAAGGTGATCCCAACTTTTGCCCTTACCACCGGATGCTTGGGCACAAGATAGAAGATTGCATTACCTTCAAAAGTTGGCTCAATGACAACCTTCGGAAAGGGAATATAACGATCCCGAAGGAGTACATGAAGGAACCCCGAAAGGAGGTTCCGTCAATGTTGTCTCGACTGATCCCATCATTCCGATAGATCCCTATACGACTGACGATGGATGGACTACCGCTTGGACGAGATCTTCGAAAAAGATTTTAGACAGCATCCAAACCGCTTCGGTGGAAGCTTCAATTCAGAGTTTGAGACCTGTTAAGCCGGTACTATCACTTGCGATAGAAGAACCACCTCAACAGGAGACGATTGAAGAAAAGAAGAAAATTGACGAAGAAGAGAAGACCGAGACACCTAAGGCTAGACTAGGGGCCGCTTATCCTAGGATAGTTGTTTCCGATTCGGGGAGAAATCCCTCGAACCCACGACTACTGTATGATTATCTGCTCACTTCGGTGGGATCATATAATGATAAGGGTGATGGCGTTGGCTACGTTTTGACTGTTTCTAACGATTACGTAACAAACGATAATTTGGATATCGATTTCGATACCAACGACAATTCTCAAATCATACACGATCTCGACAAGCAAAATAACGAAGAAGACATCCACCAAGGAGGCTACGAGAGTTCAACAAGCAACGAATCTATTTGCAAGTTTCAAGGAGCTCCAGTCACGATAGAGTTAGAGCCTTCGGACTGCGAAGCTAATCCGGAAGAGCCTGTCATTCGATTCGAAGAGACGTCGGCGAAGCTCAACAATAGATTCAGAAGAAATTACAGAAGTCAACTTAAGAAGTGGAAAGGTTCTACCTCCGAGAATGGGTCCAAAGGACAAAGGAAAGCAGGTGGTTGTTCAGGAAGAACCAACCCCGGCGGAAGAAATACCCATTCGAGAAGAAGCAGAGACACATGAAAATAAAGTGGACTACAACGTGCTAGCCCATCTTAGGAAACTACCGATCAGGCGAGCATCTACGACGCTCTCATCTTATCAAAGGAGATGAGAGAAGCTCGATCAAGGCCTTACTTGATCCGAGAAATTTGCTTAGATCAAATGGCCGGAGAGTCCTTAGATGAGGTTTGCTCGTTAATGGAACGACGAGGTGTTACCTTCACGGACGATGACCTACTACTTGGAACAGCGGACCACGACCGACCATTGTACATTTCGATTACAATCGGAAAATTTACACTCTCCGGAGTATTGGTGGATCCGGGAGCATCAATCAATATAATGAATCTTCGAACGCTAGCATACTTGGAAATTGATGCCCGCGAGCTCGAAGCGGACAAAATGTTATTAAGAGGATTCAACCAGAAAGGAGAAAGAGCCCTCGGATCAATAACGCTACTGATGAAGACCGGTGACTTAGCAAAGACAACCGCGAAATTTCACATAATTGATTCAGAAACGTCGTTCAACGCTCTCTTGGGCCGACCATGGATACATGAAAACGGGATGGTACCATCATCTCTGCATCGGTGCATCGAATACTACGATGGAGGGGAACGAGTGCATCAAAGGTGACTTACAACCGTTCTCCGTACATGAAATCGGAATCCACGAGGATGCGGCTTATTATGCACCACCGAAGAAAACGATCTTCTCCGGAGATACCATAACAAATGAAGCAAAGAAAATTCGGGACAACGAAGAACACTGAAGTTCTAGTCCAACGAGTCACTCACCACTCCCTTACGGCGAGATGGTGAAGGTTTCTCCACAACTCGCATGCGAGGTCGAGGCGGGGACGAGGTCGTGGTAGAGACGTTAGGACAATTGGACGGAGGAAACCAACCATTAATGTCGATTGGGAAGATAGTTCGAAGAAGAAAAAGAAATCAAACAAGAAGCGACGACAATAAGTCGGAAGAAGCCGCAATTCAGAATCCCTCTCGAAGATGAGAAGAACGAAGAATATAAATCAATGTACGAGAAGATTAACCACTACGTACATACTATGACCCTGACCCCGATCCATTTTAATAAGATCGAGGGTATGGAGGTCAAAGAGGTACGTAGCGGTGGTGCAAAACCAATCAAATTCTACCGTGGTGCTTCTTCCTCCAAAGCCGAAAATAATGTACAACTTGAAGATGCTACTTCATCGAGAATTAATGGAATTGCCTTTTGAGTGGTACTCTCCACTGTGTTCAAAATTTAATTCAACGTGGTTTCTTACCTCGACGAGTGGACAAAAGGTCGATCTCAACATTTTGAAAAATTATGGAATAACTCCGGTCGTCCACCTGACTCAAAGCATGGTCTCGGATTCGGCACAGTAGGATCAGTTGATGATACTGAATTTTGCTTGGTTGTCACCTGTGAATCTAATGAAAACTGCATGGAAACTACAGAAGAGCTCGAAGATTTACAAATTGGAGACGCTCCACCAGAATTCGAAGAAGAAATCAAATCTACGATAGATGAATTAACGGAAGTTAACTTAGGTACTAGCGAAGAGCCTAGACCTACCTTTGTTAGCTCCTTACTCAATTAAGAAGACTCAGAAAAAATAATCAAGTTATTAATGGAATTTAAAGACTTGTTTTGCTTGGAGCTACGATGAGATGCCGGGATTAGCTCCGGAGGTCGCGATCCATAAGCTAGGAGTGGATCCTACTTCGTCCCGGTTAGACGAGGTCCCGGAAGAATGCGTCTAGAAATCGAACAACAAGTCATAGCCGAAGTTAAAAAGTTAATAGACGCTAAATTTGTCCGTGAAGAACAATACCCGACTTGGTTAGCCAACGTGGTACCGATCGAGAAGAAGAATGGTCGGATCGGAATTTGTGTGGACTTCGGAGATTTAAACAAGGCATGTCCAAAAGATGAATTTCCTCTACCGATCCCGGAATTAATGATCGACATCGCTTCAACACACGAAATATTCTCATTCATGGATGGATCTTCAGGATACAACCGGATAAAAATGGCTCCGAGAAGATGAAAAACTTACGGCATTCGAACGCCGATCGGAGTATTTTGCTACACGGTGATGTCATTCGGATTGAAGAACGCGGGAGCAACCTACCAAAGAGCAATGACAAGAATTTTTGATGATCTCATCCATAATCGAGTCGAATGCTACGTGGACGATGTGGTCATCAAAAGCAAAGTAAAGGACAACCACTTGTATGATTTGAGAATTGTTTTCGAACGATTAAGACAATTTAACCTTAAGATGAATCCCTTAAAATGCGCCTTCGGCGTCACCTCCGGGAAATTCTTAGGATTCGTTGTCCGACATCGTGGAATTGAAATCGACCGGAGAAGATTAAAGCTATCTTAGAAATGCCACCTCCGAGAACCTTAAAACAACTACGATCTTTTCAAGGGAAGGCGGCATATCTTCGACGCTTTATCTCGAGCACTGTCGGGTAGGTGTCGACCTTTCTCGGCACTAGTTAAAAAGGACGCCAAATTTATTTGGGAAGAGAAGTGCCGAAGGCCTTCGAGGACATTAAACAATATTTAATGACACCTCTCGTCTTAGCGGCCCCGAGTCTCGGGTAGACCGTCGATGCTTTACACCGCGGCTTTAGACGACTCTCTCGGAGCCCAGTTGGCAGAGTCGATGATGAGGGTAAAGAAAATGCTCTTTATTACTTAAGCCGTCGTTCTTGCGCCGACGGAAATAAGGTATCCCGCAATTGAAAAGCATTGTTTGGCCCCGATCTTCGCCGCTCAAAAGCTCGGGCATTACATGCTTTCTCATAAGGTCAACCTAATCTCGAAGTTTAATCCATTGCAATACTTGATGACTCGTCCAACGCTTTCGGCGGACTTGCCGGATGGTCGATGATATTATTGCAATTCGATATAACTTTCGTGCCTCTTCGTGCCGTAAAG
The DNA here is from genome assembly GCA_022702705.1 of Papilionanthe hookeriana x Papilionanthe teres. NCBI lineage: Eukaryota > Viridiplantae > Streptophyta > Magnoliopsida > Asparagales > Orchidaceae > Papilionanthe > Papilionanthe hookeriana x Papilionanthe teres. Next base: position 1,451,002 of record CM040428.1, read on the forward strand.
GGACAAATCTTAGCGAGACTTCCTTGCGGCACACCCTTTGCGGCGGAATCTCCTCTCGATGACGATTTGCCGGATGAACAAATAATGAACCTAGAAGACCTTGATGATCGACGTTGGGAATTATATTTCGACGGAGCATCTTCGACGCACAAAGACGAAGAATCGCAAGTGATAGTGCCGGTAAGGCGGGAATCGGACTAATCTTTATAACACCGGAGCGGGGATGTTAAGATACTCCTACCACTTGACAAAACCATGTACGAACAACGAAGCGGAATACGAAGCCCTCATAACGGGATTGGAATTAACCATTCGAATGGGGATAACGAGACATCAACATCTACGGGGATTCACAGTTAATCATTCAACAGATCGCCGGACAATACAGAATTTTAAAACCAAGACTCGAGCAATACTTCCAGTATGCCATACAGCTGTTGGAACAGATTCCAAATGTGACAATCTACAAAATTCCCAGAAAAGAAAATGCTTTAGCAGATGCTTTAGCCCGTCTCGCAAAAGAATTTGCTGTTTGCAAGATGAATCGGTAGAAGTGTCGGTTCGCGGACGCCGGGTCCTATCACGGCTCGACATAGACACGATACACAAATCGAAGAGGAAAAAGGATCGATTGCGACGGTGACGGAAAACACGGAAGATTGGCGACAACCATTGATAGACTACACTGCAAATAGGAAAACTACCGGACGATAGGTCGTTGGCCATCGGATCGAGAAAAGAACTACGTCCTACGCATTAGTAAACAATACGTTATACGGAAGGTCTTTTGATCGAATGTGGCTAAGGTGCCTAAGCGGGTCCGAGGCCCGTGAAATTGTTAAAGAGGTACATTCAGGACTCTGTGGCGCTCACCAGTCAGGTCCAAAGATGAAAATGAAAATTAAAAGACTAGGGTACTACTGGCCCTCGATGATGACCGATTGCATGAAAATCGCCAAGAGCTGTCATCAGTGCCAAGTGCACGGAGTGGTTCTACACCAACCTCCAAATGTGCTACATCCGACAATTGCATCATGGCCATTTGAATGTTGGGGCACAGATATAGTGGGTCCAATAGAACCACCGTCGTCAAAAGGACATCGCTTCATTCTTGCGGCTACTGATTACTTTTCCGAGTGGGCGAGAGCGGTTCCACTTAGAGAAGTGAAAGCACACCACGTGCTACGGTTTTTCAAGAACCAAGTTGTCTACCGTTTCGGAGTGCCGCGCGGGATCATCTCGGATAATGGGTCGGCATTCGAAGCACACAAATCAACAATTTTGTCGGGAGACACGGAATCGGCGGCGATACTCAACAATTTACTACCCGAGAGCAAACGGCCTCGCCGAGGCTTTTAATAAAACTCTCGTTCAAATTTTAAAGAAAACCTTGGACGATAATAAGAGAAATTGGCACGAGAAGTTGTTAGAAGCCTTATGGGCCTACTGGACAACCTTCGAACTCCTACGTAAGCTACACCTTACGCTGCGGTGTATGGGTCCGAGGCGAGTGTTACCTTTAGAGGTTCGGCTTCCTTCACTCAGAATTGCGGTTGCAAATAAAATCACAACGAAGAAAACGCCAAATTACGACTCGAAGAATTAGAGAGCACGGAAGGGAAAGGACTTGCGGCGCAACGAATTTAGAACTATACCAAGCTAAGATGGTTCAAGCCCATGACAAACTGGTCCGCCCAAGAACCTTCAAAGTTGGTGATTTAGTTCTCGTTCTCAAAAGACCTATTCTTGCACACCGTAAGGTAGGAGGAAAATTTGAACCCACTTGGGAAGGACCGTTTGTGGTTGAAACAGTATACTCAGGAGGTTCCTACCAGCTAGTGAATTGCCAGGGAGAACGACATATGCTTCCGATCAATGGACGATACTTGAAAAAGTATTACGCTACCTGATGTTTCGAAGGAATGAACTTTCCATCCCTAGAAGCACGGGTGAAGTGATTACTTATGACTGGGTCCGAACCCAAAAATGACAAAAATATGCTAAAATAAATAAAATCCTGATAATAAATTTTTCCTTGTTTTCTTTTCCAAATCAAAATCTCTTACCTGATCTTATCCCACCTCATTCCTGTTAAGTTTAAAAATATAAGAATAATAAAAAAAAATGTCTTTAATAAACATTTTCTTAATGTTCTTGTTCTTAGTAAAGCCCCTGATCCTTTTCCTTGTCTTTTCGCAGGGAAATGTCGAGCGGGCGGTTGGTCTTGAACTTTAAGAATGGCGTAAGCCTTGCACTCGATGAAAAGAGGGTGAAAGATGGAGCGATAATCGAGATTGACTCGGATTTCGCACCAGTAGGCCTACGATACGAGGAAAGTGACTCGGGTCCCGGTTGACCGAGAAGAGCTGCCGGACAGACGGTGATGAAAATGGGTGGCCCAAGCCACCAATCCGAGCAACAAGAAAAGAAAGACAAACATTGAAGAAGATAAGAAAATGAAGTCCGTAGTCGCTACGGCGAAGGCGAGCTTGTCGGCGCCGCGCCCACGGAGATTCAAGAAGTTCGAAGAGCTACTCTCACGGCAACGCAACGAAGAAATAAGAATCGCCGTATCCGTAAGATGTTAACAAAACTAGCTGCGGACCGGCGCGACGAGTCAGTTGCTAATGTCGGTGCATACACTTCAAGGACACCGGTTCACCAGGAACCTGAAGAAAGGAGGCCAGCTCCTAGGATGACAGAAAGAACCAGGGAAATCTCACAAAGACCAGAAGAAAGAAGGCTATTACGCCACCGGATAGAACCACCAATGACGCATGACCTTGTTGCAGAAGCAACCCCGGGGGATGTCCCGACAAGCATCATCCCTGAGGAGCCAAGGTATGCAAGAGAACGTGAAGGGATTGAACCGTATATTCCACAATATGTCACCAGGCCTCGCCATCTGCAGATCATTCCGGAATACGAGCTGGAGAGAATGCAGAATGTTGAAAAGAAAACCTTTGAATACTTCGAGAGAATTAGAGGCAGAAGAATCAATATACTGGAGGGCCTCGAGCTACATACAGACGTATTCTCAGAGTATGAACAGCAGCAAATCGTGGATTGCATCCGGGATTTGAAAAGAATGGGCCGAGCGGGCCGCCTAAGGGAAAACACATACTCAGAACCCCGGAGATGGATGCCAGGGAAAGGAAGAATCACAATACAATGTGGATGCTGTTACAACTTTGCGGAGGACGAGAAGGGAAACCCACCGGGAATACTCCGTCATGGGCAAGTGGATCCAATGCCATTAGTCATCAAGAGAATGATAAAAAGAGATTGATAACATGGAGGGTACTGCCAGCAGATTGCATACCCAATAGCTGCATCATCAACATCTACAAGCAGGGTGACTGTATACCCCCGCACATAGATCACCACGACTTTGTCAGACCTTTCTGCACAGTCTCTTTCCTGAGCGAGTGTAACATCATGTTCGGATCTACCTCCGGATAGCGAGGCCCAGGTGAGTTCCGAGGGCCGGTAAAGATACCATTACCGGTAGGTTCCGTCATGATGCGAAGGGCAACGGAGCGAGATATCGCTAAGCATTGCATACCGGGAGTACCGGTGAAGCGGATCTCGGTTACTTTCGAAGGATGGACGACGGGAAGACACCTTACCATTTCCGACCGGACCCGGAGCTAGAGAGCCTCCGGCCTTACGAGCTTGTGAGTTACATGGAAAATATCACACCTCCAATGTACATCCATACGGCATCCTTACCAAGGGATGGCTTGGAAGGTGATGTTATTGACCATGTACCCCACTATTCAGACATGGATTTTTGACAGATGCTTCTTTGGATGGATCAACAAAGATCATACACAGTCCGTTTTGAGTTTACATGGATTGTATGAAATATATTCCAGATCAAGATGTATGATGTATCTTCTACATGATTGGAATGAAAGTGACCATGTCACAATTTTGGCCTTCACCTCTTTTGTGCAAATTGATTGGGAAACGCCGTTAAAGTTAAATGAACTTCGAACAAAGAACAGAAAAGGAATAAAAAAAAGAATAAAAGAAAACTTTCCTTAAAAAAAAAATCTAAAAAAAATGACAAACACCAAATTCACATGAACATTAAATAAACGATAAAATAAAATTTGAATCATTAAAAGATAAACAAAATCAACATAAATGTTAAATCAAATTCTCAATCAAATTTCAAATGTGATCTTCCAAATTTCAAATCAAATCTTAAATCAAATTTCAATCGAGTTCAAACTCATCCTTCCAAATTCAAGTTCAATCTTTCCAAATTTCAAATCTCAAATTCGATCTTCCAGATCTTGAATCAAATCTCAGTCAAATTTCAAATCTCAAATTCGATATTTCCAGATCTCACATCAAATTCAAACTTTTGGGTCGAGGATTTTACGTCCAAGACTGCACTGCTTTAGGATTCTTTCCCTATTGCACTGAAATACATCAAATTCAAACTTTTGGGTCGAGGATTTTACGTCCAAGACTGCACTTGCTTTAGGATTCTTTCCTATTGCATCTGAAATACATCAAATTCAAACTTTTGGGTCGAGGATTTTACATCCAAGACCTGCATCTGCTTTAGGATCCTTTCCCTATTGCCTTGAAATACATCAAATTCAAACTTTTGGGTCGAAGATTTTACGTCCAAGTCGCATTGCTTTAGGATTCTTTCCCTATTGCCATTGAAATACATCAAATTCAAACTTTTGGGTCGAGGATTTTACATCCAAGACTCGCATTGCTTTAGGATTCTTTCCCTATTGCCTTTGAAATACATCAAATTCAAACTTTTGGGTCGAGGATTTTACATCCAAGACTGCACTTGCTTTAGGATTCTTTCCTGTTGCCTTTGAAATACATCAAAATCAAACTCTTAAGGTTAAGGATTTTACATCCAATACCGCATTACCCTGAGATCTTTCCTCATTGTAATGATCCAATCCAATCGATTCGATCTTCTTTTGGGGTTGAAGGTGTTACATCTAAAACTTCAAAATTCCAATTTTCATTTCAAATCAAATCCCTTCAAATTAAACTTGACAAACTTCAATCTAAATTGAAACTCCAAATTGAAATCTAAAATCACACATCATGACTTAAACATGAAACAAAATAAAATCTAAATCGAAATTCTCCCAGATCATGTGATTTGGGATTCACCTCCTTTTCCTTTCCCCAGCGAGAGTTCAAGAATCTCCAGTTCCAGAGATATACTTGACACTCCCCAGCGGAAATTCTTCTACTTCGTCCTAAGTTTGTCACTTGGACATCTGTGATTGGTTTTGTTGATCTTTTCGGTCAACGCCAATACGCGCGGTGTGCTCCGTCAGCTCACCACACCTATTGGGGGTCCATTTGTTGACCTCATTTTTGATGAGGTCTTCTCTTCTTCTCTTTAGTACTTAGGATCTAGCCTTAGGCTTTTCCTTTGACTATCTTAGAGGACTAGAATTGGGATCCACCATCTAGAATTTCAAACCACTTCTTAACTCCCTGCAAACTCCACAAACTTGACTGTAGACCCCTAATCACCTAGAGGGTTGAAATCAAGTGTGGAAGTTTAAAGGATGAGTTCTTATGGGACTCTTTGGCCTTAGGAGCGCCTACAGGTGGCTCAGTGCGGTGATGGGTTGACTTACACACACACTACACCTACACACTACACTTTCACACACCTCCTAGAAACACACCTATACCTAACTTGACCTCCTGACTCATGTGAGTGATTCACATGGATGGTCCTTAACCCCTAAGCCATTGGCTAAGAGGGTTAGGAACAACATAGTGAATGCCTCAAATGAGTCCCTTCATGGCTCATATGGGCTTGATGTGGCTTCATGGCTCAACCAAAATGATTTTATTCCACTTATATTCACCCAATCTTCAATTTTCCATATTTTCAATTTTCCAAATTTTCAATTTTTGACCCCCGGGACCTTACACCCGCCTAACCTACCAAAGCCCTGAATAGCTCAAAATTTGCAAAAATTTCCAAATCACCCAAAATTCTCCAAAATCATTCCCAAACATTTCCACATCACTCAAATTGATCATCCAAACCCAAAAATATCAAAAATTCCAAAAATACCTCCCAATACCCTCCAAATACCCAAAATACCCCTCTTAGCCAAAAAATCCAAAAATTCAGAAAATTCCCAGAAAATTCCAGAAAATCCCAAATATTCCCAATTTCATTTTGTTCAACTACACCATGGGCCAATTTTGTCAATTTACCCTACTTTTATTAAAACCCCCAATTTGACCCATTTTAACCCAAAATAAACCCAATGTCAAACCTAACCTACCCAATTGACCTAAATTCTGGTCCAATTCAATTCTAAACTTCAATTCAACATCCCCAACACCAATCTAGACCAAATCCATGCCCAATTTGATTGGCATTGGGATCCAATTTCACTTTTGGCCTTAAAGCCCAATTTGGACCCATGACCCAAACTTAGCCCAAACTCACCCAATTCAACTCCAATTAACCCCAAATCTTTTCTAAACCTTCCTTAACATCCCCATAAACAAAACACTAACATGATTTGCCCAAGATTTTGATCCAAACCCCACTCAAATTCAACCCAAAGCTAAAAGGCCCATTTTCGACCTAAACCCAAACCTAACCCAAATGAGCCCAAATCCCAAAATCAAAACCTAACCAAAGCCAAAACCTCTTTGAAACACTCCCATAAACATTTCTCAACATTTATTTTACATCAATTTCAACCCTAGCCCAACATTGGCCCAAGTTAGCCCAATTTGACCTACATTGGCCCATTTACCAAATAAACCCAAATTCAACCCAATTCAAACCCAAACCACCTTAAATCTATTTCAAATTATTCATGAAACATCCCTAAACCAAAACCAACAACTATTTGGCCCAAACTTTTACAAAAATTCCCATCCATGAACACATCCTTAAACTTAAAAGCCCACTTCCCTTAAACCTTCTTAAAAGCCCATTTCCTTCAAAATTCAAAAGCCCAAATCATCCTAAAGCCCACATGACACTTCCCCTCATCATCCATTCGATCAAAATCACCCCTAAGTTTCAAAATCATCAATTAAACCGTTCCAAATCAAGCCACATGTCAAATTACCCCCTAAATGTCAAAAAATTTCTAAAACCCTTTTCATGAAACAAATCAACCTTTTCCCAAGCCAAATGGAGCCATGAACAAGCCATTCTCAAGCCACATGAAGCCATGAGGGCTTTGACTTGTCATTAGTCCATTTATGGCAAGAAGAGGGGGTTCTTTCTTAAACCTCCTTTAACCCTTTTTACCTTAATCATGTCACACACTAAACCATGTTTAGCCACCTCATCATGGATGGAGACTTCACCACTCCTTCTAAGCCGACCTAAATGATTCCCTCAGCTCAAAATCGAGCTTGGAAGGGTGCACCAAGCCCAAAATGGTGGGTTGACCCAAACCAAGCCAAAGTGAGCCTTCTCCCATTCCATTTAAATCAAACTCCTTTACACATGTCAAACCTCAATTGAATGCACCAAACCCCAGCCCTGACCCACCTGAGCTTGAGGGTGACTTGACCCTGGCCGGCCGGCCACCCGGTCGCCGGAAAACACCATGCCCGAAACCTTGGGAGGAGCCAAATTTTGGAATTCCACCTTGCCGAGCCGCCTCACTCCAAATGGCCATTGCAGCTGTTCTTCACTTGCCATGAGCGATCGATCCCGACCCTCAACTTCCCCCGGAGGCCCTCCAGCCACTGCCTATTTAAACTCCCCACCTCTCGGCCATGAAGAGGTGCTGAAACAAACCTTAAGGAAACTCGCCAAAATTGTTCCGGACTACTCCCCATACACGAGCACTTGATCCCCACCGAAATCCCCCGCCATTTCTCGCTCTCGCGAGCTCGATTTCGCAGTTGAAATCCAAGCCCAAAACCAGGACACTTCTCCACAGTGGATCAATCCTCAAATTGATTGGTCCTACACCTTCACCGGACCAAGAGAAGGTGTCCACCGAGCAAAAGCCCCATCTCCGGGCCACCCGGTTGTTCCGGACTCCAAAGGTTGTGATCAGCCTTGGTGGAAATCACACCTAGGCAATTCACCACATCCCTGTGCTTCATCCCTAGCCTCCTGCAGCTCCAACGAACGTGCCTAGCATCTCTGATCGAGGCTTCACCTCTCAGAGCTAAGGTATGGATCAATTCTTCATCCCGAGCTTCTAAACATTCTCCATTTCAAATGCTTTAATTTCAATACATGATAACCGTATAGATGTGTTCGTCTCTTCAAGACGAATCCATAGAGCATAAGAACATGAAAATCCATTGAGTATCGAGTGAGATATTAGGGATTTAGTGTGGACGGCTCTCGGGTGAGGACATTTGGGGACGATGAACGGATGCCGTCCATTTAATACATGCGCGCACGGATGGCCAGGATCGCGCCGAATGAGGAGACGGAACGATACAGCGGGCCCCGGGACGGCTGACTCAGATGGCGGCGCCCAATCACAGCGCGACACGTACCCCTTCGGAGCTGCCGATGTTTCGCTGGCGCCGCGTGGATAAGTAGAAAATTAGGGGTATTTTCTATTTATTTAATTCCCTAAACTTCAAAAATTCATAACTTTGTGTAGGAAAATCATAAAAATAAAATAAAAATACCCTCTTGCTCGGTGAATAGAGGAGAATAATGTGGAAAAGAAATCATTTAATTTCATCAAGTATTTTATTTTTTATAATTTATTTACTCTCTGCATACATTTAATTCTCCATGCATGTATACAATTCACCATGGCATGAGACCATAGGGCTTTTGAAGCCTCTGAATTTGGGAACATTCCCTGAATTTTCCAAAGTCAGAGGCCATCCCTATGAAGAGTTATTGATTTTTTCAAATTCATGTCACTATTTTGAGTATTTTAATTCCAATAAATAGCATGTTGTGAAATAAATTCTGGGAAAATTTGGTGATGTTCCTTATGACCGAGAGAACCCTAGGAAAAATAGGTTTTGAGTTAGTTCATTTTAGACAACCCTAATTGGCTTAAACACTCAAAATAGGTCTCTAATTAATTAGAGTTAACCATAGATCAAATTGACTTGAAATCAATTCTCCACTGACCTTTAGGATCAGAGGAACCCACTATAAAAGTTTGAAGTCAATTGGACTTGGTTAGCCCTATTAATTGGGTTGATTAAGCCATTTAGTCATTTTAAACTTTAAAAATTTATAACTTTCAAAATATCTTTCAAAAATTCACCAAATTAGTTTTAGAGCCTCTCTGATATCAGGGGAATTTAAGAAAATTAAAATTTCAATTTTCTAAAAAATTGATTTTTAATATTATTTTAATATTTTTAATAATTAAAAAATAATAAAAATCACAAAAATAATAAAATTCACCAAAATGTCATATTTTGAATTTTAATCACTTAGGAACAAACCCCATATTTTTCTTAGGCCTATTTGGTGAGATATTAATTTTTAAAGTTCTAGGGTAATTTTAAAATTAAAAAAAATGTATTTTCTAGCATTTTCACTAAAATAATTATAATAAATCATAGAAAAATCAGAAAATTGCAAATTTGCTTCTCTGGTTTCCTTGATATCAGAGAGATTTTTGAAAAACATAAAATTCATTTTTCAACATTTATTTTATTTTTAAATTAATTAATACTCCAGAACTTAAAATAATTCTAATAAATAAAATATAATTCAAAAAATCACAAAATTTGGTCCAAGTGGTCCTCTGGTCATTAGGAATGTCCCATAATTTTCTTAAGGACAGAAACTTTTCCTTGGTCATGTTATTAAATTTCCTTGGAAATCCTTATTTTCCACCAAAAATAATTATATAAATAAATTAAATACAGAAAAATCACATTTTCTCCTCTAATGTCTTTATTGACATATGAGTGAAGTCACATAAAAATTTCAAGTTCATTTGAGCTCAATTTAGTGAGTTATGAAATTATTAGGCTTGAAGGGCAAAATGGTAATTAAAATCTTAACCCTTTAATTAAAACTTTAGGCTTAATAAAATTAATAGGTAAAATATTTGATCCTAATCTGATTTGGATGATTGAAATTTAATAATTAAAGGGTAGAAACCTACTAAACAATTTCAAATAATTGAAATAAACCTTAATTAAATAATTGATTAATTTGGAAGAATAATAAAATTGGAATTATTAAAATAGGGATATTATTAGGAAGAGATTTATTCTTTAATTTAAAAAAATCCCTAAATTAATCATTTCATTAATGTTTAATTCTTAATTAAAATGATAATTCAAATTTAAAACATTGAAAGACTTAATCATTAAACTAAAATTAAATAATTGAACTCTTTAATTAAAATTAAAATGAATAAAATTAAATTAAATTAAATTAAAAATTAAATTAAATTAAAAAATTAAATTAAATTAAAAATTAAACTAAATTAAATTAAATTAAAAAATAAATTAAATTAAAAAATAAATTAAATTAAATTAAATTAAATTAAATCAAATTAATTTAAAAATCAAATTAACTCAAATTAATTTAATATAACATCAAACCAAACTAAATTGAATTAAATTAAATTAAATTAAATTAAATTATATTATATTATATTAAATTAAATTAAATTAAATTAAATTAAATTAAATTAAAAAGTAAATTAAATTAAATTAAATTAAATTAAATTAAATTAAACTAAATCATATTACATTAAATTAACTTAAGTTAAATTAAATTAAATTAAACCACATTACATTAAAGTAAGTTAAATTAAATTAAATTAAATTAAATATAAAGACATGAAGAATTCAGAAATAAATCTAAGATAACTTGAACACTATTCCAAACTTAAATCATTAATTTGAACTTAACTTTGAATCACAAATCATTAAATATCATTTTGCCCCTTAGGAGCTTTTACTATTGTAACTCCTAAATGGAATGTTAAATGAAATGTTACTTCACTTATAGGACATTCAAATATCCTAGTTCACTGAGCAAGTTAACAAAACTTGAAAACCTCGGACGATCGATTCATTTACATAATTAACTTCTCTTGGACTTAAAACAATCCTAGAAATATTGAAAAGATGTTTAGGATTCTTCTTAAGCACTTCCTCAATATGATAGGATATTTATAAGAACAATTGAACTTAATTGTTCTTTGATGAAGAAAATCTTCTTCAAACTAAAAAACACAGGAACCTAGACATCATAGGAAATGACTAGCTATAGGATTAGGAATTTGGTAGAAAACCATAACCCTTACCTTAGCTTTACCTAGGAAACTGCTATAAAAGCTTAAATGCTCTAAATTGTATTTTAAGTGCAGCTTGGGATGACGGGAAGACCCCCCAGGTACGCTTTTATTTTATTGCGATTTACTTTACGGCAATTTATTTAATCGTATCGCACTTACTTTTCTTGCATGATAAACAACGATTGCATGAAAACCTACACCTTTAGGACAGAAACCAAAACCGAAACCCATAACTAAATTAAAAGACACTACAAGATAAAATTCACCTCCACAACATTTCAAAATATAAGACAACTCAAAATTTAATCACAAACGTAACAACAAAACTACAACTACAACTAAATTAAAACGTCTCATTGAATGATCGGGAATACCTCGGATGATGTAACCAACGTGTTGCTAACGGGATTTCCCACGGTCTAAATGAAAGTACGGAACTCATTTAGTTGTGTTTAGCAAATTCATCTGGACTAAGTGAATTCGATGAAAATAACGGTGTCGGGATGACGGAACCGTGGATCTTAATCGGTTCCGTTTAATCAACTTTAAGATCTGTTTTAATTAAAATATTAAAGACACATGGAAATTAAGACTTCTCTAAACCAAAACACTTCTCTCATCTCCTGATTTATGATTTCTAAAACTAAACCTCAAGGAGCTCGGAGCATGGTGGGCAGCACGGCCATCGTCGTCAGCAAAACTCGAACCTACTTCAGCAAAACTTTCCTAGAATTAAACAACAAAGCCATAGGACTTCGAGGTAGTTTGCCTAGTGCAACATAAATCCTCAACTCTTCGTTAGGCATTTGCATTGCAAATTAAGCCCTAACCGGTCTTAGGATTCCGAGGTAGTCGTCCGATACGACATAAACCCTCATATCTTCCAGTGCTATTTGTATGATTCTATCATATAAATATAAGCCCTAATTAATTAAAATTGGCAAGATTAAAACATTAAATAAACATTAGGACTTTCCTAAATCCAAGCCAAACAATAGGATAGTCGGGAGATTACCGAAGTTCGCTTCGAATCCGTAATTTCTCCTACTTTTCTTCCTTTGAATTCCCAAAATAAAATGTTCCAAACTTGATCCATTCCCTATTGAGATTCAAAAATTCAATCCTTTGAAAACTTAAACATTGAAATTCTTGAGAGCAGAATTATTGATTATTATCGAGAGTTTTCTTAGGTGATTCTCGTCACTTAAGATGTAATTAACTATAGGGGCTTGCCCTTATAGGGAATTTTAAAGAACCTGTGTAATATAAACCCCGTTTAATGTTTTCATATTAAGCAGGGAATTTGTCGGCTTATAAAATTGGTTCGCAGACCAAACGGATGTCACAAATCTTCTAGTTTATTTAACCGAGCCCCATCATCAAGCGAGTGTGTCTATCCTTAGGGATAGATACACGGCTTGTGGTGCGGTGCTCGTTTATGTAAACTATTCGGGATGTGAGATCAGTTTGATTTCATATCTTAAAATCTTCAAATTTAAAATTATTTTCAAAATCAAATACTACTTTCTAAATTATATCTATATTTAAATTAAATTTAAAATTCGCCGACAACTTCCATAGGCGCCCCCTTTTCAAAACACACAACCTAAAAATATGCCGACAATATGCTTCATCAAAAGGTTTTGACATTAATGATCCATCAGTAGTAGCATCAATAATCAATCTCAAATATCATACTAATCTATTATAAAATGTTTGAATTATTAACCAGTCTGGTAAATAATAGTGTGGACACTTTTTCAGAAGATCTTTGAAACTTTCCCAAGCTTCATATATGGATTCTCCATCAAACTAACTAAAAGATGTGATATCATTCCTCAGCTTAGCAGTTTTCGAAGGAGGGAAATATTTTGACAGAAACTTTTGTGAAATCTCTCCCCAAGTTCTGATAGATCCAGGTGCTAACAAATTTAACCATACATTAGCCTTATCCCTTAATGAAAAAGGAAAAAGTCTAAGCCTAACAGCATCGTTTAACAATTCATCATATTTAAAAGTAGCACACAGTTCTAGAAAACTAGCGAGATGTAAGTTATGATCTTCATTAGTTGTTCCTCCAAATTGTTTATTTTGTACCATTTGGATAATAGCAAGTTTAAGCTCAAATGAATTATCAACAACATCATGATTTTGGATAGTTAAGTAAATTTCATCTGCTGTTGGATTAGCATAATATCTAAAAGTTTTTGGTATATTTTTGTTTTGATTAATTATGTTGTTCGCCATTTTGTGAGGATTTTCAAATTCTTTTGTTGTTTACGAATTTGTTTATAGTACGGTCTAATTCAGAATCGTAAGGCACTAAACCTATTGATCTGATACTACGCATACAAACACAATAAACGCACTAACAATAAAAAAATACATTTATGACTTGTAATTCAAATATAAGATTTCAAATACTAAAAAATTAATTTAAGCAATTAACTTTCCACCCCGGCAACGGTGCCAAAAACTTAGTGCGACTTTCTTAATTTGCCAAAATTTATGAACTCAGAATTATATATATATATATATATATATATATATATATATATATATATATATATAGTTTTATAATGAGTCACACAATTAAATGCAAGTATACGCATCGCTCAAGTAACACAGGCCTCTAGTGGAGACCTGAATATCGATCCCAAAGGAAGGTAATTAATTTTATGGTGTAGCACAGAAATCACTTATCTAATCACGGGACAATTGTAAGTAAGTTCAATTTTTAAAATAAAGACAAATAGTTGTTTTTACTACTCCTACCAAATTACGTTCTAATCTTCTAGTAAGTTAAACTAACACAAGACTAAAGTTATAACAAAGTTCAGTTGTAAGAAAGAGTCTTCCTCCTCTTCAATTATAATATGATGATTTTTGTAACATAGATCAGTGATGCAAATGTATTGTGCCAAATAGGAGCATTCCTATTCTTTACCCTTCTCCAAGCGCATAAAGAATATTGGTTATTCTTAAGTTTAGTCCCCAAATCTATGGTTAGGCTGGGAGGATACTGGCTCTCTCTCCAGAGCTCCCACTTCCCTTCCCCTGAAGTCTAACTCTTGCTTTGGTTTCCAAACCCTAGGACCAAATTGAGGATTTCGGCCTCTCACTCTGAAATCTCCAATTCTACGCCCATCAAAGTATATTTCTCTATTTATTTGCAATCAACCCCCATAAACTACATCACTCATTCAAGGACATTGAATGTGACCTTCAAATTTATTGTGGAACTCATAATCCTTTTGAAACATATGTTTCCCGACAATTTTTAACAATTTAATTGGCCAGATCAAAAAGTAAATAAAGTTTGAAGTGAAAAGGTCATCACAAATTCTCCATAATAAATTGAAACATCATTTCCATATCACAACATCAACACATCACATGAAAAGGAGGAAGAAAAAGAAATCTACTCAAGACTCATGAGGAAACTATGACAAAACATGGATTTTATATATAAAAGTAAAGTCGTACAAACAGAGTAAAGAAAAGATAACTTATCTTAAATTCTTTCCAAAGCAAATCTCAAGGAATTCATTTGACTCCTCTTCTTTCTTCACAACAACCCACAATTCTCTCTTTAGATAAGTAAGGAAGAAGAAATCTTTCACTTTCCCTCTTCTCCTACACTCCTTAGAAGAGAAAGAATAAAACCTAGATTTCCTAAAAAAAAATGAAAAGACACTCTCTCCTCAGTCTCTCTACACTCTAAACCCTCTCCATCTCTCTCTACATTTTGCTCCAAAGTAGTTTAAATCTGTCAATAATTGATTTCTCAAGAGTTTCCTCAAGCAACCCTCCAAAATCTGCAAAATACATTGAATCTAGTTTGAATTCGAAATAGGGCGCAGTCCGGCACAGGATAGGGTGCTGTTCAGCGCTATTTTATGCCTTTAGCGTCCAAAGTCTCTGTAAATTAGCGCAGTCCAGCGCTGGTAATAGTGTAGCGCTATTTCAATAAAATGAACTTTTGTCTCTTTTTGCTCCAAATTTGCTCCTTTTGCTTCCTTTTGCTCCAAAGGCTTAAAATCATTGTACCTGCATGAAATCATGAAAATACTTTTCTTTAAAGTGGAATATCATCAAAAACAGGTATAAAATGGATATTAAAAAGCTATCAAGCTTTTAGTGGATCAAAACTCCAAGCCTATAATTCGTGATTAGAATCAGTCACAGGGAAGAAGGAGAGTCATCAATATGGAAAAGCAGAAGAGGATTTACAGATGCACACCTCCCTACAGCAAACAACAAGCAGATACTGTTGATAATTACCTCATCAGAAGGAGACTTAGTTACTGCAATTTTGGTAGAGGATGACTTTTAGCAAACTGTAGGACAATGCTTGCTTCTTGATATGATTTGTTGTGTATCTATGTACTAGTAATTTTCTAGTTTATAAAAACACTACAAGTGGTTGTCTCCAATCTTCAATACATTCCTTAGTAGTTGTTGTTTTTGTATCAATAACGAGTTTTGAAGGTCATCCATGTCTACCTATAGGAG
Organism: Papilionanthe hookeriana x Papilionanthe teres; assembly: GCA_022702705.1. Lineage (NCBI taxonomy): Eukaryota > Viridiplantae > Streptophyta > Magnoliopsida > Asparagales > Orchidaceae > Papilionanthe > Papilionanthe hookeriana x Papilionanthe teres. Next base: position 1,466,766 of record CM040428.1, read on the forward strand.
AACTAGTCATCCCTACATGAGATTAGAATGTGATCCTCTTTTAGATATGTATACTCTTTTGCAAGCTTCGCCAAAGCATTCACTTTCTGCTTTTCTCGCCTCATAACTTTCAAAAGTGTAACGATCAGAATTTATTCCAACAGCTTCATTGTGTAGCAGAAGTACTGCTCAAGCCTTGAGTTTATGACTTTGTACCATTCATCGATTTGGTTAATAATTAATTAAGAATCACCATAAAAGTTATTTATCCACATTAAAATCATGAGTTCTAGCTCGATTATGAGTGCTTCATACTCAGTCTCCTTATTTGTGCATGGTTTTATTAGTTTGGAAATACTCAACAGGTGGCTGTCAGCAGTATTCATTTCATTCCTCAGTAGCTGCTATTTTTTTATCGACATTGATTTTGATAAGGTCTTCCATGTCAACCTATGGGATAACTTGTCATCCTTGCATTGAGATGGGAATGTGGTCTTCTTCCGAGTAATCAAACTCTTTGACAGTATTTGCTAAAGCATTCGGTAACTGGTTTTCTCCACTCATAACTCTAAAAAGTGTAACGTTTAATTTAGTTCCAATAGGCTCATTGTGTAGCTGAAGCATTGATTGAAACTTGGCATTAAGACTTTATGCCTTCCATCAATTTGGTTAATAATCAATTGAGAATCACCGTAGGTGTTGATATCCTTGATCGCCATTAAATTTATAATTTCTATCATGGTTATGACTTCATACTTTGCCTCATTATTTTTACAAAACTCAATTTGGAGGTAATAGAATGACAACATTGCTTTATTGGAGTGATGAAGACTATCCCTATTCTTGCTTTTCTGGGTATGATTGTTTGTGTATCTTTATCTTTGTAGGTAGATAAAGCCCCATCAAAGTGCATTTCCCAATGCTGAGTGCAAGGGCCTTCCAGCTCAAATATTTTTTCATCGATTAGATCCTTATGGGGAGGGGACCCTGTTGGCATCGCTAGGAAATCCGCTAGTATCTGTCCCTTGATGATGCATAAAGGCATAAATGTTATGTTGAATTAAAGCAGTATCATTGCCCACCTAGTTAGTCTTGCAAAAAGCTTTGATCTGGTCATCAGGTATGATGGAGGATCGACCTTGATATGAGAGTTACCTTGTGAGAGAGAATTTAATGCCAAAGCTTTTCAACAGTAAAGATCGAAGTGAAGTAATGCCTCAAAATTGAATGATTTCTTATTTTGGTTGGGATTAGACAATGACTCTGATAGTATTTAGAATTTCATTTACCCCTGTCCATGACATGGGCCAGCAAGGCTCTGAGGGAGGTGTTCAAAGTGGTGGTGTAGAGAATTAAAGGCCTTCCCATGATAGGGATAATAAAATAGGAGGTGTCATTAGGTATTGTTTAATGGTATCAAATGCGTGTTGGCATTTATCACTCCACACAAATTTGGCATCTATATTTGGTTAATGCGGTGAATGGTTGATACTTACCTAAAAAATTAGATATGAAATGTCTTATATATGTCAGCTTTCCTTGTTAAAATCATAGTTAGGGCAAATTCTTCCTAGTAGGAATATTTAAGATCTCTTTAATCTTAAGAGGGTTAATTTCATTCCCACAATGACGAACAACAAATCCTAAAAATTTCCCCAAGGTGGCACCTAATGTGAACCTTATGGGATTCATCCAAAGATTAAATTATCATAATCATTTTAAGATGATTCTCAAATCGTACATGTTGTCATCATTTTGTCCACTCTTAACGACTAAGTCATCCACATAATACTCGATCTAGTTGTGGATTTGTTCATTGAAGATCCATGTCATAGTCTACTGGTATTTTGCACCAGCATTCGTAATTTCAAAGGGCATTATATTATAGTAAATATTGATTGGTGTTCTAAAGGATGTATTTCATTAATCTTCTGGAGACATTTAGATTTGGTTTTAGCTTGACAATCCTTCCATAAACGAGAAGATTACATGTGTTGGCATGACATCCACCATGAACTCTGGGGTTCATAAAGGAAATTCATCTTTTAGATAGGACTTATTTAAATTTCTAAAGCCAACGCAAAATCTAATTTGTCCATTATTCTTCTTTACAGGCACTATATCTTCTAATAAAGTTTGATATTTTTCATCCCGAGTAAAGTCAGGATCGATCAATTTATTGACCTCGGATATGACCTGTTTTCTATCTCTATGCGCAATCACCTCAAAGCTTGATTTATTGTAATTACATGTTGATCAAAACCAAGTATATGGATTGCCACTTTTGAAGCTAGTATAGGAATTTCATTGTTTCTTCAAGCGAAGCCATCTTTATACTATTTTAGCAATTAGATTATTTCTTTTGCTTTGGTATTATGTAGTACGAAGCTGATAAATCTTGGCCTTGGATCATTTTAGTGCCCAAATTGATTTCTCAACTATTGTTGATAGGATTACTTGCCCAAAATTACAGTGGCACTTTTTTAATTTAAGGCTCTTCTGAAATATCAAGCACTTATGCACATTCTGCAACAGGTTCTTCGGTGATAACAAAGAAAAATTCAATGTCATCCAAATGTCCTATAATATAGAATTCAAGACCTTCTTTTGAGATGAGGTTTCATTGTTTATTGTTCAATAATTTTTTGAAAAGGATTGATTGGTCTGTTGACCACTGTTTTGGTATCAAACCGCATTAAATAAGTTTTTGAATATAAACGGAATAAATATTAATAGGAAGTACCATTAATTTTAAGAAATTACCTTCTTCTAGTTTTTCATATATTTTGGAACTCCAAGAAGGCCCTACATAAATTAATGGGTTTCGTATGTTCATTATGTACTTCTTTGACCCCCAAACTCTCAAATTTATTTGAAGAAATCAAAGTTAGGGTGCACAGAGTGATAAATTCTTTTACACATTGAGTCATACTTTTTCAGTTCTTCCTCATCTTTGAATGACATCTTGAGCTGTGGTTCCTCTCAATCTACCATCATCATTCTCTTTTTCTCTTCTTCTTTCTCGGAGTTGGAAGCCAAATTAAAGTTGATCTTTAAGGCTTTCTTTATTTCAACTGTTGGTTTTTCTCTCTCTCATCCTCATCCCCAGTCTCAAACTGAATGCAAGTTTATGGGAGTCTCTACCCTTTAACCGTATCATGATATGGTACTCTTAGATTTTCTTTACTTCTCCTTTGTCTCCCACTTTAATTTCTTGATTTTTATTCTTTTCATCTACATTTATCAACATCTCCTTGGAGAATAATATCCTATTTAATCGGGATAGCTTGCAGCATATTCATGTACTCTAATTTTATGTAATGAGAATGGTTATAGTTCTCCATTGATACAACATTCTTGTCCCTCATACAAGTACTTAGTGCATTGTTGCAGAGAAGATAGGACCACCTTTTGTTTGTGTAACCACAGCTGACCTAGCAAGGCTTTAAAGGATGTTTTAGAATCTATCGCATGGAATTTAATCTTTTTCACCAAATTATCTGTTTCAAGATGAAATGTGATCATACCTATGACTCTTTCCCCTTAATGTTTAAAGCCATGTAGCATCATCTTATCTATAGTTTTTCTGCGGGCATCATGTCAGGTAAGAAAATGTTCTAAAGTTCATAATATCGATAAAAGTGCTTGTGTCATTATGCACCTTTGAGAGCATGGAATTTTCAAAGTTCACCGAGATGTACATTGAATGGTTATGTTCAATTGTTCCTAATAATAAACCATCATTGAAGAATGTGATCTTGGACTGTCCATCCAACTGATATGCCTCATCTAAAAAAGTACTATAAAGTTGAGCTAAGAAATTCTTGGGGTCCAAGAGAGCTTTTACTAATTACTCTCCTCGGTGAGGATCAGACCATTGTAAATGCACAATTTTGCTGTTAATTATCTCAAATAGGCTAGGATGGTGCACTCAAATTTTTTATAAGATTTGTCGATATTTTCTTGAGTTAGTCTTTCTTAAACAGGCAGAATTGCCTCTTCGAGAACAACTATCTTTGGGTGCTATTCTTGGAGGAAAAACTTTTTTTCTCCTTAAATATTCTCCAGTTATCACATCTTGCTTTTGCGCAAAATTTAGAGTTTCTTTCAGAGGTGCATTGATGTTGACCTCCCTTTAGGTTGAGGTCTTGTATTTCTTTAGAATAGCCTAGGGTCTAGCCATAGGACTCTCCTGGTGACTTTCTTAGAAGACCAGTCATGGAACCCTTCCCATAGAAATTCAAACTTTTCTCACTTTACTGGGAGTTTTCAAATGCTTAAGGCCTAACCTCCAGTTTTTGGGAGAAAGAAACCAAGCATAAGGAAGCCTAGGGGAAGTCTCATATAGGCGGTCGGCCATAGGATCCACCCTGGGAGGTCTGGAGCTTACACCACACTCACACTACACACTCAAAACCCTAAAAAAAGCACATCACCTTTTGATCCCCTAACCCTATGGAAACTCATGTAAGTTATTTTCCCAATCTCTTAGCCTTAGGCAAGGGTTTGGCAAGTATCAGCACATAGAGGACCAAATGAGGGTGACCCTTGGTCCATGGCTCAATCTAAAGAATTCCATACTACCCACCTTCAACCAATCCCCATTTTCCCAAACATTTCAAATTTCTAATCCCTTTACCCCAAAATTCCCAAAATGACCAAAATGCCCCCAAAGCCCTAAAATCAGCCAAATTACTCATAATTTCCCAAAAATCATTCCAAAATACTCCTTACTACTCAAATTGACAAAAATTACCCAAAATTGCCAAACTTCCCCAAAAATCCCCAAAATGACAAAAATGACCCTCTTAGCCCAAATTTCCAAAAATTTCAAAAATTCTCATAAATTTCCAAAACCTCCCAAATATTTCCAATTTTATTTCTCTCAAATACGACATGACCCAATTTGTCCAATTTAGCCAAATTTAACCAAAAGCCCCAATTCGACTCATTTAACCCAAAAATGTCTAAATTAAACCCAATGTCAACCCAATTGATCTCAATGTTGCCCAATTTCAATTCTGAACTTTAATTCAATCTCTCCAATACCAATTCAAACCAAATCCAATCCCAAATTGACCCAGATTTTAATTCAATTTCACTTAAAGTCCAAAATCCCCAATTTTGCCTAAGTGGCCCAAATCCCCCAAATTGATCTAACCTCAATAAATTTCCCCCAATTTTAACTCCAAACCATTCATAGCCCTCGCATAAATTGAATTGAATCATCAATTGCCCCTAATTTGAGCCCAAGTCTCACCCAAACCCACTTGAAATCTAAAAATACCCAATTGTAATCCAAGTTCAACACATGCCCAAAATCTACCAAATTGATTGGCCTAACCCTAAAATTTTCACCCAATTGATATTAGGAACTCTTCACCACATTCCCCTAGACAATTTGGAACCTTCAATTGGCCTTGGATCCAACCTTAGCGCAATCTAAACCCAAGTTGACCCAACTTGCCCAAATTGACCAAAATCCTAAAATCCATCAAATTGAACCCTCAAATGAACTCCAAACCACTCCAAGCCTTCATGAAAAATCTTTATTACAATCATCTACACAATGTTGCTCAAGATACTTAGGATCCATTCAAACTCAAACCCAAGTTAGCCCAATTTGAACCCAAGGTAACCCAAATGAACCCATGACCCGATCTAACCAAATTAAACCAAATGTGACCAAGCCAACTCATCCAAAACCACTAAGTTGACCCTAGGGACTGAGCTAAACCCACCTAGCCCACCCTAGTGGAACCATGGACTAAAGGTCCCCCAAATTAGGGGATCTCATCCCTTAAATGGTTAAATCTAAGAGATGTTTGCCATAATATCTTAAACATTAAAACCCATTCCACTCATGGCCTGCGCACTGGTGCACTTGACCCATTGGCCACCTTCCCTGGCATGGCCGGCTAGCCTAGTGGCTGGAAAATGCCAAAATCGAGAACCACCTCCCTCTTACCCAAACCCAAACTTCACCCTATGGCCAACTCAGCCCAAAATTGCCACTAGAGCTCCTCTGCACTCCACCTAGGAAGCTCTTTGCACTTGAATTGAAGCTCTGGTAGCCACCCCTGCCATGGCTATTTAACCCACCACCCTTCACGGCAAAAAAAAAGGTGTTGAAAACTTCTTAACCAAACTCTGCCAAAATGTCCCCAAAGCTCCTCAAGGCCCCCCTAAGACCATTCCAGCCATTTTCCCCCTTTGGTTCCCACTGCTTGAGCTCAAATTCAGAGCTTAAACTTGGTCGGAAACCAGGACACTTTCCAATACACCTCCACACAGTATCAAATATCAATTAACTGCACCCACACCTTTATAGTAGTGAATGAAGAAGATCCCACGTCAAAGTCTCATAACAGATGGCCTCTGCACCATCTTCCATCAAAGCTCAAAATCGGGTCTGTTCACGTTCATACTTAGGCAATTCACCAGTGTCAGCTTCATCGTTGAGCTCCTGGGACTCTAACGAAGGTGTAGATCATCTCTGTATGAAGCTTCACTTCTTAGAGCCAAGGTATTACTACCTTCTTCTTCCCGAGCTTCTCTGGATTCTCCATGTAATTAAGGTTAATTTAAACTATTATTAGCAGTATGAATATGTTCTCCATGCTTAGATGAGTCCATAGGATCAAACCCGAAGTGATTTGGTTGAGTCTAGGTTGAGATATTAGGGTTTTAGTGTGGTCTGCTCTCGGGGTGAACCAGTCGAGGATGAAGCTCAGGTGTCGTTGGATCATACGTGTATTAAACAGAGGGCTAAGATGGCACCGGGGGGGAAAATGAAGCAGAACCGCGGAGCCGCGTGGAGCTGACTCAGAAGGCGGCACCCAACCAGAAGGAGACGCTTGTGCTTTCGACCAGCCATAGGTTTGCGGGCGCCGACGTGGTTAAGTAGAAAAATCCATATTTACTGAATTATTTAAATCACCAAAACTTTGAAAATCCATAACTTAGCCTAGGAAAATCAGAAAAATAAAAGAAAAATACATTGCTGCTCAGTGAACAGAGGAGAACAATGTGGAAATGTCTTGAAATATTTTTATGCATAATTTATTTTTAATGATTTAAATACTGATTTTAGTCATTTAATTATCCACTGATCTAAACATTTCACCATGGCTTGAGCTTTGGGGGTCTTGTTCTATCTGTCATGGGGGATATTCCCTGATTTTTCCAAAGTCAGGGGGGATCTCTGTGAGGAGATCTCTATTTTTCAAGTTATTATGTCTGTTTTGGTATAAAAATTGAAATAATTAAAATAATAATTAAAAAAATACAAAGTAAATTTTGGTAGATCTCTTATGATCAGAGGACCCTAGGATAATTATCTCATGACCTAAATCACTAAGATATGCAGAAATCACCAACTTGACCTAAAATAAACTCTTAAATTATTAAGACAAAATAAAATCAAAATAACCCAAAAATGATTCTCTACTGTGCTTCAGGGATAGAGGGACTCCCCTAAAAATTTTGAAGTCATTTGGAATTAATTTAATAAGTTAAATGATTTTTCTAAGTCCAATGGCATTTTTAGGACTTAAATGAATTTTAATAATTAAAATACCACTAAAAAATTTATAAAATTAATTTTAAGAGTTCTCTATGATTAGAGGAATTTTCTAAACATAAAATTGGATTTTTTATAAATTTTTCATTTTTAATCATATTTTAATATTTAAATAATTAAAAAATATCCAATATCATAAAAATATTAAAAAACATTAAAGTGTCACTTTTGGTCTTCTAATCACTTAGAAACCATTACCATAATTTTCCTAAGTCTCTAAGTTAAAATATCAAATTTTAAAGGCTTAAATGAATTTTTAAATTGCTAAAAAATGAATTTCCTCAATTTTCCACTAAAACAATTCCAAACATTATAATGTAAATTAGAAAAATATAAAAATTATTTCTCTAGGTTCTCTGACCTCAGAGAGATCTAAGAAAAATATAAAATTAAATTTTCAACTTTTAAAATATTTTATAATTAATTAAAACTCCAGAAATTAAAATAATTCTAATAATTAAAAAAATTTCAAAAAATCATAAAATTTGGTCTAAGTGGTCCTCTGATCATGGTTTAACTCTAGTAAAAATTTCAAAGTAAAATATTTTGTTTTGATTAAGTTATAGAATTTTCAGTAAAAACCCTCTATTTTTGCATTAAATTAAATGTATAAATTGAATTAAAATTTGAAAAATCACATTTTATCCTATGATATTTTAATTAACTCATAAGTGAGGTAACAAAAAAGTTCCAAATTCATTCGAATTGAATTTTAAAAAAATTATGAAGTGATCAGGCCCCAAGGGTAAAGTTGTAATTTTAAGGGTTTTTAGCCTTAATTAATATTTAGGCTTAATCAAAGGGTAAAATGGGCAATTAATAATCCTAAATAATATGTTTGGATGTTTGAGACATTAAAGGGACAAATGGTATAAACCAACTTCAATCTTGTCATATCAAAACTAAATGTTTGGATTTTCCTAATTAGTTTTAATTTGGAAGATAATTAAACAAAATGATCCTTAGGGTTAGGGGTTAATCTTGGAGGTTAATAATCCACTAACTCACACCCCTATTTGATATATTAAATGATAGCCCAATATTTTGATAAAAAAATGATTAAACTCATTTAACTTTTTCCAAAAAGAATTACAAATGTATTAGTCAAAATTTTAAGGGCTTGGTAGTGAACTAGGCTTAATCAATCTTGCTAAAAAAAGTTTAGAAAAGCAAACATAGTCAAATTATAAATACCTAAAAAACTCTACAAGCCTAGTTATGAAATTAATTGGCTAATTTTCCCAAACAAATTAACTTTGCCCAAAGAGGTTTTTTTTCACCTACATAATCTCTAAATTTAATCACAAATGATAATTACTCTATCTTTCAAGTAAATTAAAAACACCAACTTACTGAGCATTAGGGTATGAAAACAATAAATCGTTTAATAATTATAATAAATCCGAAAGGACCTCAGGAAAGTTCAAAAGTATTGTGGAATATTCGGGTTTCTCCGAGACCGTTTCATAGGTCTTCTGGACACTTTATAGGACTATTGTATTTATTATATTTATTAAATGAAAATATCTCATAAATGAATAGGAGTTCACCGAGTTATGACCTAGGACTTGGTAGGCCTGTGATGAACATATCCATAAGATTTTACTTCCCTTCAAATATAAATGTTTATTGCAAAGAATACTAAAGTTTTGGGTGGAGGAACGAGAAGACTCGTTAGGTAAACTTTATAAGTTTACAACGCTTTCTTTTCCCGAGTTTTTTTACCGCACTTTACTTTTTCTTGCAATCTGCATAATAAACAACAGTGTAACTCTGCATGAAAACTGAAACCTTTAGGATAGCCACAAAACTGATACCAAAACAAAATTAAAAGTCAAAACAAGATAAAATCTACCGCCACAACATTCAAAAATATAAAATAACTCAAAATTTAATCACAAACAAAACAAAAACTACAATTATAACTAAATTAAAATGTCTCGTTGAATGATCGGGAATTCCTTGGAGGAGGTAACCCACGTGTTGCTAACAGGGTTTTCCCACGGTCTAAATGAAAGTATGAAACTCATTAAGTTGAGTTTAGTAAATTAATTTGGATTAAGCGAATCTGATGAAAATAGTGGTGTCAAGATGATGGAACTATGGAATCTTAATCGGTGTTGCTATAATAAACTTTAATTTGCCCTTAATAAAAAACTAAGACACTTCAATTTAAATATTTCCAAAACATAACACTTCTCTCTTCTCCTTAATAGACACTTCTTTAAACTAAACTGCTACGAAGAGGATCTTAGAGCAAGCATAGTGGGCAACACGGCTATGTTCGACAGCAAAAATTGTCTGCATCAGCAAAACCTTTCCTTAATTTAAACAACAAGTCATAGGACTTCAAGGTAGCTTGCCTAGTGCGACATATATCCTCACCTTTCCTTTAGTCCTTTGCACAGCCTTGCTGTGTAATATAAGCCCTACTTCACTTTAGGATCCCGAGATTGTCATCGGGTATGACATAAACTGACTTCCAGACCATTTACATGATCGGTATCAGGTGAATGTAAATCCTGAATAATAAAATTGGCATGATTGAAAATTAAATTACTTCATTTTCTAAATCAAAACCAAACCATAGGAGAGTTTGGGAAGACATCAAGATTTTCCTTGAATCTGTGTTCTTCCCCTAGCCTTCACTCCTTTGGATTCTAATAAAAATGAATTGTTCCAAAATTCGAGCCATTCACCTATTTAATTTCCGACTATTACATTTACTTGGAAAACCTTACCTTTGGAAGTCATGAATATAATTATTTCCTGATCTATATCAAGAGTTTTATTAGGTGACTTCGGTTATCTAAGATGTAATTAACTAAGAGCTTGCCCTTATAGGAAACTTAAAGACCCCAAATTAATATAAACCCTATCTAATTCCTTCATATTAGATAGGGGAAATTGTCAGTCAAAATGGTTCACAGTTCAAACGGATGTCATAAATTTTTTAGTTTATTTTATCAAGCTTCTCTTTAAGCTTTGTACTTATTCTTCGGGATAAATACATGTCTTGCGGTGAAATGCTTGATTAATGAGACTATTATTTATATGAGATCGGTTTGATTTCATATTCTTCAAAATAAAAAAATATTAATTTCAATATCCATATATATATATATATATATATATATATATATTAAATCAAATTTCTCTTTCATAAAATTAAAACCTGTTTCAAAAAAAAACACCCAAGAAACATTTTTTTTCAACGGAACAAAAATTTAAAACGACTAACAATAGATTAATACTCCTAAGGCTGTTTCTGAGTCTGACGATTCTAACTCAATGAAAATTGGCTCTCCTTGAAACTCAAATATGGTGATGTTTTCTTCAATTTACTATTGTTGTAGTCATTACCCTTACCAAATTTATGGTTTCTATCTTTTTTGTTATTGCCGGACCCATCGGGATTATGTACAATTTGGGCATTGTCCACTGAATCAAAATCAGATTGCTTATTCTCAGAACTGTCATTGTTTGAAAAATTCAAAATGTAATTGAAATCAAATTTCATAGCATTAAATGACCCCAAAGGGACAAAAAGAAGGTCATACAAAGTTAGTAAATTGAATGCTTTCTCCTCCAAATCTGTGACAATCAATCTTGAAGGACAAACTTAAGTAGAAGAAATAGAATGAAAAAAAAGGAATGGTAGCCCCTATAATATAATAGTTTTTAATCCTCCTGAATTTACTTTTTCCTTTCTTTCTTTATTCTTTCTTCAGAAGTAAAAGCTTCATTTTCGTGCTTGATGCCGATACTAAGGCAGCCTGAATCTCATCAAGGATTTTCTTGGAAGACTTGATCTATGATATGCTCTATCCTTATGTGTCTTTATATAGGTTTACTGCAGCTAATTAATCAGAAAAATTTCATTGACTGAATCCTTTTCAGGCTCTTTCAAGTATTCTTTTGGGATGACTATGTTCCATGTCTTGAAGTCCTCTATAAAATCTTTGAAGATGAAGCAATATTCAATTTTATGGTTGAGCATCTGTGATAGACACAATAGTTGTTCTAATTTTTCATTCCAACCTCTTCTAGGTTTTTTTCATCAAGAAGTTTTTATTCAGTTATCTTTAACAAAATGTGAAATATCTTTTCCATGGCTTCTATTTTGAATAGATACTCTTTATTTGTTTGCTCAGCCATCGTTTCCTTTTCTGCTCTTTATTGGGATGATTGTTGAAACTGAAGCTAAGAGGATTGTCGTGACTCTGATGAATTTCTCTATTGATTTTTTTGCTCAGGTTGTATTTGCATCGATTGTTTACCCTTATCAAATGTTGAGACATTCTGCAATTTCTTCTCTATTGATTTTCTAATCTTTTGTCTTTCTGTCTTGCTGCAAGACTTAACAGTTTTACTTCTTTCTAAAGTATTGTTGCTTTACTGAGCAGCTTACCAAATGTTTTTATGATAGATCATTAGAGCATTAATGCTACCAGCGCCTTGATGATTTTAGGAAGGATTTTGATGGCATGTTGTTCTAGGAGCAGTGGTTCGTACTTCGTGTTAAGGTTCCTCCATCGAAGAATGTAATCAATGAGGGATTCCCCTAGCTTTTGCTTCTCCGCTATGAGATCACCTACTGTAATGTGGTGCTGAGATTTTCAAACTCAGTTAAGGTTTTTAACGGATCCATTAGGAAGTTGGCATACCAATCGAGAGCAATACCGGTAATCCTGCTGACAAATTGGCGGAGCAGTTGAGCAACATTATCCCTACCCTCATTGCAGCAACTTGTTTAAAAATGTGCAACATGCTGACGAGGGTTTTTAATTCCATCAAAAACCTTGAAAAGAGGTGGTAAGAAGCACTTGAGGTACAAGACTAGAGCAAGAATTAAGAGAAATCTTTATCCATGGAGGTCTACATTAGTTTCTAAAGGCCTCCGTTTGAGTAGAGCTAAAACTGAATGCATTGAATATAATTTTAGCAGAAATAGAACTAGTAGTGGAATTGTAATAATGGGTGGTCAAATCATTAAAATATGTGAAAATTTTAGGTATCTCGATTCTATTGTTCAAAGTGATGCTAATATAGATTGGAATATTATTAGTAGAATTCTTGTTTGATGGTTTAAGCTGAGGAATGCATTAGGCCTTTTGTGTAACAGAATATTACTGCTTAGGCTTAAAGAAAAAATTTGTAAGATGGTGGTGAGACCTACATTGCTTTATAGTGCAAAATGTTGGCCTATAAAAGAGAAGCATAAGACTATGTTAAGTGTTGTTGAGATGAGAATGCTTGGTGGATAAGTAGCTTTAGACTTAGAGTCAAAATGAAAAATGACTATATCCCCGAAAGGGTTTTGCAGCTCCAGTGCCTGACAAGATTGGAGAAATTTGTCTTAGATTGTTGGTCACACTAAACATATATCATCTCATGACCCAGTTTGGAGAGTAAATGCTTTAAATTAGACTTATGTAAAGAAAGGTGGAAGACAACCTACAAAGACCTGGGCATGATGTATAAAAATCAATTTTAATTTATTAGAAATGAATGAAAATACGACACTCAATAAGACACAATAGAGAAATATGATTCATATAGCCAACTCCACTTAGTGAGATAAAGGCTTGTCGTTATTGTTGTTGTTGATGTTCTTATTCTTAATGTTTATATTTTTTTCCCTATTACCCACCTTTCTATTAAAAAATGATTGATGTAAATAAAATTTCATTTCAAAGTTTTGGTAGTCTCTTTGTCAATTGAATTCGCTAATATTAACATGAATAAACTCAAAACATAGTAGTAGGCAAAAAAATTATTCTTGGGGCAATTACATGCAAACCACCTGAAACTTGTTATTTACAAATCAACCACCTCTTTCATCAATTATTTGATTTCTAAGTCAAATATCAAATTTCATTGTAAAACCCCCAGCCATATGTTTCATTTTTATGAAAGCCTTAAAAGTTTGAGCATGACACACAAAAACTCTCGGGTCAGACAAACTTTAATTGGGAAAAAAACTATTTTAAAGGACATGCATTTGTGAAGTGCGTGTGATTCAATAAGTAAATCATTGCTGACAGCTTCTTGTGCTACTTTCTTGTATGTTTATGAAGACTTAATATGAGGCCATTGAGATCTGGGAGCAAAGTTGGTTGGTTCCATGTAAGCCAATAATACCACCAATGGGGATGACTAAGCGTGGTCCGTTCTTTTTAATGTTGGTTTCTCTACACTTTCATATTGTAATTTTCTAAAGAAATTTAAGGGAAAAGCCCAAATTCTATTAATGGGCGTTTACATAAATAACATACAATTTTATGTATTTATGTATCTAAGGCCTGAACTTTATATTAATTACATTAAAAATTTTCATATCACATCATAAGTAGGGCTGTCAAAATGGCTTGTTGTTTGTGAATGACTCGTGTTCGGCTCGTTTGCTAAGTTAAAGAGACGAACACGAATAAAGATTTGTTCGTTGGTTTTCAGCTCGTTTTCGGCTCGTGTTAAGCTTGAAATACTATCATCAATTATATATATATATATATATATATATATATATATATATATATATATTTTGATGAGAAGCATTTTAAAAAAATTTAATTCACTACAAGGCTATAAAAATTTATAATCAACTAAAAATATTAATTATGTTAATAGAATAAAAATTATTATAATATATTTAGATGATGTTTTAATATAAATAATATTTTTTAAATCTTATCCCAATCCTTAACATGTTATGGTTACGTGATTAGGGTTATCAACACGATTCTTTGTTCGTGAACAGCTTCTGTTCGGCTCACAAAGCAAAGGAGTCGAACACGAACACACTTTTTGAACCCGAAATATAAAACGAACCTAACACGAACTCGTGTTCGGCTCGTTTACACCCCTAATCATAAGTATTAATATTTTTATTTTAAAAAATATAATATACATTTTCATTTATAAATAAAGTGATGTATGCCTCTGAAATTGAAACTGTGTTACATATGAAGATACATACGAATTGACTTGTAAGAATGCAAATTTTCCTTTAAAAAAAAAAAAGTCTAACAAATACAAGTGTCCGCAAAAGTCAATATATACAAGAAAAAAACTGAACTTAAAAAAAAAATTATGACGTAAATAAAATTAATATAATAATAATAATAATAATAATAATAATAATAATAATAATAATAATAATAATAATAATAATAATAATAGTAACAGTAACAGTCATTACAGAACATTACAAATGTAGTTCCAACAGTGATTGGAAACAAGCAAGTCGCCCCTTCACATAGTGAGTTTTGTATTTAAAGTGAGAATAAATGACATTTTTATAAATTTTGACAAAAGTCCCGCACCCCTTTATGGACCTTTTTTTTAATTCATCCAAGTATTTTAAATTGATTGAAGTTCGCTTGTAAAAAGAGGATGCATTGATATGAATTTTGGTTTGTTTATTTTGACAAAAACTTATTTTTTTGGGAGCTTTCTTCTTATATCACTTATGTATAGAATGAATTTTATTTTGTCCTTACATCTTAACTTTATATATTTTAATGTGATTAAAAATAAAAGAAATTGTTGATTCTTTTTTAAAGTTATATGAATAAAGGAGAGATGTGTATCTGTTTTTCGAAGATCAAAATAGCTCGTTAAAGCTACAAATGTATTACTAACTAATTTCAAGGTATCCAATAAGGATTACTTATAAGAGTCGATCCATGAAATATTTACGTTCAGAGTATTGACGTAGAATAATGCCCGTATTTCAATAACATGGTGACACGAGGCCAGCTTCACTTTTTACATCTTTGAAGGCAACTTTTAAAAAGCAAGATCGACAACCAAACCTGCCTTGAAACAAGTATATGAACGACACAAGTGCGGGAGAAAGTTGAAAAAAATAAAACCTTTTTTAGGGTTTTTAGGATTATAGAAATGATAATAGGAAATAAATTATGATTTAGGAAATATTGAAGATGAAAAAAATGATATTTTGAAGGTAAGAAAATGCGTCAAAGGATAGACGAAATAACAAACGTGAACATGAAAACCGACACAATCCTAATTAATATGACTCAAAAGGAAATCGTTATTACAGATTTGAACTTACTGGTAAGTTTCTGGTAGTTTACCTTATGCAATCATATTTTTTTGCTGATATAATAATAATATGATGTCTATACACCAAATTTATTTATTTTAGGCTTTTTATTGGCAATATATTTGGAGTCCACTGATTTATTCTTTAAGAAAAATTATATCTAATTATTTTATTTTAGACCAAAATTAAGAATTAAGATTTTAAAGTTTTCTAAATAAAATCAAATATAATTTGTCACGTTTAGACACAATTTGGTTGGTACAGTGAAATTACATTATCATTTTTTTGAAAGAAAGTCATGTAAATATGATGCGTTGTTACAATAAAAATTATATGATATTTTAAGCCTTAGTCGGATAATTTGTTGATTTTGGACACAGTTTTGGCATTACAATTCTATTTTACTGCTATTATGTTGGGATGATGATTTTTTCTGAAGTAAATTTATTGATTTTGCAAATAAGGCTAATGTAAATATGTCGATTTCTTGAAAATAAGGCTCAAGAAACAATGTTATGATGTAGATATCAAAATTGATTATTTTTATTTGAGCTTTGTTCAGTACTTTGTAAAATAGGCAGCACTGCATTGTCATTGTATTGCCTGATTCTGAAAAGCTGACTCATGAAAAATTGTTGTTGATGTCAATATTTCATTATATTTTATTTGTTCATTTTGGGAAAAAAAATTTCAGTACAATCAGATTATAACAAAAATCAGCATGACAATCAACGAACATTACGAGTAGGTGAATTTACCTTTTTGTTTTCACGAGAGCTTTCCTATCCTCATTACAACTGACGACTTTTAGATTAACTTGATTGTTTATTTTTAATGAATATTGTAACTGAAAGTCATGAATTAATAACCTACGGTCTGCTTCATAGTAAATTTCAAAATGATGACTAAACACCGTCAAAAATCGATCGTCAGTTTTATGGTATTTAATAATCAATAGTAATGAGATATTAACCAACGATCCTAGCCGTCAGTTATTAAGAGATTGAAAACCAACTTGAAATATTATCTAATAGCTATTAGAAAGATTCTTTTAATTGGACAGACATCCTAAATTTCTCTTTTTTGCTCACGTGTGTGCCCTCCCTCCGCCTTGGAGCCGACGAAAATGCTATCTGCCAAAATTTCGCTAAGGTTTACCATTTCGTACATTTTTACACTCAAATCTTATATAATCTCGATTGAAATTTTTTTTTAATCTTAATTATTAGTTTTTTTGCATTTTGATATTCAGTGTTTTGGTGAACTTCAAATTTTTTTATTCAGTTTTCTAAAATTTTGTTGGGGTTTCTTATTGTTACATGCATATGGTCAGCTCTTATGCCTTTTCATATTTAACACTTAAATTTTAATGAGAAATATGCATGCGTAGCACACAATTCTTATGTACTTATGTTTCTCACACCTATACTTTAATATTTACGCACATGACACTTTGGGAAAAATGTCCATATTAACAAGTTTGATCGCCCAAATTTTAACTGTGGCAATTGTGTAATTTATAAATTAAACTATATGCAGCACACAATTCTTATATATTTATATATCTCACATCTACACTTTTATATTTTCATATGTTACACTTTGGTGTTTTAAGACTATACATGAAAATGTGTTATTAAGTATTGAATGTTATGTGTACAAACATGAAATTTTGAATTTGGAATATGTAAATACATATGAATTGGGTGCTATGGATGTAAGTATGTCGTTTAGAGACTCGCATACCTAGCACAAAACTTTTTTGTATTTATGTATGAAAGTGTATTTCACTTTTATGTATGAAAGTGCACATTCATGAAACTTTGGTGCTTTAAATCTTTGCATGAAAGTGTATTTCACTTTTAAAAATTGATAATAGTGATGTTCTAGCTACCGCAATTAAAATTAATCCGACATACTTATTATGATATTATTATTTAGAGTACTGATAGAGTAAAATGAGATGGTCTTGATGTTTCGTATTAGTTTATTCACAATTTTTTAATTTTCTTTATGGCCAACGACGTATGTTCAACTCTCAACATTTTTTTAGGAGTGTGACATTAACATTTAAATATTTTATCATTTTGTTAATTGACAATAGAAAAAACTTAGCCATACCATCAAATATAATGCCGTCCCTTTTGTCTTTCTAATCTCATCCTATTTATTTTTCTTTATGTATTGTGTTCTTTTGCTAACAATTCCTCCTTGCTCTCCCAGTTTGCCCAAAAATTAAATACATAGGTTTTTATGGACATTTATATATTAATGTCATGGTTGTTTAATAAACTATATATGGATAGAAAATAAATCACTTAAGAGTTTTTAATCAGTGTTAAGACCTTCTTGCATGAGGCATTTCAATCTCCAAATTACATATTTGGGATTAGGTTTTGGTATCATGTTCAAAACACATGAATGACGCACATTTAATATCTGATGAAGTCAGATATAATTTATATCATCCGGGATATCAACCTATTAACTGGTTTGGATTTTACATAGTGAGATTAGCAGTTCAATTTTTAGATATGCTCCTTCATGGAGCTATCAACTACAAATGAGTTTCACTCAATTATTTGTAGAAATGATCTTCGAATGCGACATAAATGAGTCAAATTGAGGAAGAGCCACCAAACAAAGAAGCTTAGTGTTTTATAAATTACTGAATGTGACATAATGTCAGTGTGGAAAGTTCTTACATCACATTCTGAGTTATCCAAATATTAAAAATTAATGAAGACTTACATGTTCTCCTCTTAGTTAGTACATAAGTTCATTGGCATTCCTCTCTAACGAGATATGGATATGACATTCAACATTTCTGAGAATTTGTATAGGACTTCTTCCAATGAACCACGACATCCATTCTCCCTTCTGCTAGATAGATATGAAGCCCTCCTAACATGTAATCACAATGTTCCTTTAGCTTACCCGTGGTACTCATAGTTAGGATGTAAGTCGATTAACATTCCTCCACAAATGAGACAGAGACATGACATTAGATATTTCTGAGAGTTGATGTAAGACCTCCTTCAATGAAGCATGACATCTATTCTCTTTCCTGCTAGTGGGATGTAAAGCCCACCTGACACAGAATCATGACTTTCATCTAGCTTACCTATTCTCCTTTTAGTTAGGATGTAAGTCCATCGCACTTACTTCCTAACAAAATAGGAATGTGACATTAACCCTTTGAAAGTTGATGGGACCCTTTCATGGGTCCTGATGCCCTTTTCCCCAGAAAGTTCTGAAACCGGATGTAAGGCCTTCCTAACACAGATTAACAGCATTCCCCTAAAAGATAACTAGCCCTCTTGTACAACTTTTGCACCGGGGAATCATAATGGCAATTTTGACTTAGATTTGACCTTTCCCCGGATCATTCCTGTAAGTTGAAGTGTTATGGGAATTCACTTCCCAGTTTAGTTAATGTCAATTTGTGCGACATACCTGTTCGGTATACCACACACATTGGGGGTCCGTTTGTTGACGTCACTGTTGACCTCACTTTTTGTTGAGGTCAAGTCTTTCTTTAGAATAGCCTAGGGTCTAGCCATAGGATTCTCCTGGTGACATTCTTAGAAGACTAGTTTTGGAACCCTCCCTCTTAGAAATTCAATCTTTTCTCACTTCACTGGGAGTTTTCATATGCTTAAGGCCTGACCTCCAGATTTTGGGAGGAAGAGATCAAGCATAAGGAAGCCCAAGAGAAGTCTCCCATAGGTGGTCAGACCTTAGGATTTACCATGGAGGCCTGGAGCTTACACCATACACACACTTCACATTCACAACCCTAAACAAAGCACATCTCAATTTGATCTCCTAACTCTTTGGAAACACATGTGTGTGATTTTCCCAACCTCTTAGCCCCAAGCTAAAGGTTTGGTTAGTACGAACACATAAAGGACCAAATGAGGGTTGCCTTTGCTCCATGCCCCAACCTAAACAATTCCATATTACTCACCTTCAACTAACCTTAATTTTTCCAAAATTTCAATTTTTGACCCTTTGCCCTTAAATCTACCCAAATAACCCCTAAAACCCATAAATTCCCTAAAGTTTCCAAAATTACAAAAATTATCCATTTCTCTCCAAAAAACTATTTCAAAATATTCCCTACTACTCAAATTGACCAAAATCACCCAAATTTTCCAAAATTTTCATAGTAGCCTCAAAATTTGCAAAATTACCAAAATGCCCTTCTTAGCCAAAAAAATACAAAATTTCCAAAAATCCTAAAACCTCTAAAGTATTCATAATTTCATTTTTCTCAACTACCACATGACCCAATTTGATCAGTTTAGCCCAATTTGACCAAAAACCCCAATTTGACCCATTTAACGCGAAACTGCCCAAATTAAACCCAATGTCCACCCAGCTGGCCTCAATTTTGCCAAAATTTAACTTCAAACTTTAATTCAACATTTCTAACCTCAATCTAAACCAAATCTAACCCAATTTGACCAACATTTGAGCTCAATTTTATTTGAATTCCAAAATCCCCAACTTTGAGCAAGTGACCAATTTCATCCAAATTGGACCCTTTATCCTTCAATTTCCCCTCAATTTAAATTTAAAACTTCTCATGATACTCCCTTAGGCCAAATGGAACATTCAGTGGCCCCCAATTTGAACCTAAACTCCACCCAAATCCATTCGAACCAAGCTTCCCCCAATTTTAACCTAAATTGAACATATGACCAAATTTTACCAAATTGATTGTCACAATCCCAAAAAGTTTAGATTGACATTGGAGATGTTGAATTTATGTTTAGAATTGAAATTGGGCAAGATTTGGGTCAATTGGGTAGATATTGGGTTTAATTTGGGCACTTTTGGGTTAAATGGGTCAAATTAAAGCTTGTGGTTAAATTGGGCTAAATTGGCCGAATTAGATCATGTGGTAGTTGGAAGAAATGAAATTTAGAATATTTGGAAGGTTTTAGGAATTTATGAGAATTTTAGGAAGGAATTTTGGGCTAAGAGGGGCATTTTGGTCATTTTGGAGATTTTTTTTGGAAAATTTGGTAATTTTGGGTAATTTTGGTTGATTTGAGTGTTAACGAGTATTTTAGAATGATTTTTGGAGAACTATGAGTGATTTGGGTGATTTTGACAATTTTGGGGGATTTTAGGGCTTTGGGGGCATTTGAGTATTTTGGGTATTTAAAATTTTTTGGAGAATTGGGATTGGTTGAAAGTGTGTAAGATAGCATTGTTTAGGTTGAGTCATGGACCAATGGTCACCCTCATTTGGTCCTCTATGTGTTAGTTCTGGCCAAACCCTAGCCTGAGGCTAAGGGTTTAAGAAAACCACTTATATGAGTTTCTAAAGAGCTAGGGGATCAAAGAAAATGTGCCTTATTTAGGGTTGTGAGTGTGTAGTCTAAGTGTTTGTGTATGCTCCAGACCCCCCCCTTAGGGTAGATCATAAGGTCTGACCACCTATAGGAGACTTCCCCTAGGCTTGTTTATGCTTGGTCTCTTCCTCCCAAAACCTAGAGGTTAGGCCTTAAGCAAATGAAGACTCCCAGTGAAGTGAGAAATGATTGAATTTCTAAGGGAAGGGGTTCCATGGCTAGTCTTCTAAGAAATTCACCAGGAGAGTCCTATGGCTAGACCCTAGGCTATTTTAAAGAAAGACTAGACCTCTACCAAAAGCGAGGTCAACAAATGAAACCCAAATAAGTGCGGCATGTTGGGTAAGCACACTACACGTATTGGTGTTGACCGACGAGATCAACAAAACCAACACAATTGTCTGAGTCAAAACTCAAGAAGAAACATAGAATTTAGCGAGGAAGTTTCCACTGGGGATTATTCGATTGAAACCTTTAAGTCCTGGGAACTCCTGTTGGGGAAGGAAAACGGAATGTCTTCATGAGAAGAGCTATAAATTTCAAGCCTCCAAACTCTGAAGGAGTTCGATCCAAATTAATTATGAAGTTGGAATTTGGATTTTAGAGTTTGAATTTTATTTCAAATTTAATTTTGAGTTTGAATTTTAATTAAATTTTGAGTTTTAATTTTAATCTTAAATTCCATGGAATTTACAAAAATTTCAAAATTTATGGAATTTTAAATTTAAAAATTTTAATCTTGTACGGAATTTTAAATTCGAAGTGAGTGCAAAGGGGAAATCAGAATTTCGGTACCGACCTCTGAAGGTGTGAGTCAGAATTTAAGTACTGATCCCGCAGGGAGAGAATTGGAATTTAAGTACCAGCCTCAGAAATGAGAATCGGAATTTCGATACTGACCTCGGGATTTCGTGAGTGTGGGAAATTTTCTCAGAAGGAAGATGAAAGTATATGGATTTTTGAGGAAATCGGACTGGGTCCAAATCTTGTAATGAAATAAAGTTAAATGAAATAAAGTAAATTTTAACAGAACTCACCAGATCGTTGAACGGACGAAGCCAACACATAAGGAAAGAAGAAAGAAAGAGATTGTAAGTGAAAATTTCTTTCCTTATAAATGTCCAAATCTGACAGAACTCACCAGATCGTTGAATGGATGAAGCCAATGATCAGCATCGACGTAGATGGAAGCTCTGATGACAAATTCAATAAAAGAAGAATGATGATAAGTCAGAAGAAGCCTCAGTTCGAGATTTCTGCGGACAACATAGAAAATGATGAATATGAATCAATGTATGATCGAATTAATCATTATGTTCAAGCCATGGCTCTAACTCTGATCCATCCTCATAAAATCGAGAGTATGGAGGTTAAGGAAGACCATAATGATGGTTTTAAATTGATCAAGTTTTACAAAGCTTCTCCTTCTACTTCTGACCTTGTATAATTCTCGAAGAAAATGATTCTAATGAATTAATAGAATTATATTTTGGTTTCTTTTCGCCATGTGTAGAAAAATTAATTAAAAAAAAGGACATGCGCCGAAGCAAATGCCAAATAATAAGCTACAATCGTTGGAAAAATTATGGGATATAAAAGGAAAGAAATTCAACTCGAAAGAAGGTCTTGGGTTCGGTACGATTAGAACCGTCGATGGCTCGGGATTTTTCATGGTTGTTAGTAGTCAGCTAGTAGAAGATTATCTCGACATTCAAGATGAATTCAAAGATCAATCAATAGAAGATGCTCCATATGAGTTCGAAGAGGAAATCAAATCGACATTCGATAAACTAAAAGAAATTAATCTTGGGACTAAGGAGCAGCCCCGATCCACTTTCATAAGTTCATCATCAGCAAAGAAGAGGTTACAGACATGGTCAGGTTATTGAAAATATTTAAGGATTGCTTCTCTTGGAGATATGACGAATTGCCTGGACTATCTCTAGAGGTTGCAGTTCACCGACTAGGAGTGGATCAAAGTACAACACCAGTAAAGCAAGCTCCCAGAAGGATGTGCCTAAAAAAATAACATCAACTTACGGTAGAAATAAAGAAATTAATAGTTGCTAACTTTATCCGAGAAGAACAGTACCCGACATGGTTAGCCAACGGCATGCCAGTTAAGAAGAAAAATGGACACATACGAGTATGGATCGACTTCGGAAACTTAAATAAAGCATGTCCGAAAGATGAATTCCCTCTGCCAATACCAGAATTAATGGAGGACATTGCGTTATCACATGAAATTTTCTCCTTCATTGATGGATCGTCAAGTTACAATCAAATCAAGATGGCTCCAGAAGATGCAGCGCTTACAGCCTTCAGAACTCTAATTGGGATCTACTGCTATATTGTGATGCCATTCAGATTGAAGAACGCAAAAGCTATATACCAGTAAGAAATGACAAAGATCTTCGATGACCACATTCACAACCAAGTGGAATGCTATGTGAATGAATTGGTCATCAAGAGCAAAGTAAATGAAAATCACCTATATGATTTGAGGACTATTACGATAATATAATCTAAAGATGAATCCCTTAAAGTGCACTTTCGGCTTAACCTCCAAGAAATTTCTAGGATTCATTGTCCACATTGGGGAATTGAAATTGACCCAGAGAAGATTAAAGCTATCTTAGAAATGCCTCCTCCTAGAACCTTGAAACAACTGTCTTCTTTTCAAGGAAAGTTAGCATACTTTAGACGCATTACATATAATTTGTCACGAAGGTGTCTACCCTTTTTAATCTTATTTTAAAAGGATGTCACGTTCGTTTGGGTTGAGCCATGTCAGCGAGCTTTCAAAGATATTAAACGATATCTAACGACACCTCATATTTTGGTAGCCCCTATCTCGAATAGATCGTTGATACTTTATACTGCAGCTTTAGACGAGTCCCTTCGAGCCTTAATCGCCCAAGTCAATGATGAGGGTAAAGAGAACGCACTCTACTACCTGAGGCGATGTCTAATACTGGCAGAAATAAAGTATCCTCCTATTGAGAAGATTTGTATAGCATTGGATTTCGCCTCTCAAAAGCTTCGATACAACATGTTGTGTCATAAGGTCAACCTGATCTCAAAAGTTAATCCATTGCAATATGTGATGACCCGACCAACACTTTCTAGATTCTTACCAAGGTGGTTGATGATATTATTGCAATTTGATATAACTTTTGTGCCATTTCGTGCTATCAAAGGGCAGATTCTCGAGGATTTTCTCGCAACACACCCACTGCCAGCTGGGTCTCTCTCAATGATGACTTACCAGATGAACAAATAATGCAAGTGTATTATCCCAACACTTGACGTTAGGAAATGTACTTCGATGGGGAGTCGTCATTCAGAAGAAACAAAGAACCACAGACAGTGATACCCTGCAAAGCAGGAATCAGTTTGTTCTTTGTAACTCCAGATCAGACGATGCTGAGATTTTCCTACTACTTGATAGAACTGTGTACCAATAACGAAGCAGAGTATGAAGCTTCAATACTAGTTTGGAATTGATAATTTTAATGGAAATAACAAACCTTGCCATTTATGGCGACTCGCAACTCGTCATACAACAAGTGACAAGACAATATATGATTCTGAAACCGAGATTAGAATAATACTGATCCACATAAAATTTGATAGCTTTTTACTATTCATTTCATACATGTTTTTGATGATATTGCACTTTAAAGAAAGGTATTTTTCATGATTTCATGCAAGTCCAATGATTTTAGGCCCTTCACAAAAAAGGAAGCAAAATGGAGCAAATTTGGAGCAAAAAAAGACAAAAGTACATTTTATTGAACTAGCGCCGAACGGCTCTGTCACCAACACCAGACCGCGCTATTTTGCAAAGAGTTACGACAGTATTGACAGAATAATGCGCCGAATGGTGCCCTATCGAGCGCCGGACCATGCCCTATCCCGATTTCAAACTAGATTCGACGTATTTGGCCAGATTTTGGAGGATTGCTTTAGGAAACACTTCGGAATTCAGTTTTGGCCGAATTTAAACTGTTTTGGAGCCAAGTTTAGAGAGGAGAGAAGAGTTTAGAGTGTAGAGAGATTTTAGAGCGAGTGCATTTTCATTTAGTTTAAGAAATCTAGGTTTTGTGTTTTCTCTTGTAAGGAGTGTGATAGGAGAGAGAAAGTGAGAAATTTCTTCTTCCTTATTCATCTAAAGAAAAAATTGTATTTTGTGATGAAAGAAGAGGAGTCAAACGAATTCCTTGAGATTCGCTTGAGAAAGAGTTGAGATAAGTTGTCTTTACTTTGCTTTGTTTGTATGATGATCCACTTAAAAATTATCTGTTTTTCAGTGTAAATTTCAAGCTCATTTTATGCACATTTTTAATGATATTAAATTTTAAAGAAAGTTATTTTGCATATTTTTGTATTCAAGTATAAAAATACGATTTTAGAGAAAATGAAGAAAAAACAATGCATTTTTGAGCCAAAAATGAGCATGGAAGAAAATTCTGGCTTAGCACATATCGATATGTGACCCAACGCTAAATATATGCGTACTAAAAATTCAATCCCCGGCAACGGCGCCAAAAACTTGACCCACAATCCGCTGATGACAAATATAATAATTAATGCTTTCAAATATATGTAATAGATAATTATAGTGGCTAGTGTATACAAATATAATTTTATCGAAAATATTTTACACACTAGGGGTACTACGCAAGTATACGTATCGTATCAAGTAATAGAGGGCTTTGAAACAAAGACTCAGTATCGATCCCACGAGGAGTGAGATATGGATTTTTAAATATTTTAATTTTATTTTTAAGTATTTCTTTTATAGTTATAAATTTGATATTTTTAATTTACTAGATGCAATAATAAAGCGAGTAATAAAATGATTGATGTAAATAGCGAATAAGAAAACAACTTTCTTCCTTTCAATTAATCCAAGATTTTCTAAGATAATGATAATATTCGTGGAGAATATAAATTTATGGTATTGTGCCAAATAGAAGCATTCATATTCTTTACCTTTTGATCCAGGTGTAAAGAACATTGGCTAGCCTATAGATCAGGTCCGGATGTATTGTTAGTAGAATGAGTTAATCTAGGCTCACACTACGGTGGCTATGGTCGGCCCTACTAGTGACCCTTTCCTTTTTCTATAAACCAAATCACAAGAATTTAGTCTGACACACTAAAAACTTATCAATTCTACGCCCATTATATAATATCTTCCTATTTATTTACACTTCACCTTGAATAACCCACACAAGGCCTTCGACTACCCAAGGATTCATGTGATATCTACTAGTTAAGAATTTATGTCCTTATAGGTATCAAAACTCTTCAACAGATTTTAACAATTTAAATGGCCAATTTAAAAAGTAAATTAAGAACTGGTATTAATATCATCACAATGTTTTAAAATATAAATAGTTTTTAATTCTCCAACGAATTTTATATTACCTTATTTATCTTTTCATAATTAAAAGGATAAAGTAAACTAACTACTCAGAACACATTGAATTTAAACAACAAAACATGATAATGAAACTTTGAATAAAATTACAAATACTTATCTCAAGTGTTTCTCCTACTGAACCTCTAAATTCTTCTGACTCCAAAGCAATTAAACTTCAAAAGCACCAACTCTTTAAACTCTCAATACAAACTCTAAATAAAATAACTAACTAATTTATGAAGGATAGTAAAATGAGGCCCTAAAGTATCTCTCTAATTCTCTCTCTAGATGGAGCTCTAGATAGGGGCGATTTTTTCATAAGGAGTACTCTCCTATTTATAGGCTTCAAGGGTTGTCTCAAGGCACCTCTTCAAATTGTGTCCACATTCAATGAATCTTCTAGAAGGTCATCCTAAGGCCTAGGTGCCGAAATCTGGCGCCTAGGCGCCGGACTCTGCGTCCAGTTCTTCGCACCTCTTCACTTTAGATCACACCTCTTCGTGATTAAAACCGTTTCTAAGCGTCCAAATACATTGTATCACATGTCCTATAAACCAGGAACAACTGTCAGTCTTCTAGAAGGTCCAATAACCCCTAACACCATCAAAATAACCGTCCAAAAGTCGTAAAAAATCTTGATAGATCCCGTATCGGCCTGGCGCTTATGCGCCGGATTCTAGCGCCTAGGCGCCAGACCAATAATTTTGACAATTTTGCATTTTGACTCCATTTTTTCTCCTTTTTACTTCTTTTTGCTCCTTTTTCACTTTTTTCCTTCTTGAACATTTTTCTATCACCTATATCTAAAAACACAAGAATACCTTTCATTAAAGCATAATATTCTTAAAAATTTGATAAAAATCAAGGCATAAAAATGGGTATTTTTTCATGGATCAAAATCCCCCAAACTTAAATGTTACTTGTTCTCAAGTAACCCTTTTTACTATATAAAATGTATAACATTTGGAATGAAAGATAAATATTTAAGACTCCTTGTAATTTTTGATCTTATAAAGGCTTTAGTAAATCATTAACCAAATTTCACTAACTAAGTTTAATTTTATGAATTTAAAGAATATTCAACTACCAAATCATAAGACTTCAAAAATTTTTCATTCATTTGAAAAATAATAGAAGTTTATTATATTAAGATCACATAGATTATTTACAAGAAAAAGATTTCATGAAAAGTCATTCCTAAATAAAGATTCATGCATAAAAATTAAGTAAAGTATTTAACTAGTTTTCTTCGTATAAGATAATTCAAGTGAAGCCAATTTTTGATTAGGCATATCCTCAAGCTTCTCCTCTCTTTTTTTTTAAAAAAAATATTTTTTTTAAAAAAATTTTATATATAGCAGTAGTTGAATTAAATAACTATATTACTAATAGAAATAGAATAACATTACTAACTATTTTAGAATACTAAGCAGTAGGCTGAAACAAAAATAAACACATATTCATTCAAATTTCAGTCTACAACTAAATATCTAAAACAGTCTCAACATCAAACAATTCATACAAAGTCTCATAAACAAATCTAAACTAGCAAACAACAAACAACAATCAGTACTAGCAAACAAAAAACTAAACTAACAACAGACTCAGCACATCTCAGAGGTAAATCCAGGCTACTAATCACTGTCTGTAGCCTCGTCATCGTCATCACCAAAAGAAAACTCCACATCCTTAGGATCAACATATGGTGAAAATCTAGGACGGTGGGAAACTGAATATCATGCTCACCCTTCAAGAATCTAACTAAAGACTCTGAATACTCGACGATTATACTCACTCTTCCTCCGGGTGTAATCAGATAGGTGATTAATTTTCTTATCCATATTATCAACTTTGCAGTGAGTTAGAAATAACTCATTCTGCTGCTCCAGAAATTAATCATGCATCAATTCCCAAAAAATAGATGGTGGCTCAGAAGTAGAAGTAGAAGGTCTGGAAGTGGAAGCTCTACCTGGAGTAGGTGCAGAAGTAGAAGGGGCTGTAGATCTCTTCCCACGAAGACGATCATAAATACTAACACTCTCCTGCCCAATTGGCTTGGTAGACTTCAGCTTCTCCTCATAAATATCAGCAGTGACTCCATTTTTCACACATAAAGTATAAATCAGAGATGGGAATCCTAGTCCTACAGAAGTACTGGATCTAGCAGTAGACTCCACAGAATCATAAATAATACTGCCGACATCTATTGGCTTCCTCTCCTGAATGTAGTAGTTTAAGATAGCTCGATCTCTAGTCACTTCGCTCAGGTGGTTGGAAGGTATAAGTCTTGCAGAAATAAAGTAATGCCATGCCTTTGAAATACCATTTAACTTAGAAGATTTGAAATTTACCAATTTATTGTTCCGGATCTTCCAAGCTCCAGTGCCCGTCGATCGAATAAGCAATAATCATCTCAAGATCTCCCTCAGATGGAGATAATCCAGAATAGTAGCACTCGATGGTAGGTGGCAGTCCATAAAAAAGATTGATCCTTTCCAGAGTAAATCCTACTCCAACACCTCTGACAAAGACTTTGTAGTCTTCTGCATCCAAAAATTTAGCATAAAATTTGCGCACGACTGGAATAACAGCAACAGCGGTGAAATAACAAAATTGTTGCCAGTTGTGCGCAACGATCGTGTTCTCAAATGCAGTATTTTAAGATAGCTCGATCTCTACTGATATTCTTAAACTAATGCATTCAGGAGTAGTTAAAGAAAACTACTCCTAAATGCAGTAGTTTAAGATAGCTCGATCTCTAGTCACTTCGCTCAGGAGGTTGGAAGGTATAAGTCTGGCAGAAATAAAGTAATGCCATGCCTTTGAAATCCCATTTAACTTAGAAGATTTAAAATTTACCCATTTATTGTTCCGGATCTTCCAAGCTCCAGTGTCGTCAGTCAAATAAGCAATAATCATCTCAAGATCTCCCTCAGATAGAGTGTTGACCTCATTTTTTGATGAGGTCTTTTCTCTTCTCTCTCCATAGTACTTAGGATCTAGCCATAGGGCTTCTCCTTGACTATCTTAGAGGACTAGAAATGGGACCCATCACTTATAACTTCAAACACTTCTTGATTCCCTTCAAACCCCACATGTTTGATTGTAACCCCCTAAGCCACTTGGAGGGTTAAAATCAAATGTGGAGGTTTAAAGGATGAGTTTCCTATAAGACTATTTGGCCTTAGGATTTCCCTGGGTGGCTTGGTCTGGTGAGGGTAAGCTTGCACACACCACACACACACATTCCAAATCCTAAAACTACCTTTAACCAATTTGACTCCCTGACTCATGTAGGTAACTCATATGGATGGACCTTAACCCCTAGGCTTTTAGCTAAGAGGGTTAGGAACAACATATTGAGTGCCTCAAATGAGTCTTCTCATGGATCTTATGGGCTTAATATGGCTTCATGACTCAACCAAAATGAAACATTTCACTCACACTAGATCAATCTTCATTTTTTCTAAAATTTCAATTTTTGACCCCCGGGACCCTAAACCCACCAAGCCTACCAAATGCCCTTGAAATTGCCCAAAATTTGCAAAATTGCCTAAATTACCCAAAATCCCTCAAAATTAGTCCTAAACATTTCTCTCCACTCAAATTGATCATCGATAGCCAAATATAACAAAATTTCCAAAAATACCTCCCAATACCCTCCAAATACCTAAAATACCCTTTTAACCCAAAAATTCAAAAAATTCAGAAAATTCCCAAAAAATTCCATAAAATCCCAAATATTCCCAATTTCATTTTTTTCAACTACACGATAAGCCAATTTTGCCAATTTAGCCCACTTTTGCTAAAGGCCCCAATTTAACCTCTTTTTTTTAACCTAAGTGGACCCAATTCCCACCAAACCAACCCAAGTGACCTCAATTTTGATCCAATTCAATTCTAAACTTCAATTCCATATCCCTAATACCAATTTAGACCAAATACATGGCCAATTTGATGAATATTTGGATCCAATTTCAATTTGAAGCCTAAGGCCCAATTTTGGCCCATGACCTAAACCTAACCCAAACCAACCCACTTCAACCCCAATTGGCCCCAAATCTTTTCTAAAACCTTCCTAACATCCCCAAAAACAAAACACTAACTTGATTTGCCCCAAATTTGAACATAAACCGTGACCAAACCTAACCCAAAACAAAAATCCCCTAAATTGGCCTAAACCCAAACCTAACCCAAATAGACCCAAATCCTTAAATCAAAGCCCAACCAAAATTGAAAACACTTTGTAACAATCCTATAAACATTTCCCAACATTAATTTTACATTAAAACCAACATTAGCCCAACCATAGCCCAAGATAGCCCAAGTTAGTCCTTTTTTGCCCATTTTAAACCCATTATCAAAAAAGCCCAATTTAAACCCATTTCAACTCTAAATGACACCAAACCTTTTCCAAATCACTCATGATACATCCCAAAACTAATCCCAACATTTATTTGCCATGATCCTTGACAAAGTTTTTCATCCAAAAGTCCATTTTGAAACATAAAGCCCACTTCCTTAAACCATTTTAAAAGCCCATCCAAAATGATTTCAAAAGGCCCAAAATTAATCCAAAGCCTACATGACACTTTCACCTCATCATCCCTTTGATTTAAATCACTCCCTAAGTTTTAAATTCATCATTAAACTTTTCTAAACTAAACCATGTGCCAAATTACCCCTAATATCCAAAATCCTTAAAACCCATTTCCATGAAATTGACTAAGCTTGGCCCTAAGCCAAATGGAGCCATGGAGCCATGCATAAGCCATATGCAAGCCATGAGGAGCCCTTTCCACCTCACCAACCCATTAATGGCAAAGGAGGGGATTACTTTCTTAAACCTTCACTAAAATTTTTAACCCCATCATTCATGTTAGTTACACTTTAACCAAAATTAGCCACATCACCTTGGATGGGGACTTCACCACCCTTTCCTAGCTGACCCAAGTGATTCTTTTCAGCCCAAAATCAGGTCTTGGGGGGTGCACCTAGCCCAAAAGCATGGGTTGACCAAATTGAACCCAAAATGAGCCTCCACCATTCCATTTCAAATCAGCCCCTTTACACTTGTCCAACTCCAATTGACTTCACCAACCTGATCAGGATGGTGACCTGACCCTGGCCGGCCAGCCACCACAGCCGCCGGAACACCCTATGGCATGTGAGCCAAAATTTTGAATTCTTCCTTGCTGAGCTGTCTCATGGCCAGTGGACACCATGACTATTCTTCTCCTCACTAGAGCAGTGGATCCAAGCCATCAAACCCCCCTGGGAAGCCCTCCACCCACCTCTATTTAAACTCCACCCCCTCTCGACCAAACAAGGTGATGAACCAGAGCTTAACAAAACTCTACCAAAATTGCTCCAGGACCTTCTCCTAACCCAGAGCAATTGATTCCTAGTGTCCCTTTGCCCTAATCCCCATTGATAGAGCTCAATTTCTCAGTCAAAAATCCACCAAAAAACCAGGACATCCCTTGAACCTCCACCAAAATCAAATTAAACTCACCCACACCTGCACAAGGCCAAGAGAAAGAGTTCCCTAGTGATAGCCCCCTCTCTAGGCCACCCAATTGCTCTAGCCTCCAAAGTCTGAAATCGGCCTTAGTCACTTTCATACCTAAGCAATTCCCCAGAGCCAGAGACTTCATCTGGAGCCTCCTTAGGTGCAATCGAAGGTGCCACAACTCTCTGATTGAAGCTTCACTTCTCAGAGATAAGGTATGAACCTCTTCTTTCTCCCAAGTTTCCAGTGATTCTAGATTTTGATTGGCTTAATTTCATAGCATGTAAACCGTATGGATGTGTTCGTCTCCTCAATCCGAATCCATAGAGCATAAGAACACGAAAATCTATTGAGAAACGAGAGAGATCTTAGGGTTTTAGTGTGGATGGCTCACGGGACACACCAGTCGTAGACGATGACCAGGCGCCGTTGGATCGCACGTGTATCGGCTGAACGACTTAGATTGCGTCAGACCAGAAGAAGGAGCGGGACTGCGGGACGCGTGGCGGCTGACTTAGATGGCGGTGTCAAATAGGAGCTCGGCGCATGGTCTTTCGATCCGCCATAGGTTGACGCGGCGCTGACTGGGTTAAGTGGATAAATAGGTTTTTTCTATTTATTTAAATACCTGAAAATTTAAAAAATCATATCTTTGCATAGAAAAATCATAAAAATAAATTAAAAATACCCTCTTGCTCAGTGAATAGAGGAAAATAATGTGGAAAGAAATCAAGTTATTTTGATGAGTGTTTTATTTTTAATTAATTATTCACTCATTTCAGTATTTTAATTCTCCATTTGCATAGAAAATTCACCATGGCATGAGACCATAAGACTTTTGTAGCCTCTGTTCTTGGGAACATTCCCTAAATTTTCCAAGGCCAGAGGCCATCTCTATGGCAAGTTATGTATTTTTCAAGTTTAAGTGTCTGTTTTGGCATTTTAATTCCAATAATTAGCATATTGTTCAATAAATTCTAGGAAAATTTGGGAAAGTATCTTAGGACTAGAGGAACCTAGGAAAGGATGTATTTTGAGTTAATTCATTAAGAATAACCCTACTTAGCCTAAATACTCAAAACTAAATCTTAATTAAGAAAGGTTATCCACACATCAAAATAACCTGAAAATCATTCTCCACTGGTCTTTAGGATCAGAGGAACCTCAAATAAAAATTTGAGATTAATTGGAAGTGATTAGCCCCACTAAATGGATTAATTAAGTCACATGATCAAAATTAAACTTTAAAAATTCATAACTCCAAAAATACATATTTAAAATTCACCAAATTGGTTTTGAGACTTCTCTGATATCAGAGGAGTCTAAGATAATTAAAATTGTAATTTTTCAAAAATCTTTATTTTCCACCTAATTTTAATATTTTAATAATTAAAAATTATAAAAATCATAAAAATAGTAAAATTCACAAAAATGTCAAATTTTGACTCATAATCACTTAGGAACAAACCAAATATTTTTCCCAAGTCTCTAGGTTAAGATATTAAATTTTAAAGCCTTAAGACAATTTCTAATATTAAAAAAATGGATTTTCCAACCTTTTCACTAAATTAATTCTAATAAATCAAAGAAAATTTAGAAAATTATAAAATTTGTTTCTCTGGACTCCTTGAGGTCAGAGAGATTTATAAAAAAAATATAAAATCCATTTTTCAAGTTTAATTTTATTTTATAATTAATTAATACCCCAAAAATCAAAATAATTATAATAAATAAAAAATAATTTGAAAAATCACCAAAATTGGTCCAAGTGGTCCTCTAGTTAGTAGGAACATTCCATAATTTTTCCAAGGATATAAAATTTACCTTGGTCATGTTGTTGAATTTTTATTGAAAACCCTTATTTTTCACAAAAATAAATATATAAATTAAATTAAATTTAGAAAAATCACATTTTCTCCTCTATTGTCTTAATTGACATGTGAGTGAGGTGACATAAAAATTTCAAGTTCATTTGAGCTTAATTTAGTGAGTTATGAAATAGATAAGCCTAAAGGGGCGTAAAGGTAATTAAACAACCTTAACCCTAATTAATACCTTAGGTCTAATCAAGGGGAGGGTAAAATATCTAATATTAATCTTCTTTTGGATGACTGGAGCTTAGAGAATAGAAGGGTAGAAACCCATTAAACACTTTGAAAACATCAAAATGGAACATTAAATAACTAAATCATTTGAATCTCAGAAGAATAACCAAAATTTGGATTATTACAAATAGGGATATGATTTAAGAAGATATTACTTCTTTAATTTAAAAATCCCTAAATGAATCACTTTAATAATATTTAATTTTTTAATTAAATTTAAAGTGATAATTGAAATTAATAAATTAAATAATTAAAAGAAAAGGAGTAACCCTTATTAAATTAAAACTTAAAACAATGAATAATTTGATAATCAAATTGAAATAAATTTAAAACATTAAAAATTAATCCCAAAGATCACATGAAAGCAAATCTAAAAAAAACTTGAAACATCAAAATCAACCTAAAAAATAATTCATAATAAAAAATTAAACCAATTAAACAATTAATCTAAGATATTTTAATTAAATTAAAATTAAATCATTAAAAAAACTAAAATGAATAATCTAAACACCTCTTTCAACCCAAATTAATCTAATATATTGAGATCATTTAAAATGTAAAGATTTAATTAAATCAAAACAACATGAACACTATTCCAAGCTTAAAATTATTAAAATTTCATAACTAAATTAAACTACTTTAAACAATCAATTCCAATTTTAAATTAAGAATTGTTAAAATCTTTAACAAACTAATTTGCCCCTAAAGGCTTTCATTATCATAACCCTTAAATGGAGCATCAAGTGACAAGTCACTTTATTCATCGGATAATCAAATGTCCAAGTTCACTCCGCAAGAAGTAAAACTTAACTAAATTTTTGGTTGATTAATTCACCTGGGTAATGAAATTCATTTGGACTTGGAACAATCCCAGAAGCATTGAAAAGATGTTTAGGACTCATCTTAAGAACATTCTCAATATGATGGGATGTTTTAGAAGAACAATTGAACTTAATTGTTCTTTGGTGAAGAACATCATCCTTAACAAAACACAAGAACCTAGACGTCATAGGAAATGACTAGCAATAGGATTAGGAATTTAGTAGACAACCAGAACCTTACCCTAGCTTTACCTAGGTATTTCTTGCAAATGTATAAATGCCTTAACATGTGTTTTAAGTGCAGCTTGGAATGATAGGAAGACCCTCCAGGTACGCTTTTATTTTATTGTAACTTACTCGATTGCAATTTACTTACTTGTACTGCACTTTACTTTACTTGCATGTTAAACAAGTATGTCACCCTGCATGAAAACTAAAACCTTTATGATAACCACAAAACTGAAACCTAAAACTAAATTAAAATTCATAACAAGATAAAATTCACCGCCACAACATTCAAAATATAAAACAACTCAAAACTTAATCACAAACATAACAACAAAACTACAACTAACTAAATTAAAACGTCTCATTGGATGATCGGGAATACCTCGAATGGTGTAACCTACGTGTTGCTAACAGGATTTCCCACGGTCTAAATGAAAGTGTGGAACTCATTTAGTTGAGTTTAGTAAATTCATCCGGACTAAGTGAATCCGATAAAAATAACGGTGTTGGAATGATGGAACCATGGGATCTTAACCGGTGTTGTTATAATTAACTTTAATATTCCCCTAACAAAATATTAAAAACACCCAGACTTTAAGACTTCTAAAGCAGAACACTTCTCTAATCTCTTGATTTTCACCTTCTAAAACTGAACCTCTGCAATAGTAAGGAGCTCGGAGCACGATGGGCAGCACGACCATCTTCGTCAGCAAAACTTGTGTCTACTTCAGCAAAACCTTTCTTAGAATTAAACAACAAGCCATAGGACTTTCGAGGTAATTTGCCTAGTGCAACATAAATCCTCAACGTTGTCGTTAGGCATTTGCATGATCATATTTTGCAAACTAAGCCCTAACCGGTCTTAGGACTCTGAGGTAGTCGTTTGGTACGACATAAACCCTCACATCTTCCAGGCTATTTGCTTGATCATGTCATACAAATATAAGTCCTAATTAACTAAAATTGGCAAGATTATAATATTAAATAATTCTCTCTAAATTGAAGCCAAACAATAGGATAGTTTGGGAAGTTGCCAAGATTTCTCTTGGATCCTCAACTTCTCCTACTTCTCCTCCATTGGATTCCTAAAATAACTGTTCCAAATTTGATCCATTCCCTATTAAAATTTCCAAAATCCAATTGTTTGAAATCCTTAAACTTTGAAATTCTTGAGAGCAAAACCACTGATCATTATCGAGAGTTTTCTTAAATGAATTCCGTCATTTAAGATGTAATTAACTATAGGGGCTTGCCCTTATATGGAACTTTAAGAACCCAGGTAATATAAACCTTGCTTAATTCCTTTATAATAAGCAGGGGGAACTTGTCGGCTTATAAAATTGGTTCGCAGACCAAACAGATGTCACAAATCTTCTAATTTATTTAACCAAGCCCCATCATCAAACAGTGGGTCTATTTTTCAGGATAGATATACGGTTTGTGGTGCGGTACTCGTTTATATAAACTATTTGGGATGTGAGATCGGTTTAATTTCATATTTTAAAATTTTCAAACTTAGAATTATTTTCAAAATCAAATACTACTTTCTAAATTATATATATATTTAAATTAAATTTAAAATTTAAAATTCGCCGACAATTTCTGTAGGCGACCCTTTTTCTAAAATAAAACACTAACCTAAAAATATGCCGATATAGAGATAATCCGAAATAGTAGCACTCGATGGCAGTCCATAAAAAAATTGATCCTTTCCAGTGTAAATCCTACTCCAACACCTCTGACGAGGAATTTGTAGTCTTCCGCATCCAAAAAGTTAGCATAAAACTTTCACACGACTGGAATAACACCAACAACGGTGAAATAACAGAATCGTTGCCAGTTGTGCGCAACGATCGTGTTCTCGATCATTTCACCGAAATTGTAAAAGCTTCGCTCTGAGATAAATTTTCTAGACGTCACAAATTCATGATATCAAAAATGCGCTGCCGCAGTCGCGAACTTGCTAATGTCAAAATTTTCTCGTGCCTTTCCTCGCTTAGATTTCGGTGTCATCTAAACGTGAAAGAAAAAACAAATAAATTAATGAATCAAAGATTTAAACTCTTTTTAAGCTTAAGAAAAATAAAATGTGTTTAAAAATTCATGGAGAAACATTAAAAATCAAAATTTTTCTCAAAATTACACTTTTTAGCCAAAAATAGGGAAAACAATGGTGAAAATAAAAAATAAAGGGAATAGAGTGTAGATCTGACCTTGAGATGAAGAAATCAAATGATTTATGGCTCAAAATCTTGATGTTTTGACCTTAAAATGGATTTAGAAGGTGGGTTTTTTCAAAAAAGAGAAAGAAGATGAAGCTTAGACGTCAAAAATGGCTAATGGTGGTTTAAATGGTGATTTTCGGGTAAGCAGGCCAAACCGGCGCCTAGGCGCCAGACTCGCCTTTCCAATAAATAACTTTAAAAATTTTATTTTCCACCAAAATTCATAAATTAAACTTCTAATTACTCATATAAGAGTATTGCTTCAGTTTCCATCTTCCAAAATATTTTCCAAAAATTTTAAAAATTAAAAATTAAATCTACCAATTAAACACAAGTTTAAAACAAACTCTTCTAATTCCATTCATGATTTTCAATTTCGGGCTCAATACGATTCAGATAAGTATCATAACATGATTCAAGTTCTAACAAAAATCAAACAACACAATTTTGAAAGTCAATACAATACACGTTGAACATGAAAGCAAACACACAAACAAACACAATCGATTTACTAAATCGATACAACGACACACTAGATAAATCACAATCTCGCCACATCACTATCTAATTCCCATTATCTTGGCAAGGAAAACTTTTCATCCCACTTGGAAAGAATGCTAACGCCCTCAGAAAGTCCTTAGCCTTTTTCTCGTCGATCCAATTGTTCTTCGCATACATCTCCACTTGAGCATTTTGATAAGCCTCTAGATGATCAAATTGATGTTTCGCCTGCCATTCAAGATGTTCAATTTGATGATACATCTCATGAAGGCGATCTATAATGCTTTTAAATTCTGCTTCAAACTTATCTAGACAAGTAGAAATTTTCTCCAAACTTACAGCGATGAAACCAATGAAGTAGGGTTGAGGATCCTTTGAGACCTTGTCTCTAGCATCTTCTCCAAGATTTCTGCTCTCCATTTCTTCAAAAATCATCTCTAATCTCTCAAGAATGGATTGTATGGTTCAAAATAATGATTGCATAGGGATTGGGGACGAAGATAGGGTAATTTATAAGAGAAAATTGTGTGAAAAACTAAAGATTTTCGGTTTTGATACGATCTAGTAACTGTGGCGCTTAGGCGCCAAATCTGGCGCCTAGGCGCTGGACCCATTGACACACAGTTTACTCTGGCGCTTAGGCGCCAAATCTGCCGCCTAGGCACCGGAACCATGTTCGACTCCGTTTTGCCTAACGTCAAATTTCAATGTTTTGTTCTCCAAAATAGGTAATTTAGAATGGTAAGATCAATATAGACTTAGTAATACAAATTATAAGCAATAATAATGAAGGTTAACTTGATCTCTTTTTTACTCATATATGAAGTTGAGTGATCCAATGTCTAACATTTATATATTTCGAGATAATTTTCAGCTTAAGTCAATAAAGACTTGTTAGCATCAAATTTTTTAAAGTAATATAAAATTAAACAAGATTGAGGCATAACCTTACATTAAAAATGTAAAAACACACAAAACAACGAATAACTATGGGTTGCCTCTCACAAAGCGCTTGGTTTAACGTCGTCAGCCCGACCTAATTAAGTTTTTAATCAGATAGACTTAACTCATAAGCCTCTTTATAAATCTTTTTAATATCTCCCAAATAAGGCTTCAGTCTTAATCCATTTACTTTAAAAATTTATCCCGTTTTGGGATCATTAATATCCACAGCTCCATAATGGTAAATTTTTTCAATTATATAGGGTCCTATCCATTTTGATCTTAATTTTCCAGGAAAAAATCTTAAGCAAGTATTAAATAATAATACTTCTTGTCCAGGCTCAAACATTTTTCCTGAAATCTTTTTATCATGTAATATTTTCATTTTCTCTTTATAAATCCTTGCATTTTTATATGATTCATTTCTTATTTCATCCATCTCATTTAATTGCAAAAATCATTTTTCTCCTGCAGTATTCAAATCAAAATTAAACTCCTTTATCGTCCAATAAGCTTTATGTTCAAGTTCAATAGGTAAGTGACAATATTTACCATAAACTAACCGGTAAGGTGACATTCCAATTGGTGTCTTATAAGCTGTTCTATAAGCCCATAATGCAAAATCAAGTCTATCAACCCAATCAGTTCTTTTAGGATTAACAGGCTTCTCTAAAATTCTTTTAATTTTCCTATTTGATACTTCAACAATTCCACTTGTTTGTGGGTGATATGCAGTTGCAATTCTGTGTTTGATTCCAAAATTTTCCAATAATGATTGAATTCTTATATTTCTAAAATGACTACCACCGTCTGTGATAATTACCTTAGGCATTCCAAATCTTGAAAAAAATCATATTCTTTAAAAATTTTGAAACACTTTAGGAATCACAGCTAGGTAAAGCTACAGTTTCAATCCACTTTGAAACGTAATCAACCGCTAATAAAATATAAATCTTTCCAGATGATGGTACAAATCGACCCATAAAGTCTAAACCACATATATCGAAAATTTTATCTTCCAATATATAGTTTAAAGGCATTTCATCATTCTTAGATATATTTCCCATCTTTTGACATCGATCACATGTTTTCACATAATGTCTCACATCTTTAAATAAGGTAGGCCAATAAAATCCTGAATTTAAAATTTTAAATGCAGTTTTATCTACTCCAAAGTGTCCTCCAAATTCGGAATCATGACATTTTTAAATAATAACGATAAGTTTCTTCATAAGGTACGCATCTACGAATTACGTAATCTCTTCCTAATTTAAATAAATGAGGATCTCCCCAAATATAAGATTTAGCATCATTTTTAAAATTCTTAATAAATTTGTTATCCAATCCATAAGGTAAAATATTGCTAACTAAATAGTTAACTATATCTGCATACCAAGGTGTTTGGCATCCTTGAATAACATACAAATGTTCATCAGGAAATTTCTCATTTATATTTTCTTCAGTAATAACATCATTCTTAATTCTGGATAAATGATCAGCAATTTAGTTGTTCGTTCCTTTTCTATCCACTATTTGAAAATCAAATTCTTGTAGAAGTAAAACCCATCTTATCGCCCAGGTTTAGCATCTTTTTTCAACATTAAATATTTAATAGCGGAATGATAAGTATGAACTATGCATTTGGTACCAAGAAGATAAGGTCTAAATTTATCAAAGGCATATACTATAGCTAAAAGCTCTTTCTCAGTAGTAGTGTAATTTCTTTAAGTTTCAGTAAGAGTTTTACTAGCATAATATATAACTTTGAAAATTTTCTCATATTTTTGTCCCAATACAGCTCCAATTGCAAAATCACTTGCATCGCACATTAATTCAAAAGGTTTTTTCCAATTAGGTGCTAATAATTATAGGTACAGTTATTAATTTTTATTTTAGAATATTGAAAGCATTAACACAGTCTTCATTAATTTCAAATTTAGCTTCTTTTTCTAATAAATGAGAAAGTGGTTTAGCAATTTTAGAAAAATCCTTTATATATCTTCTATAAAATCCAACATGACCTAGAAAACTTCTCACATCAGTAACAGTAGTAGGGGGTTGCAATTCAACAATAATTTTTACTTTTGCTTGACCAACTTCCATCCCTTTTTTGAAACTTTATGACCAAGTACAATGCCTTCTGTGACCATAAATTGACATTTTTCCCATTTAAGAACTAAATTTGTTTCTTCACATCTTTTCAGAACTTTGGAAATATTTTCCAAACAAGACTCAAAAGAAGTTCCAAAAACTTAAAAATCCTCAATGAATACTTCAATTCCTTTGTCAATCAAATCACAAAATACTGACATCATATATCTTTGAAATGTTGCAGGTGCATTACATAAACCAAAATTCATTCTTCTAAAGGCAAATGTTCCGTAAGGACTTGTAAATGTTGTTTTCTCTTGGTCCTCAGGAGCGATAAGTAATTGATGATAACCAGAATATCCATCCAGAAAATAGAAATATGAGTGTCCAGCTAATTTGTCAAGCATTTGATCCAAGAAAGGTAAAGGAAAATGATCATTTCTAGTGGCGTCATTTAACTTC
This sequence comes from Papilionanthe hookeriana x Papilionanthe teres, assembly GCA_022702705.1. Lineage (NCBI taxonomy): Eukaryota > Viridiplantae > Streptophyta > Magnoliopsida > Asparagales > Orchidaceae > Papilionanthe > Papilionanthe hookeriana x Papilionanthe teres. The sequence continues at coordinate 1,508,082 of CM040428.1, forward strand.
CGATAATCAATGCAAATTCACCATCCAGTAACTTGTCTTGTAGGAATTAGTTCATTTTTATCATTGACAGTGGCAGTTACTCCACCTTTCTTCGGAACATAATGAATATGACTTACCCATTGGCTATCCAAAATAGGATAAATAATTCCAGCATCTAACCATTTTAAAATTTCTTTTTTAACAACCTCTTTCATGATAGGATTTAATCTTCTTTGCGGTTCAATAGTAGGTTTAAAATTTTCTTCCATTAAAATTCTATGCATACAAATGGAAGGGCTTATTCCTTTTAAATTAGCAATAGTCCAACCAAAAGATTTCTTATAATTCTTTAACACTCCTATTAATTTTTTTTCTTGATCTAAACTTAGCTCAGAAGAAATAATAACAGGTAATGTTAATGAATTTCAAAGAAATGCATACTTTAAATGTGAAGGTAACATTTTTAATTCCAGTTCAGGGGCTTCTTCAATTGAGGGTAAAAGTATATTATTTTGAGTTATGTCTAAAGTTTCCCAGTTATCTTTAATATAATGAGTTTCTTTAAATAATTCCTCTTCTTTTAGTTCTTCATTTTCATCAGTTAAAAATTCAATTTCTTCTTCAAGAATTATTTTACATTTTTCTCGATAGTGATTTTCAATTATAAAATCAAAAATATCTATTTGATAGCATTTTTCTTTATCAGGGTACTTCATCGATTTAAGAACATTGAATTTAATCTCTTGATCATTAACTCTTATAGTTAATTCTCCTTATTGCACATCAATCATAGCTCGTCCGATAGCTAGAAAAGGTCTCCCTAAAATAATTGGTATTTCTTTATCTTCTTCCATATCAACTACAATGAAATCCACAAGGAAGATAAATTTATCTACTTTAACAAGTACATCCTCTATAACTCCTTTAGGGTACGTGATAGATCTATCAGCTAACTAAAGGGTTACAGTGATGGGAGTAATCTCTCCTAAATTCAACCTTCGATAAATAGAAAATGGCATGAAATTAATACTAGCTCCTAAATCACATAAAGCTTTTTCATAAAATTTTTCTCCAATAGCACAAGGTATAGTAAAACTTCCAGGATCTTTAACTTTCTGAGGTAATTTCTTTTGAATTATTGCACTACATTCTTCACTTAATGCAAAAATTTCAAAGGCTTCAAATTTTCTTTTTTTACTTAATATATCCTTCATAAATTTTGCATAAGTTGGCATCTGTTCCAAAGCTTCAGCAAAAGGTATGTTTATAGTATGTTTCCTACAATTTTCAAAGAACTTAGAAAATTGATGATCAAGCTTCTGCTGTTTTAATCTTTGAGGAAAAGGTGGTGGTGGTTTTTCAACTTCCACATTAATAGAAATATTAGTTTGGTCTTGATTAGGAGAAGGAGTTTCTTCAGGTTTTTCAATCTCTTCAACCTCAATCTCTTTTTCAATTCATTCTGCATTCTTTTTTTTAATTCCTTTCCACTTCTAAGTTGTACAGCTTTAACATGTTCATGTTCTTTTCCAGTTTCTTTTGGATTAATTTCAACATTAATAGGAAGTGTTCCTGGAGGTCTATTATTAATTAAATTAACGATTTGTCCCATTTGATACTCAATATTATGAATAGCAGTATTTTGATTTTGTAATTGATTACTCAGTTGTAAAATTAATTCTTCTATTGATAACTTTTTCTGTTGATTATTAAATCCAGGTGGTTTATAATTTGAATTTACTTGATTATTCCAATTTCCAGTTGGATGGGATTGATTATTACCCCATTGTTGTTGTTGATTATTCCAATTAAAATTAGGGTGATTTTTCCATCCAGGATTATAATAATTTGAATACGGATTATTTTTACTAGCAATAGCTTGTAAAGTTTCAATAGTATGAAAATTTTCAATATTAGATGAGTTGTTATGTGATATGTTGATGGCAAAATTATCTAATTTCTTAGATATTGCAGCTACTTGTGAAGCTAAGATAGAAAAAGCTTCGTTATCTTGAATACTTGACATTCTTTTAGGATTAATCCTTTCAGAAGGCCATTGAAAATTATTGTTAGCCATTTCTTCAATTAAAGTATAAGCTTCTTCAAATGATTTAGACATTAAAGAACCTCCAAGATGAACATCAATAATTGAATTTAGTGATCCAATTAAACCATTATAAAATGTTTGAATAATTAACCAATCAGGTAAAGCATGATGAGGACATTTTCTTAATAGTTCTTTAAATCTTTCCCAAGTTTCATAAATTGTCTCCCCGTCAAATTGACTAAATAAAGTAATATCATTTCTTAATTTAGCAGTTTTAGAAGGAGGAAAATATTTAGCAAGGAATTTTTGTGTCATTTCAGCCCATGTTTTAATAGAACCTATTGCTAATGAGTTCAACCACATCTTTGCTTTATCTCTTAAAGAAAAAGGAAAGAGTCTAAGTCTAATAGCATCATCAGAAACATTGTTATATTTAAAGGTAGCACAAAGTTCTAAAAAACTAGCAAGGTGTAAATTTGGATCCTCATTTGATGTTCCTCCAAATTGATTATTTTGAACCATTTGAATGATAGATGGTTTAAGCTCAAAAGAATTAGTATCTACAGTAGGTATTTGAATACTACTATTAAGTTCATCAACTGTAGGGTTAGCATAATCCCTTAATGGTTTGTAAACATTTTGTTCATTAATTTCAATTGGATTTTGTAAATTGTTATGTAAATTAGCCATCTCTTATATTTTTTTAGTTTGCTTTCCTTTTTTAAATCTTTTAATAGTTCTTTCTAATTTAGAATCTAAAGGTAGTAATCCTTCAGATCCAACACTACGCATAAAAAAAATTAGCAAGAAATAAAATCTCTACTTACTAAATTTTATTTCTTAAATATTTTATTATATATATATATATATATATATATATATATATATATATATATATATATATATATATTTGGTATTTTATATTTTTGACAATAAAAGAAAATGAATTAAATAAAATAAAAATATTTAAAATCTAAAAATTTGGCTCCGCTCCTCCCCGACAACGGCGCCAAAAACTTGACCCAACTTTAAATATATGCGTACTAAAAATTCATTCCCCGACAATGGCGCCAAAAACTTGACCCGCAATCCGCTGATGACAAATATAATAATTAATGCTTTTAAATATATGTAATAGATAATTATAGCGGCTAGTGTATACAATTAGAATTTTATCGAAAATATTTTACACACTAGAGGTACTACGCAAGTATACGTATCATATCAAGTAATAGGGCTTTGAAACAAAGACCCCAGTATCGATCCCACGAGGAGTGAGTTATGGATTTTTAAATATTTTAATTTTATTTTTAAGTATTTCTTTTATAGTTATAAATTTGATATTTTAATTTACTAGATGCAATAATAAAGCAGTAATGAAATGATTGATGTAAATAGCAATAAGAAAACAACTTTCTTCCTTTCAATTAATCCAAGATTTTATAAGATAATGATAATATTCGTGGAGAATATAAATTTATGGTATTGTGCCAAATAGAAGCATTCATATTCTTTACCCTTTGATCCAACTGTAAAGAACATTGGCTAGCCTATAGATCAGGTCTGGATGTATTGTTAGTAGAATTAGTTAATCTAGGCTCACACTACTAGATGTTCAAGGGTGGCTATGGTCGGCCCTACTAGTGACACTTTCCTTTTCTATAAACCAAATCACAAGCATTTAGTCTGTCACTCTAAAAACTTATCAATTCTACGCCCATTATATAATATCTTCCTATTTATTTGCACTTCACCTTGAATAGCCCGCACAAGGCCTTCGACTACCCAAGGATTCATGTGATATCTACTAGTTAAGAATTCATCTCCTTCTAGGTATCAAAACTCTTCAACAGATTTTAATAATTTAAATGGCCAATTTAAATAGTTAATTAAGATCTGGTATTAATATCATCACAATGTTTTAAAATATAAATAGTTTTTAATTCTCCAACGAATTTTATATTATCTTATTTATCTTTTTATAATTGAAAGGAGAAAGTAAACTAACTACTCAGAACACATTGAATTTAAGCAACAAAACATGATAATGAAACTTTGAATAAAATTGCAAATACTTATCTCAAGTGTTTCTCCTACTGAACCTCTAAATTCTTCTGACTCCAAAGCAATTAAACTTCAAAAGCACCAACTCTTTAAACTCTCAATACAAACTCTAAATAAAATAACTAACTAATTTATGAAGGATAGTAAAATGTGGCTCAAAAGTATCTCTCTAATTCTCTCTCTAGATGGGGCTCTAGATAGGGGGGCGATTTTTTTTGAAGGAGTACCGTCCTATTTATAGGCACCTCTTCAAATTGTGTCCACATTCAATGAATCTTCTAGAAGGTGTGTCTGGCGCTTAGGAGCCGGACTCTGCTTCCAGTTCTTTGCACCTCTTCACTTTGGATCGCACCTCTTCGCAATTAAATCAAATTCCAAGCATCCAAATGCATTGTATCACATGTCCTATAAACCAGGATGAACTTCCAGTCTTCTAGAAGGTCCAATAACCGCTAACACCGTCAAAATAACCATCCAAAAGTCGTCAAATATCTTGACAGATCCCGTATCGACCTGGTGCTTAGGCGCCGGATTCTGGCGCCTAGCTCCAGACCAATAATTTTGACAATTTTACATTTTGGCTCCATTTTTGCTCCTTTTTGCTCCTTTTTCACTTTTTTTCCTTCTTAAACATTTTTCCATCACCTATATCCAAAAACACAAAAATACCTTTCATTAAAGCATAATATCCTTAAAAATTTGATAAAAATCAAGGCATAAAAATGGGTATTTTTTTCATGGATCAATATGTCTTTCTATGCTTAATATCTTTTACATTTCTCACATGTTTTGAATGAAATTATACTTTTGAGAATAGTTGTTTTTATATCTATCTTGTAGGTGAAGATGTTAGGAACGCACATGACATTGTTTTTATATATAAAATCTATGTTTTGTCATCTTTTCCTCATGAATCTTAAGTAGATTTCTTCGTCTTTCTCCTTTTAATGTGATGTGTTGATATTGTGATATGGATATGATGTGCCGATTTATAATGGAGAATTTGTGATGACCTTTTCACTTCGAATATCATTTATTTTTTGATCTGGCAAATTGAATTGTTAAAACTTGTTGGGAAACATATGTTCCGAATGGATTATGAGTTCAACAATAAAAGTGAATGTCACATTCAATGTCCATGAATGAGAGACGTAGTTCATGGGGATTGAGTGTAAATAAATAGTGAAAAATACTTTGATGGGCGTAGAATTATATATTTCAGAGTGACTGACTGAAATCCTCAATTTGGTCGTAATGTTTGGAAACTGAAGAGAGAGTGAGCCTTCAAGCAAAGGGAAATGGGAGCTCCAGAGTGAGAGCCAGTATCCTCCCAGCCTAACCATGAATTTGGGGACTAAACTTAGGATTAGCCAATGTTCTTTATACGCTGAAATATGGGTAAAGAACTGGAATGCTTCTATTTGGCATAATACATTTGTTTCACTGATCTATGTCACAATAAATGAGGAAGACTCTTTATTACAACTGAACTTTGTTATAAATTTAGTCTTCTGTAAGTTTTACTTGCTAGAGTTTAGAACGTACTTTGGTAAAAATAGTAACTAAAATTGTTTGTCTTTAATTTAAGAATTGAACTTACTTGCATTTGTGCTGTGATTCGATAAATGATTTATGTGCTATGCCATAAACTTAAAGCCTCCCTGTGGGATCGATATCCAAGACTCCACTAGAGCCATGTATTAATTGAGCGATACGTATACTTGCGTTTAATTGTGTGACTCATTATTAAACTAAATCAATATATATATATATATATATATATATATATATATATATATATATATATATATATATATATATATATATATATATATATATATATATATCAAAATCTACAGTTACATTGGAATCATCTGGTTACTTGCTGGCAAGATTGGCAGAATGCTGGGAATACTGCTATTCCACTACTCATTGCATGGTTCATTTGGATGGCTAGAAACAAGGCTACTTTTGATAACACCCCTCAAGATGTTAAAACTATTACTAGTCATTGTCTCTCTTATGTACTTAAGCTAATCAAGTTTAAAAACTTCCCCAACATTTGCTCCCAAAACCTCTCTCCCAGAACCACTTCCCCCAGAATTACTAAAGCTTTTTGGTTTCCCCCAACCAAAACTGGATAAAGGTGAACAACGATGAGCTGCTATAAACTTGCACGGGGTGGCATTGGGGGCATATTCGTAAATCACAAGGGTAAATGTTTACTCATTTTATGGCCCTATTGTTGCTCGTGATGCCTTGGATGCGAGAACTTCAAGTCGTCTATTGGGCATTAAGGCTTGTTGTCCACCTTAACCGGTCTCCTCTCATTGTGGAATGTGATTCTATGGAGCTGGTAACACTTGTATCAACAAACACTACACATAACGAGCAAGCCATCAATCGGACGGTAATTTACGGGCTCATAAGATCAAACTTCTCACTACTAAGGTGCATGTTCGGTTTCGGTTCATTTTTAGGGAAGGGAACAAGCCGCTGATTGGATTGCTAATATGGGAGTTCTCACCTCCAACCTTGCTCTTTCCACCACTCCATCTCCATTTCTCGGACAACTAATTGCCGGAGATCTGCCGGCTATCCCTCATCTCGGGCTGAACAACTAGCTTTGCCTTGCTTGCTCGGTCCTCGTCTCGGCTCCCGCTTTTGAGCCGATCGTCATATGTACTTTGTTATGACCTTGTTTCACTCATGTGGTATCATCTCCTGGAGGTTTTGTCTTGGTAGGGGCTGCCTTTAGATTCTTTTGTTAGTTCCGCAAGCCCTTCTACCATTTTTGTAATTCTTTTGCTTCTCAACATGTAGGGGCCTCCATTGCCCTTTCCTTTAATATATATATATATATATATATATATATATATATATATATATATCAAAATCTGAGTTCATTTATTTTGGCAAATTAAAAAAGTCACACCAAGTTTTTGCGTCGTTGTCGGGGAGGTGAGGTAAAAAATGGTAACTGCTAAAATTTAATTTTGTAGTATTTGAAATCTTATATTTTAATTACAAGTCATAATTGTGTGTGTTTGTTTATTTTAGTGTGTTTATTGTGTTTGTATGTGTAGTATTGGATCTATAAGTTTAGTGCCTCACGATTCTAAATTAGAGCGTACTATTAAAAAATATTTGAAAATAACAAAAATAATCTGCAAATCCTCACAAAATGGCAAACAACTTAAACAATTAAAACGAAAATATACCAAAACCTTTAAGAGATTATGCTAATCCCACAACAGATAAAATTAACTTAACTATCCAAAAACGTGATGTTTCTGCTAATTCATTTGAGCTTAAACTTGCTATTATCCAAATGGTACAAAATAATCAATTTGGAGGAATACCTAATGAAGATCCTAACTTACATCTCGCTAGTTTTCTAGAACTATGTGCTACTTTTAAATTTGATGGAGTGTCGAACAATGATGTTAGGCTTAGACTTTTTCCTTTTTCATTAAAGGATAAGGCTAAGGCGTAGTTAAATTCGTTAGCACCTGGATCTATTAGAACTTGGGGAAAGCTTTCACAAAAGTTTCTGTCAAAATATTTCCTTGCTAAGCTGAGGAATGATATCACATCTTTTAGTCAGTTTGATGGAGAATTCATATATGAAGCTTGGGAAAGATTTAAAGATCTTCTGAGAAAGTATTCACATCATGCTTTACCAGAATGGTTAATAATTCAAACATTTTATAACAGATTACTAGGATCTTTGAGATCAATTATTAATGCTGCTACTAGTGGATAATTAATGTCTAAACCTTTTGATGAAGCATATTCGTTAATTGAAGAGATGGCTACTAATAATTTTCAATGGCCCTCTGAGTGGGTAAATCCTAAGAGAGTAGCTAGTATTCAAGATTTTGATTCGATAACTATGATAGTTGATGTGATGCGACTTTATTTATGCCTTAAAATACAAAAATTTGATACCACTTTTTAAAATATTTAATTCCTGGCAAATGGCCTCAAAAACTTGATGCGCGAGGTTTACTTTTATTAATTTATATTTAGATTTTATAATAATTATTGTAAAACACACAATTTTAAATGCAAGTATACGTATCATTCAAGTAATACAGGGCTCTAGTGGAGTCCTAGTTATCGATCCCACAGAGATAGTAAATCTCTAAAAAGTAAGAAATGTAAGACATATTTTGGAATTTTCAAATTAAGTGCAATTTATATACTCTTATATATATATAGACATATATTAATATGTTTTCAAATTTGATTTACTAACAATTTTTACTATAAGCAAATAAGCAGTAAGAAGTAATAAAGTAAAGTAAGCAGTAATTAAAATTTAATACAAGCATAAAAATGACTTTCTCCTTTTCAACTAATCCAAGATTTATGGAATAATTATCTTTAGTAGGGAATTTTGATTATGCTATTGTACCAAATAGAAGCATTCATATTCTTTAACCTTTGGTCCAGGTGCAAAGAACATTGACTAATCTATAGATCGGCTCATGATATTTTATTAGTAGAATGGGTTAATCTTGGCTCACACTACTAGATGTCCAAGGGTGGCTATAATCGGCCCTACCAGTGACCCGTTACCTTTCTATATACCAAATTATTAGAATTTAGTCTATCACTCTAAGAACAATTAATTTTACACCCAATAAAAAATATATTCCTATTTATTTATACTTCATCTTAAATAATCTGTGTATAGCCTGTGATTACCTAAGGATTTATGTGATATCAACAAGTTAAAAATTTATCTCCGGATAGGTCTCAAAATTCTTCAACAGGTTTTTACAATTTAAATGACCAATTTAAAAAGTAAACTAAGATCAGGTATTAATATCATCAAAATGTTCTAAAATATTTTAAATTTAATTCTCTACAAAATTTAATTAATTTATAATATTTCATAGTTGAAAGGAGAAAGATAACTAACTACTCAGAACACATTGAAATAACATAACAAAACATATTTATAAAACTTTGAACCAAAGTACAAATACTTATCTGATGTATTCCTTCAAGTGATCCGCTGACTTCTACTGACTCCAAAGTAATGATGAAAGACTCCAACAGCAATAACACACAATAAATACTCAAAATAAACTCACTAGATACAAAGTAAAGTGGCACCCTAAGTATTGAAGAGACTAAATAAAACTAAAGAGGGGAGTGAATATGTTAAAATTGGTATGTGTACTAAAAGGGGGGTTGGTGCCATTTTTTCTGTAGAATGGGCTCCTATTTATAGAGCTCTGAATTTGACCAGGGGTTTCTTAAGACACCTCTTAAAAATTAGTCCAAATTCAATGTATCATCTAGAAGGTAACTGTCATGCCTCGGCGCCGGGATCTAGCGTCTAGGCGCCGGACTTCGTAACCAGGTCTTTCGCACCTGTTCACTTTGGATCGCACCTCTTCGCGATCCAGACTGTTTCCTTATGTCCAAAAACATTATATCACATGTCTTATATATTAGGAGTAACTTCCAGCCTTCTAGAAGCTCCAATAACCGCTTAACACTGTCAAAATAACTACCCAAACTCGTTAAAAATCTTGACAGCGTCTGTATCAAACTGGCGCTTAAGCGCCAGATTCTGGTACCTAGGCGCTAGGCCAATAATTCCAATATTTTGCTCCATAAGCTCCATTTTTGCTCGTTTTTGCTCCTTTTTCTTTCTTTTTCTTTCTTGGACTGTTTTTTAATCATCTACATCCAAAAACATGAAAATACCTTTCATTAAAGCATAATATCCTTAAAAATTGAATAATAAATCAGGCATAAAAATGGGTATTTTTAGGTAGATCAAATTCCCCCAAACTTAAACGTTACTTGTCCTCAAGTAACCCTTTTAATTAGATAAAATAGATAACTTTTTGGAATGAAGTTAAAATATTTAAGATTCCTTATAATTTTTGTTTTATAAATGCTTTAGTAAATCATTAACCAAATTTCACTAATTAAGTTTAATTTTAAGAATTAAAGAACATTTAACTACCAAATCATAAGACTTACAATTTTTCATTATTTCAAGAATAATTGCAGTTCATCATCTTAAGGTCACATAAAATATTTACAAGAAAAAGATTTTCATGAAATATTTTTCTAGTAAAAATATTTGTACATAGAAATTAAGTTAAAAATGTAATCAGTTTTCTTACTATACGATAATTCAAGTGAAGCCAATTTTTGATTAGACATTTCCTCAAGCTTCTCCTCACTTTCTTTTCTTTCTTTTTTTTTATGGATTGCATTTTAATCCCCCCCTTTTTCTTAAGTGAGGATTACTATTTTTGGATAGCCTGTTAATGATTTTGAACTTCACTATCCTTAACTTATTTTCAAAAACTTATACATTATTACTTAATAAATATGACTTTAATAATTTATTATTTTTCAAAACTTATTTCAATCTTTTCTTTTTCAAGCAATAATCTTGATTCCTTAGTATTTAAAAAATATAATTCTCTTTACTATAAATAGAATATTTTTGATCTTATTATTATTTAAGCTAAATAATTATATTCTTAAAATCAATCTAAATTTTTGAAAATTTAGTTAAGTTTACTAAATTATTTATAAATTCAAAAATTTTGGTAATTTTAAACAAATTTTTCATTCCTTATGTTATGTTATTATATTTTAAAAGAAAATATTAGTTCTTTAAGGACGAATAATATTTAAATTTGTTAAATGTTTTCCCTTCCCCCAATCTTCAGCTTTAATATAAATATGAATCATGGAATTTTCTAAAGCATGAGAGAAAGAAATAAATAGGAATTAATCTAAGTACAACAATGATGTAGTAAGGAAAAACTAACTTCTACTTCTACACATGCTTCAAAATGAATATAACAGAAATGATTAAGCATATATAGAAAAGTTTTGTAGAGCAAAAGTTACTTTCTAAAAGAAAAATATTTTTTTTTTGTTTTTTTTAATTTTCGAACATGCAAATTTACTAACTATTCCTGAACACTAAACAATAGGCTGAAACAGAAATAAAAATGTATAAACATTCATTTTTAATTCGGTCTTCAACACACATCAGATAATCTAAAAACAATTTTAACATAAAGAGTTCACATAAACACAAACAAATAACATCACACTTAACATCACAAGTAACAAGAAACACACTAAAAATAGAATCAACAATCTCCTGAGGTAAGTCAAGCTACTAATCACTATTTGTAGCTTCATCATCTTCATCACCAAAAGAAAACTCCATATCCTTTGGATCAACATATGGTGAAAATCTGAGACAAGTAGGGAACTGAACATCGTGCTCACCCTTCAGAAATCTCACTAAAGACTTGGAATATTCAACATCGTAATCACTCTTTCATTGTGTATACTCAGAAAGATGATCGATCTTCTTATCTATAGTATTTACTCTATAATGAGTTAAGAATAACTCATTCTACTACTCTATAAACTATCATGCATGGTTTCCCAAAAAGTAGAAGGTGGTTCAGCAGAAGTAGATGGTCTAAAAGTAGAAGCTCTACCTAAAGTAGGTAATGAACCAGAAGGTGTAGTAGAACTCTTACCTGGAAGTCGATCCTAGATACTGACGCTTTCTCTTCCTATAGGCTTTGTCGCCTTGAGCTTTTCCTTAAAAAGCTCAGCAACTACTCCAACACTTTGACATAGAGAATAGATCAGAGATGGAAACCAAGTCCAATAGAAGTGCTAGAACGAGCAGTAGCCTCTACAGAATCATAAATAATGCTCCCTACATCAATAGGCTTCCTCTCTTGAATGCAGTAGTTGAGAATAGCTCTATCTTTGGTAACCTCACTCAGATGATTGGATGGAAGGAGATGAGCAAAAATAAACTAGTGCCATGCCTTTGAAACACTATTAAGCTTAAAAGATGAAAATTTTACCCTTTTTCCTTTCCGAATCTTCCAGGCTCCAGTACTATCAGTCAAGTAGGCAATGATCATATCCAAATCTCCCTCAGATGGAGAAAATTCAGAGTAATAACACTCTATGTTTGGCGGTAGGCCATAGAAAATATTGATGCGTTCATGAGTTAATCCTACTCCAAATCCTCGAAAAAAAATCTCGTATTCTTCAGCATCCACAAAATTAGCATAAAACTCTCTAACAACGGCAACAACAGTGAAATAGCAGAATTGTTGCCAGTTAAGCGCAACGATTGTCTCCTCTATTCTTTCTCTAGGATTATAAAAACTTCGCTCTGAGATATATTTCCGAGTCGTAGCAAAATCATTGTATCTGTAGTGTGCAGTAGTAGTGACGAACTTGCTACGATCAAACTTTTCTCGTTCCTTTCTTCGCTTAGATTTGGGTGTCATCTAAACATGAAAGAAAAATGCAAAATAAATTCAATGGATCTAGGAAAATAAACTAATTTAAGCTTTTCAAACTTGAATGAGCTTAAAAATTCATGGATTTAACCATAAAAATCAAAATTTTTCTCAAATTTTTGGTTTTTCTCAATGAGAGCAATATTCATGGTGAAAATAAAAAATAATGAGTTTAGAATGTAGATCTTACATTGGGATGAAGAAACCGGGTGATTTCAAGCTCAAAAACTTGAAAATCCAACTTTAAATGGGATCTATAGGGGGTATTTTGCTAAAAATAGTCGAGAAGGAAGCTTAGGTGTCAAAACGGTGTGGGGGTGTTTAAGAAGATGAGTTTTCGAGTTCAGGCTGAACCGGCGCCTAGGCACCAAATTCTGGCGCCTAGGCGCCAAACTCGCATTTTCAAAAATTTGATTTAAATTAAATATTTTCCACCAACTCTTATCAAATTTGACTCCTAATTACTCTTATGAGAGTATTAATTCAATTTATATCCTCCAAATATTTTCACAATCAATTTAAAATGAAAGTATAGATCAACAAAAATGTATCCAAATTCTATAATTCCAATCCATAGCTTCCATTCTAAATTCAATAAATTTCAGTACAAGACTGTATCAAGGTTCATAGTTTTATAAATAACACAAACAACAACATATTCAAAGCAAAAATTCAAATCTAACAACACACATTGAACAATTAAGAAAACACACAAATTCGATATTTAACACACTAACACAAGACTCGATCACACCTAACACACATATACGATCTATTTAACACCGATCTTCAATTACCATCTCTTTCGCAATGAAGTTCGCTAGGACCGAAGGGATAGAACACCAACGCCCTTGGAAATTCCAAAGCCGTCTTTTCATCAATCAACTTGTTCTTCATGTACATTTCTACTTGAGCATCATGATAGGCCGCCATATGATTTGATTGAAGTTTGGTTTGCCATTCCAAGTGTTCGTATTGGTGTTACATCTCATGGAGACGATTACCAATCTTTTAAAGTTCTGCTTCAATCTTATCCAATCGACTAAACATTTTCTCCATACTAACATCAATAAAACAATTAAAATAAGGCTGAGGATCTTTAGGAGATTTGTCTCTTACATCATTTCCATGATTTCCTCTATCCATTACCTCCAAATCATTCTTAACTCCTCCAAAATGGATTGCTCTGGTCGAAATAATGTTTCTATGGGATTGGGGACGAAGAATAGGCTATATATAAAAAGATTTCGTGTGAAAAAATTGAAGAATTTCAGTTTTTCCACGATCTGTAACCGTGGCGCTTAGGCGTCGGAATCTGGCGCCTAGGCGCCAGATCATCGATATGTAGGCCATTCTGGTGCTTAGGCATCAAATTTTGGCACCTAGCACCGGAACTTCGATCAACTCTGATTCTCCTATCGTTAAATTTTGTAAGTTTTGGTCGTAAAAATAGGTCTAACAAATGGGTATGATCAACACACAAATATAATTACAAAAAATTAAAATCACAAACAATCACAAACGAAGGTTAACTTGATCTCCTTTTTACTCACATTTGACATGGAGTGGTCCAAGTCCAAATTCTATATGCTTCAAGAAAATCTTTAGCTTAAGCAAATAAAGACTTGTTATCCTTCTATTTCCAGAAGTTATATAAAAATTTAGTCAAAACCAAGGCATAACCTTGCAACAATAATTAAACTCATACTAATAAATATGGGTTGCCTCCCATAAAGCACTTGGTATAACGTCGCCAGCCCGACCTAATTATTTGAATTAATCAGGTAGACTAAGCTCATAAGCCCCTTAGTAATTTATTTTTATTTCTCCCATATAAGGCTTTAGTCTTAATACGTTAATTTTAAATACTTTTCCAGTTTTTGGATCTTTAATGTCCACAGCTCCATAAGGGTATACTCTCTCAAATATAAATGATCCCATCCATTTAGATTTTAATTTTCTAGGAAAAAGTTTTAAACAAGCATTAAATAATAATACTTCTTGTCCAGGCTCGAATATTTTCCTTGAAATCATTTTGTCATGCAATTTCTTTATTCTTTCGTTATAAATTCTTGCATTTTCATAAGACTCATTTCTTATCTCTTCCATTTCATTCAGTTGTAATAATCATTTTTCTTCTGCAGTATTCAAATTATAATTGAACTCTTTATCACCCAATAAGTTTTATGTTCAAGTTCAACAGGTAAGTGACAATGTTTACCATAAATTAACCGATAAGGTGACATTTCGATAGGTGTCTTATATGTTGTTCTATAGGCCCATAATGCAGAATCAAGTCTATCAACCCAGTCAGTTCTTTTAGGATTAACAGTCTTTTCTAATATTCTTTTAATTTATGTGTTTGACACTTCAGCAATTCCACTTGTTTGAGGATGATAAGCAGTTGCAATTCTATGTTTAATTCCGATTTTTTCCAACAATGATTGAATTCTTATAATTCTGAAACAACTTCCTCCATCTGTGATAATTATCCTGGGCATTCCAAATCTTGTAAAAATCATCTCCTTTAAAAATTTTGGAACACTATTGGAATCACTATTAGGTAAAGCTACAGCTTCAATCCACTTTGAAACATAATCAACTGCTAATAAAATATAAATTTTTCCAGATGATGGTACGACAGGTCCCATAAAGTCTAAACCCCATACATCAAAAATTTCTATTTCTAATATAAAGTTTAGAGGCATTTCATCTTTTCAAGATTTATTTCTCATTCTTTGACATCGATCAAAAGTTTTCACATAATGTACAACATCTTTAAATAAAGTTTGCCAATGAAATCCATAATTTAAAATTTTAAATACAGTTTGATCAACTCCAAAGTGTCCTCCAAATTCAGAATCGTGACATTTTTGAATAATTGCAAAAGTTTCATTATAAGGTACACAATTCGAATCACAGTATCTCTTCCTATTTTAAATAAATGAGGATCTTCCCAAATATATGATTTACAATCATTCTTGAATTTCTTAATGTATTTACTATTCATCCCATAAGGTAAAATATTGCTAACCAAGTAGTTAACTATATCTGTATACCAAGGCATTTGTAATCCTTGAATGACATATAATTGTTCATCCGAGAATTTCTCATTTATATTTCTTCATAAATCTTCTCATTTTTATTTTTGATTCTTGATAAATGATAAGCAATTTGGTTGTCAATTCCTTTTATGTTTACAATTTCAAAATCAAATTCTTGTAAGAGTAAAACCCATCTGATCAATCTAGTTTAAGCATCCTTTTTAGATATTAAATACTTAATAGCAGAATGATTAGTATGTACTATACATTTTGTTCCAAGAAGATATGGTCTAAATTTATCAAAGGCATATACTATTGCTAAAAGTTCTTTTTCAGTAGTAGTATAATTTATTTGAGTTTCATTAAGAGTTTTACTAGCATAATATATAACTTGGAAAATTTTCTCATATTTTTGTTCTAATACTGCTCCGATTGCAAAATCACTTGCATCACACATTAATTCAGAAGGTTTATTCCGATCAGGTGCAACAATGACAGATGCAGTGATTAATTTTTCATTTAGAATATTGAACGCATTCAGACATTCTTCATTAAATTCAAATTTAGCTTCTTTTTCTAATAAATGGCAAAGTGGTTTAGCAAATTTAGAAAAACTCTTTATATATCTCCTATAAAATCCAGCATGATCTAGAAAACTTCTCACATCAGTAACGGTAGTAGGTGGTTGAAGTTCATCAATAATTTTCACTTTTGTCTGATCAACTTCCATCCCTATTTGTGAAACTTTATGTCCAAGTACAATTCCTTCCGTTACCATAAACTGACATTTTTCCCAGTTTAGAACTAAATTTGTTTCTTCACATCTCTTCAAATCTCTAGTTATATTTTCCAAGCAAGATTTAAAAGAAGTTCCAAAAACTGATAAATAATCCATAAATACTTCAATTGCTTTATCAAACAAATCACAGAATATTGACATCATACATCTTTGAAAAGTTGCAAGTGCATTGCATAAACTGAAAAGCATTCTTCTAAAGGCAAATGTTCCGTAAGGACTTGTAAATGTTGTCTTTTCTTGATCCTCAAGAGCAATGGGTAATTGATGATAACCAGAATATCCATCCAAAAAACAGAAATATGAGTGTCCAGCTATTTTATCCAGCATTTGATCCAAGAAAAGTAAAGAAAAATGATCCTTTCTACTGACGTTGTTTAATTTTCGATAGTCAATGCAATTACGCCATCCAATAACTTGTCTTGTTGGGATTAATTCATTTTATTCATTAACAATGATAGTTACTCCCCTTTCTTCGGAACATAATGAACAGGACTCACCCATTGGCTATCCGAAAAAGGATAAATAATTCTAGCATCTAACCATTTCAAAATCTCATTCTTGAAAACCTCTTTCATAATTGGATGTTGACCTCATTTTTGATGAGGTCTTCTCTTCTTCTCTTTAGTACTTAGGATCTAGCCTTAGGCTTTTCCTTTGACTATCTTAGAGGACTAGAATTGGGATCCACCATCTAGAATTTCAAACCACTTCTTAACTCCCTGCAAACTCTACAAACTTGATCGTAGACCCCTAATCACCTAGAGGGTTGAAATCGAGTGTGGAAGTTTAAAGGATGAGTTCCTATAGGACTCTTTGGCCTTAGGACCGTCACTGGCGGCTCTGGTGCTAGTGAAGGGGCTGACTTACACACACACTACACTCATACACTACACTTCCATACACCTCCTAAAACCACACTTATACCTAACTTGACCTCCCGACTCATGTAAGTGATTCACATGGATGGTCCTTAACCCCTAAGCCCTTGGTAAGAGGGTTAGGAACAACATAGTGAATGCCTCAAATGAGTCCCTTCATGGCTCATATGGGCTTGATGTGGCTTCATGGCTCAACCAAAATGATTTTATTCCACTTATATTCACCCGATCTTCAATTTTCCAAATTTTCGATTTTTGACCCCAGGGACCCTACACACGTCTAACCTACCCAAAACCCTTGAAACCACCCAAAATTTGCAAAATCACATAAATTACCCAAAATTCCTCAAGACCAATCCTAAACATTTCCTCCCCACTCAAATTGATCATCCATAACCAAAAATACCAAAAATTCCAAAAATACCTCCCAATACCCTCCAAATACCCAAAATACCCCTCTTAGCCAAAAAATCCAAAAATTCAGAAAATTCCCATAAAATTCCAGAAAATCCCAAATATTCCCAATTTCATTTTGTTCAACTACACCATGGGCCAATTTTGTCAGTTTACCCCACTTTTATCAAAACCCCCGATTTGACCCATTTTAACCCAAAGTGAACCCGATGTCGAACCTAACCTACCCAATTGACCCAAATTCTGGTCCAATTCAATTCTAAACTTCAATTTAACATCCCCAACACCAATCTAGACCAAATCCAAGCCCAATTTGATTGGCATTGGGATCCAATTTCACTTTTGGCCTTAAAGCCCGATTTGGACCCATGACCCAAATTTAGCCCAAACTCACCCAATTCAACTCCAATTAACCCCAAATCTTTTCTAAACCCTCCTTAACATCCCCATAAACAAAACACTAACATGATTTGCCCAAAATTTAGACCCAAACCTCACTCAAATTCAACCCAATTCAAACCCAGAACCACCTTAAATCTATTTCAAATTACTCATGAAACATCCACTAAACCAAAACCAACAATTATTTGGCCGACCTTTTACAAAAATTCTCATCCATGAACACATTCTTAAACTTAAAAGCCCACTTCCCTTAAACCTTCCTAAAAGCCCATTTCCTTCAAAATTCAAAAGCCCAAATCATCCTAAAAGCCCACATGACATTTCCCCTCATCATACTTTCAATTAAACTCAATACATAAGTCCTAAAATCATCATTAAGCCATTCCAAATCAAGCTCCATGAAAATTCTCCAGCAAAATACCAAAATTCCTAAATTCTATTTCCATGAAATTGACTAAACTTTTCCCAAGCCAAATGGAGCCAAATGCGAAGCCATGAACAAAGCCACATGAAGCCATGGAAGGTTTGACATGTGATCGAAGCCATTAATGGCAAAAGGAGGAGCCTCTTTTAAGCCCCTTTAAAAAGGTTTTAACCCTTTTAATGCTTCACCTTAATCCATGATTAATCAAAATATTCATGGATGGTGACCTCTCCACCCTTTTCTAGGCTGATTCACTGATCCTCCCTCGGCCCAAATCGACCATAGGGAGGTGAACCAAGCCCATTTTCAATGGGTTGACCAAACCAAGTGCAAAAGAAGCCACCTCCCCATGCCATTTTGATCCAACCACTTTACACATGTAAGGCTTCAATTGAATTCACTAACTTCGACCCCGACCTCCACGGCCTTGAGGGTGACCCTTGCCTGTAGGCCGACCACTCGGGCCGCCGGAAAACGCCATGGCCGAGACATGGGGAGGAGCCGAACCTTGGAATTCCACCTTCGTCGAGGCTGCGCCATGCCCGATGGCCACCATAGCTGTTCTTCCCATGCCAGGAGCGGTCGATCCCAACCCTTGGCCATCCACGTGAGGCTCTCCAGGCCACCTCTATTCAAGCCAGACCCCTCGCGGCCATGGAAGAGAGTTGCACAAACCTTGCCGAAACTGCTGCAAAATTGTTCCAAACCACTACTCCATACTTAGAGAAGTTGATCCCGAGTGTCGATTTTCCCTAATCCCCATCGACGGAATCCGATTTCTCGGCCGAAATTTCACCCAAAACCGGGACACCTCCTCGCGGTGAGCCGATCCCCAAATTGATTGGTCCTACACCTTCACTTGGACCGAGGGAAGAAGTTTCCACCGAAAGCCCCATCTCCGAGGCCACCCGGTTGCTCCGGCCTCCAAGCTTTGTGATCGGGCGTGGTCACTTTCATAGCTAGACAATTCACCGAGCCGAGGACTTCATGCGGAGCTTACTTGGACCCGATCGAAGGTGACACGACTCTCGGATCGAAGCTTCACTTCTCCGAGCAGAGGTATGAACTCATTCTTCTTCCCGAGCTTACGGAGACTCTCTATTTCATTTGAATAAATTTAAATGCATGTTTACCGTATGGATGTGTTCGTCTCTTCGAGACGCATCCATAGAGCATAAGAACACGAAAATCCATTGAGAATCGAGTGAGTTCTTAGGGTTAGAGTGTGGACGGTCACGGGATCGCACCGGTCGTAGACGATGACCGAGAACCGTCGGATCGCGCGTGTATCGGATGGACGGCTTGGATTGCGTCGGACCGGCGGATGGTGCGTGAACCGCGGGGCCCCGGGCAGCCGAGTCAGATGGCGGCGTCGAATGGGAGTGCGCCGCGTGGTCGTTCGGAGATGCCGAGGATGACAGGGTGCCGCGTGGATAAGTAGAAAATTAGGTTTTTTTTTCTGATTTATTTAAATACCAGAACTTCAAAAATCCATATCTTTGTGTAGAAAAATCACAAAAATAAAATAAAAATACCCTCTTGCTCAGGGAACAGAGGAGAATAATGTGGAAAAGAAATTAATTAATTTTGTCTAGTATTTTATTTTTAATTAATTATTTACTCCTGCATTGTTTTAATTCTCCATGCATTCATACAATTCACCATGGCATGAGACCATAGGGCTTTTGAAGCCTCTGAACTTGGGAACATTCCCTGAATTTTCCAAGGTCAGAGGCCATCCTTATGAAAAGTTATTGATTTTTCAAATGCATGTGGCTGTTTTGAGTATTTTAATTCCAAAAATTAGCATGTTGTGAAATAAATTCTAGGAAAATTTGGTGATGTTCCTTATGACCAGAGAACCCTAGGAAAAATAGGGCTTGAGTTAATTCACTCAAAATAACCCTAATTGGCTTAAACACCCAAAATAGACCCCTAATTAATTAGAGCTAACCACACATCAAATTGACTTGAAATCAATTCTCCACTGACCTTTAGGATCAGAGGAACCCACCATAAAAATTTGAAGTCAATTGGACTTGGTTAGCCCTACTAAATGGGTTGATTAAGCCATTTATTCATTTTAAACTTTAAAAATTCATAACTTTCAAAATACCTTTTAAAAATTCACCAAATTGGTTTTGGAGCCTCTCTGATATCAGGGGAATTTAAGAAAATTAAAATTTCAATTTTCTAAAAAAGTTAATTTTTTAGTATTATTTTAATATTTTAATAATTAAAAAATAATAAAAATCACAAAAATAATAAAATTCACCAAAATGTCATATTTTGAAATTTAATCACTTAGGAATAAACCCCATATTTTTCTCAGGTCTATTTCATGAGATATTAAATTTTAAAGCCCTAGGGTAATTTTAAAATTAAAAAATGTATCTTTCTAGCATTTTCACTAAAATAATTATAATGAATCAAAGAAAAATCAGAAAATTGTAAAATTTGGTTCTCTGGAATCCTTGATATCAGATTAAAAAATTATAAAATTCATTTTTCAACTTATATTCTATTTTTAAATTAATTAATACTCCATAGCTTAAAATAATTCTAATAAATAAAATATAATTCAAAAAATCACAAAAATTGGTCCAAGTGGTCCTCTGGTCATTAGGAATGTCCCATAATTTTCTTAAGGACAGAAACTTTCCCTTGGTCATATTATTAAATTTTCCTTGGAAATCCTTATTTTCCACCAAAAATAATTATATAAATAAATTAAATACAGAAAAAGTCACATTTTCTCCTCTAATGTCTTTATTGACATATGAGTGAAGTAACATAAAAATTTCAAGTTCATTTGAGCTCAATTTAGTGAGTTATGAAATTATTAGGCTTGAAGGGCAAAATGGTAATTAAAATTTTAACCCTTAATTAAAACTTTAGGCTTAATAAAATTAATAAGTAAAATATTTGATTTTAATCTGATTTGGATGATTGAAATTTAGATAATTAAAGGGTAGAAACCTACTAAACAATTTAAAATAATTGAAATAAACCTTAATTAAATAATTAGTTAAATTTGGAAGAATAATAAAATTGGAATTATTAAAATAGGGATATTATTAGGAGGAGATTTATTCTTTAATTTAAAAATCCCTAAATTAATCATCCCAATAATATTTAATTCCTAATTAAAATGATAATCCAAGTTTAAGATTTAAAATGCTAAAAGACTTAATCATTAAATTAAATTAAAGTTAAATTATTTAAAACAAATTCCTTTAAAATTAAAAATTAAATTAAAAATTAAGAATTAAATTAAGCTAAATTAAATTAAATTAAATTAAATTAAATTAAGTTAAATTAAATTAAATTAAATTAAATTAAATTAAATTAAATTAAATTAAATTAAATTATATTATATTATTTTAAATTAAATTAAATTAATTTAAATTAAACCACATTAAATTAAATTAAGTTAAATTAAATTAAATTAAATTAAATATAAAGACATGAAGAATTCAAAAATAAATCTAAAATAACTTGAACACTATTCCAAACTTAAATCATTAATTTGAAC
Source organism: Papilionanthe hookeriana x Papilionanthe teres (assembly GCA_022702705.1). NCBI lineage: Eukaryota > Viridiplantae > Streptophyta > Magnoliopsida > Asparagales > Orchidaceae > Papilionanthe > Papilionanthe hookeriana x Papilionanthe teres. Next base: position 1,530,001 of record CM040428.1, read on the forward strand.
TTAAATTTGAATCACAAATTATTAAATATCATTTTGCCCTTAGGAGCTTTTACTATTATAACTCCTAAATGGAGTATCAAGTGAAATGACACTTCACTCATAAGGATATTCAAACATCCTAATTCACGAGCAAGAAATAAAACTTAACTCGAAACACCACTGGATAATTAATTCACTTGAGCAATAGAATTCATTTGGACTTAGGACAATTCCGAAATATTGAAAAGAAGTTTAAGATTCGTCTTAAACACTTCCTCAATATGATGGAATGTCCTTAAGAACAAATTGAGCTTAGTTGTTCTTTGGTGAAGAAAATCATCCTTAAAACCAAAATTGAAGACCTAGACGTCGTAGGAGATGACTAGCTATAGGATTAGGAACTTGGTAGAAAACCATAACCTTTCCCTTAGCTTTACTTAGGAACTTACTTTAAATGCTTAAATATTATAAGCTGTGTTTTAAGTGCGGCTTGGGATGACGGGAAGACCCTCCGGGTACGCTTTTATTTTATTGCGATTTACTCTATTGCAACTTATTTAATCGCATCGCACTTACTTTTCTTGCATGATAAACAACGGTTGCATGAAAACCTACACCTTTAGGACAGAAACCAAAACTGAAACCCATAACTAAATTAAAAGAAACTACAAGATAAAATTCACCGCCACAACATTCAAAATATAAAACAACTCAAAATTTAATCACAAACAGAACAACAAAACTACAAATACATAAATTAAAACGTCTCATTGAATGATCGGGAATACCTCGGATGATGTAACCCACGTGTTGCTAACAGGATTTCCCACGGTCTAAATGAAAGTGCGGAACTCATTTAGTTGAGTTTAGCAAATTCATACGTACCAAGTGAATTCGATGAAAATAACGGTGCTGGGATGACGGAACAGTGGGATCTTAATCGGTTCGTTTAATCAACTTTAAAACTTGTTTTAATTAAAATATTAAAGACACATGGAAATGAAGACTTTCTCTAAAACCAAACACTTCTCTCATCTCCCGATTTATGACTTCTAAAACTAAACCTCTGCAACAACAAGGAGCTCGGAGCATGGTGGGCGGCACGACCATCGTCGTCGGCAAAACCGAAATCTACATCGGCAAAACTTTCTTAGAATTAAATAACCAAGCCATAGGACTTCGAGGTAGTTTGCCCAGGGCAACATAAATCCTCAACTCTTCGTTAGGCATTTGCATGATCATATCATGTAAATTAAGCCCTAACCGGTCTTAGGATTTCCGAGGTAGTCGTCCGATACGATATAAACCCTCACATCTTCGAGGCTATTTGTATGATTTTATCATACGAATATAAGTCCTAACTAATTAAAATTGGCTGGATCAAAATACTAAATAAACATTAGGACCTTCCTAAATTCAAGCCAAACAATAGGATAGTCGGGAAATTACCAAAGTTCGCTTTGGATCTGTGATTTCTCCTACCCTTCTTCCTTTGGACTCCTAAAATAAAATGTTCCAAATTTGATTCATCCACTATTGAAATTCAAAAATTCAATCCCTTGAAAACTTAAACTTTGAAATTCTTGAGAGCGAGAACTACGATTATTATCGAGAGTTTTCTTAGGTGATTTCCGTCACTTAAGATGTAATTAACTATAGGGGCTTGCCCTTATAGGGAACTTTAAGAACCTGAGTAATATAAACCACTGTTTAATGTTTTCATATTAAACGGGGGAACTTGTCGGCTTATAAGATTGGTTCGCGAGACCAAACGGATGTCACAAACCTTTCTAGTTTATTTAATCGAGCCCCATCATCGAGCGATGTAGTACTATTCTTCGGGATAGATACACGGTTTGTGGTGCGGCGCTCGTTTATATAAACTATTCGGGATGTGAGATCAGTTTGATTTCATATCTTAAAATTTTCAAATTTAAAATTATTTTCAAAATCAAATACTACTTTTCAAATTATTTATTTAAATTAAATTAAAAATTCGCCGACAATTTACGTAGGCGACCCCTTTTCAAAATAAAACACATAACTCTAAAAATATGCCGAGCATATTTACGGCGACTCACGTGGGGAATAGTTCCTCTCTCCATTTTAATCAAATAGTTACGCTTTCAAAAATCGGTAGTGTATCCATGTCCCTAATGGATTAAACTACCCTTCTTTCCGTTGGAATACTATGTTCATTTCTGTCTTGAACGAGTATAGCCAACATTCTCTCGGATTTAGGAGCCACTGTTTAGACACCCCTAAACGAGAGAGGTTCGAGATCCTTTTACCTCATTTACGAGGTGGGGTGGACCCCGATAGGTGTTAGTTTAGGGGTAATCCTTCGAGTCGAAAAGTCTTGCATAAGACTTTCTTTTCCTTTCTAATTCTGAATCAGATTCGTTACCTTTTCTACACCTTCGAACATTCCGTTCTAAATAAACAAACCTTCTAATGAACGACTCTTTTAATAAATATACATGAACAAGAATGTGTTCGGACTCTTTTTGTTTCCTTTCTTTTCGTCCGATGAGAAGAAGCATAACTTGGGACTGACAATCAGAATCTACCTTGCAGAAATGGAAGCCCCAAAGCTGATTTTCTCCTTCACCAATGGACTAGATCTCGCTGTTTACAAGGATGAGCTGCCCGACAATGGAATCATCCGGTTTGGACAAGGATTTGAGAACACAAATGTCAAGATCGCTGATGTTACTCTCTTCGCACTAATGGACATAGTGTCAGAAATTGAGAAACACATGATTGAGTTCAACCTTAAATCAACTCAAGAATTTCCCCCTCTGCAAAGGGTTCCAGCTGAGAGGAATACCGCTGTCCAAAGGAGGACTGTTATCTCTACCCCCAGCTGGTCTAGTCGTCTCGCACCTACCCGGCTCCGCCAAACTAAAGGGGAAGGAAGTTCAAATTTGTAACGAGCATGTTACCGTGGAGGGTACGGATTTCCGTACAAGACCTTCGTTTTGAAATTGGGTCCGGCTCGAGGGTTCCACCCCTAACACGGACCCGGAGGAGAAATAGAGGCGGGAAGATTGCCGGGAAGGCCGGAGGCTGCTGAAGTCGCTTTCCTAGAAGAAATTCCCGAGTACACACCACTACTCGAATACATACCATTGTACGAGTATACACCCTTTTGGAAGGAAGCGGATTCCATCCCCTTTCCGCCGCGGTGACGAGGAAAATGTCCGCGGGATTGCCTCTACATTACCTCGGCCCGCATACTTATAACAACAACGAAAGAAGAGGGCTAGGGTTACACAACTTGCCCGATTACGAGGCTGTGATTGAAAAGTTAGCGAAGAAGGAAAGATGCCATATGTCGGAAATTTTAAGAAGGATAGGGCGGGTGCCGGCCAAATCTCGTCTTGGGCCGCGAGTAGAATGCTGCTATCGCTGCGGAAGAACCAAATAAGAAAATGAAGGCTAGCCCACTTTGTTGTTGTTTCGGGTTTACGGATCGGGGAGGATACCACCTTCCGGCATTCGAGTGATAGACCATCAGGTCCTAGGCCTTCTGCTGCTAGAAGGATGGTATGGCGTCCCACTATCGGCCGATTAAGACCGAAACAACGACCGGAAAAGGAAAGTCTCGTCGGGAGACTTGAGTCCGAAGAAAGTGCTACCGCGATAAAGGGGACTCATGAAAAAGAAACTCGACAATTATCACATGACAAGCTGCGAGGATGTACGGAAAAGACCTGCAGAAGATGCTTATGGAAAAGTTAAGAGCGATATTCGGCGACTAGCAAGGGAAAGAGAGGAGAAATTCGGAGATGAAGTTGACTCGTCGAGTTCATGGATGATGAGTATGCGAGAAATTAACATGGTAGAAACACGAGCTTCGTCGGCTTCACAAGGTGCTCCTGCGGCTGCGAAAGAGAGGAGCGGAAGTAATGAGGAGGCGGCTTCAAGAGAAAGATGATACGATCGCCCAGATGGCGAAAAGGATGGAAGAGATGGGCGCCAGCCCTAGCCACTCTCCGGAGTCGGGTTCAACCCCAAGAGAAACACCCCCGGAAGTTATTCACATTGTAGACGGAGGAAAGGAGATTACATCCGTCAACGGGGATGATCGATTAAAGAAGGATGCAACACGAAGTATGATTCCGGAAAAGGATATCAAGAGCTTGGTAGAACGGCGGAGTGCGAGAAGCCTTAGCACAATCGAAGAGCGGGACATCCATTCGGACGGGTAGACCTTACCCCGAAGAATTCGACGACGTCCGATATCCAGAAGGGCTTTGTACCACCTACGTTCGAGACCTTTGATGGAGCCGGAAACCCTCGGCAGCATGTTGCACATTTTCGTGCCAGTTGTTGCAACGCCGGTGGAAGTGATGCTTTACTCTTCCGACAATTTGTCAGCAGCCTGTCAGGGATCGCCTTTGATTGGTATGCGGAATTACCAAACGGTTCGGTAAAGACATTTTCAGAATTAGAGAACCTCTTCATCAAGCGATTTGCGGAGCTCGGCACCACATCACTATAGGTGATTTAGTGGTAGAGAAGCAGAAGCCGAATGAAACCTTGGTGGACTACATACTTCGATGGAGGAACCTAAGTATGAAGTGTGAGCCACGGTTACAAGAACGAGCATGCGATCGGCATTTTACTAAAAAGCATCCATGGCCGATAGTACTTCTCCTCGAGGGATTTACTATTAAGACTTTCGAGAAGTTGTTAAGCAAGGCCGGAAGCTTGCAAGAGGAGGCGAAGCAATTAAGTTTCACCGATAAAACGGATAAACGAAGCCCGTGAAAACTTTTGAAAAGAAGTCGGGATCGTCGCGGCGATCGATAAAGGCGAGCAGCCGATACTAAATATCGTCGAACGGCCGCGGCAACCTCGACGAGATTGCCGACGATCCGGCCCGGTTATCGAGTCATCTCGACGGTATGAACAACCGCCTCGTCCACAACGTACGTTAAGGGAGCTTCGAGTAGGGAGTATCCGATTCAAGAATGAGGCGGTACCAAAAATGTTCCGCGGTTTGATGAAGACTCCGGATTTCCAACTACCGAGAACCTAAGAGACCGGAAGAAGTCGACAAGAAAGGTGATCCCGACTTTTGCCCTTACCACCGGATGCTTGGGCATAAGATAAAAGATTGTATTACCTTCGAGAGTTGGCTCAACGACGATCTTCGGAAAGGGAATATAACGATCCCGAAGGAGTACATGAAGGAACCCCGGAAAGGAGGTTCCGTCGATGTTATCTCGACGGATCTCATTGTTCGATAGATCACTATGCGGCCCGATGATGGATGGACTACCGCTTGGACAAAGTCTTCGAAGAAGATTTTAGATCGCATCCAAACCACTTCGGTGCGAGCTTCGACTCGGAGTTCGAAAGCTGTCAAGTCGGCACTATCACTTGCGATAGAAGAACAACCTCGACAAGAGATAATTGAAGAAAAGAAGAAAATTGACGAAGAAGAGAAGTCGAGGCACCTAAGGCTAGACTAGGGGCTGCTTATCCTAGGATAGTTGTTTCCGATTCGGGGGAGAAATCCCTCGAACCCCTGACTCTGTATGATTATTTACTCACTCCGGTGGAATCTTATAATGATGAGGGTTATGGCGTTGGCTACGTTTTGACTGTTTCTAACGATTACGTAACTAGCGACAATCAACCTAATCCGGACGTCGATTCCGATACAAATAACAATTCTCGAATCATACACAATCTCGACGATCACAATGATGAAGAAGACATCCACCGGGAAGGCTACGAGAGTTCAACGAAGCAACGAATCTATTTGCGAGTTTCGAGGAGCTCCAATCACGATAGAGTTAGAGCCTTCGGACTCCAAAGCTAATCTGAAGAACTCGTCGTCCGATTCGGGAGGAGACACCAACAAACGCAATGCTAAACTTAGAAGAAATCACGAAGTCAACATAAGAAGTGGAAGAGTTCTACCTCCGAGAATGGGTCCGAAGGACGAAAGGAAGCGAGGTGGTTGTTCGGGAAGAACCAACCACGGCGGAAAAATACCCATTCGAGAAGAAAACGAGGCACATGAAAACAAGGTGGATTACAACGTGCTAGCCCATCTTAGGAAACTACCATCCAAGCGAGCATCTACGACGCTCTCATCTTATCGAAAGGAGATGAGAGAAGCTCGATCGAGGCCTTACTTGATCCGAGAGATTTGCTTAGCTCGAATGGCCGGAGAGTCCTTAGATGAGGTTTGCTCGTTAAAGGAACGACGAGGTGTTACCTTCACGTACAATGATCTATTACTTGGGACGACGAGACCACAACCGACCCTTGTACATTTCAGTTACAATTGGGAAATTTACACTCTTCAGAGTATTGGTGGATCCAGGAGCATCAATCAATATAATGAATCTTCAAACGCTAGCATACTTGGAAATTGATGCTCGCGAGCTCGAGGCGGACAAAATGTTATTAAGGGGATTCGACCGAGAAAGGAGAAAGAGCCCTCGGATCAATAACACTGCTAATGAAGACCGGTGACTTAGCAAAGACAACCGCGAAATTTCACATAATTGATTCGAAACGTCATTCAACGCTCTACTTGGGCCGACCATGGATACATGAAAACGGGATGGTACCATCATCTCTACATCGATGCATTAAATACTATGACGGAGGGAACGAGTGTATTAAAGGTGACTTACAACCGTTCTCCGGTACATGAAATCGGAATCCATGAAGATGCGGCTTATTATGCACCTCCGAAGAAAACAATCTTCTCCGAGAGATACCATAACAAATGAAGCAAAAGAAATTTGGGACGACGAAGAACCTGAAGTTCTAGTCCAACGATCACTCACCACTCCCTTACGGCGAGATGGTGAAGGTTTCTCCACGACTCGCATCCGAGGACGAGGCGGGGACGAGGTCGTGACGAGAGACGTTAGGACGATTGGACGGAGGAAACCGACCATCAATGTCGATTGGGAAGATAGTTACGAAGAAGAAAAAGAAATCAAACAAGAAGCGACGACAATAAGTCGAAAGAAGCCGCAATTCAAAATCCTCATTGAAGATGAAAGAAACGAAGAATATAAATCGATGTACGAGAAGATTAACCACTATGTACATACTATGACCACGACCCCGATCCATTCTAATAAGATCGAGGTATGGAGGTCAAAGAGGTACGTAGCGGTGGTGCAAAGCCCATCAAATTCTACAGTGGTGCTCCTTCCTCCAAAGCGAAAATAATGTACAATTTGAAGAGGCTACTTCATCGGAATTAATGGAATTGCCTTTTGAGTGGTACTCTCCCTGTGTTCAAAATTTAATTCGGCGTGGTTTCTTACCTCGACAATGGACAAAAGGTCGATCACAACGTTTTGAAAATTTATGGAATAACTCCGGTCGTCCACCTGACTCGAAAACATGGTCTCGGATTCGGCACGGTAGGATCGGTTGACGATGCTGAATTTTGCTTGGTTGTCACCTGCGAGTCTAATGAAAGCTGCATGGAAACTACGAGAAGAACTCGAAGATTTGCAAATTGGAAACGCTCCACCGGAATTCGAAGAAGAGATCAAATCTACGATAGATGAGTTAACGGAAGTTAACTTAGGTACTAGCGAAGAACCTAGACCTACCTTTGTTAGCTCCTTACTCGATAAACAAGACTCCGAAGAAATAATCAAGTTATTAATGGAATTCAAAGATCGTTTTGCTTGGAGCTACGATGAGATGCCGGGTTTAGCTCTAGAGGTCGCGATCCATAAGCTAGGGGTGGATCCTGCACGTTCCGGTCGGACGAGGTCCCGGAAGAATGCGTCTAGAAATCGAACAACAAGTCATAGCTGAAGTTAAAAAGCTAATAGACGCTAAATTTGTCCGTGAAGAACAATACCCGACTTGGTTAGCCAACGTGGTACCGGTCGGGAAGAAGAATGGTCGGATCGGAATTTGTGTGGATTTCGGAGATTTAAACAAGGCATGTCCGAAAGATGAATTTCCTCTACCGATCCCGAATTAATGATCGACATTGCTTCAACACATGAAATATTCTCATTCATGGATGGATCTTCGGGATACAATCGGATAAAAATGGCTCCGAGAAGATGAAAAACTTACGGCATTCGAACGCCGATAGGGGTATATTGCTTACACGGTGATGCCATTCGGATCGAAGAACGCAGGAGCGACCTACCGGAGAGCAATGATAAGAATTTTTGATGATCTCATCCACAATCAAGTCGAATGCTATGTGGACGATGTGGTCATCAAAAGCAAAGTAAAGGAAAACCACCTGTATGATTTGAGAATTGTTTTCGAACGATTAAGACAATCTAACCTTAAGATGAATCCCTTAAAATGCACCTTCGGCGTCACCTCCGGGAAATTCTTAGGATTCGTTGTCCGACATCGCGGAATTGAAATCGACCCGAGAAAAGATTAAAGCCATCTTAGAAATGCCACCTCCAGGAACCTTAAAACAACTACGATCTTTTCAAGGAAGGCTGGCATATCTTCGACGCTTTATCTCGAGCTTGTCGGGTAGGTCTCGGCCTTTCTCGGCACTAGTTAAAAAGGACGCCAAATTTATTTGGGAAGAGAAATGCCGAGAGGGCCTTCGAGGACTTTAAACAATACTTAATGACACCTCTGTCTTAGCAGCCCCGATCTCGGGTAGACCGCTAATACTTTATACCGCGGCTTTAGACGACTCTCTCGGAGCCCTGTTAGCCGAGTTCGATGATGAGGGTAAAGAAAATGCTCTTTATTACCTAAGCCGTCGTTCTACGCCGACGGAAATAAGGTATCCCGCAATTGAAAAGCATTGTTTGGCCACGATCTTCGGCTGCTCAAAGCTCGGGCATTACATGCTTTCTCATAAGGTCGACCTGATTTCGAAATTTAATCCATTGCTGATACTTGATGACCCGCCCAACGCTTTCCGGCGGACTTGCCGGATGGTCGATGATATTATTGCAATTCGATATAACTTTCGTGTCTCTTCGTGCGTAAAGGAACAAGTCTTAGCGGACTTCCTCGCAGCACACCCTTTGCGGCAAAATTGCCTCTCGATGACGACTTGCCGGATGAACAAATAATGAACCTAGAAGGTCACGATGATCGACGTTGGGAATTATATTTCGACGGAGCATCTTCGAGCACATAAAGACGAAGAATCGCAAGTGATAGTGCCGGTAAGGCGGGGATTGGACTAATCTTTATAACACGGAGCGGGGGATGTTAAGATACTCCTACCACTTAACGAGCCGTGCACAGAATAACGAAGCAAAATACGAAGCCCTCATAATAGGACTGGAATTAACTATTCGAATGGGTATAACGGACATCGACATCTACGGGGATTCGCGGCTAATCATTCAACGGATCGCAGGACAATACGGAATTTTAAAATCGAGACTCGAGCAATACTTCCGGTATGCCATACGAGTTGTTGGAACAGATTCCGAATGTGACGATCTACAAAATTCCCGAGAAGAAAACGCTTTAGCGGATGCGCTAGCCCGTCTCGCAAAAGAATTTGCTGTTTGCAAGATGAATCGGTGGAAGTGTCGGTTCACGGACGTCGGGTCCTATCACGGCTCGACATAGACACGATACACTGAAATCGAGAAAAGAAAAAGGATCGATTGCGGCGGTGACGGAAAACACGGAAGATTGGCGACGGCCATTAATAGATTACCGCGAGCGAGAAAAACTACCGGACGATAGGTCGTTAGCCCATCGGATCAGAAAAGAACTCGTCCTACGCATTAGTAAACAATACGTTATACGGAAGGTCTTTTGATCGAAATGTGGCTAAGGTGCCTAAGCGGGTCCGAGGCCCGTGAAATTGTTAAAGAGGTGCATTCGGGACTCCGTGGCGCTCACCGGTCGGGTCCGAAGATGAAAATGAAAATTAAAAGACTAGGGTACTACGGCCCTCGATAATGACCGGCTGCATGAAAATCGCCGAAGGCTGTCACCGGTGCCGAAGTGCACGGAGTGGTTCTACACCGACCCCCGAATGTGCTACATCCAGACAATTGCATCGTGGCCATTTGAATGTTGGGGCATAGATATAGTGGGTCCGATAGAACCACCATCTTCGAAAGGACATCGCTTCATTCTTGCGGCTACGGATTACTTTTCCAAGTGGGCGGAGGCGGTTCCGCTTAGAGAAGTGAAAGCACATCACGTACTACGATTTTTCAAGAACCGAGTTGTCTACCGTTTCGGGGTGCCGCGCGGGATCATCTCGGATAATGGGCCGGCATTCGAAGTACGCAAATCAACAATTTTGTCGGGAGACATGGAATCGGCGGCGATATTCAACAATTTACTACCCGAGAGCAAACGGCCTAGTCGAGGCTTTTAATAAAACTCTCGTTCAAATTTTAAAGAAGACTTTGGACGATAATAAGAGAAATTGGCACGAGAAATTGTTAGAAGCCCTATGGGCCTACGGACAACTTTCGAACTCCTACTCGAAGCTACACCTTACGCTCCGGTGTATGGGTCCGAGGCGAGTGTTACCCTTAGAAGTCCGGCTTCCTTCACTCGGGATTGCGGTTGCAAACAAACTCACGACGAAGAGAATGCCAGATTACGACTAGAAGAATTGGAAAGCACTGGAAGGGAAAAGACTTGCGGCGCGACGAAATTTAGAACTATACCAAGCTAAGATGGTTCGAGCCAATGACAAGGCGGGTCCGCCCGAGAACCTTGAAAGTTGGTGACTTAGTTCTCGTTCTCGAAAGACCTATTCTTGCGCACCGCAAGATAGGAGGAAAATTTGAACCCACTTGGGAAGGACCGTTTGTGGTTGAGGCGGTCTACTCGGGAGGCTCCTACCGGCTAGTGAGCTGCCAAGGAGAACGACATATGCTTCCGATCGATGGACGATACTTGAAAAAGTATTACGCTACCTGATGTTTCAAAGGAGTAAATTTTCCATCCCTAGAAGCACGGGTGAAGTAATTACTTATGAGTGGGTCCGAACCCAAAAATAACAAAAAAATGTGCTAAAATAAATAAAATCATGATAATAAAGTTTTCTTTGTTTTCTCTCTTCAAGTCAAAATCTCTTTCCTGATCTTTTCCCACTTCATTCTTGTTGAATATAAAAATAAAATTTTTGTCTTTAATAAACATTTTCTTAATGTTCTTGTTCTTAGTACAGCCCACGATCCTTTTCCTTGTCTTTCCGCGGGGAAATGTCGAGCGGGCGGTTGGTCTCGAACTTTAGAAATGGCGTAAGCCTTGCACTCGATGAAAAGAGGGTGAAAGATGGAGCGATAATAGAGATTGACTCGGACTTCGCACCAGCGGGCCCGCAATACGAGGAAAGTGGCCGGGTCCCGATTGACGAGAGGAATTGCCCGGTCAGGACGATAATGAAAGTGGGTGGCCCAAGCCACCAATCCGACGACGGGAAAAGAAAAACGGACACTTGAAGAAGACAAGAGAATCAAATCGTAGTCGCTACGGCGGAGGCGGACTTGTCGGCGTCACGCCCACGAAACTCGGGAAGTACGAAGAGCTACTCTCACGGCAACTCAACGGAGAAACAAGAATCGCCGTATCCGCGAGATGCTAACTAAATTAGCGGCGGACCGGCGCGACGAGGAAGTTGCTACTGCCGGTACATATACTTCGAGGATACCGGTTCGCCGGGAACACGAAAAAGGAGACCGGCTCCGGGACGATAGAAGAGACCGGAGAAATCTCGAGAGGAACGGAAGAAAGAAGGCTATTACGCCACCGGATGAAGCCACCGTAGTGCATGACCTTGGTGCAGAAGCAACCCCGGAGGATGTCCCGACGGACATCATCCCCGAGGAGCCGAGGTATGCAGAAGAACGTGAAGGGATTGAGCCATATATCCCACAATACGTCACCAGGCCTCGTCATTTGCAAATTATTCCAGAATACGAGTTAGAAAGAATACAGAATGTCCAGAAGAAAACTTTTGAATACTTCGAGAGAATCAGAGGCAGGAGGATCAATATACTTGAAGGCCTCGAGCTACATACAGACGTGTTCCCAGAATATGAACAACAACAAATCGTGGACTGCATACGAGATTTGAAAAAGATGGGCCGAGCAGGTCGCTTAAGAGAAAACACTTACTCGGAACCCGGAGATGGATGCCGAGGAAGGGGAGAATTACAATACAATGTGGATGTCTGCTATAACTTCGCGAGAAGACGGGAAAGGAAACCCACCGGGGATACTCCGTCATGGCCAGAGTGGATCCGATGCCATTAGTCATTAAAAGGATGGTAAAAAGAATGATAACATGGGGGTATTGCCGGCGGATTGCATACCCAACGGTTGCATCATCAACATTTACAAGAAGGGTGATTGTATACCCCCGCACATAGATCACCACGACTTTGTCGGACCTTTACTGCACGGTTTCTTTTCGAATGAGTGTAATATCATGTTCGGATGCGACCTCCGGATAGCGAGCCCGGGTGAGTTCCGAGGGCCGATAAAGATACCATTACCGGTAGGTTCCGTCATGATGCCGAAGGGCAACGGAGCGGATGTCGCTAAGCATTGCATACCGGGAGTACCGGTGAAGCGGATCTCGGTTACTTTCGAAGGATGGACGACGGGAAAGCACCTTACCACTTCCGGCCCGGACACGGAGTTAGAGAGCCTCCGGCCTTACGAGCTGTGAGCTACATGGAAAATATCACACCTCCGACGTACATCCATACGGCATCCTTGCCGAGGATGGCTTGGAAGGTGATGTTATCGACCATGTACCTCACTATTCGGACATGGATTTTTGACGGATACCCTTTTGGATGAATCGACGAAGATCATACATAGTCCGTTTTGAGTCTATATGAATTGTATGAGATGTATTCCGGATCGAGTTGTACGATGTATCTTCGACATGATTGGAATGAAAGTGACCATGTCACAATTTTGGCCTTCACCTCTTTTGTGCAAATTGGTAGGAGACGCCATTAAAAGTTAAATGAACTTCGAACAAAGAACGAGAAAAGAAACAAAAAGAATAAAAGAAAACTTTCCTTAAAATCTAAAAAATGATAAACTCCAAATTCACGATAAAATAAAATTTGAATTGATAAAAGACAAACAAAATGACCACGAAAATCTCGATCAAATTTCAAATTCAATCTTTCCAAATTTCAAATCAAATCTCAATCAAATTTCAAATTCGATCTTTCCGGATCTCACATCGAACCTCGGTCAAATTCAAACTTACCCTTCCAAATCGAAGTCCAACCCGTTCAACTCTCTCCCTTGTACGGGAAGGAAGCGGTTGATTCCATTGACACGGATCGAATGCGATGGCGAGAAATCACATTCGATCCAGACCAGCAACTTTCGATCGACTCTTCGAATGGGATATGTAACATCTACATATTCCCTCCTAATCTATTTCCTTCCATGAAAGTCTTTTACAACTTTCATGACATTCTCGAAACACCAAAATTCCACACTTTTCAAATCAACACTACAAATCGTTGCAAAGTCAATTACCCATCAAAATCAACTTTTTGAAGTTGAGGATTTTACATCCGAGACTGCACTGCCTTAGGATTCTTTCCCTATTGCACTGAAATACATCAAAATCAACTTTTTGAAGTTGAGGATTTTACATCCGAGACTGCACTGCTTTAGGATTCTTTCCCTATTGCACTGAAATACATCAAAATCAACTTTTTGAAGTTGAGGATTTTACATCCGAGACTGCACTACCTTAGGATTCTTTCCCTATTGCACTGAAATACATCAAAATCAACTTTTTGAGGTTGAGGATTTTACATCCGAGATCTGCACTTGCTTTAGGATTCTTTCCTATTGCACTTGAAATACATCAAAATCAACTTTTTGAGGTTGAGGATTTTACATCCGATACCGCATTGCTTTAGGATTCTTTCCCTATTGCACTTGAAATACATCAAAATCGACTTTTTGAAGTTGAGAATTTTACATCCGAGACTGCCTTGCTTTAGGATTCTTTCCTATTGCCTTTGAAATACATCAAAATCGACTTTTTGAGGTTGAGGATTTTACATCCGAGGCTGCCTTTGCTTTAGGATTCTTTCCTGTTGCCTTTGAAATACATCAAAATCAACTTTTTGAGGTTGAGGATTTTACATCCGATACTGCATTCGCTTTAGGATTCTTTCCCTATTGCCTTTGAAATACATCAAAATCGACTTTTTGAGGTTGAGGATTTTACATCCGATACCTGCATTGCTTTAGGATTCTTTTCCTGTTGCCTTGAAATACATCAAAATCAACTTTTTGAAGTTGAGGATTTTACATCCGAGGCTGCACTTTGCTTTAGGATTCTTTCCCTATTGCCTTTGAAATACATCAAAATCGACTTTTTGAGGTTGAGGATTTTACATCCGAGGCTGCACTTGCTTTAGGATTTTTCCTATTGCATCTGAAATACATCAAAATCAACTTCTTGAGGTTGAGGATTTTACATCCGATACCGCCTTGCTTTAGGATTCTTTCCCTGTTGCACCTGAAATGCATCAAAAATCAAATTCTTGAGGTTGAGGATTTTACATCCAATACCGCATTGCTTTAGATTCTCTTCCTATTGCAATGAAGCACACCAAATCGAGCTCTTAAGGTTAAGGATTTTACATCCAATACCACATTGCTCTGAGATCTCTCCTCATTGTAATGATTCAATCCAATCAATTCAATTTTCTTTCGAGGTTGAGGATGTTACATCTAAAACCGCAAAATTTCAATTTTCATTTCAAATCAAATCCCTTCAAAATTAATCTTAACAAAACTTCGATCTAAATTGAAACTCGAGTTGAAATCTGAATTCACACATCAAAACTTAAAGCTGAAACAAAATTTAAATTGAAATTTCCCGGATCTTGTAATTTGGAATTCACCTCTTTTTCCTTTCCCAGGCGAGAGTTCGGGAATCTCCGGTCTTAGAGATATACTCGACACTCCCCAGCGGAAACTCTTCCACTTCGTCCTAAGTTTGTCACTTGGACATACGTGATTGGTTTTGTTGATCTTTTCGGTCAACGCCGATACGCGCGGTGTGCTCCGTCGACTCACCACACCTATTGGGGGTCCATTTGTTGACCTCATTTTTGATGAGGTCTTCTCTTCTTCTCTTTAGTACTTAGGATCTAGCCTTAGGCTTTTCCTTTGACTATCTTAGAGGACTAGAATTGGGATCCACCATCTAGAATTTCAAACCACTTCTTAACTCCCTGCAAACTCCACAAACTTGATCGTAGACCCCTAATCACCTAGAGGGTTGAAATCGAGTGTGGAAGTTTAAAGGATGAGTTCACTATAGGACTCTTTGGCCTTAGGGACCGCCACAGGCGGCCTGGTCTAGTGAAGGGGCTGACTTACACACACACTACACTCATACACTACACTTCCATACACCTCCTAAAACCACACTTATACCTAACTTGACCTCCTGACTCATGTAAGTGATTCACATGGATGGTCCTTAACCCCTAAGCCCTTGGCTAAGAGGGTTAGGAACAACATAGTGAATGCCTCAAATGAGTCCCTTCATGGCTCATATGGGCTTGATGTGGATTCATGGCTCAACCAAAATGATTTTATTCCACTTATATTCACCCAATCTTCAATTTTCCAAATTTTCGATTTTTGACCCCAGGGACCCTACACACTTCTAACCTACCCAAACCTTGAAACCACCCAAAATTTGCAAAATCACCTAAATTAAGCAAAATTCCTCAAGACCAATCCTAAACATTTCCTCCCCACTCAAATTGATCATCCATAACCAAAAATACCAAAAATTCCAAAAATACCTCCCAATACCCTCCAAATACCCAAAATACCCCTCTTAGCCAAAAAATCCAAAAATTCAGAAAATTCCCAGAAAATTCCAAAAAATCCCAAATATTCCCAATTTTATTTTGTTCAACTACACCATGGGCCAATTTTGTCAGTTTACCCTACTTTTATCAAAACCCCCAATTTGACCCATTTTAACCCAAAGTGAACCCAATGTCAAACCTAACCTACCCAATTGACCCAAATTCTGGTCCAATTCAATTCTAAACTTCAATTTAACATCCCCAACACCAATCTAGACCAAATCCAAGCCCAATTTGATTGGCATTGGGATCCAATTTCACTTTTGGCCTTAAAGCCCAATTTGGACCCATGACCCAAATTTAGCCCAAACTCACCCAATTCAACTCCAATTAACCCCAAATCTTTTCTAAACCCTCCTTAACATCCCCATAAACAAAACACTAACATGATTTGCCCAAAATTTAGACCCAAACCTCACTCAAATTCAACCCAATTCAAACCCAAACCACCTTAAATCTATTTCAAATTACTCATGAAACATCCCTAAACCAAAACCAACAATTATTTGGCCCAACCTTTTACAAAAATTCTCATCCATGAACACATTCTTAAACTTAAAAGCCCACTTCCCTTAAACCTTCCTAAAAGCCCATTTCCTTCGAAATTCAAAAGCCCAGAATCATCCTAAAGCCCACATGACATTTCCCCTCATCATACTTTCAATTAAACTCGATACCTAAGTCCTAAAATCATCATTAAGCCATTCCAAATCAAGCTCCATGAAAATTCTCCACCAAAATACCAAAATTCCTAAATTCTATTTCCATGCAATTGACTAAACTTTTCCCAAGCCAAATGGAGCCAAATGCGAAGCCATGAACAAGCCACATGAAGCCATGGAAGGTTTGACATGTGATCAAGCCATTAATGGCAAAAGGAGGAGCCTCTTTTAAGCCCCCTTAAAAAGGTTTTAACCCTTTTAATGCTTCACCTTAATCCATGATTAATCAAAATATTCATGGATGGTGACCTCTCCACCCTTTTCTAGTTGATTCACCCGATCCTCCCTCGGCCCCGAATCAACCATAGGGAGGTGAACCAAGCCCATTTTCAATGGGTTGACCAAACCAAGTGCAAAAGAAGCCACCTCCCCATGCCATTTTGATCCAACCACTTTACACATGTAAGGCTTCAATTGAATTCACTAACTTCGACCCCCGACCTCCACGGCCTTGAGGGTGACCCTTGCACGCTCGCCGGCCACCAGGCCGCCGGAAAACGCCATGGCCGAGACATGGGGAGGAGCCAAACCTTGGAATTCCACCTTGCTGAGCTGCCCCATGCCCAATGGCCACCATAGCTGTTCTTCCCATGCCCAGAGCAGCTGATCCCAACCCTTGGCCATCCCTGTGAGGCTCTCCAGCCACCTCTATTTAAACCCGACCCCCTCACGGCCATGGAAGAGAGTTGCACAAACCTTGCCGAAACTCTGCCAAAATTGTTCCAAACCCTACTCCATACTTAGAGAAGTTGATCCCCAGTGTCAATTTGCCCTAATCCCCAGCGACGAATCCGATTTCTCAGCCGAAATTTCACCCAAAACCGGGACACCTCCTCACAGTGAGCCAATCCCCAAATTGATTGGTCCTACACCTTCACTGGACCAAGGGAAGAAGTTTCCCACTGAAAGCACCATCTCCAGGCCACCCAGTTGCTCCAGCCTCCAAGCTTTGTGATCGGCTGTGGTCACTTTCATAGCTAGACAATTCACCAGGCTAAGGGACTTCATCTGGAGCTTACTTGGACCCAATCGAAGGTGACACAACTCTCAGATCGAAGCTTCACTTCTCTGAGCAAAGGTATGAACTCATTCTTCTTCCCGAGCTTACAGAGACTCTCTATTTCATTTGAATAAATTTCAATGCATGTTTACCGTATGGATGTGTTCGTCTCTTCAAGACGCATCCATAGAGCATAAGAACACGAAAATCCATTGAGAATCGAGTGAGTTCTTAGGGTTAGAGTGTGGACGGTCACGGGATCGCACCAGTCGTAGACGATGACCAGGAACCGTCGGATCGCGCGTGTATCGGATGGACGGCTTGGATTGCGTCGGACCAGCAGATGGTGCGTGAACCGCGGGGCCCCGGGCAGCCGAGTCAGATGGCGGCGTCGAATGGGAGCGCGCCGCGTGGTCGTTCGGAGATGCCGAGGATGACAGGGCGCCGCGTGGAAAAGTAGAAAATTAGGTTTTTTTTTCTGATTTATTTAAATACCAGAACTTCAAAAATCCATATCTTTGTGTAGAAAAATCACAAAAATAAAATAAAAATACCCTCTTGCTCAGGGAACAGAGGAGAATAATGTGGAAAAGAAATTAATTAATTTTGTCCAGTATTTTATTTTTAATTAATTATTTACTCCCTGCATTGTTTTAATTCTCCATGCATTCATACAATTCACCATGGCATGAGACCATAGGGTTTTTGAAGCCTCTGAACTTGGGAACATTCCCTGAATTTTCCAAGGTCAGAGGCCATCCCTATGAAAAGTTATTGGTTTTTCAAATGCATGTGGCTGTTTTGAGTATTTTAATTCCAAAAATTAGCATGTTGTGAAATAAATTCTAGGAAAATTTGGTGATGTTCCTTATGACCGGAGAACCCTAGGAAAAATAGGGCTTGAGTTAATTCACTTAAAATAACCCTAATTGGCTTAAACACCCAAAATAGACCCCTAATTAATTAGAGATAACCATACATCAAATTGACTTGAAATCAATTCTCCATCGACCTTTAGGAATAGAGGAACCCACCATAAAAATTTGAAGTCAATTGGACTTGGTTAGCCCTACTAAATGGGTTGATTAAGCCATTTATTCATTTTAAACTTTAAAAATTCATAACTTTCAAAATACCTTTTAAAAATTCACCAAATTGGTTTTGGACAGCGCTAGACCAGATGAAAGGCCTGAAACTCCAAAATTTTGTGGCTTAACCCTGAGACCGGCCATTTTTTCCCAAACCATCGTCTTCTACCTCCAGCCAAGGCTGATTTTCACACATAGGGCTCACTAGCATTTGGATTTGAAGCAATTTCGTGGATAGAAAAGTTCAGATTTCATCTTCTATTGGTAAGAGCTACACTTTAACCTAAAATTTTTCGATTTTGACCGTGAAAATCTCCTACATTAGGAAGATTTGAAATTTTGATGTTTTTGGAGAAACTTAGAGATTCCTCATGGATTTTGAGTTCTTATCTTTTTAAATTTACCATGGATTCCATTAAATTGTAATTTTAAAATTGATTTGGATAAATTTTATATTTTTAGACAAATGGCACCAAGAATTTCAAAGGGGAAGAGAAAATTTGAGTAAGATGAAAAAAAATTTGTGAATTTCAAGGCTTATTCGTGCTTTAGTATGTTTCATAGAAATAAGAAATGCATTCAAGAGAAAGCCATTGAAAATCTTGGAGGTTGTTGACCTCATTTTTGGCGAGGTCTAATTTTCTTCCTAGGATTTTAGGATCTAGCCATAGGACTTTCCTTTTGACTATCCTAGAGAACTAGAGGTGGGACCCACCTTGTTTTAGAAGTTCAAACCGACTCTTTACCCGTCTTGAAGTTCTCCTTGTATGGTTATCAACCTCTAACATTTAGAAGGTCGAAAATTACACGATGAAGCTCAAAATGAGTCCCCTTATGATCATTAAGCCTTAGGGTTGCCTTGTGCATGATTCACACCGCCGCAAGCACGAATCTCACAATTCGGACCCTCGACACTTTTAAACACTAAAATTCACATGGAACAAAATTTTATTTAATTCAATTAATCGAAATTAAAATAAATTTTTGAAATTATTGATCGCAAGATGAAATTTTGATAAAACTTGAATTTGACACGTTTTTTGATGCGACCGTCGATGAGGTTGTCCAAACGACCTCGGATGGTGAAACGGACCGCGCTGTTGCGTCCGGAACGTCGAAATTACCTAGGAAGGATACTATTTTTGATGTGGTTTCATGCGGGGTCAAAATTTGTTCGGATCGGCGAAAAATTGAATAAAACATTGTTTTAAAATAATAATAATAAAAAAAAGAAATGAAAAAAAAACTAAAACTAAATCCCTAATCCCTAACTCACGAACACAGCACCGCCACAGCCGCCTTCCATTTGTGATTCCTTCCTGTCGCGAGCCCTACCCGAACCGAGCCTCTTTCTCATCTCCACTTCTTTGTCGTGAAGCTTCGGCCGAGGTCCCCCTCGTCGTACGCGTGCCCTGGCCAAAGGCTTCCAACCGCTTCTCCACGCCTCCTGCTCCCTGCCGCGATTTTTTTTTGTCGCCTCTTCCTCTTGTCGCTACCCTTCCTTGTCGCATCTGACTCATCACCCAGGTAAGCCAAGGTAACTCTCCTCTCTTCTTGCTATAAAAAACCTTATTTGGGGAAGGTTTAGGCCTGGCCAAAATTTTGAAAGGAGATGGAGGTGCTGCCAAAATCCTTAGGGAAATTGTTGAAATTTCTTTGCACTGATTGGGTTGTTCTCTACATGCTTAGGCTTGGAACTCCGTTAATTCTTTGGGTTAAATCTAAAGCGAGGTAACTTTCCTTCTCCTTCTCTTTTCTAGCAAGTGTTGGGAGTAGATTGAGAGTAAGGATATTTATGAATCATTTCATGCAGTAAAGTTTGTTTTATTTTGATTTAGTCTTGAGGGACTTCTTCCCTCTAATGCTTGCTCTAACTGATATGAATTATGAATGGGGTTTACACTTTGCTTTAGCCATTGGATCCATGATTCTCTACTATAGCCTCACATCTGATTTGCTCTTCAGTTAAAAAAATGAGATTGATTCTTCATGGATTAATTTAATGCGGCTTACTGGTTGCTTTAAGCAGTGTAATGTATGAGGGGATTTCTTTAATTCCAATGTTAGTTTGAAATGATCATAATAATTATTTAGAGAGGTAATCCTTTTGACCTCTCGATGGATTGGCGGATTTTAGAGTTTGTCTGGGGGGAGGGGGTTGATGTTCTTTTGGAAATTGAAGCTCGGGGAAGAGAAATTATAGTTATTATGTTGTGATATGGGAGTTTTTCATCTTTGGGAACCTATTTGGCAGTTTGTTTTAATCTCTCTTTATAAAAAAAATTTTTTTTGCAATAATTTCGGTTTTTATGGTGATGGAAACTCATTTAGTGGGCTAGACGTTTGGTTTTGTTGTCTAATTCTTTATATCAACGATGCTGATTGTTATCACCTAATTAGTTGGAACAAAGTTGTAGGCAAAAATATCAAAATGGTTGGAAGATTTACATGCATACCACACAACTTTTCTGCATTTACACATCCAACACACCAACTTCTATTTTACATATATGCCACTTCATGAAAGTCGGGTTTCATTTTTTTTTTTTTTTTACAAGCTCTAGTGGTTATGTTTCGATGAGAGCTGGAATCTATTATAATGTAGGTG
Organism: Papilionanthe hookeriana x Papilionanthe teres; assembly: GCA_022702705.1. Lineage (NCBI taxonomy): Eukaryota > Viridiplantae > Streptophyta > Magnoliopsida > Asparagales > Orchidaceae > Papilionanthe > Papilionanthe hookeriana x Papilionanthe teres. Next base: position 1,551,258 of record CM040428.1, read on the forward strand.
TATCTTCATGCCTAAAACGTTTGGAATTGCATAAATACGGTTGGATCCTTATACATTTGTGTACCCAAGCTGAAACTAGCTCTGAACAAATCTTTTTATTTTGGGAATTGTATTTATTGTTGCTCATGAGTTTTGGCTTATGGCTGTAACTAAAATTTCATTACCATAAATTGGAGAAGGGAGGAAGTTGGTGAGGCTATTGGATCTACCACTGTTTATATTAGTGAGTTAAAATACAAAGAAAGGAAAGAGATTTACATACATGCCACTTAATTCTTTTGTATTTACTGTTTAACTTCTAATCTTCAATTCCTATATATTTATAGATTTAAGGTTGAGTTCTTAACCTTTACATAGCACATGAATTATTATATCGCAAGGCCTGATTTGTTTTACTTGGAGCTTTCTTGCTAGGAGATTGCTATCAAATTTTGGGCTTTGATTAATTGTCGATTTTGAATGGATTGGAGCATTGTTTTAGTGCTAATTTATTCAGTATTTTGCAAGGCATTCTTGAGCTAATAAGAAAGGTGTATCGCATAATTTTGGAAACATTGGGAGTTTCTTTGAAAAGCTTAGTTTGGCTAAGGTTGGGCTAGTGTTGGAGTTGATGTAAAATTAATGTTGAGAAATTTTTATGGGGGTGCTACAAAGAGTTTTCAACTTTGGTTGGGCTTTGACTTTGGGATTTGGGCCCATTTGGGTTAGGTTTGGGTTTAGGTCAAAAATGGGGATTTTGGTTGTGGGTTAGGTTTGGGTGGTGTTTAGGTTCAAATTTGGGGCAAATCTTGTTAGTTTTTTGTTTGTGGGGATATTAGGAAAGTTTAGGAAAATATTTGGGGCTAATTGGAGTTGAATTGGGTTGGTTTGGCCTAGGTTTAGGTCATGGGCCAAAATTGGGCCTTAGGCTCCAAATTGGAATTGGATCCAAATGTCAATCAAATTGGGCTTGAATTTGGACTAAATTGATATTGGGGATATTGAGTTGAAGTTTAGAATTGAATTGAGTCAAAGTTGAGGTCAATTTGGTTGATTTCGTTTGACATTGAGCTTACTTTGGTTAAAAATGGGTCAAATTGGGGGTTTTGGTAAAAGTGGGTTAAATTGACAAAATTGGTCTATGGTGTAGTTGAACAAAAAGAAATTAGAAATATTTGGGGTTTTCTGGAATTTTCTGGGTATTTTTGGAATTTATGGAATTTTTAGTTAAGAATGGCATTTTGGGTATTTGGAGGGTATTGGGGGGTATTTTTGAAAACTTTGGTTTATTTGGCTAAGGATGATCAATTTGAATGGTGGGAAATGTTTAGGACTAATTTTGAGGAATTTTGGATAATTTAGGCAATTTTGCAAATTTTGGGTAACTTCAAGGACATTTAGTAGGTTTGGCGGGTGTAGGGTCCCAGAGGTCAAATTTGAAATTTTGGAAAAATGAAGATTGATCAAGTTTGAGTAGAATGGAATCACTTTGGTCGAGCCATGAAGACATATTAAGCCCATAAGAGCCATAGAGGACTCATTTGAGGCATTCACTATGTTGTTCCTAACCCTCTTAGCAAGAGCACAGGGGTTAAGGACCATCCATATGGATTACCTACATGAGTCAAGAAGTCAAACTAGGTATGAATGGTTTTAGGATTTGGAATGTGTGTGAAAGTGCAATGTGTGTAGGTCAACCCTCACCAGACCAGGCCACCCAGGGTAGTTCTAAGGCTAAAGAGTCCTATAGAGAACTCATTTTTTAAACCTCCACATTTGATCTTAACCCTCCAAGTGACTTAGGGGTTTACAATCAAACTTATGGGGTTTGCAGGGAGTTTAAGAGGTGTTTAAATTTCTAAGTGGTGGGCTCCATTTCTAGTCCTCTAAGATAGTCATAGGGAAAGCCTAAGGCTAGATCCTAAGTACTAAGGAGAGAGAAGAGAAAAGACCTCAACAATAATGAGGTAAACAAATGGACCCCCAATAGGTGTGGTGTGCTAACCAAGCACACCGCGCGTATTGGCGTTGACCGAAGAGATCAACTAAACCAAAACATACGTCTAAGTGACACACTTAGAATAGAGTAGAAACAAATTTCTGCTGGGGAGTATCGAGTATATCTCTAAGACTGGAGATCCCTGAACTCTCGCTGGAGAAAAGAAAAGGAGGTGAATTCCAGATCATAAGATCTGGGGAAATTTGATTTAGATTTCATTTCATTTTCTGTTTTAAGTTTTAATGTGTGAGTTTAGATTTTGATTTGTTCTGAGTTTTAATTTTGATTGAGGTTTAATTTAGAATCAATTTAAGGAAATCTAGATTTGAAATGAGAATTGGAACCTAGGTTCCAACCTAGGGATTGCGAAGAGAACTGGAATTTAGGTACCAGCCTCGGAGTGAGAATCAGAGTTTAAGTATCGATTGAAAAGGATGACAATCAGAATTTAGGTACTGATCTCAAAAGTTTAAAGAGAAGCTGGAATCGAGTTCCGGCCTCAAAGGTTTAAAGAGAACCGAATGCGGTTCCGGTCTTGAAGGTTTAAAGAGAACTGGAATCTGGTTCCAGTCTCGAATGTTTAAAGAGAAATGGAAACTGGTTCCAATCTCGAAGGTCTAAAGAGAAATGGAAACTGGTTCCAATCTCAAAGGTCTAAAAAGAAATGGAAATTGGTTCCAATCTCGAAGGTTTAAAGAGAAATGAAATTTGGTTCCAGTCTCGAAGGTTTAAAGAGAACTGGAAGCTGGTTCCAGTCTCAAAGGTTTAATAAGAAATGGAAACTAGTTCAAATCTCAAAGGTCTAAAGAGAAATGGAAACTGGTTCCAATCCCAAAGGTTTAAAGAGAACTAGAAACGGGTTCCAGTCTTGAAAGTTTAAAGAGAACTGGAAACTGGTTCCAATCTCGATGGTCTAAAGAGAACTGGAATCTGGTTCCACTCTTGAAGGTTTAAAGAGAATTGGAATCTGGTTCCAATCTCGAAGGTTTAAAGAGAAATGGAAACTGTTTCCAATCTCGAAGATTTAAGGAGAAATGGAAACTGGTTCCAATCTTGAAGGTTTAAATGGAAACTAGTTCCAATCTTGAAGGTCTAAAGAGAAATGGAAACTGGTTCCAATCTCGAAGTCTAAAGAGAAATGGAAACTGGTTCCAATCTCGAAGGTGTAAAAAGAATTGGAATCTGGTTCCAATCTCGAAGGTCTAAAGAGAAATGGAAACTGGTTACAATCTAGAAGGTCTAAAGAGAATTGGAAACTAGTTCCAATCTCGAAGATCTAAAGTGAAATGGAAACTGGTTCCAATATCGAAGTTCTAAAGAGAATTGGAAACTTGTTCAAATCTCGAAGGTCTAAAGAGAAATGGAAACTAGTTCCAATCTCGAAGGTTTAAGAAGAATTGGAAACTGGTTCCAATCTTAAAGGTTTAAAGAGAATTAGAAACTGGTTCCAATCTCGAAGGTCTAAAGAGAATTGGAATCTGGTTCCAGTCTCGAAGGTTTAAAGAGAACTGGAATCTAGTTCCAGTCTCGAAGGTTTAAAGAGAACTGGAAACTAGTTCCAATCTCAAAGGTTTAAAGAGAAATGGAAACTGGTTCCAATCTCGAAGGTTTAAAGAGAATTGGAAACTAGTTCCAATCTCGAAGGTTTAAAGGGTTCCAATCTCGAAGGTTTAAAGGGTTGAAATTTGCTGTGGATATTTGAGTTTAGCGGAAGATTTGGAATGAGACGTGAAAGTGTTTCACATCCCACGAGGATCGATCAAAGTCTGATTATTTGGCGAAGGATATGAATCCATGCCATCAGAACTAAATCAAAAATTTTTGTGGTTCTGTGTCAGTAGACTCAATTGACCTTCTCAAAGGAGTGAAGAAAATATGGAGAGTCAAAAAGAGATTTGAGAATAGCCGAAGCTGGTGATTTCAGATTCAGGAATTTGTTTCAGTCACTTGTTGTGATTTGATTTTAGCTTGACTTTCAATTTAGGGTTCACGTTTATTTAGAGTTCGTTTTGACATTCAGATTTTTAAAAGAGTTCTCATTTATTTTTATTTTCCCTTTGTTCTTTGTTCGAAGTTCTTTTAATTAGAACCAACCACCCGTGCGACATTTCCCTGCGAAAAACAAGGAAAGGATCAGGGGTTGTACTAAGAACAAGAACAGTAGAAAATTAATTTGTCTATTAATGAAGAGCTTTTTATTCGTTTATTTTAAATTTAAATAGGAGTAGGAAAAGATGAAGAAAGATCAAGAGTGAGACTCGATTTGAAAGGAAGGATAAAGACTTTATTATCATGATTTCACATGTTTTCTTTTTAACATTTTTTTTAAACAATTTTCTTTATCATCCACTTTTTATATTTATATTTTTGGGTTCGAACCCAGTCATAAGTAATTACTGTGCCCGTGCTTCTAGGAATGAGGATTCATCCTTTGAAACATCAGGTTGCTTAATACTTCTTTAGATATCGTCCATTAATTGGAAGCATAGGTCACTCTCCACGGTAATTTACAAGCTGGTTGGAACCTCCTGAGTAGACTGTCTCGACCACTAATGGTTCTTCCTATGTTGGTTCAAATTTACCTCCTATCTTGCGGTGTGAAAGAATAGGTCTTCTGAGTACTAGAACCAAATCACCGAACTTGAATGTCCTTGGACGGACTAATTTATCATGGGCCTGGATCATCTTGGCTTGATACGGTTCCAGATTCTGCTGTGCTGAAAGTCTTTTATCTTCCAAGCTTTCTAACTCTTCTAGTAGTAGTCTAGCATTTTCTTCTGTATTAATTTTCTTTGCAACTGCAATTCTGAGAGACGGAAGCTGGACCTTTAAGGGTAGAACGGCCTCGGACCCGTACACTAAGGCGTAAGGCGTAGACTGGGTGGGAGTTCTGAAAGTCATCCTGTAGGCCCATAAGGCTTCTAACAACTTCTCGTGTCAATTTCTCTTGTTTTGTCCAAAGTATTCTTTAGGATTTGGATGAGAGTTTTATTAAAGCTTCGACCAAGCCGTTCGCTCTCGGGTTGTAGATTGTTGAATAACGCCAATCGATCCCGTGTCTTCTGACAAAATTGTTGATTTTCATACTCTTGAATGCGGACCCATTATCCGAAATGATTATGTGCGGTACCCCAAAACGGTAGACGACTTGATTCTTGAAGAACTGTAGCTTGTGGTGTGCCTTCACTTCTCTGAGTGGTATTGCTTCTGCCCACTTGGAAAAGTAATCTGTAGCTGCAAGAATGAAGTGATGTCCTCTTGAAGAAGGCGGTTCTATCGGACCCACAATATCTGTGCCCCAACACTCAAAAGGCCACGACACGATTGTCGGACGTAGCACATTTGGAGGTTGATGTAGAACCACTCGATGCACTTGGCACTGGTGACAACGTTTGGCAATCTTCATGCAATCGCTCATCATTGAGAGCCAGTAGTACCCTAGTCTTTTAATCTTCATTTTCATTTTCGGACCCGGTTGTTGAGCGCCACAAAGTCCTGAGTGTACTTCTTTTACAATTTCACGAGCCTCGGACCCGCTCAGGCATCTTAGCCACAACTGATCAAAAGACCTTCTGTCTAATGTGTTGTTTACTAATGCGTAGGACAGAGTTCTTTTCTTAATTTATGGGCTATTGACTTATCGTCCGGTAGGATTCCTGGTTGCAAGTAGTTTATCAGTGGCTGCTGCCAATCTTCTGTATTTACTGTCACTGGTGCAATTGTTTCTTCTGCTTTTTCCACTGATTTGTGTATTGTATCCATGTCAAGCTGTGAGAGAACCTGCCATCCCTGAACTAACATTTCAGTCGACTCGACACCTCGACGAGGCAAATTCTTTTGCATGGTGTGCTAACGCATTTGCGAGAGTGTTTTCTCTCCTGGGAAACTTGTAGATCGTTACAATTGGAATTTGCTCCAACAGTTTCATTGCGTACTGGAAGTACTGCTCAAGTCTTGGCTTTAGAATTTTGTATTGTCCTGCGACCTGCTGAATAGATGTTGATGTCTGTTATCCCCATCTGAATGGTTAATTCCTGTTCGGTTATGAGGGCTTCATATTCTGCCTCGTTGTTTGTACATGGTTCTGTTAAGTGGTATGAGTACCTTAACATTCCCCGCTCCGGTGTTATAAAGATTAGTCCGATTCCTGCCTTACCGGGCACTATCATTTGTGATTCTTTATCTTTCCGCACCGAGGGTGCTCCGTCGAAGTACGGTTCCCAACGCCGATCATCGGGGTCTTCTAGGCTCATTATCCGCTCGTCGCGGCAAGTCGTCGTTGAGAGGCGATTATGCTGGTAAATGGCGTGCTGGGAGGAATTCTGCTAGGACTTGTCTCTTTACGGCACGAAGATGAACGAAAGTTATATCGAATTGCAATAGTATCATTAACCACCTGGCAAGTCTACGGGAAAGCGTCGGTCGGGTCATCAAATATTGCAATGGATTAAACATCGAAATAAGGTTGAACTTATGAGAAAGCATGTAGTGCGTGAGCTTCTATGCGGCGAAGATCAGGGCCAAACAGTGCTTCTCAATAGGAGGATACATTACTTCCGTCGTAATTAGACGACGACTTAAGTAGTAGAGCGCATTTTCTTTTCCATCATCATTGCCCTGGGCTAGCAGGGCTTCGAGAGAGTCGTCTAAAGCTACGGTATAAAGTATCAACGGTCTACCCGAGACTGGGGCTGCTAAGCCAGGAGGTGTCATTAAATATTGTTTAATGTCATTGAAGGCATGTTGACATTTGGAGTCCCAAGTAAACTTGGCATCCTTCTTAACCAAAGCAGAAAAAGGTTGACACCTTTCTGACAAATTCGAGATAAAGCATCGAAGATATGCCAATTTTCCTTGAAAGGATCGTAATTGTTTCGAGGTTTTAGGAGGTGGCATTTCTAAGATAGCTTTAATCTTCTCTGGATCAATTTCAATTCCACGATGTCGAACAACAAATCATAAGAATTTCCCAGAGGTGAGGCCGAAGGCGCATTTCAGGGGATTCATCTTAAGGTTAAATTGTCTTAATCGCTCGAAAACAATTCTCAAATCATACAAGTGATCTTCTTTTAGTTTGCTTTTGATGACCACATCATCCACCTAACACTCGACTTGGTTGTGAATAAGATCATAAAAAATCCTTGTCATTGCTCTTTGATAGGTTGCTCCTACGTTCTTTAATCCAAACGACATCAATGTGTAGCAGTACACTCTAATCGACGTTCTGAAGGCTGTCAGATTTTTATCTTCTGGTGCCATCTTTATCTGGTTGTACCCTGATGATCCATCCATGAATGAGAAGACTTCATGTGTTGAAGCGATGTCGATCATCAATTATGGAATTGGTAGAGGGAATTTGTCCTTTGGACATGCTTTGTTTAAATCTCTGAAGTCCACGCAGATTTTGATCTGACCATTCTTCTTTCTGACTGGTACCACATTGGCTAACCAAGTTGGGGATTGTTCTTCACGGACAAATTTAGTGTCTATTAGCTTCTTAACTTCAGCTATAACTTGTTGTTCAATCTCTAGACGTATTCTTCTCGGAGCTTGTCTAACTGGAACGGCAGTGGGACCTACTCCTAACTTGTGAACTGCGACTTCTGGAGCTAATCCTGGCATTTCATCGTAACTCCAAGCAAAACAGTCCTTGAATTCCATCAATAGCTTGATTATCTTTTCGGAGTCTTCTTTATCGAGTAAGGAGCTAACAAAGGTCGGACTAGGCTCTTTGCTAGTTCCTAAGTTAACTTCCATTAACTCATCTATTGTAGATTTAATTTCTTCTTCGAATTCTGGCGGAGCATTTTCGATTGGTAGATCTTCGAGATCTTCTGAAGCTTCCAAGCAGTCTTCATTAGGCTCACAAGTGACAACCAAGCAAAATCCCGTATCGTCAACTGATCCTACTGTGCCCAATCCGAGACAATGTTTTAAATTGGGAGGCCGACTGACATTGATTCATAATTTTTCAAAGTGTTGTGATCGACCTTTTTTCCATTGTCGAGGTAAGACACCACGTTGAATTAAATTTTGAACACAGGGAGAGTACCACTCAAAAGGCAGTTCCATTAATTCAGATGAAGTAACATCTTCAAATTGTACATCTTTTTCAGTATTGGAAGAAGAAGCACCAAGGAAGAATTTGATTGGTTTAGTACCACCACGTACTTCCTTGACTACCATACCCTCGATCTTATTAGAATGGATCGGGTTCAGGGTCATAGTATGTACATAATGGTTAATCTTCTCGTACATTGATTTGTATTCTTCATTCTTTTCATCTTCGAGAGAGATCTTGAACTGTGGTTTCTTTTGATTTCTTGTTCTTGCTTCTTTCTTGATTTCTTCTTCTTCGGAGCGGTCTCCCGATCAACGTTGATGGTCGGTTTCTTACGTCCAACTGTTCTAACGTCTCTTCCACGACCCCGTCCCTGGCCTCGACCTCGGGTGCGAGTTCTGGAGAAACGTTCACCAGCTTGCCATAAGGGAGTGGTGAGTAACTGTTGGACTAGAATATCTGGCTCTTTATCGTCTTGCACTTCTTTTGCTTCATTTGGTATGACATTTCTGGAAAAGATTGTTTTCTTTGGAGGCACGTAGTAGGCTGCATCTTCGTGAATTTTGATCTCGTGCACGGAGAACGGTTGCAAATCACCTTTGATACATTGTTCTCCTCCTTCGTAATATTTTATGCACTGGTGCAGAGATGACGGTACCATCCAGTTTTCATGAATCCATGACCGAGCCAGTAGAGCGTTGAATGATGTCTCGGAATCAATTATATGGAATTTTACGGTTGTCTTTGCTAAGTCACCGGTCTTCATTAACAGTGTGATCGATCCAAGAGCTCTTTCTCCTTTCTGATTGAATCCTTTTAATAACATCTTATCCGCTTTGAGGTCGCGAGCATCAATTTCTAAATATGCTAACGTTCGAAGGCTCATTATGTTGATTGATGCTCCCGGATCAACCAACACTCTGGAGAGCGTAAACTTTCTAATAGTGACTGAAATGTACAACGGTCTGTTGTGATCAGTCATTCCCAGTAATAGATCATTGTCCGTGAAGGTAACACCTCGCTGTTCTTTTAACGAGCAAACGTCGTCAAAGGAATTACCAGCCATTTGAGCTAAACAAATCTCTTGATCAAGTAGAGCCTTGATCAGAGCTTCCCTCATATCCTTTGACAGGATCAGAGCATCGTGTATGCTTAGTTTGGCTGGTAGCTTCCTAAGATGGGCTAGCACGTTATAGCCTACTTTATTACCATGTTCCTCAGTTTCTTCCCGAATGGGCAATTCCTCTGCTGGGGTTGGCTCTTCCTGAGCAACCACCTACTTTCCTTTATCCTTTGGACCCATTCTTGGGGGTAGAACTTTTCCACTTCTTAAATTGACTTTAGTTATTTCTTCTGAATCTGGTGTTGAATCTGCCTATCTATCCTCTTGAATTTGAACGACTGGCTCTTCTGTAGTTGCTTCGGAATCTGATGACTCTAATTCTATTGCAATCGGAGCTCCTCGAAATTCACAAATAGACTCGTTGCTTGTTGAGCTTTCGTAGCCATCCTTGTGAACGTCTTCTCCTTCGTCGTGGTCATTGAGGTTTAGTATGATTTGAGAATCGTTATTTATATCGGAATCGAGATCCGGATTAGCTTGGTTTTCGTTAGTTACGTAGTCGTTAGAAACAGTCAAAACGTAGCCAACGCCAAAACTCTTATCATTATAAGATCTCGTCGGGGTGAGCAAATAATCTTACAAAGTCAGTGGTTCGAGGGATTTCTCCCCCGAATCGGAAATAACCATCCTAGGATAAGCAACCCCTAGTCTACTCTTCGGAGCCTCGGTTTTCTTTTCATCTACGATCTTCTCTTCCTTCTGGGGCGGTTCTTCAATCGCAAGCGTTAGTGTTGGCTTGGCAGGTTTCAAACTTTGAGTTGAAGCTTGCACCGAAGCGTTCTGGATATGGTCTATGATTTTCTTTGAAGAATTTATCCAGACGGTAATCCATCCATCATCGGTCGGGGTAGGTGCAGAGATGATTAGACATGTGGGGGTAGAGACAATAGTCCTCCTACGAATAGCAGTACTTCTCTCAGCAGGAACCCTTTGCAGGGGAGGGAATTCTTGAGTCGACTTCAGGTTGAACTCAATTACGGGCTCCTCAGTTTCTGGCACTTTGTCCATTAGGGCGAAGAGAGTGACGTCAGTGAACTTGATATCTGTATTGTCGAATCCTTATCCAAAACTAATGATCCCATTGTCAGGCATCTCATCCTTATAGACGGTGAAGTCCATTCCATTGGTGAAGGAGAAAATTAACTTTGGGGCAGTCATTTTCTGCAGGGTAGATTCTGAATGTCAGTCCCGAATAATGCTTCCCTTCGTCACAAAACTTAGAACGAAAAAGAAAGTGTCCGAACACATTGCCGTTTATCTTAATGTATTTATGATTTAAAAGAGTTTTTTTATTAAAAGGGTCATTTATTAGAGGTTTTGTTTTTTAGGAACGAAATGTTTAAAGAACGGAAGTTTATAGAAAAGAAAGGGACCCGGTTCGGGATTGAAAAGGAAGAGAAATTCTCGCAAAACTTCTCAACCCGAAGGACCGCTCCTAAGCTAACGCCTATTGGGGGTCCACCCCACCTCAGAAAAAGAGGTAAAAGGATTTCAGAACCTCTCTGTTTAGGTGTGTCTAAACAGTGGCTCCTAAATCCAACAGAAGTTGACTATACTTGTTCAAGATAGAAATGAACGTGACGGACGAATGATAGTTTTGGTCCACTAGGGATATGGACTCACTATCGATTTATGAAAGCAAAACCAGCTAATCAAAATGGAGAGAGGAACTAGTCCCCAGCAGAGTCACCAGAAGCTGTCGGCATATTTTTAGGTTGAGTGTTGTATTTTGAAAAGGGGTCGCCTACAGAAGTTGTCGGCGAATTTTAAATTTTAAATTTAATTTAAATAAATATATATATATATATATAGTTTTAGAAAGAAGCATTTGATTTTAACAATAGTTTTAAGTTTGAAAATTTTAAGATATGAAATCAAACCGATCTCACATCCCAAATAGTTTATATAAACGAGCACCACACCACAAACCGTGTATCTATCTCGAAGGACAATCACACTACTTGACGATGGGACTCGATTAAATAAACTAGAAAATTTGTGACATCCGTTTGGTTTGCGAACCAACTTTATAAGCCGACAAGTTCCCCTACTTAATATAAAGAAATTAAGCAGGGTTTATATTTCCTGGGTTCTTAAAGTTCCCTATAAGGGCAAGCTCCGATAGTTAATTACATCTTAAATGACGGGAATCATTTAAGAAAACTCTTGATAATGATCAGTGGTTTTGCTCTCAAGAATTTTAAAGTTTAAAGTTTTCAAAGGATTGAATTTTGGAAATTTCAAAAGGGATTAGCTCAAATTCGGAACAGTTTATTTTAGGAATCAAAGCAAGAAAAGTAGGAGAAGCTGAGGATTCAAAAAGAATCTTGGCAACTTTCCAAACTATACTATTGTTTGGCTTCAATTTGAGAATTTACTTAATGTTTCAATCTTGCCAATTTTAATTTATTAGGACTTAAATTTGTATGACATAATCATACAAATAGCCTCGAAGATTTTAGGGTTTATGTCTACCGAACGACTACCTTGGAGTCCTAAGATCGGTTAGGGCTTAATTTGCATAATATGATTATGCAAATGCCTAACAAAATGTTGAGGATTTATGTTGCACTAGGCAAACTACCTCGAAATCCTATGGCTTGGTTATTTAATTCTAAGGAAAGTTTTGCTAAAGTAGACCAGAGTTTTGCTGATGACGATGGCCGTGCTGCCCACCATGCTCCAAGCTCCTTGTTGTCGCAGAGGTTTAGTTTTAGAAGGTGAAAATCAGGAGATGAGAGAAGTGTTTTGGTTTAGAAATCTTAAAGTCCAAATATTTTTAATATTTTAATTAAAATAAATCTTAAAGTTGTTTAAACAGAACCGATTAAGATCCCACGGTTCCGTCATCCCGGCACCGTTATTTCCATCGAATTCACTTAGTCCAGATGAATTTGCTAAACTCAACTGAATGAGTTTGTCGGCATATTTTTAGGTTATGTGTGTTGTATTTTGAAAAGGAGTTGCCTACAGAAATTGTCGGTGAATTTTCAGATTTAAATTTAGTTTAAATATATATAATTTGGAAAGTAGCATTTGATTTTTTTGAAAAATAATTTTTGGTTTGAAAATTTTAAGATATGAAATCAAACCGATATCACATCCTAAATAGTTTATATAAACGAGCACCACACCACAAACCATGTATTTATCCCGAAGAATAGACACATTGCTTGATGATGAGGCTCGATTAAATAAACTAGAAGATTTGTGACATATGTTTGGTCTGCGAACCAATTTTATAAGCCGACAAGTTCCCCTGCTTATTATAATGGAATTAAGCAGAGTTTATATTACCTAGGTTCTTAAAGTTCCCTATAAGGGCAAGCCCCTATAGTTAATTACAACTTAAATGACAGGAATCATTTAAGAAAACTCTCGATAATGATCAGTGGTTTTGCTCTCAAGAATTTCAAAGTTTAAGGTTTTTAAAGGATTGGATTTTGGAAATTTCAATAGGGAATGGATCAAATTTGGAACAATTTATTTTAGAGTCCAATGGGAGAGAAGTAGGAGAAGCTGAGGATCCAAGAAGAATCTTGGCAACTTCCCAAACTATCCTATTATTTAGCTTCAATTTGGGAGTTTATTTAATGTTTCAATCTCGCCAATTTTAATTAATTAGGACTTATACTTGTATGATAAAATCATACAAACAACCTCGAAGATGTGAGGGTTTATATCGTACCAAACGACTACCTCGGAGTCCTAAGACCGGTTAGGGCTTAATTTGCATAACATGATCATGCAAATGCCTAACGAAAAGTTGAGGATTTATGTTGCACTAGGCAAACTACCTCGAAATCCTATGGCTTGGTTATTTAATTCTAAGAAAGGTTTTGCTGATGTAGACTCGAGTTTTGCTGATGACGATGGCCGTGCTGCCCACTATGCTCCAAGCTCCTTGTTGTTGCAGAGATTTAATTTTAGAAGTCAAAAATCAAAGGATGAGAGAAGTGTTTTGGTTTAGAGAAATCTTAAAATCTAAATGTCTTTAATGTTTTATTAGGGAAATCTTGAAGTTAATTATAACAACACCGGTTAAAATCCCTCGAATCCATCCTTCCGACATCGTTATTTTTATCGGATTCACTTAGTCCAGATGAATTTGCTAAACTCAACTGAATGAGTTCCACACTTTCATTTAGACCGTGGGAAATTCCGTTAGCAACACGTAGGTTACATCATCCGAGATATTCCCGATCATCCAACAAGACGTTTTAATTTAGTTAAAGTTGTGGTTTTTGTTATTCTGTTTGTGATTAAATCTTGAGTTGTTTTATATATTGAATGTTGTGGCGGTGGATTTTATCTTGTAGTGACTTTTAATTTAGTTTTTGTATCAGTTCAGGGACTATCCTAAAGGTTTTGGTTTTCATGCAACAGTCTTGTTTAACATGCAAGAAAAGCAAAGCGCACTGTAGCTACGAAAAATGCAATAAAGTAAATTGCAATAACAAAAAAGCATACCTGGAGGGTCTTCCCGTCATTCCAAGCTACACTTTAAAACACATATTAAAGAATTTAAATGTTTCAACAAGTACCTAGGTAAAGACTAAAGGAAGGGTTTTGGTTGTCTACCAGAATCCTAATCCTATAGCTAGTCATCTCTTATGACGTCCAGGTTCTTGATTTTGGTTAAGGATGATTTTCTTCACCGAAGAACAATTAAGTTAAATTGTTCTTTAAAACTACCCATCGTATTGAGGAAGTGCTTAGAACAAATCCTAAACATCTTTTCAATACCTGCGGGACGATTTGAGTCCAAGTGAATTTAATTACACGAGTGAATTAATCATCCAAGGGTTTAGTTAAGTTTTCTTCCCTTGCTCAGTGAACTAGGATGTTTGATTATCCTATGAGTGAAGTGACATTTCACTTAACGCTTCATTTAATAGTTATAATAATTTAAAGCTTTCAAGGGCAAGTTAATTTGTTAAAGATTTTAATGATTTGAAGTTAAAGTTGATGATTTACTTTAATGTGATTTAATTATGAAATTTTAATCAATGATTTTAAATTTGGAATGATGTTTGATTCATTTAACTTAAACTTTTTATAAATGATATCTATATTTTATGTTAATTTAATTTTTTTAGATTAACTTAGGTCGAAAAGAGGTGTTCAAATTATTTATTAAATTTTGATGATTTAATTTAGATTAATTATATTAATTAATTTAATTTTTACATTATGTTTTAAGGTAAGTTGTCTTAAAATTATTTAAAATTTGCAATTTTGATTTAAGTTTGTTTTGAAATGATTTTAAATTAGTTTCAAAAATTTTAATTTACTTTTTTAATTATTTAACATTTTAGGCTTTAATTAATTATTAAATTATTTAATGATGTAGGTCTTAATTACATTAAGAATTATTTACTTTTAATCATTTAATTATTAATTCCACTTATCCTCTTAAGTTTAAGAGTTAAATATTATTAAGTGATTTATTTAGGGATTTTTAAATTAAAGAATCAATATCCTCTTAAATTCTATCCCCATTTTAATAATCCAATTTTAATTAATCTTCCAAAGTTTAAATTATTTAATTAATTAAAGTTTCATTTTTGGTTTATTAAAGTAATTAATGGGTTCCTACCCTTTGATTTCCCAAAGTTTCAATCATCTAAGAGAAAATTAAAATCAGATATTTTACCCCCATTTTGATTAAACCTAAAGTTTTAATTAGGGGTTAAAATCTTTTAATTACCTTTATGCCCCTTTAAGCTTATTTATTTTATAACTCATTAAATTAAGCTTAAATGAACTTAAGATTTTTATGCCACTTCACTCACATGTCAATTAAGACATTAGAGGGGAAAATGTGATTTTTCTGAATTTAATTTATTTATATAATTATTTTTAATGGAAAATAGGGGTTTTCAAAGAAAATTGACCAACATGACCATGGTAAAGTTTCTATCCTTAAGAAAGTTATGAGATGTTTCTAATGACTAGAGGACCACTTGGACCAATTATAGTGATTTTTTGAATTATATTTTATTTATTATAAATATTTTAGTTTTTGGAGTGTTAATTAATTATAAAATAAAATAAAAGTTGAAAAATGGATTTTATATTTTTCAAAAATCCCTCTGACCTCAAGAAAGTCAGAGAAACAAATTTTAAATTTTTATGATTTTTCTTTGATTTATTAGAATTAATTTAGTGGGAAGGCTAGAAAATACATTTTTTTAATTCAAAAATTGTTTTAAGGCTTTGAAATTAAATATCTTAACCTAGAGACTTAGGAAAAATATTTGATTAGTTCCTAAGTGATTATGGGACCAAATATGACATTTTTAAGATTTTTATTATTTTTTTGATTTTTATTATTTTTTAATTATTAAAAATATTAAAATATGCTTAAAAATGAAAATTTATAGAAAATTCTAATTTTATTTTTCATAGACTCCACTAATATCAGAGAAGTCCTAAAATCAATTTGGTGAATTTTTGAAATGTATTTTTGGAGTTATGAATTTTTAATGTTTTATTTTGATTATGTGGCTTAATTAATTCATTTAATAGGGTTAAACATTTCCAATTGACTTCAAATTTTTATGCAAGGTTCCCTTGATCCTAAAGATCAGTGGAGAATTATTTTCAAGTCATTTTAATGTGTGATTAACTCTAATTAATTAAATTTCAATTTAGAGTGATTAGGCCAATTAGGATTATCCTTAATGAATTAACTCAAACCATAATTATCTTAGGGTCCTCTGGTCCTAAGGAACTTCACCAAATTTTTCTAGAATTTTTTAAGAAACATGCTAATTATTGGAATTAAAATGTAAAAAATAGTGACATAAACTTGAAAAATACATAACTTGTCATAGGGATGGCCTCTGACCTTGAAAAATTCAGGAAATGTTCCACAAGTCAGAGGTTTCAAAAGCCCTATGGTCTCATGTCATGATGCAAATGGAGAATTGAAATACTAAAATGATTAAATAATTAATTAAAAATAAAATACTCATCAAATTAACTCAATTCTTTTTTCACATTATTCTCCTCTGTTCACTGAGCAAGAAGGTATTTTTCTTTTATTTTTGTGATTTTTTTATTCAAATATATGAATTTTTTAAGTTCTGGCTATTTAATTAAATCAGAAAAATCCTATTTTCCTACTTATCCACGTCGGAGCCGCGTCAACCTACGGCGGATCGAACTCCACGCGTCGTCTTCTAGTTCGGAGCCGCCATCCGACTCAGCTGCCACGCGGTCCGCGGTTCACAATCCATCTCCTCGTCCAACGCCATTTGAGCCGTTCATTCGATACATGCGTAATCCAACGGCGGCTGATCATCGTCTCCGACTGGTGTGCACCCGCGATAGTGGACCTTCTAACCCTAATATCTCCCTTGAATCTCGATGGATTTTCGAGTTCTTATGCTCTATGGATTCGTCTTGAGAAGACGAACACATCCATACGGTTAACATGCCATGAAATTAAGCCAAACTAAATGGAGAATTCACAGAAGCTCGGGAGGAAGGAAGAGTCCATACCTTGGCTCTGTGAGGTAAAGCCTGAAACAGAGATGTTCAGCATGTTCGTTGGAGTCCAAGGAGGCTAGGGATGAAGCCTGGAGCTATGGTGCAATGCCTAGACTTGACTTCCACCAGGCCCGATCACAAAGCTTGGAGGCCGGAACAAGCCGAGGTGGCACTGGAGAGGGGCTTTCATCTGGGGAACTCCTTCTCTACCTCCGGTGAAGGTGTGAGAGGTGTTAATTTGGATTTGGTGAAGAATTGGAGAGTGTCCTATTTCTGGCCTGATTTTCAGCTGAGAAATTGGGCTCAGCTGGGGGGATTCATGGCAGGAGAACATTGAGGATGAGCTTCTCTTGGCTAGGAGGAGTTCTGGAGTGATTTTGGCAGAGTTTCCCTAAGGTTTGCTTCAACACCTTTTATGGCCGAGAGGTGTGGTGTTTAAATAGGCAGGGCTGGAGGGCTTTCGAGGGGCAATTCAGGGCTGGGATCAGCTGCCTAGAGGAGAAGAGGAAGAGTCATGGAGTCTAATTGGAATGGGACAGCTCAACAAATTGATTTTGAATTTTTGAATCCACCTAAGCCTTTTGACCTGGTGTTTTCCGGCGACGGGATGGCCGGCCGACCAAGGTCGGATCGAGCGCAAAAGTCAAGTGATGCCAGAGAGGTTGAGTGGTGGAATCAATTTGAGTATTTGATGGCTTTGGGGTGGAGATTTAATGGATATTTGAGATTTTGGTTAGGTGAGGCTAACTTGGGTTTGGCCCTTGGTCCAAAGGCTAGATCTTTGCCCAAAGTGATTGGAGCTAGTCTTGAAGTCCTTAAGGAGGTTTGGGTGCGCTTAGATGGCTGGTTTTGATGTTTGGGGAGGAGATTTGATGGTTTGGAAGAAGGGAAAATGGAAGTGAAAGGGGTGAAGGAGAGGTCACTTCCCCCTTGCCAAATTTGGCAAATATTAACTTTGGCATGTTATGGAAGAGTCCATGGGTCATGCCATGCTATGTATGAGGCCATGAGATGATTTCATGCAAAAGGAATTAATGGTTTTTTATGAATTTTGGAAATTATGCCATAATGCTTAATTTAGGTAAAGATTCATGTACATGTATGGAATGCTTCATGTAATGCCATGGTGTGATGATTAAAATGCCAAGGGATGATATTAATAGGAAATTATGACATGTGGGCGCAATTTTGGGCTTTTAAAATTTAATTAAGTGGGCTTTTCAAAATGATAAGGGTATGAGCCTTTTAACATGCATGTGATGATTTGAAATTTTGAAATCAAATATGGGATGACCAAATTGAATTGGAATTGATTGAAATTGGCTTTAGATATGTTGAATTTTGATTGAAAATTATTTTTGGGAATTTAGATTAGTCAATTTTCGGAGGATTTGGGCTTATGGGCAAAAATTGGGCTTTTTGGCCCAAGTGAACTTTAAGAGGGTTTTAGGACAAAATTTTGATCAAATGAATGTTGGTTTTGGTATAGAAATGTGTTAGGCAAGTTTTAGGACAAATTTGAAGAAAATTTTAGTAGATTTGTATTGGATTTGGGTATGTTTGGGTTCATAGGTGATTTAGGGCAAAAATGGGGTCTTGAGTATTGAATTCAAATATGAACCAAATTGGACTTAGTTTTGGTTAAAATTAGTATTACGAATATTGAATTGAAGTTTAGGATTGAATTTGATCAAAATTGGGATCAATTGGGTTAATTTGGCTTGACATTGGGTCCATTTGGGTTAGGATTGGGTTAAATTGGGGATTTTTGTAAAAGTGGGCTAAATTGACAAAATTAGCCCATGGTGTAGTTGAATAAAATGAAATTGAGAATATTTGCGATTTTTTGAGATTTTCTGGGAATTTTTAAAATTTTTGGAATTTTGGGCCAAAAGGGTATTTTAGGGTATCAAGAGGTTATTTGGAGGGTATTGGGGTGTTTGGTGAATTTAAAAGGTGGGGGTTGTTTTGAAATGATTTTTAGGAATTTTGGGAATTTTGGGTAATTTTTTGAAGTTTTTGGATAGTTTTGGGGTAGGCTCACGGATCTTACCCAAGTCTAACCACTTTGGGACCAAGCTTAGCCAAATGGTAACCACTTTATGATTCTTCACATGTAGACCTTAGCCATATTAATCAAAGATCATTGGCTTCAGTTCAATTATGTGAGTTTCTTAAAGGGTGAAAGGGGCAAAGTTCAAAGTTTAGGGTTAAAGGGTAAAATGGCTTAGGAGTGTGTGTGTGTGTGTGCAAGAGAAGCTCAGGGCACCCAGGGTCACCCTAAATCCAAACAATCCGATAGGAACTCACTACTGATTGCCCATATGGTGATTTTAACCTTCCGAGGTGATTTAGAGGTTTGCGACCATCGAAGTGGGATCCCGAGAGGAGTCGAAGTAGTCTGAATTGCTAAAGGGTGGGTCCCGATTCTTGTCCTCTAGGATAGTCAAGGAGAAACCTTATGGCTAGATCCTAAGAAGCACTAAGGAGAGAAAAGACCTCACCAAAAATGAGGTCAACAAATGGACCCCCAATAGGTGTGGTGTGCTAACTAAGCACACCGCGCGTATTGGCATTGACTGAAGAGATCAACAAAACCAACACAGACGTCTAAGTGACACACTTAGAACAAAGCACAGAACAGTTCTGCTGGGGAGTGTCGGGAAAATCTCCAAAGCTGAAGATTCCCGAACTCTCGCTGAGGAAACAGAAGGTGGATTCCAAATCACAAGATCTGGAGAGACCGGATTTTAGATTCGCTTCATTCTTATTTCAAATTTTAAGTTTGAGTTTCAAATTGATTTGAGTTTCAATTTTAGTTAATGTTCGATTTAAGATTGTCTTCAAGGTGGATTTCGTTGAGATTCAGAATTGGGAATGAGAATCAGAACCTAGGTTCTAACCTCGGAATTTGAAAGAGAACTAGAATTTAGGCTCCAGTCTTGACGAAGAGAATTGGAATTTAGGCTCCAACCTCGGAAAGAAGATCAGAATTTAGGTACTGGTTGAAAGGGATGAGGACCAGAATTTAAGTACCAGCCTCGGAGAGAGAATCCGAATTTAGGTACCGACCTCACAAAGGATGAGAATAAGAATTTAGGTACTGATCTCGAAAGAGTGATAATTGAAATTTAAGAATCAATCTCAAAAAGAGTGTCGGAATTTAGGTACCAACCTCAAAATGAGAGAGCTAGAATTTAGGTACCAGTCTCGAAAGAGAATCAAAATTTAGGTATCGATCTAAAAAAAGAGTCAGAATTTAGGTACCGACCTCAAAAGGAGAGAACTGGAATTTAGGTACCAGTCTCAAAAGAGAATCCAAAATTTAGGTATCGATCTCGAAAAGAGAGTCGGAATTTAGGTACCGACATCAAAAGGAAAGAACTGGAATTTAGGTACCAGTCTGGGAAGAGAATCAAAATTTAGGTATCGATCTCAAAAAGAGAGTCGGAATTTAGGTACCGACCTCAAAAGGAGAGAACTAAAAGAGAGTCGGAATTTAGGTACCGACCTCAAAAGGAGAGAACTGGAATTTAGGTACCAGTCTCGAAAGAGAATTGAAATTTAGGTATCGATCTTAAAAGAGAGAGTCGGAATTTAGGTACCGACCTTAAAAGGAGAGAACTGGAATTTAGGTTCCAGTCTCGAAAGAGAATCGAAATTTAGGTATCGATCTCGAAAAGAGAGTCAGAATTTAGGTACCGACCTCAAAGGGAGAGAATTGGAATTTAGGTACCAGTCTCGGAAGGTTGACAATTAATTCGTGAAGATTTCAATGATTAGAAGCGCAGTAGAAGATTGGAATGGGACATGAAAGTGTTTCACGTCCCGAAGTATTTCATCATAGGTTGAAAGTTTTGTGAAGGAAGTGAATCCACGCCATCAGAACCAAATCGAGGATCTCGTGGTTCTGTGTCAGTAGACTCAACGACCTTCTCAAAAGAAGGGAGAAATAACAGAGAGTCAAAAAGAATTCGAGAACAGCCGGAGGCTGGGGATATCGGATTCGGAGGCTTCATTTTCATTATTCATTGCTTTTAGTGATTTGATTTTTTTTAAGTTTCGTTTTCGATTGAAATTTCACTTTGATTCGGATTTTCATTGATTTACTTGGTTCACATCTTGAAGTTTCAAGCTGATCTGTTTTGAGTTTTGTTTTGTGTTTTATTCAGACTTTGAATTCAAATTTTATTTTGTTGTTATTATTTAATTCAAATCGTTCTTCGTCCAACTTTCTTTTTAAACCGAGTTAAACTCAGATCTGGTGGCATTTGCAGTAAATTGCACAAAACTAAAGGTAAAACACAAACTTCATCTCCACTAAAATATTGAAGATACATCAGGTGATTCCATCAAAACAATTTTGATGACATCCTTCTGAAAACAAACATTTACAAAAGTTCATATATATATCTGAACACAGACTGCACTGATATCTCCGTGTACTCTGACAAAATTGTCTGTTCAATTCATCCATGTCTGAAAAGTAAACTACATAGGTAATAACATCACCTTATAAGCCACTTTCCGGAGGAGAATCCCACGTAAGTGTATTTTAGAGGTGTGCTTACTACTATGTAGCCTACGGCTCGTAGGGCACGCAAATTCTCTAATTACGGATGCAGCTGGAAGTAGACCGGAATTTTACTCTCATCCATCCTTCTGAAGGTGACGGAGACTCGTTCGTAGGGAACTCCCGGTATGTAGTGCTTCGCTACATCTGCACCATTTCCTTGTAGTACGAGAACAGAGCCTACCTGTAGGGTATTTCCACCGGCCCTCGGAATTTTCTGGGGCCAACTATCCGGAGTTCTGTTCCGAACATAATGTTGCATTGGTTGATGAAGGAAACGGTACAAAAGGGCCATACAAAATCTTGATGATCTGTGTGAGGGGGAATGCAGTCTCCTTCTGCATAGATGTTGATAATACAGCTGTTCGGTATGCAATCAGTGGGTAGAACTCGTCAAGCCACCATCCTTTTTATCATTTTCTTAATTAAAACTAGCATTGGATCCACTTCATCGTAGCGGAGTATCCCTAGTAGATTTCCTTTCTTGTCATCAGTGAAGTTGTAACAGCATCCAAATTGAATAGTAATCCTCCCCTTAACTCTTTTCCATTTCTTTGGCTCGGAGTAGGTCCTACTACGTAATCATCTTGCACGACCTTATTTCTTCAGCATATTGGCGTAGTCTAAAATCTCACTCTGCTCGTAGTGAGAGAAAACATCTGTATGTAACTCTAGTCCTTCCAGGATGTTGACATATCTGCCTCTGATTTTCTGAAAGTATTCAATATTCTGCTTCCGCACCCTCTGGATCATCTCCAATTCGTGCTCTGAAATTATCTGCAGCTGTCGGGGTCTAGTGACGTATTGTGGGATATATGGCTCCACACCGTCACACTCTCCTGGGATTGTCACTATCTCAGGTGTAGGCTCTGTAATAACCTTCTCTGGAACAACCTCTGTTATGGTGCTCCTGAGGACTGGCCTCCTTGGGCCAACTGCTACGGCCGTCGGGGTTTCTTCCTTGTTCTGCTCTTCTGTTAATTTCTTCAGCATCTTGGCGATATGGCGATTCTTGTTTCTTCTCTGAGTTGGGGTAAGGGTGGCTCTCCTCTCCCCCTGAATCTCGGTAGGAGCAGCACTGACAAGTTTTCCTCCTGCGGACGTTATCACTGATTTCATCTTGTTTTCCTCGATCATATTGATCTTCCTCTTCTTGTTTGTAGCTTGGGGAGCCTTCTTATTGAGCCTCATCACTGTCTTCCCACGGAACTGCTCGAGATCCACAGTCGTCCCGGCGGTTTCCTCGTATTCCGACTCCGCTGTGCGAGGTCCGAGCCAACCTCTATCACGGCATCGGCTTTCGGCTCTTCTTTGTTAAGTGCAAGACTTACGCAATCCTTAAAGTTCAGGAACAACCGCCCGTTCGATATTTCCCTGAAAAGAAAACAAGGAAAGGATCAGGGGCTGTACTCAGAACGAGAACAATAAGAAAATTTACTTATTAATGAAAAAAAAATCTTATTTAATTATTTCGAATTTTATAAGAGTAAGAGAAGATAAGAAAAGATCAGGTGTGAGCTCATCTCTAAAGGAAGGATCAAAATTTTATTATTACTTCAATTGCATATGTTTTCCTTTAACACACATTTTTTTTATTTTATTGATTTTTATCATTCATTTTCTTTTTCATTTTATTTCGGGTTCAGACCCAGTTATAAGTGATTACTCTACCCATGCTTCTAGGAATGAAATTTCATTTTTCGAAACATCAGGTTGCGTAATACTTCTTCAAATATCGTCCATTGATTGGAAGCATAAATCATTCTCCACGACAATTCATAAGCTGGTAAGAACCTCCTCAGTAGACTGTCTCAACCACGAACGGCCCCTCCCAAGTCGGCTCAAATTTACCTCCTATCTTGTGGTGTGCAAGAATAGGCCTTCTGAGAACTAGGACCAAGTCACCGACTTTGAACGTCCTTGGGCGGACCAATTTGTCGTGGACCTGGATCATCTTAGTTTGATACAGTTCCAGATTCTATTGCGCTGCAAGTCATTTTCCTTCCAAGTTTTCCAGATTCTATTGCGCTGAACTTCCACGGGTAGAACTGCCTCGGACCCGTACACTAGAGCGTAGGGCGTAGACTGAGTAGGAGTTTTAAAAGTCATTCTGTAGGCCCATAAGACTTCCAATAACTTCTCGTGCCAATTTCTTTTGTTATCGTCCAAGGTTTTCTTTAGAATTTGGATGAGAGTTTTATTAAAAGCCTCGGCCAAGCCGTTTTCTCTTAGGTAGTAGATCGTCAAATAGCGTCAATCGATCCTGTGTCTTCTGACAACACTGTTGATCTTAGTGCTTCTGAATGCGGACCCATTATCTGAAATGATTTTGCGCGGTACCCCGAAGCGGTAGACGACCTGATTCTTGAAGAACTAAAGCACGTGATGTGCCTTCACTTCTCTGAGCGGTACTGCTTCTGCCCACTTGGAAAAGTAGTCAGTGGCTGCAAGGATAAAACAATGTCCTCTTGAAGAAGGCGGTTCTATTGGACCCACAATATCTGTGCCCCAACATTCAAATGACCACGATGCTATTGTCGGATGTAGCACATTTGGAGGTTGGTGTAGAACCACTCCATGTACTTGGCACTAGTGACAACTCTTGGCGACCTTCATGCAGTCGGTCATCATTGAGGGCGAGTAGTACCTTAGTCTTTTAATCTTTATTTTCGTCTTCGGACCTGACTGATGAGTGCCACAAAGTCCCGAATGCACCTCTTTAACAATTTCACGAGCCTCGGACCTGCTCAGGCACCTTCACCACATCTGATCGAAAGACCTTCTGTATAATGTATTGTTAATTAATGCGTAAGACAGAGTTCTTTTCTTAATCTGATGGGCTAATGACTTATCGTCCGGTAGGTTTCCTGTTTGCAGGTAATCTATTAATGGGTGCCGCCAATCTTCTTCATTTTCTGTATTGCTGCAACTGATTCTTCTTCCTCTTCTCATCTGTGTATTGTATCCATGCCGAACTGCGAGAGAACCTGTCGTCCCTGAACTGACACTTCAGCGGATTCATCCTGTAAGCGAGCAAACTCTTTTGCGAGGCGGGCTAACGCATCTGCAAGAGCATTTTCTTTTCTGGGAATCTTGTAGATTGTTACATTCGGAATTTGCTCCAATAGTTTCATGGCATACTAAAAGTACTGTTCGAGCCTTGTTTTCAGAATTCTGTACTGTCCGGCAATCTGCTGAATGATCAACTCCAAATCTTCGTAGATGTTGATATCTGTTATACCCATCTGAATGGTTAATTCCAATCTTGTTATGAGGGTTTCATATTTTGCTTCGTTGTTTGTACACGGTTCTGTTAGGTGGTAGGAGTATCTTAACATCGCCCGCTCTGGCGTTATAAAGATCAGTCTGATTCCTGCCTTACCAAGCACTATCGCTTGCGATTCTCTGTCTTTCTGTGCTGAAGATGCTCCATCAAAGTACAATTCCCAACGCTGATCATCGGGATCTTGTAAGCTCATTATCTGCTCGTCTGACAAGTCATCATTGAGAGGCGATTCTACCGGCAAAGGATGTGATACGAGGAAGTCTGCTAGGACCTGTCCTTTTACGGCACGAAGATGAACGAAAGTAATATCGAATTGCAATGGTATCATCGACCACCTAGCAAGTCTGCCAGAAAGCATCAGGCGGGTCATTAAATATTACAACGGATTAACATTCGAAATAAGGTTGACCTTATGAGAAAGCATGAAATGCCTGAGCTTTTGAGCGGCGAAGATCAGGGCCAAACAATGCTTCTCAATTGGAGGGTACTTTACTTCCGTCGGAATCAGACGACGACTTAAGTAGTAGAGTGAGTTTTCTTTACCCTCGTCATTGACCTGGGCTAACAGGGCTCCAAGGGAGTCGTCTAAAGCCGCGGTATAAAGTATCAACAGTCTACCCGAGACCGGGGCTGCTAAGACAGGAGGTGTCATTAGATATTGCTTAATGTCCTCGAAGGCCCATTGGCATTTCTCTTCCCAAACGAATTTGGCGTCCTTTTTAAGTAATGTCGAGAATGGCTGACACCTACCTGACAAAATCAAGATAAAGCGTTGAAGATATGCCAACTTCCCTTGAAAGGATCGTAGTTGTTTCAAAGTTTTAGGAGGCGGCATTTCTAAGATAGCTTTAATCTTTTCCAGATCGATTTCAATTCCACAATGTCGAACAACAAATCCTAAGAATTTCTCGGAGGTGACGCCGAAGGGGCATTATTAGGGATTCATCTTATGATTCAATTGTCTTAATCGCTCGAAAACAATTCTCAAATCATACAGGTGATCTTCCTTCAGTTTGCTTTTGATGACCACATCATCCACGTAGCACTCTACTTGGTTGTGAATGAGATCATCAAAAATCCTCGTCTTTGCTCTTTGGTAAGTTGCTCCTGCGTTCTTCAATCCAAAAGGCATTACTGTGTAGCAGTATATTCCAATCGGCGTTTTGAAGGTTGTGAGCTTCTCATCTTCTGGTGCCATCTTTATCTGATTGTATCCTGAAGATCCATCCATGAAAGAGAAGATTTCGTGTGTTGAAGCGATGTCGATCATCAATTCTGGAATCGGTAGCGGAAATTCATCTTTCGGACATGCTTTATTCAAGTCTCTGAAATCTACACAGATTCTGATCTGACCATTCTTCTTTCTGACTGGTACCACGTTGGCTAACCAAGTTGGGTATTGTTCTTCACGTACAAATTTAGCATCTATTAGCTTCTTAACTTCAGCTATTACTTGTTGTTCAATCTCTAGACGCATTCTTCTGGGAGCTTGCCTGACTGGAACGGCAGTGTGATCCACTCCTAGCTTGTGAACTGCAACCTCTGGATCTAATCCTGGCATTTCCTCATAACTCCAAGCAAAACAGTCTTTGAATTCTATTAATAGCTTAACTATTTCTTTGGAGTCTTCTTTGTTGAGTAAGGAACTAACAAAGGTCGGCCTAGGC
This sequence comes from Papilionanthe hookeriana x Papilionanthe teres, assembly GCA_022702705.1. Lineage (NCBI taxonomy): Eukaryota > Viridiplantae > Streptophyta > Magnoliopsida > Asparagales > Orchidaceae > Papilionanthe > Papilionanthe hookeriana x Papilionanthe teres. The sequence continues at coordinate 1,577,443 of CM040428.1, forward strand.
TATTCGCTAGTACCTAAGTTAACTTCCATTAACTCGTCTATTGTAGATTTAATTTCTTCTTCAAATTCTGGCGAAGCATCTCCGATTGGCAGATCTTCAAGATCATCTGAGGTTTCCAAGCAGTCTTCATTAGGCTCACTAGCGACAACCAAGCAAAATTCTGAATCTTCAGCTGATGCTACTTTGCCAAATCCTAGACCATGTTTTGAATTGGGAGGCTGACTGGCATTGTTCCATAATTTTTCAAAGCGTTGTGATTGGCCTTTTGACCATTGCTTAGGAAAAATACCACGCTGAATTAAATTTTGAAGACAGGGAGAATACCACTCAAATGGCAATTCTATTAATTCAGAAGAAGTAAAATCTTCAAATTTTACATCATTTTCAGCTTTGGAAGAAGAAGCACCATGGTAGAACTTGATCGGCTTAGCACCACCACCATGCACTTCCTTGACCACCATACCCTCGATCTTATTAGAATGGATCGGGGTCAGGGTCATAGTATGCACATAGTGGTTAATCTTCTCATACATTGCCTTGTATTCTTCATTCTTTTCATCTTCGAGAGAGATCTTGATTTGGGGTTTCTTTTGATTTACTGTAGCTGCTTCTTTCTTGATTTCTTCTTCTTCTTTAGAGCTATTCTCCCAATTAACATCAATGACGGGTTTCTTCTATTCAACTGTTCCACCGTTTCTTCCTTGACCTCGTCCCCGGCCTCAACCTCGGGTGCGAGTTCTGGAGAAACCTTCACCATCTCGTCGTAAGGGAGTGGTGAGTAACTGTTGAACTAGAATTTTAGGTTCTTTGTCGTCTCGTGCTTCTTTTTCTTGATTTGGTATGGCATTTCTGAAGAAGAAAGTTTTCTTTGGGGGTGCGTAGTAAGCTGCATCTTCGTGGATTTCGATTTCATGCACAGAGAACGGTTGCAAATCACCTTTGATACACCACTCTTTTCCTCCTTCATAGTACTTTATACACTGGTGTAGAGACGACGGTACCATCCGGTGCTCATGGATCCATGGCCGGCCTAGTAGAGCGTTGAATGATGTCTCAGAATCAATTATGTGGAACTTTACGGTTGTTTTTGCTAATTCACCGATCTTCATTAACAATGTTATCGATCCAAGAGCTTTTTCTCCTTTCTGGTTGAAGCCTCTTAGCATCATCTTGTCTGCCTCGAGATCATGGGCATCAATCTCTAAATAGGCTAGCGTTCATAGGTTCGTTATATTAATTGATGCTCCTGGATCAACTAGCACCCTGGAGAGTGTGAACTTTCCAATACTTACTGAAATGTACAATGGTCGATTGTGATCTGCTGTTCCAAGTAGTAAATCATCGTTCGTAAAGGTAACACCACGCTGTCCTTTCAATGAGCAAACCTCGTCGAAGGAATTACCAGCCATTTGAGCTAAGCAAATTTTTGGATCAAGAAAGGCCTTGACCAGAGATTCTCTCATCTCCTTTAACAGGATCAGAGCGTCATAGATGGTCAGTTTGGTACGGTAGCTTCCTAAGATGAGCTAGCACATTATAGTCCACTTTGTTACCAGGCTGTTCAATTTCTTCCTGAACGGGCAATTCTACCGCTGGGGTTGGCTTTTCCTGAGCAACCACCTCCTTTCCCTTGTCCTTTGACCCAATCTCGCAGTTTGGACCTTTCCGCTTCTCAGATTGACTTCGGTAATTTCCTCTGAATCTACAGGTGTCTCCTCTTGAATCAGAATGACTGGCCCTTCTAAAGTGGCCTCGGCGTCTGATAGTTCTAACTCTATCGTATCGGAGCTCCTCGGAATTCACAAATAGACTCGTCACTTACTGAACTTTCGTAGCCATCCTTGTGAATGTCCTCCTCTTCGTCATGGTTATCTAGGTTTTGTATGATTTGAGAATCATTATTCGTATCGAAATCGAGATTCAGATGAGGTTGGTTATTGTTAGTTATGTAATCGTTATAAATAGTCAAAACGTAGCCAACACCATAACTCTTATCATTATAAGATCCCGCCGGGGCGAGCAAATAATCATACAGAGTCAGAGGATCGAGGAATTTCTCTCCCAAATCAGAAACAACCATCCTAGGAAAAGTAGCCCCTAGTCTACCTTTCAGAACCTCAGTCTTCTCTTCTTCCACCATCTTCTCCTCCTCTTGGGGTGGTTCTTCAATCGCTAGCGATAGTGCCGGCTTGGCAGGTTTCAAACTTTGAGTTGAAGCGCGCACCGAAGTGGTCTGGATGTGATCCAAAATTTTCTTTGATGACTTCGTCCAAACTGTGTTCCATCCATCGTTGGTCGTGTACGGGTCGATCGGAACAATAGGCTTTGTCGAGATAACATTGACGGAACCTCCTTTTTGGGGTTCCTTCATGTATTCCTTTGGGATCGTTATGTTCCCTCTCCGAAGATTATCTTTCAGCTAGTTCTTGAAAGTGAAGCAGTCTTCAATCTTATGTCCGAGCATCCTGTGGTAGGGACGGTAGTTTGGATGATCCTTCTTGTCGACTTCCTCGGGCTTTACGGGCTCGCAGCGGCGAAAGTCGGGCGTCTTCATCAAACTGCGAAACATCTTAGCCACTGCCTCAGTCTTGAAGGGGTATTCTTTGTTCAAAAGTTCCTTCAGGTGATGGAGTGGACGAGGCGGCGGCTGATCGTACCGCGGTGACTGATAACTCGATCGAGGCTGAAAACTCTGCTGAGGCTAATAATTCTGCTGAGGGTGTTGATAAGTCTGTTGCGGTGGTTGATAACTTGGCTGCGGTCGCTCTGGCCGTATTTGCACTGGATGTTTGCCCTTATCTACTGCCGCGACGATTCCAGACTTCTTTTCAAATGTTTTCACTGGTTTCTGTTTATCGGTCATATCGATGAAACTTAGCAGTTTAGCCTCCTCTTGCAAGCTCCCGGCCATGCTAAGCAACTTCTTGAAAGTCTTAATGGTTAATCCTTTAAGGAGAAGTGCTATCGGGCCATGGATACTCTTAAGCAAGATACCGATCGCATGCTGCTCCTGAAGCTGTGGTTCACACTTCATGCTCAGGTTTCTCCATCAAAGTATGTAATCCACCAAAGTTTCATTCAGTTTCTATTGCTCCACCATTAGATCGCCAATAGTTATGTGGTGCTGAGCTCCGGCAAATGGCTTAATGAAGAGATTTTCCAATTCTGCAAAAGTCTTGACTGATCCATTCGGCAATTCTGCATACCAGTGGAAAGCGATCCCTGACAAACTGCTGACGAGTCGGAAAAGCAAAGCATCGCTCCCGCCGGCATTGCAGCAACTGGCACAAAAATGTGCAACATCTTGCCGGGGGTTTCCCGTTCCATCGAAAGTCTTAAACAGAGGTGGTACAAAGCCCTTCGGGTATTGGACTGCATTAAATTCTTCAGGGTATGGTCTACCTGTCTGAATAGATGTTCCACTCTTGGATTGAGCTAAGGCTTCTCGCACCTGCTGTTCTACCATACTCTTAATATCCTTTTCGAAAATCATGTTCTGTGCAGAATCTTTCTTCAGCTGATCATCTTCGTTAACAGATGTAATCTCTTTTCCTCCATCTGTAATATGGATGACCTCCGGGGGTATTTCTTTCTGAGGCTAGGCCTAACTCTGGAGAGGGGGTAAGGCGACAGCCATCTCTTCCATCCTTTTCATCATCTGGAAAATCGTATCATCTCTTTCCTGAAGTTGTGCTCTCATTAACTCTGGCTCATCTCTTTCTAAAGCTGGCGGAACTCCCTGCGAAGCTGACGATGCTCGTGTCTCAATCATGTTGACCTCAGCATACTCTTCATCCATGAATTCTGACGAATCCACTTCGTCCCTTAATTCTTCTACTCTTTCCCTTGCTAGCCGTTGGATGTCCATTTTTAGTTGCCCTATGGCATCCTCAAGTGGCCTTTTCTGAACGAATTCATGGTTATTAGGAGACGACTGTTGAACTTCTCTTTCAGGAGTTTCTTTTACTGCGGCACTTTCTTCAGATCTGGGATCTTCAGCGAGACTTCTCTTTCCAGAACGTTCTGTTGGTATTGGTTCGGCAATAATAGGTCACCACACCATCCTTCTTGTAGCAGAAGGCCTAGAACCGGTTGGTTTGTAGGCGGTGCGTAAGTAGGTGGTGTCCTCCCTAATATGGAGACCCGATACCACAACAGGTGAGCCTCCCTCGCTAGCTCACACCTTTTTCTTTGGTCTTTCTGGGACAGTAGCAGGCTCTACTCACGGACCGAGGCGGGACTTAACTGGAACTTGTCCCATTCTTCTTAGAACCTCTGATACAGGACATCCTTCTTTTCTGGCTAATTTCTCGACTACCGCATGCAATCAGGCAAGCGGTGTAGCCTTGCTCTTCTTCTTCTTGTTGTCATTGTAATATGCAGGTCGGGGTAACGCAGCGGCGATCTTTCTGGCATCTACTTCATCAGATGCAGCAGAGAGAGGGTGGAATCTATTTCCTTCCAATAGTGGTAAGTATTCTGGCAGTTCCTTCTCTTTCTCTTCAGGGATTTCATCAAGACAGGCGTCTTCAGCTTCTCTGACCTTCCTGATCTTAGCAAACTTCCTGTTTTTATTCCTCCTCTGTGTCTGAGTTAAGGGCCTATACTTCGAACTGGACCCTATCTCGAAAACAGACGGTATTGCAGTGATGTCTGAACCCTCCACGGTGACAGGCTCATAACTGACTTGTACTTCCTTTCCTTTCAGTTTGGCGGGAACCGGGGTAGGTGCAGTAATGACCAGACCGGTGGGGGTAGAGACGACAGTTCTGGGGGTTCCAATCAACCTCCTGTGAACAGCAGTGTTCCTTTCAACTAGGGCCCTCTGCATGGGAGGGAACTCTTGAGTCGACTTCAGGTTAAACTCAATCATAGGCTCCTCAGTCTCAGGCACTTTGTTCATCAGTGCGAAAAGAGTAGCATCGGCAAACTTAACGTCCGTGTTATCGAACCCTTGTCCAAAATGGATGATCCCATTGTCAGGTAGTTCATCCTTGTAGACAACTAAGTTAAGTCCATTGGTAAAGGAGAAAATCAACTTCGGGTCAGACATCTTCTGCAAGGCAAGTTTCGATTATCAGTCCTGAATTATGCTTCCTTCATCAGGACGAAAAGAAAGAAATTGAAAAGAGTCCTAACACAATTTATCTAAGTATTATTTATGCATTTACAATTTAGAAAAGAGTTTGTTTGTTAGGAGGTTAGTTTATTCGTTAAAAACTAGAGGAGATTAGAGAGGGTAAAGGACCCAATCCAAAGCTTAGAAAGGAAGGGAAAATCTCGTAGGATTTCTTAACTCGATGGAGCGCTCCTAAACTAACACCTGTTGGGGGTCTACCTCGCCTCTTCGGAGAGGTATCAAAAGGAGGATTTCAGAACCTCTTTATTTAGGGGTGTCTAAACAGTGGCTCCAAAATCCAAGAAGGGTTGATCATACTTGTTCAAGACAGAAATGAACAAGATATGTCAACGGAAGAATGGTAGTTTGATCCACTAGGGGCATGGATTTACTACCGATTTATGAAAGCAAAACCATCCGATCAAAATGGAGAGAGGAACTAGTCCCTAGCGGAGTCGCCAGAAGTTGTCGTCATATTTTTAGGTTATGTGTGTCGTATTTTGAAAAGGAGTCTCCTACAGAAATTGTCGGTGAATTTTCAGATTTAAATTTAGTTTAAATATATATAATTTGGAAATTAGCGTTTGACTTTTTTGAAAAATAATTTTTAGTTTGAAAATTTTAAGATATGAAATCAAACCGATATCACATCCCAAATAGTTTATATAAACGAGCACCCCACCACAAACCATGTATTTATCTCGAAGAATAGACACATTTCTTGATGATGGGGCTCGATTAAATAAACTAGAAGATTTGTGACATCCGTTTGGTCTGCGAACCAATTTTATAAGCCGACAAGTTCCCTGGCAATATAACGGAATTAAGCGGGGGTTTATATTACACGGGATCTTAAAGTTCCCTATAAGGGCAAGCCCTTATAGTTAATTACATCTTAAATGACGATAATCATTTAAGGAAACTCTCGATAATGATCAGTGGTTTTGCTCTCAAGAATTTCAAAGTTTAAGGTTTTCAAAGGATTGGATTTTGGAAATTTCAATAGGGAATGAATCATATTTGGAACAATTTATTTTAGAGTCCAATGGGAGAGAAGTAAAAGAAGCTAAGGATCCAAGAAGAATCTTGGCAACTTCCCAAACTATCATATTATTTGGCTTCAATTTGGGAGTTTATTTAATGTTTCAATCTCGCCAATTTTAATTAATTAAAACTTATGCATGTATGATAAAATCATACAAACAGCCTCGAAGATGTGAGGGTTATATCGTACCAAACAACTACCTCGGAGTCCTAAGACCCGTTAGGGCTTAATTTCCATAACATGATCATGCAAATGCCTAACGAAAAGTTGAGGATTTATTTTGCACTAGGCAAACTACCTCGAAATCCTATGGCTTGGTTATTTAATTCTAAGAAAGGTTTTGTTGATGTAGACTCGTGTTTTGCTGATGACGATGGTCGTGCTACCCACTATGCTCCAAGCTCCTTGTTGTTGCAGAGGTTTAATTTTAGAAGTCATAAATCAAAGGATGAGAGAAGTGGTTTGGGTTAGAGAAATCTTAAAATCCAAATGTCTTTAATGTTTTATTAGGGAAATCTTGAAGTTGATTATAACAACACTGGTTAAGATCCCACGGTTCCATTTTTCCGGCATCGTTATTTTTATCGAATTCACTTAGTCCAGATGAATTTGCTAAACTCAACTGAATGAGTTCTACAGTTTCATTTAGACCGTGGGAAATCCCGTTAGCAACACGTAGGTTACATCATCCGAGGTATTCCCAATCATCCAACAAGACGTTTTAATTTAGTTAAATTTGTGGTTTTTGTTGTTCTGTTTGTGATTAAATTTTGAGTTATTTTATTGAATATTGTGGTGGTGGATTTTATCTTGTAGTGACTTTTAATTTAGTTTTGGTTTCAGTTCAGGGACTATCCTAAAGGTTTTGGTTTTCATGTAACAGTCTTGTTTAATATGCAAGAAAAGTAAAGAGCAGTGTAGGTAAAGAAAATGCAATAAAGTAAATTGCAATAACATAAAAGCGCACCTGGAGGGTCTTCCCGTCATTCCAAGCTACACTTTAAAACACATATTAAAGCATTTAAATGTTTCAACAAGTACCTTGGTAAAGACTAAAGGAAGGGTTTTGGTTGTCTACTAGAATCCTAATCCTATAGCTAGTCATCTCCTATGACGTCTAGGTTCTTGATTTTGGTTAAGGATGATTTTCTTCACCAAAGAACAATTAAGTTCGATTGTTCTTTAAAACTACCCATCGTATTGAGGAAGTTCTTAGAACAAATCCTAAACATCTTTTCAATACCTCTGGGACAGTTTTGAGTCCAAGTGAATTTAATTACACAGGTGAATTAATCATCCAAGTGTTTAGTTATGTTTTGTTCCCTTGCTCAGTGAACTAGAATGTTTGATTATCCTATGAGTGAAATGACATTTCACTTAACGCTTCATTTAATAGTTATAATAATTTAAAGCTTTCAAGGGCAAGTTAATTTGTTAAAGGTTTTAATGATTTGAAGTTAAAGTTGATGATTTACTTTAATGTGATTTAATAATGAAATTTTAATCAATGACTTTTAATTTGGAATGGTGTTTGATTCATTTAAGTTAAACTTTTTATAAATGATATCGATATTTTATGTTAATTTAATTTTTATTAGATTAACTTAGGTCAAAAGAGGTGTTCAAATTATTTATTAAATTTTGATGATTTAATTTAGATTAATTATATTAAATAATTTAATCTTTACATTATGTTTTAAGGTAAGTTGTCTTAAAATTATTTTAAATTTGCAAATTTTTATTTTAGTTTGTTTTGAAATGATTTTAAATTAGTTTCAAATATTTTAATTTACTTTTAAATTATTTAACATTTTAGGTTTTAATTAATTATTAAATTATTTAATAATGTAGGTTTTAATTACATTAAGAATTATTTCCTTTTAATCATTTAATTATTAATTCCACTTATCCTCTTAAGTTTAAGAGTTAAATATTATTAAGTGATTTATTTAGGGATTTTTAAATTAAGGAATCAATATCCTCTTAAATTATATCCCCATTTTAATAATCCAATTTTAATTATTCTTCCAAAATTTAAATTATTTAATTAATTAAAGTTTCATTTTTGGTTTATTAAAGTGATTAATGGGTTCCTACCCTTTGATTTCCCAAAGTTTCAATCATCTAAGAGAAAATTAAAATCGGATATTTTACCCACATTTTGATTAAACCTAAAGTTTTAATTAGGGGTTAAAATCTTTTAATTACCTTTATGCCCCTTTAAGCTTATTTATTTTACAACTCATTAAATTAAGCTTAAATGAACTTAAGATTTTTATGCCACTTCACTCACATGTCAATTAAGATATTAAAGGGAAAAATGTGATTTTTCTAAGTTTAATTTATTTATATAATTATTTTTAATGGAAAATAGGGGTTTTCAAATAAAATTCACCAACATGACCAAGGTAAAGTTTCTATCCTTAATAAAATTATGTGATGTTCCTAATGACCAGAGGACCACTTGGACCAATTTTGGTGATTTTTTGAATTATATTTTATTTAGTATAATTATTTTAAGTTTTGGAGTGTTAATTAATTATAAAATAAAATAAAATTGAAAAATGTATTTTATTTTTTTCAAAAATCCCTCTAACCTCAAGAAAGTCAGAGAAACAAATTTTACATTTTTATGATTTTTCTTTGATTTATTAGAATTAATTTAGTGGGAAGGCTATAAAATATATTTTTTAATTCAAAAATTGTTTTAAGGCTTTGAAATTAAATATCTTAACCTAGAGACTTAGGAAAAATATTTGATTGGTTCCTAAGAGATTAGGGGACCAAATATGACATTTTTATGATTTTTATTATTTTTGTGATTTTTATTATTTTTTAATTATTAAAAATATTAAAATATGCTTAAAAATGAAAATTTTTAGAAAATTCCAATTTTATTTTTTTAGACTCCTCTGATATCAGATAAGTCCCAAAATCAATTTGGTAAATTTTCGAAATGTATTTTTAGAGTTATGAATTTTTAAAGTTTAATTTTGATATGTGGCTTAATTAATCCATTTTATAGGGTTAAACATTTCCAATTGACTTCAAATTTTTATGTGAGGTTTCCCTGATGCTAAAGATGAGAGGAGTATTATTTTCAAGTCATTTTAATGTGTGATTAACTCTAATTAATTAAAGTTCAATTTAGAGTGATTAGGCTAATTAGAATTATCCTTTATGAATTAACTCAAACCATAATTATCCTAGAGTCCTCTGGTCCTAAGGAACTTCACCAAATTTTCCTAGAATTTTCTAAGCAACATGCTAATTTTTGGAATTAAAATGTCAAAAATAGTGACATAAACTTGAAAATATATAACTTGTCATAGGGATGGCCTCGACCTTGAAAAATTCGGGGAATGTTCCCAGAGTCATAGGCTTAAAAGCCACATGGTCTCGTGCCATGGTGAAATGTCTATGTAAATGAAGAATTGAAATACCAAAATGAGTAAATAATTAATTAAAAATAAAATACTCATTAAATTAACTCAATTCTTTTTTCAAATTATTATCCTCTGTTCACTGAGCAAGAGGATTTTTTTCTTTTATTTTTGTGATTTTTCTATGCAAAGATATGAATTTTTTAAGTTACGGCTATTTAATTAAATCAGAAAAATCCTATTTTCCTACTTATCCACGTCGGCGCCGCGTCAACCTATGGCGGATCGAACTCCATGCGTCGTCTTCTGGTTCTGCGCTGCCTTCCGACTTAGCTGCCACGCGGTCCGCGGTTCACGTTCCATCTCCTCGTCCGACGCTATCTGAGCCATTCGTTCTATACAAGCGTAATCCGACAGCGGCCGATCATCATCTCCGACTGGTGCGCACCCGTGTCTGTCGACCTTCTAACCCTAATATCTACCTCGATTCTCAATGGATTTTCGAGTTCTTATGCTTTATGGATTCGTCATGAGAAGACGAACACATCCATACGGTTAACATGCCATGAAATTAAGCCAAACTAAATGGAGACTTCACAGAATCTCGAGAGGAAGGAAGAGTCCATACCTTGGCTCTGAGAGGTAAAGCCTCAATCAGAGATGTTCAGCACGTTCGTTAGAGTCCAAGGAGGCTAGGGATGAAGCCTGGAGCTGTGGTTAAATGCCTAGACTTGACTTCCACCTGGCCCGATCACAAAACTTGGAGGCTGGAACAACTGGGTGGCCTGGAGAGGGGGCTTTCACTGGGGAACTCCTTCTCTACCTCTGGTGAAGGTGTGAGAGGAGTTAATTTACATTTGGTGAAGAATTGGAGAGTGTCATGTTTCTGGCCTGATTTTCAACTGAGAAATTGGGCTCAGCTGGGGGGATTCAGGGCAGGAGAACAGTGGGGATGAGCTTCTCTTGGCAAGGAGGAGTTCTGGAGTGATTTTGGCAGAGTTTCCCTAAGGTTTGCTTCAGCACCTTTTATGGCCGAGAGGTGTGGTGTTTAAATAGGTAGGGCTGGAGGGCTTTCCAGGGGCAATTCAGGGCTGGGATCCGCTGCCTAGGGGAGAAGAAGAAGAGGCATGGAGTCAAATTGGAATGGGACAGCTCAGCAAATTGATTTTGTATTTTTGAATCCACCTAAGCCTCTCGGCCTGGTGTTTTCCGGTGATTGGGATGGTCAGCCGGCCAATGTCAAGTCAGGCAAAAGTCAAGTGATGCCAGAGAGGTTGAGTGGTGGAATCAGTTTGAGTTTTGATGGCTTTTGGGTGGAGATTTAATGGATATTTGGGATATGGGTTAGGTGAGGCTAACTTGGGTTTAGCCCTTGGTCCAAAGGCTAGATCTTTGCCCAAAGTGATTGGTGCTGGTCTTGAAGTCCTTAAGGAGGTTTAGGTGAGCTTAGATGGCTGGTTATGAAGTTTGGGGAGGAGATTTGATGGTTTGGAAGAAGGGAAAATGGAAGTGAAAGGGGTGTTGGAGAGGTCACTTCCCCCTTGCCAAATTTGGCAAATATTGACTTTGGCATGTCATGGAAGACTCCATGGGTCATGCCATGCTATGTATGAGGCCATGAGATGATTTCATGCAAAAGGAATTAATGGTTTTTTATGAATTTCGGAAATTATGCCATAATGCTTAATTTAGGTAAAGATTCATGTACATGTATGGAATGCTTCATGTAATGCCATGGTGTGATGATTAAAATTCCATGGGATGATATTAATAGAAAATTATGACATGTGGGCTCAATCTTGGGCTTTTAAAATTTAATTAAGTGGGCTTTTCAAAATGCATAAGGGTATGGGCCTTTTAACATGCAGTGATGATTTGAAATTTTGAAATCAAATATGGGATGACCAAATTGAATTGTAATTGATTGAAATTGGCTTTAGATATGTTGAAGTTTGATTGAAAATTATTTTTGGGAATTTAGATTGGTCATGGGGTTTAATTTGAGGAGGATTTGGGCTTATGGGCCAAAATTGAGCTTTTTGGCCCAAGTGAATTTTAAGAGGGTATTAGGCCAAAATTTTGCTCAAATGAATGTTGGTATTGGTATATAAATGTGTTAGGAAAGTTTTAGGACAATTTTGAAGAAAATTTGAGTAGATTTGGATTGGATTTGGGTATGTTTGGGTTCATGGGTGATTTAAGGCAAAAATGGGGTCTAGAGTATTGAATTCAAATGTGAACCAAATTGGGCTTGGTTTTGGTTGAAATTGGTATTAAGAATATTGAATTTAAGTTTAGGATTGAATGTGATCAAAATTAGGATCAATTGGGCTAATTTGGCTTGACATTGGGTCCAATTGGGATTGTATTGGGTCAAATTTGGGATTTTGGCAAAAGTCGGCTAAATTGACAAAATTAGCCCATGGTGTAGTTGAACAAAATGAAATTGGGAATTATTGCGATTTTTTGGAATTTTTTAGGAATTTTTGGCATTTTGGGCCAAAAGGGTATTTTAGGGTATCAAGAGGTTATTTGGAGGGTATTGGGGTATTTTGGTGAATTTAAAAGTTGGGGTTTGTTTTAAAATGATTTTTAGGAATTTTGAGAATTTTGGGTAATTTTTGGAAGTTTTTGGAGATTTTTGGGGTAGGCTCATGGATCTCACCCAAGTCTAACCACTTTGGGACCAAGCTTAGCCAAATGGTAACCACTTTATGATTCTTCACATGTTGACCTTAGCCATCTTAATCAAACATCAGGGGCTTCAGTTCGATTATGTGAGTTTCTTAAAGGGTGAAAGGGGCAAAGTTCAAAGTTTAGGGTTAAAGGGTAAAATGACTTAGGAGTGTGTGTGTGTGCAAGAGAAGCTCAGCGCACCCAGGGTCACCCTAAATCCAAACAATCCTATGTGAACTCACTACTGATTATCCATATGGTGATTTTAACCTTCCAAGGTGATTTAGAGGTTTGCGGCCATCCGAGTGGGATCCCAAGAGGAGTCAAGAAGTAGCTGAATTGCTAAAGGGTGGGTCCCAATTCTAGTCCACTAGGATAGTCAAGGAGAAACCTTATGGCTAGATCCTAAGAAGCACTAAGGAGAGAAAAGACCTCACCAAAATGAGGTTAACAGAGTTCCACACTTTCATTCAGACCGTGGGAAATCCCATTAGCAACACGTGGGTTACATGATCCGAGGTATTCCCGATCATTCAACGAGACGTTTTAATTTAGTTGCAATTGTAGTTTTGTGTTCTATTTGTGATTAAAATTTGAGTTATTTTATATTTTGGAATGTTGTGGCGGTGAATTTTATCTTGTTGTGACTTTTAATTTAGTTTTGGTTTCTGATTTGTGACTATCGTAAAGGTTTCAGTTTTCATGCAACAATCTTGTTTAACATGAAAAAAAAAGTAAAGTGTAGTGCATGTAAGTAAATTGCAATAAAATAAAAGCGTACCTGGAGGGTCTTCTTGTCTTTCCAAGCTGCACTTTAAACACATTTTAAGACATTTAAATATTTATAACAAGTACTTAGGTAAAGCTAAGGGAAAGGTTTTGGTTGTCTACCAAAGTCCTAGTTCTATTGCTAGTCATCTCCTATGACGTCTAGTTTCTTGTATTTTGTTTAAGGATGATTTTCTTCATCAAAGAACAATTAAAACATCCCATCATGTTGAGGAAGTGTTTAGGAAGAGTCCTGAACATCTTTTTAATATTTTTGGAATTACTTTGAGTCCAAATGAGTTTAATTGCACTGGTTAATTGATCATCCAAGAATTTAGTTTAGATTTTTCTTCTTGCTCAGTGAATTAGGATGTTTGATTATCCTATAAGTAAAGTGACATTTCACTTGATACTCCAATTAAGAGTTATAATAATTAAAGCCTTTAGAGGCAAATTGTTTTGTTGAGAATTTTAATCATTCTTAATTTGAAGTTTGAGTTAATGGTTTAAAGTGATTTAATTTAATTATGATGTTTTAATTAATAATTTTAAGTTTGGAATAGTGTTCAAATTATTTTTGGTTTAAATCTTTATACTTTAAGTGATCTTAATATTTTAAATTAATCTTTGGTGTTTCAAATTCACTTAGATTATTCATATATCTTAATGATTTGGTTTAGGTTAATTATGATATTTTCGGTTAATCTTGATTAGTTTGATTTTTTATATTCTTAATTATGAATTTTCTTAATATGTCAAAATTGTTTTACTTTTATTATTAAGTGATGTTAATTTAATATAATTTAAATTTAATTTAATTGAATTTAACTTAATTTAATTTAATTTAATTTCAATATTTTAAATTTAATTCAGTTTAATTGTTAAAATGTTAATTTAATATAATTTTAATTTTGATTTAATTTTTACTTAATTTAATTTAATTAAATTTAAATTAAATTAAATTTAATTGTTAAACCACTTAATATTTTGAGCTTTCCTTTAATTTAAGGGTTATTATTTTTAATTTTTAATTTACTTAGTTTGGATTATCATTTTAATCTTAATTAAGAGTTAAATATTATTGAAGTGATTTAGTTAGGAATTTTTTTATTAAAGAATTAATATCCGCTCAAGTAATATCCCTATTTTTAATAATTCAAATTTTCATTAATCTTCCAAAATTTAAATTGTTTAAATAATTAAAGTTTCATTTTTGGTTTATTAAAAGTAATTAATGGGTTCCTACCCTTTTAATTTCCCAAAGTTTCAATCATCCAAGAAAGATAGAATCAAATATTTTACCCTCCATTTTAATTAAACCTAAAATTTTAATAAAGGGGTTTAAATTCTTTAATTACCTTTATGCCCTTTTAGGCTTATTTATTTCATATCTCACTAAATTGAGTTCAAATGAACTTGAAATTTTATGTCACCTCACTCACATGTCAATTAAGATATTAGAGGAGAAAATGTGATTTTTATGAATTTAATTTACTTATATAATTACTTTTAGTGAAAAATAAGGGATTTCAAGGAAAATTCAACAACATGACCAAAGTAAGGTTGCCGTCCTTAAGAAAATTATGGGATGTTCCTAATGACCAGAGGACCACTTGGAGCAATTTTGGTGATTTTTTGAATTATTATTTATTTATTATAATTATTTTTATTTTTCGAGTGTTAATTAATTATAAAATAAAATAAAAGTTAAAAATTAAGTTTTATATTTTTTTTAAATCTCTATAACCTCAAGGAGTACAGAGAAACAAATTTTACAATTTTCTGATTTTTTTTGATTTATTGGAATTAATTTAGTGTGAAGGTTGTAAAATACATTTTTTAATTCAAAAATTGTTTTAAGCATTTAAAAATCAATATCTTTACTTTGAGACTTGGGAAAAATATTTGGTTTGTTCCTAGGTGATTAGGAGTCAAAATATGACATTTTTATGATTTTTAATAATTTTATGATTTTATTATTTTTTAATTATTTAAATATCAAAAATATCATTAAAATGAAAAATTTTAGAAAATTTTAATTTTAATTATTATAGACTCCTCTGATATCAGAGAGCCCACAAAACTAATTTGGTAAATTTTTTAAATGTATTTTTAGAGTTATCAATTTTTAGATATTAATTTTGATCATGTGGCTTAATTAATTCATTTAGTGGGGCTAATCATTTCTAATTGACTTCAAATTTTTATAGAAGGTTCTCTGTATCCTAAAGATCAATGGAGAATTAATTTCAAGTTATTTTAATGTGTGGTTAACCCTAATTAATTAAATTTCAAATTTGAGTAATTAGACCAATTAGGGTGATTCTTATTGAATTAACTCAAAATATAATTATTCTAGTGTCCTTTGATCCTAAGAAACATTCCCAAATTTTTCTAGATTTTTTTAAGCAATATGCTAATTAATGGATTTAAAATACCAAAAATAGTGACATAAACTTGAAAAATAAATAACTTTCCATAGAGATGGCCTTTAATCTTAAAAAATTCCAGGAATGTTCCCAAGATCAGAGGCTTCAAAAGCTCTATGGTCTCATGCCATGGTGAATTGTCTATACGAATGGAGAATCAAAATACTGAAATGAGTAAATAATTAATTAATAATAAAATACTCATTAAAATAACTTGATTTCCTTTCCGCATTGTTCTCCTCTATTCACTGAGCAAGAGGGTATTTTTAGTTTATTTTTATGATTTTTCTACACAAAGATATGAATTTTCTAAGTTCTGGGTATTTAAATAAATAGAAAAAATCCTATTTATCTACTTATCCGACTCAGCGCCGCGTCAACCTACGGCGGATCGAAAGACCACGCGGCTCGCTCCTATTTGACGCCGCCATCTGAGTCAGCCGCCACGCGTCCCACTGTTCCGCTCCTTCCTCTGATCTGACGCAATTTGAGTCGTTCAACCGATACACGCGCGATCGGACGGCGCCTGGTCATCGTCTACGCCTGTTGTGCACCCGTGACTGTCCACACTAAAACCCTAAGAACTCTCTCATTTCTCAATGGATTTTCGTGTTCTTATGCTCTATGGATTTGTCTTTAGGAGACGAACACATCCATACGGTTTACATGCCATGAAATTAGCTGGAATGAAATGGAGAATTGCTTGGAAGCTCGGGAGGAAGGAATGATCCATACCTTTGCTGCGAGAAGTGTAGCTTCAATCAGAGAGTTGTGTCACCTTCGATTGCACCTAAGGAAGCTCCAAATGAAGTCTCTGGCTCTAGGGAATTGTCTATGTATGAAAGTGTCCACAGCCGATTTCAAAGCTTGGAGGCTAGAGCAACTGGGTGGCCTGGAGAGGGGGCTTTCACTGGGGAACTCCTTCTCTTGGTCCTGTGCAGGTGTGGGTGAGTTTAATTTGGATTTGGTGGAGGTTTGGGAGATGTCCTGGTTTTGGGCTTGAATTTGAACTCAGAAATTGAGCTCAGTTGGGGAAAATTGGGGCTGGAATCCAATGGGGATCAAGTGCTCTATGTGTGGAGAGTGGTCTGGAGAAATTTTGACAGAGTTTTAGTAGGATTTTTTTCAGCACCTACTTTGGCTGAGAGGTGGTGTGGTTTAAATAGAGTTGGCTGGAGGGCTTCCCATGGGGGGTTTAATGGCTTGGATCAATTGCTCTGGTGAGGAGAAGAACAGCCATGGTGGCCTTTAGGCATGGGACAAGTCAGCACTGAAGAATTCAAAATTGGCTCACATGGGTGCTCTCGGCACGGTGGGCCGTGGTGGTGGCCGGCCGGGAGTCGAGTCACCCTCGAGGTCAGGGAGGTCAGGGCTGGGGTTTAGTGCAGTCAATTGGCCATGGACATGTGTAAAGGAGTTGAATTTAAATGGAATGGGGGGAAGGCTATTTTGGGTCCAAATTGGTCAACCCATGGTTTTGGGCTAGGTTCAACACCCAAGGCCTGGTTTTGGGCTGAAAAGAATCACTTGAGTCAGCCAAGAGAAAATGGTGTGGTCTCCATCCATGGTGAGGTGGCTAAACTTAGTTTAGTGTGTAGCATGAATGGGGTTAAAAGTGCTTAAGGAAGGCTTAAGAAAGGGTTCCCGCCTCTTGCCATTAATGGCTTGGTGAGGTGGAAAGGGGCTCCCAAGGCTTGCATATGGCTTATGCATGGCTCCATGGCTCCATATGGCTTAGGGATGGCTTGGCTTGGTTTCATGAAAGTGGGTTTTAAGGATTTAGGATATTTATGGGTAATTTGGCACATGGCTTAGTTTAGAAAAGTTTAATGATGAATTTGAAACTTAGGGAGTGATTTAAATCAAAGGGGATGATGAGGAGAAATTTCATGTGAGCTTTAGGATAGATTTTGAGCATTTGGATTTATTTTAGATGGGCCTTTAGAAAGGTTTAAGGAGGTGGGCTTTTAGGTTTGAAAACAAATTGGTAAATGGAAGTTTTGTAAAAGATTGGCCCAAACAAATGTTGGGTTTAGTTTAAGGATGTATCATGAGTGATCTAGAATAGGTTTGAAATAATTTGGAGTTGAATTGGGTTTAATTTGGGATTTTTTGGTAAAGGGGCCAAAGTGGGTCAAATTGGGCTAACATGGGATAAGGTTGGGCTGGTGTTGGATTTGATGTAAAATTAATGTTGAGAAATGTTTATGGGGGTGCTACAAAGAGTTTTCAACTTTGGTTGGGCTTTGATTTTGGGATTTGGGCCCATTTGGGTTAGGTTTGGGTTTAGGCCAAAAATGGGGATTTTGGTTTTGGGTTAGGTTTGGGTGGAGTTTAGGTTCAAATTTGGGGCAAATCTTGTTATTATTCTGTTTGTGGGGATATTAGGAAGGTTTAGGAAAAGATTTGGGGCTAATTGGAGTTGAATTGGGTTGGTTTGGGCTAGGTTTAGGTCATGAGGCAAAATTGGGCCTTAGGCCTCAAATTGGAATTGGATCCAAATGTCAATCAAATTGGGCTTGTATTTGGACTAAATTGATATTAGGGATATTGAGTTGAAGTTTAGAATTGAATTGGGTCAAAGTTGAGGTCAATTGGGTTGATTTGGTTTGACATTGGGCTTACTTTGGTTAAAAATGGGCCAAATTGGGGGTTTTGGGTAAAAGTGGGTTAAATTGACAAAATTGGTCTATGGTGTAGTTGAACAAAATGAAATTGGAAATATTTGGGGTTTTCTGAAATTTTTTCGGAATTTTTGGAATTTATGGAATTTTTGGTTAAGAAGGGCATTTTGGGTATTTGGAGGGTATTGGGGGGTATTTTTGGAAATTTTGGTATATTTGGCTAAGGATGATCAATTTGAATGGTGGGAAATGTTTAGGACTGATTTTGAGGAATTTTGGGTAATTTAGGTAATTTTGCAAATTTTGGGTAGCTTCAAGGACATTTAGTAGGTTTGGCGGGTGTAGGGCCCTAAGGGTCAAAAATTGAAATTTTGGAAAAATGAAGATTGATCAAGTTTGAGTAGAATGGAATCACTTTGGTTGAGTCATGAAGCCATATCAAGCCCATAAGAGCCATGAAGCCATATCAAGCCCATAAGAGCCATGAGAGGACTCATTTGAGGCATTCACTATATTGTTCCTAACCCTCTTAGCCAAGGACCCAGGGGTTGAGGACCATCCATATGGATTACCTACATGAGTCAAAAAGTCAAAGTAGGTATGAATGGTTTTAGGATTTGGAATGTGTTTGAAAGTGCAATGTGTGTAGGTCAACCCTCACCAGACCAGGCCACCCAGGGTAGTCCTATGGCCAAAGAGTCCTATAGGGAACTCATCCTTTAAACCTCCACATTTGATCTTAACCCTCCAAGTGACTTCGGGGTTTACAATCAAACTTATGGAGTTTGCAGGGAGTTTAAGAGGTGTTTAAATTTCTAAGTGGTGGGCTCCATTTCTAGTCCTCTAAGATAGTGAAAGGGAAAGCCTAAGGCTAGATCCTAAATACTAAGGAGAGAGAAGAGAAAAGACCTCATCAAAAATCAGGTCAACAGGAGTTTTTTTTGTTATTTTGTTGAAGCTGAACAATTGAACTTTATTTGTATGCTATGCGTATGGAGTATCAATGTGGCTTGTAGGTCGGAACGGGGCTTTAAGGGTCCTCTTTTGGTGGCTCAATTTTGAGCATGTTTTGGGCTGGTCGTGGGGTTTGTTTTGCTTTGTGTCGGACTACAGTTTTAACTGGTGTGGGAGGCTTGTTTTAAAGCCTTGAAGGCTCAATTTTGGCCTTGTATGCCTGCGGTTTTGTTACAAATTGAGAAAATTTGGCTCAATTTTTACCCTATTTTGAGGATATTTTGGTTCCCGGTTGGGCTCAGTTTTGGTGGGTTTGAGGTTGCAATTTGACCCTTATTTTGGAAAGTTTGGGCATGCTTTAAATAAAATTGGGTGCAACTTGCAATATTTTAAAATGTGTTCTCTTGAGGTACTTTGGGTCTATTGCGGGACGGTTTGGGGATATTTTGGAGAACTTTTACTTATTGTTTCAAAAGTGGTGTCTCTTTTAGAGGTCTCCCCCCGCGGATTTATTTTACGTTTCTTTTCTCTTTGCCTTTACTTGAGTGTTATGGGAACTGGTTCTACACCACTCTAGGGGTCTAGGTCACTCCATGAGAGTAACGACACATCTAGGTTCTTTCTTTAAGACGAGTGAGGATTGTCGGGAGTCCGGGGTGATTGACTTGAGTTGATTGATTTTGAGAACCAATTCACCTTGTTTTACAATTCTTTGTTAGGTGAATTTTTCTCTCCTCTCCCCTTTCATTGATCCCTCGTCGCTTGATTTTCTCCTTGCTTCTTGGTTCAATGTCCGTACCTATAAGGGACGTGTAGGTGTGCACATATAGCCCCTTTAGGCTATATGTGGGGCCATCAAGCAAGGCTATAAGTTGGGTGGTTGGGGTTAGGACGATGATAATAATGTTTATGTGTGCTTAAAAAAAGAGGGTTAAGAATAGTATCACTTTTGCCAATGCGTAAAATCTCCGTTGGAGTCGCGGCATGGGACCGACGATACTATTCGCCAATTCTTGGCGAGACTGTTGCCACCAATACCCTTAAGTTGTTAGTAGTCCTAGTTCGATTAGGGTGGTTAGCCTGTGGACTGTACAACTTTATAAAATAAAAAAAATATACTTTTGAAACAAAATTTCTACATACAACAAAATTACTCTTTTACTAATAAATTTATATGCATGCAGACTAAAATGACTGAAAACTAGTAAAGGTCCACGGTTAATTACTCGAGTCGAGGTTAGGACTGCCCTCTGTAGGGTGTCGGTCCGGTAGCTCTTATCCAAGATTGGGAAGCACACAGTCCAGCTCTGAGTCCTCCCCGCCACCATGCTTACGGTCCTTTTCAGATGCCCCATGGCTTTCTTACGGTCCGCCTTGATTTTAGCGGGACATCTGTGAGTTTCTTCTTTCGATGTTTTTTGTGGTTTTTGCTACGAGTTTGTTTTGTTTTCGTTCGCGATTTCTACGAGGTTTCCTACGAGATTTCTTATTCTTCTTTCTCGATTTTCTTTGCTTTCTTTCGCTTTTCTTTCGGGTTTGTTTTTCTTTCTTTTGCCTTTTTCTTCTTGGATTTACCGTTGGGTTTTGCACCTTACTTTCCCTACACGTACGGTAGCACACTTAATCAGGTTTTCCTTACTATGTTCACTCCTGTTTTTCTTTGGTTCTGATGCCTTTTCTGCTGGAAACAATAAGGTGATAATAATAAACAGGTAACAATACGCCGCGGCTAAGCAGCGCCTACGGTACATTTGTAGTACTGTTACTTCTTTTATTTACTGCCTTACCTGCTTTACTTTTTAGCATATGTACTGTTAGCGTAGCATGTTTTACTTTCCTCAGTACTTGCTTCAGTTAGCATAGCATGTTTTACCTGTTACAGCGCATATTCTTGTTAGCGTAGCATGCTTTACTTTCCTTTGTACTTACTCCTGCTTAGTGTAGCATGCTTACTGTTTACTGTAGCATATACCTGTTTTCCTGTTCTCTTTTACTACTGCTCCTGTCACTGTAACACACACTCACGCTTGCAACAAGAAAAAAAACGATAATAATAATAAGATGGAATAAAATGATTGGCATGTTCACTTTAACTTAAGATTTAAGTTTAAACTGCGATTTTGCCATGACGTGAAGCTTGGAGCACGGTGGGCAGCACAAACATCGTCATCAGCAAAACCTGTGTCGACATCAGCAAAACCAATCCTTAGTCTAAATAACATGCCATAGGATTCGAGGTAGTCCACCTAGTGCGACATAAATCCTCACCTGTTCTTGTAGGCCTTTGCACAACCTTGTTGTGAAATATAAGCCCTAACTCACTTAGGATTCCGAGGTCGTCGTCCGATACGGCGTAAACCCTCTTACCTTCCAGGTTATTTGTATAACCAAGTGATTATGTAAATGTAAATCCTATAATTAACTGGGAGGATTGAAGCTTAAATGAATTCATTTTCAAAATTTGAAGCCAAATAATAGGATAGTCGGGAAGTCACCGAAGTTTACTTCGAGTCCATGGCATCCCCTACTTCTCTTCTATTTGATTCCCAAAATAAACTGTTCCAAATTTGATCCAATCCCTTTTGAAATTCCAAAATTCAATTCCTTGGAAACCAAAACATCGAAATTCTTGAGAGCAAAATCACTGATCATTATCGAGAGTTTTCTTAAGTGTCTTCAGACATTTAGGATGTAATTAACTATAGGGGCTTACCCTTATAGGGAACTTTAAGAACCCAGGTAATATAAACCCTGCTTAAATCCTTTATATTAAGCAGGGGAACTTGTCGGCTTATAAAATTGGTTCGCAGACCAAACGGATGTCACAAATCTTCTAGTTTATTTAATCGAGCCTCATCATCAAACAATGTGTTTATTCTTCGGAATAAATACATGATTTGTGGTGCGGTGCTCGTTTATATAAACTATTTGGGATGTGAGATCGGTTTAATTTCACATCTTATAATTTTTCAAATTTAAAATTATTTTCAAAATCAAATGCTACTTTCTAAATTATTTATATATTTAAATTAAAACCTAAAAATATGCCGACAATTTCTGGCGACTCCGCTGGGGAGAAGTTCCTCTTTCCATTTTGATCAAATAGTTTTACTTTCATAAATCGGTAGTGAGTCCATACCCCTTGTGAACCAAACTACCATTCTTTCTGTTGGCATACCACGTTCATTTCTGTCTTGAATGGGTATAGTCAACTCTTCTTGGATTTTGGAGCCACTGTTTAGACACCCCTAAACAGAGAGGTTCTGAAATCCTCCTTTTGTTACCTCCCCGAAGAGGCGAGGTAGACCCCCAATAGGTGTTAGCTTAGAAGCAGTCCTTCGAGCTGAGAAGTCTTGCAAGGCTTTCTCTTCCTTTCCAAGTTCTGGATTGGGTCCTTTTACCTCCTCTAACCTTCATCCTTTAATTATCTCATTTTTAACGAGTAAATCATCTAATAAACTCTTTTAAATCACGAATGCATGAATAAAGACAGGATCTAAAAATACCTTTCTTTGAGAAAAAACTAAGAAAACTAAGAAAACGAAGAAAACAAGATAAATAGGATTGAGTTCGGACCTTTCTTTGAGAATTTCTTTTCTTTGTCCCTACAAAAGGAAGCATAATTTGGAACTGACGCTCAGAATCTACCCTGCAGAAGATGTCTGCACCAAAGCTAATTTTCTCCTTCATCAATCGACTGGACTTAGCTGTCTACAAGGATGAGCTGCCTGACAATGGGATCATTCGCTTTGGACGAGGATTCGACAATACGGACGTTAAGTTCGCAGATGTTACTCTGTTCACCCTAATGAACAAAGTTCCGGAAACTGAGGAGCCTGTAATTGAGTTTAACCTGAAGTCGACTCAAGAGTTCCCTCCCTTACAAAGGGTCCCGACTGAAAGAAACACTGTTGTTCGTAGAGGGTTAGCGGCTACCCCTAAAACTATTATCTCTACCACCACCGGTCTGGTCATCTCTACATCTACCCTGGCTCCTGCCAAACTGAAAGGGAAAGAAGTCCAAGTCAGTTATGAGCCTGCTACCATGGAGGGTTCAGATTTCGCTGCAATACTGTCTGTCTTCGAGATAGGGTCCAGTTTGAGAGTTGCACCATTAACTCGGACTCAAAGAAGGAATAGGAGCAGAAAGATTGCCAAGAAAACCAAGGCTGCCGAAGTTGCTTTCCTGGAAGAGATTCCTGAACTGCCCAAGTACTCACCACTATTGGAAGGAAGTAGATTTCACTCCCTCTCTGCTGCATCTGACAAGGAAGATGCCCGGAGGATCGCTACTACATTACCTCGACCTGCATATTACAGTGACAGTAAGAGGAAAAGAGCCAAGACTACGCCGCTTACTTGACTGTGATCTGTAGTAGAAAAGCTAGTCAACAAAGAAAGATGCCCCATATCTAAAATCTTAAGGAGAATGGGACGCTTTCCAGTCAAATCCTGCCTCGGACCACGAATAGACCCTGTCATTGCCGAGGAAAAGCTAAGGAAAAAGGTACGAGCCAACGAAAGGAGTTCGCCTGTTGTCGTATCGGGACATCATATTAGGGAGCACACCACCTTCCAGCGTACAACTGACGAGCCATCTGGTCCTAGGCCACCTACTACAAGAAGAATGGTGTGGCAACCTATTATCACTAAACCGAAACTGACAGAACATTCTGGAAAGAGAAGTCTCATTAGAAAGCTTGAATCTTATGAAAGCGCCACTGCAGTGAAAGAAACTCCCGAGGAAGATGTTCAACAGTCGTCGTACGACAACCACGAAACCGTTTGGAAGAGGCCACTAGAGGATGCTATAGGAAAGCTAAGAACGGACATCTGACGGTTGGCAAGGGAAAGAGGAACAAAATTGGAAAAAGAAGTGGATTCATCAGAATTCATGGATGAAGAATATGCTGAAATCAATATGGTCGATACCCGAGCATCGTCAGCTTCGTAAGGAGCTCCGTCAGCCTCAAAAAGAGATGAGGCCGAAGCGATGAGAGCGAGTCTTCGAGAAAAAGATGACACAATTTCTCAGATGGCAAAAAGGATGGAAGAGATGGTTGCCGCTTTAGCCACTCTTCAGAGTCAGCTTCAACCTCAGAAGGAAACAACCCCAGAAATCATCCATATTGCCGATGGAGGAAAAGAGACCACATCTGTCAATGGAGATGAAGAGTTGAAGAAAGATTCTACACAAAGCATGATTCCTGAAAAGGATATCAAGAATATGGTGGAACAGCAGGTGCGAGAAGCCTTAGCCCAGTCTAGGAGTGGAACATCTATTCTGATGGGTAGACCTTACCCTGAGGAATTTGATGTCGTCCAATACACAAAAGACTTCGTACCACCTCTGTTTAAGACTTTCGAAGGTACAAGGAACCCCCGACAGCATGTCGAACATTTTCGTGCTAGTTGCTGCAACGCCGGTGGAAGCGATGCTTTTCTCTTTCGTCAGTTCGTCAGCAGTTTGTCCGGGATTTCCTTCGACTTATATGCAGAACTTCCGAATGGTTCAGCTAAGACCTTTTCTGAATTGGAAAACCTCTTCGTTAAGTGGTTTGTTGGAGCACGACACTACATCACTATCGGTGATCTAGTGGTGGAGCAACAGAAACCGAATGAAACTTTGGTAGATTACATACTTCGATGGAGGAATTTAAGCATGAAGTGTGAACCACAACTTCAGGAACAACATGCGATCGGTGTTCTGCTTAAGAGTATCCATGGCCTGATAGCACTTCTCCTCAAGGGATTTACCATTAAGACTTTCGAGAAGTTGCTTAGTAAGGCCGGGAGCTTGCAGGAGGAGGCAAAACAGCTAAGTTTCGTCGACAAGACTGACAAGCAAAGGCCTGTGAAAGCTTTTGAAAAGAAATCCGGGATCGTCGCGACAGTAGATAAAGGTAAGTAGCCAGTGCAAATACAACAAGAGCAGCCACAACCAAGCTATCAACCGCCGCAACAGATTTATCAGCAACCTCAACAGATTTATCATGAACCTCAATGGAGCTATCAACGGCCTCTACCGAGCTATCAGTCACGACAGTATGATTAGCTGCCACCTTGTTCACCGCATCCCCTGATGGATCTTTTGAATAAAGAATATCCCTTCAAGACTAAGACAGTAGCCAAGATGTTTTGCAGTTTGATGAAGATGCCTAACTTTTAACTACCAGAGCCCAGGAGGCTAGAGGAAGTCGATAAGAAGGATCATCCAAACTACTGTCCCTACCACTAGATGCTCAAACATAAAATAGAGGATTGCTTCACCTTTAAGAATTGGCTTGATGATAATCTCCAGAAATGGAACATATTGATTCCGAAGGAATACATGAAGGAACCCCAAAGAGGAGGTTTCGTCAATGTTATTTCAACGGATCCTATTGCTCTGATAGACCCGTACACGACTTATGATGGATGGAGTACTGTCTGGACAAAATCTTCAAAGAGAATTTTGGATCACATCCAGACCGCTTCGGTGCGCCCTTCAACTCAGAGTTTGAAACCTGTCGAGCCGGCACTATCACTTGCGATTGAAGAACCGCCCCAGAAGGAGGAGAAGATCGTGGAAGAAAAGAAGACCGAGGCTCCGAAGGCTAGACTAGGGGCTGCTTATCCTAGGATGGTTGTTTCTGATTTGGGGGAGAAATCCCCCGAACCTCTGACTCTGTATGATTATTTTCTCGCCCAGGCGAGATCTTATAATGATAAGAGTTTTGGTGTTGGCTACGTTTTGACTGTTTATAATGATTACGTAACTAACAACAACCAACCTAATCCGGATTTCAATTTTGATACGAATAACGATTCTCAAATCATACAAAACCTCGACGACCACGACGAAGGAGGAGACGTTCACAAGGATGACTACGAAAACTCAATGAGTGACGAATCCGTTTGTGAATTCCAAGGAGCTCCGATCACAATAGAATTAGAACCGTCAGATTCCAAAAAGATTTCAGAAGAGCCATTCGTTCCGATTCAAGGGGAGACACCGACAGATCTAGCACCAGATTTAAAAGAAATAATAGAAATCAATTTAAGAAGCGGAAAAGTTCTACCCCTGAGAATGAGTCCAAAGGATAAAGGAAAGCAGGTGGTTGCTCAAGAAGAGCCAACCCCGGGAGAAGAATTGCCCATTCGGGAAGAGACTGAGGTGCCAAGTAACAAAGTGGATTATAACGTGCTAGCCAATCTTCGGAAGCTACCGGCCAAACTGAGCATCTACGACGCTCTGATCCTATCAAAGGAGATGAGAGAAACACTAATCAAGGCCTTACTTGATCCAGAAATTTGTTTAGCTCAAATGGCCGGTAATTCCTTAGACGAGGTTTGCTCGTTGAAAGAACAGCGCGGTGTTACCTTCACGGACAATGATCTACTACTTGGAACAGCAGATCACAATCGACCGTTATACATTTCAGTCACTATCAGAATGTTCACGCTCTCCAGGGTGTTAGTTGATCCAGGAGCATCAATCAACATAATGAACCTTCGGACATTAGCATACATGGAAATTGATGCTCGCAACCTTGAAGCAGAAAAGATGTTACTAAGAGGTTTTAATCAGAAAGGAGAAAGAGCCCTAGGATCGATAACACTATTAATGAAGACCGGTGATTTGACAAGGACAATCGCAAAATTCCATATAATTGATTCTGAGACATCATTCAACGCTCTACTGGGTCGGCCATGGATCCATGAGAATCGGATGATACTGTCGTCTCTACACCAGTGCATAAAGTATTATGAAGGAGGAGAACAGTGTATCAAAGGAGAATTGCAACCTTTCTCCATACACAAGATTGGAATTCATGAAGATGCAGCTTACTACGCACCTCTGAAGAAAACTATCTTCTCTAGAAATACCATACCAAATGAAGCAAAAGAAATTCGAGACGACGAAGAACCTGAAATTCTAGTCCAACAGTTACTCACCACTCCCTTAAGGCGAGATGGTGAAGGTTTCTCCAGAACTCGCACCCGAGGTCGAGGCCGAGGACGAGGTCGAGGAAGAGTCGTTGGAACATTTGGATAGAAGAAACCAATCATCGACGTTGATTGGGAGAACAGTTTTGAAGAAGAAGAAATCAAAAAAGAAGCAGCAATAGTAAATCACAAGAAACCCCAGTTCAAGATCTCTCTCGAAGATGAAAAGAATGAAGAATACAAATTAATGTAAGAGAAGATTAACCACTATGTGCATACTATGACCCTGACCCCGATCCATTCTAATAAGGTCGAGGGTATAGTGGTCAAGGAAGTGCATGGTGGTAGTTCTAAGCAGATCAAATTCTACCGTGGTGCTTCTTCTTCCAAAACTGAAAATGATGTACAATTTGAAGATGTTACTTCTTCTGAATTAATGGAATTGCCTTGTGAGTGGTATTCTCCCTGTGTTCAAAATTTAGTTCAGCGTGGCGTCTTACCTAAACAGTGGTCAAAAAGTCAATCACAGCGCTTCGAGAAATTGTGGAACAATGCCAGTTGGCCTCCCAATTCAAAACATGGTCTTGGATTCGACACAGTAGGATCAGTTGATGATACAAGATTTTGCTTGGTTGTCACTTGCGAGTCTAATGAAGACTGGTTGGAAACCTCAGATGATCTTGAAGATCTGCCAATCGGAGATGCTTCGCCAGAATTTGAAGAAGAGATTAAATCTACAATAGATGAGTTAATGGAAGTTAACTTAGGTACTAGCGAAGAGCCTAGGCCGACCTTTGTTAGCTCCTTACTGTTGACGTCATTTTTGATGAGGTCTTCTCTTTTTCTCTTTAGTACTTAGGATCTAGCCTTAGGCTTTTCCTTTGACTATCTTAGAGGACTAGAATTGAGACCCACCACCTAGAATTTCAAACCACTTCTAAACTCCCCGCAAACTCCACAAACTTGACTATAGACCCCTAATCACCTAGAGGGTTGAAATCGAGTGTGGAAGTTTAAAGGATGAGTTCCTATAGGACTCTTTGGCCTTAGGACTGACACAGGTGGCACAGTGCAGTGAAAGGGCTGACTTACACACACACTACACTCATACACTACACTTCCATGCACCTCCTGAAAATACACCTATACCCGACTTGACTTCCGACTCATGTAGGTGATTCGCATGGATGGTCGCTTAACCACTAAGCCCTTGGTAAGAGGTTAGGAACAACATAGTGAATGCCTCAAATGAGTCCCTTCATGGCTCATGTGGGCTTGATATGGCTTCATGGCTCAACCAAAATGGTTTTATTCCACTTACATCCACCCAATCTTCAATTTTCCAAATTTTCGATTTTTGACCCAGGGACCCTACACCACGCCTAACCTACCAAATGCCTTTGAAACTACCCAAATTTCTCAAAAATTTCCAAATTACCCAAAATTCTCCCAAATCAATCCCAAACATTTCCACATCACTTAAATTGATCATCCATAACCAAAAATGCCAAAAATTCCAAAATACCCCCCAATACCTTTCAAATACCCAAAATACCCCTCTTGACCCAAAAATCCAAAAATTCAGAAAATTCCTAGAAAATTCCAGAAAATCCCAAATATTCCCAATTTCATTTTGTTCAACTACACCATGGGCCAATTTTGTCAATTTACCCCACTTTTATCAAAACCCCCAATTTGACCCATTTTAACCCAAAGTAAACCCGATGTCAAACCAAATCTACCCAATTGACCCCAATTTTGGTCCAATTCAATTCTAAACTTCAATTCAACATCCCCAACACCAATCTAGACCCAATCCAAGCCCAATTTGAGTGGCATTGGGATCCAATTTCACTTTTGGCCTTAAAGCCCAATTTGGACCTATGACCCAAACCTAACCCAAACTCACCCAATTCAACTCCAATTAACCCCAAATCTTTTCCAAACCTTCCTTAACATCCCCATAAATAAAACACTAACATAATTTACCCAAAATTTAGACCCAAACCCCACTCAAATTCAACCCAAAATCAAAAAGCCCAATTTTGACCTAAACCTAAACCTAGCCCAAATGAGCCCAAATCCCAAAATCAAAACCTAACCAAAGCCAAAACCTCTTTGAAACACTCCCATAAATATTTCCCAACATTAATTTTACATCAATTTCAACTCTAGCCCAATTTTGGCCCATGGTAACCCATTTTGGCCCACCTTAGCCTCTTTACCAAAAAGGCCCATATCCAACCCAATTCAAACCCAAATCACCTCAAATTTGTTTCAAACCACTCATGAAGCATCCCTAAACCAAACTCAACAATTATTTGGCCCAAGCCTTTACCAAAATTTCATCCCAAAATCCATTTTAAAATTCAAAAGCCCACTTTCCTAAACCATTTTAAAAGCCCATCCTTTACCACATCCAAAGGCCCAAAATTGGTCCCAAAGCCCATATGACATTTCCCCTCATCATACTTTCAATTAAACTCAATACCTAAGTCCTAAATCCATCATCAAATCATTCCAAATCAAGTTCCATACAAATTTCCATCAAATTACCAAAAAAATTCCTAAAACCCTTTTCATGAAACAAGTCAACCCTTTTCCCAAGCCAAATGGAGCCATGAACAAGCCATCCTCAAGCCACATGAAGCCATGAGGGCTTTGACTTGTCATTAGTCCATTTATGGCAAGAAGAGGGGGCCCTTTCCTAATCCTTCTTAAACCTTTTTTTACCTTAAGCATGTCACACACTAAACCATGCTTAGCCACCTCACCATGGATGGAGACTTCACCACTACATGGCGGTGACCCAAGTGACTCTTTTCGGCCCAAGACCGGACCTTGGGTGGTGCACCTAGCCCAAAAGGATGGGTTGACCCAAACCTAGCCAAAATGGCCTCTTCCCCATTCCATTCCAAGCCATCTCCTTTACACTTGGCCATTGCCAATTGCTTGCACAAACACCCGGCCACGACCCACTTGACCACGAGGGTGACCCTTGCCTGCCGGCCGCCACCCCGATCGCGGAAAACACCATGGCCGAAAGCTCACATGTGAGCCAACATTGAAATTCTCCATTGCTTGACTTGTCCCAACCCAAATGGATAGCTTGGCTGTTCTTCCCTTGACCTAAGCAGTCGATCCCAACCATTAAACCCCACGGGAGAGCCTCCGACCATGCCTATTTAAACACCACCCCCTCACGGCCATGAAAGAAGAGTTGCAAAAACCTTGCCAAAACTCGCCAAAATTGTTCCAGTACTCCTCCCCATACACGAGCACTTCATCCCCAGTGAGATCCCCACGCCATTTCTTCTCTGCGAGCTCGATTTCGGAGTTGAAATTCCACCCAAAACCGGGACACTTCTCCACGGTGGACCAATCCCCAAATTGATTGGTTCTACACCTTCACCGGACCGAGGGAAGGTGTCCACCGACAAAAGCCCCATCTCCGAGGCCACCCGGTTGCTCCGGACTCCAAGCTTTGTGATCGGGTCGTGGTCGAAGTCCAACCTAGACAATTCACTGGACCGGGAGACTTCATGCGGAGCTTGCTAGGATCCAATCGAAGGTGCAACAACTCTCGGATCGATGCTTCACTTCTGCGAGCAAAGGTATGAACTCATTCTTCTTCCCAAGTTTACGGAGATTCTCCATTTCATTTGAGTAAATTTCAATGCATGTTTACCGTATGGATGTGTTCGTCTCTTCAAGACGAATCCATAGAGCATAAGAACACGAAAATCCATTGAGAATCGAGTGAGAAATTAGGGTTAGAAGGTTGACGGTCACGGGTGCACACCAGTCGTAGACGATGACCAGGAGCCATTGGATCGCGCGTGTATCGAGCGGACGGATCAGATTGCGCCGGACCAGAGAATGTTACATGAACTGCGGGTCCCGGGACGGGCGACTCGGATGGCGGCGCCCAATCGCGGCGCGACACGTACCGCTTCGGAGAGGCTAAGGTTGACGCGGCGCCGACTCGGATAAGTAGAAAATTAGGGATTTTCTTAATTTATTTAATTCCACGAACTTTGAAAATTCATATCTTTGTGTAGAAAAATCCTAAAAATAAAATAAAAATACCCTCTTGCTCAGTGAACAGAGGAGAATAATGTGGAAAAGAAATTAATTAATTTTGTCTAGTATTTTATTTTTAATTAATTATTTACTCCCTGCATTGTTTCAATTCTCCATGCATTCACACAATTCACCATGGCATGAGACTATAGGGCTTTTGAAGCCTCCGAACTTAGGGACATTCCCTCGAATTTTCCAAGGTCGAGGCCATCTCTCGTGAAAAGTTATTGATTTTTCAAATGCATGTTGCTTGTTTTAAGTATTTTAATTTCAAAAATTAGCATGTTATGAAATAAATTCTAGGAAAATTTGGTGAAGTTCCTTATGACCGGACAACCCTAGGAAAAATAGGATTTGAGTTAATTCACTCGAATTAACCCTAATTGGCTTAAACACCTAAAATAGGTCTCTAATTAATTAGAGTTAACCATAAATCAAATCGACTTGAAATCAATTCTCCACTGACCTTTAGGATCGGAGGAACCCACCATAAAAATTTGAGGTCGATTGGACTTGTTTAGCCCTATTAATTGGGTTGATTAAGCCATTTAGTCATTTTAAACTTTAAAAATTTATAACTTTCAAAATACCTTTCAAAAATTCACCAAATTGGTTTTGGAGTCTCTCTGATATCAGGGGAATTTAAGAAAATTAAAATTTCAATTTTCTAAAAAAGTTGATTTTTAATATTATTTTAATATTTTTAATAATTAAAAAATAATAAAAATCACAAAAATAATAAAATTCACCAAAATGTCACATTTTGAATTTTAATCACTTAGGAACAAACCCCATATTTTTCCTAGGTCTATTTAGTGAGATATTAAATTTTAAAGCTCTAGGGTAATTTTAAAATTAAAAAATGTATTTTCTAGCATTTTCACCAAAATAATTATGATAAATCAAAGAAAAATCAAAAAATTGTAAAGTTTGGTTCTCTGGAATCCTTGATATCAGAGAGAATTTTAAAAATTATAAAATTCATTTTTCAACATTTATTTTATTTTTAAATTAATTAATACTCCAGAACTTAAAATAATTCTAATAAATAAAATATAATTAAAAAAATCGCAAATTTTGGTCCAAGTGGTCCTCTGGTCATTAGGAATGCCCCCTAATTTTCTTAAGGACAGAAACTTTCCCTTGGTCATGTTATCAAATTTTCCTTGAAAATCTCTATTTTCTACTAAAAATAATTATATAAATAAATTAAATACAGAAAAATCACATTTTCTCCTCTCATGTCTTTATTGACATATGAGTGAAGTCACATAAAAATTTCAAGTTCATTTGAGTTCAATTTAGTGAGTTATGAAATTATTAGGCTTAAAGGGCAAAATGGTAATTAAAATTTTAACCCTTAATTAAAACTTTAGGTTTAATAAAAAATTAACAAGTAAAATATTTGATCCTAACCTGATTTGGATGATTGAAATTTAATAATTGAAAGGGTAGAAACCCATTAAGCAATTTAAAATGATTAAACTTTAATTAAATAATTGATTAAATTTGGAAGAATAACAAAATTGGAATTATTAAAATAGGGATATTATTACGAAGAGATTTATTCTTTAATTTAAAAATCCCTAAATTAATCATCTCATTAATATTCAACTCTTAATTAAAATGATAACTCAAACTTAAAATATTAAAAGACTTAATCATTAAACTAAAATTAAATCATTAAACTCTTTCAAAAATTCCAATTAAAATTAAATTAAATTAAATTAAAAATCAAATTAAATTAAGTAAATTAAATTAAAATTAAATTAAATTAAATTAAGATTAAAAGTTGAATTAAATTAAATTAAATGAATTAAATAAATTAAATTAAATAAAATAAATAAAATTAAATTAAATTAAATTAAATAAAATTAAGTAAATTAAATTAAATTAAATTAAATTAAATTAAATTAAATTAAATTAAATTAAATTAAATTAAATTAAATTAAATTAAATTAAATTAAATTAAAAATTAAATTAAATTAAATTAAATTAAATTAAAAATTAAATCAAATCAAGCTAAATTGAATTAAATTAAATCGAAATCAAATTGAATTAAATTGAATTAAATTAAATCAAAATAAATTAAATTAAATTAAGTTAAATTAAATAATATCACTTAAGACATAAACCTAAAATAATTTGAACACTATTCCAAACTTAAATCATTAATTTGAACTTAAATTTGAATCACAAACTATTAAATATTATTTTGCCCTTAGGAGCTTTAGTTATCATAACTCCTAAACGGAATATAAAATGAAATGTTACTTCACTTATAGGATATTCAAATGTCCTAGTTCATCGAGCAAGTTAATAAAATTTGAAAACCTCGGACGATCGATTCATTTACATAATTAAATTCTCTTGGACTTAAAACAATCCTAGAAATATTGAAAAGATGTTTAGGATCCTTCCTAAGCACTTCCTTAATATGATAGGACATTTATAAGAACAATTGAACTTAGTTATTCTTTGATGAAGAAAATCGTCCTCGAACTAAAAACACGAGAACCTAGACGTCATAGGAAATGACTAGCTATAGGATTAGGAACTTGGTAGAAAACCATAACCCTTCCCTTAGCTTTACCTAGGAAATTGCTATGAATGCTTAAATGCTTTAAATTGTATTTTAAGTGCGGCTTGGGATGACGGGAAGACCCTCCGAGTACGCTTTTATTGCAATTTATTTTATTGCAATTTATTTAATCGCATCGCACTTATTTTTCTTGCATGATAAACAACGGTTGCATGAAAACCTACACCTTTAGGACGAAACCAAAGCTGAAACCCATAACTAAATTAAAAGACACTACAAGATAAAATTCACCTCCACGACATTTCAAAATATAAGACAACTCAAAATTTAATCACAAACGAACACAAAACTACAATTACAACTAAATTAAAACGTCTTGTTGGATGATCGGGAATACCTCGGATGATGTAACCTACGTGTTGCTAACGGGATTTCCACGGTCTAAATGAAAGTGTGGAACTCATTCGGTTGAGTTTAGCAAATTCATCCGGACTAAGTGAATCCGATAAAAATAATGATCCCGGAAGGATGGAACTGTGGGATCTTAACCTGTGTCGTTATAATCAACTTTAAGATTTGTCTTAATTAAAACACAAAAAACACTTGGAAATTAAGACTTCTCTAAACCAAAACACTTTTCTCATCCCTTGATTTATGATTTCTAAAACTAAACCTCTGCAACAACAAGGAGCTCGGAGTATGGTGGGCGACACGGCCATCGTCGTCGACAAAACTTGAATCTACTTCAACAAAACTTTCCTAGAATTAAACAACAAAGCCATAGGACTTCGAGGTAGTTTGCACTAGTGCAACATAAATCCTCAACTCTTCGTTAGGCATTTGCATGGAAAATTAAGCCCTAACCAGGTCTTAGGATTCCGAGGTAGTCGTCCGATACGACATAAACCCTCATATCTTCCGAGCGATTTGTATGATTCTATCATATAAATATAAGCCCTAATTAACTAAAATTGGCAAGATTAAAACATTAAATGAACATTAGGACTTTCCTAAATCCAAGCCAAACAATAGGATAGTCGGGAAATTACCGAAGTTCGCTTCGAATCCATAATTTCTCCTACTTTTCTTCCTTTGAATTCCCAAAATAAAATGTTCCAAACTTGATCCATCACCTATTGAGATTCAAAAATTCAATTCTTTGAAAACTTAAACTTTGAAATTCTTGAGAGCAGAATTATTGATTATTATCGAGAGTTTTCTAAGGTGATTCCCGTCACTTAAGATGTAATTAACTATAGGGGCTTGCCCTTATAGGGAATTTTAAAGAACCTGGGTAATATAAACCTCGTTTAATGTTTTCATATTAAGCGGGGAATTTGTCGGCTTATAAAATTGGTTCGCGGACCAAACGGATGTCACAAATCTTCTAGTTTATTTAATCGAGCCCCACCGTCAACGAGTGTGTCTATCCTTAGGGATAGATACACGGTTTGCGGTGCGGTGCTCGTTTATATAAACTATTTGGGACGTGAGATCGGTTTGATTTCATATCTTAAAATCTTCAAATTTAAAATTATTTTCAAAATCAAATATTACTTTCTAAATTATATCTATATTTAAATTTAAAATTCGCCGACAACTTCTGTTAGGCGACCCCTTTTTAAAATATCACACAACCTAAAAAAATAACGCCGACATATTTCTGGCGACTCCGCTGGGGAAAATTCCTCTCTCCATTCTAATCAGACAATTCTGCTTTCAAAAATCGGTAGTGCATCCATGTCCCTTATGGATCAAACTACCCTTCTTTCCGTTGGAATACTATGTTCATTTCTACCTTGAACAAGTATAACCAACATTCTCTCGGATTTAGGAGCCATTGTTTAGACACCCCTAAACAGAGAGGTTCCGAGATCCTTTTACCTCATTTCGAGGTGGGGTGGACCCCGATAGGTGTTAGTTTAGGAGTGATCCTTCGAGTCGAGAAGTCTTGCTTAAGACTCTCTTTTCCTTTCCAACTCCGATTCAGATTCCTTACCTTCTCTACACCTTTGAACACTCCGTTCTAAATAAACAAACCCTTTAATAAGTGATTCTTTTAATAAGTGATTCCTTTTTATAAACACATGAACAAGAATGAGTTCGGACTCTTTTCAATTCCTTTCTTTTCGTCCTAAAGAAAAGAAGCATAACTTGGGACCGACAACCGAATCTACCCTGCGAAATGGAAGCCCCGAAGCCGATTTTCTCCTTCACCAACGAGATCTGGACTTCGCCTGTCTATAAGGATGAGTCGCCCGACAATGGAATCATCCGATTTGGACAAGGATTTGAAAACACGAACGTCAAGATCACCGACGTCTCCCTCTTTGCACCGATGAACAAGGTATCCGAAGCCGAGGAGCCGTCGCTTGAGTTCAACCTTAGATCGACCCAAGAATTCCCTCCTCTGCAAAGGATCCCGACTAGGAGGAGTACCGATGTCCATAGAAGGACCGTTATCTCTACCCCCACTTGGTCTAGTTGTTTCGCACCTACCCCGACTTTTGCCAAATCAAAGGGGAAAGAAATCCGGTATTATGATGGACACGTTACCGTGGAGGGTACGGATCTTCTCGTAAGACCTTCGTTTTCGAGATCGGGTCCGGTTCAAAGATTCCGTCACCGACGAGGACCCGAAGAAGAAACGAAGTAGAAGGATCGCTAGAGAAGCCGTAGCTGCCGAAGTTGCTTTCTAGAAGAAATTCCGGAGCCGCGAATATACACCGCCTGCTGAATACATACCACTCTTGGGAGGAAGCGGGTTTCATCCCCTCTCCGCCGCGGAAGATGAAGAAAATATTCGCAAGATTGTCGCCACATTACCACGACCCGCATATTACAATGATAGCCGCAAGAAAAGAACTAGAACTACGTCGTTTGCTCGACTGCAAACTTTGGTAGAAAAGTTAGCAAAGAAGGAAAAGCGCCCAGTGTCGAAATTCTACGAAGGATAGGGCGGGTGCCGATCAAATCCCGTCTTGGGCCCCGAGTAGAACCCACCATCATGACGGAAAAGCCAAGTAAAAGAATGAAGGCTAGTCCGCCCGTTGTCGTCTCGGGATTACAAATTAGGGAGGATACCACCTTCTAGCATTTGGCCGACGGACCATCCGGTCCTAGACCTTCTGCCGCGGAAGGATGGTATGGCGTCCCACTACTGGGCGATTGAGATTGAAACGACGGCCCGAGAAAGAAAGTCTCGCCAGGAGACTTGAATGCGAAGAAAGTGCTACCGCGATGAAGGGGACTCGTGAGAAGAGGACCCGGCGGCTATCGCACGACAACCACGAAGACACACAGAAGGCCCCGCTAGAAGATGCCATGGAAAAGTTGAGAACCGATATCCGACGATTAGCAAAAGAAAGAGAAGAAAAGTTCGGAGATGAGATTGATTCATCGGAATTCATGGACGACGAATACGCAGAAATCAACATGGTTGAGACACGAGCTTCATCAGCTTCGCAAGGTGCTCCTGCAGCCGCGAAGAGAGGAGCGGATTGATGAGAAGGCAACTTCGGAGAAAAGACGACACGATCGCTCAAATGGCAAAAAGGATGGAAGAGATGGCCGTAGCTGCGGCCACTCTCCAGAGTCAAGTACAACCACATAGAGAGACACCCCCAGAGGTCATTCACATTGTAGATGGAGGAAAGGAGATTACATCCGTCAATGGGGATGATCGACTGAAAAAGGATACAACACAAAGTATGATTCCCGAAAAGGATATCAAGAACTTGGTAGAACGGCGAGTGCGAGAAGCCTTAGCACAATCGAAGAGCGGAACATCCATTCGGACGGGTAGACCTTACCTCGAAGAATTCGACGCTGTCCAATACCCGAAAGGCTTCGTACCACCTCCGTTCGAGACCTTCGACGGAGCCGGGAACCCCGACGGCATGTGGCACACTTTCGTGCCGGTTGTTGCAATGCCGGCGGGAGCGATGCATTACTCTTCCGACGGTTCGTCGTCGATCCGTCGGGAATCGCTTTCGGCGGGTATGCGGAATTACCAAACGGTTCGGTGAAAACATTCTCGGAACTAGAAAACCTCCTCATCGAGCGATTTGCGGAGCTCGGCACCACATCACTATAGGTGATTTAGTGGTAGAAAAGCGAAGCCGAATGAAACCTTGGTAGATTACATACTTCGATGGAGGAACCTAAGCATGAAGTGTGAACCACGATTACAAGAACAACACGCGATCGGCATTTTACTTAAAAGCATTCACGGCCCGATAGCACTTCTCCTCGAGGGATTCACTATTAAGACTTTCGAGAAGTTGTTAAGCAAGGCCGGAAGCTTGCAAGAAGAGGCGAAGCAATTAAGTTTCGTCGACAAGACGGATAAACAAAAGCACTGTAAAGACTTTTGAAAAGAAATCCGGGATCGTTGCGGCGGTTGACAAAGGCAAGCAACCGATGCAAATACCACCGAGACGGCCGCGACAACCACAACGAGTACAGGCAGCCCGGCCCGGCTATCGGTCATCTCCGCGAGTATGAACAACCACCTCGTCCGCAACGTACATTAAGAGAGCTTTTGAGCGAGAGAATATCCGTTCAAGAATGAAGCGATGCCGAAAATGTTCCGTAGTCTGATGAAGACTCCGGATTTCCAGTTGCCAGAGCCTAAAAGACCAGAGGAAGTCAGCAAGAAAGGTGATCCCAACTTTTGCCCTTACCACCAGATGCTTGGACACAAAATAGAAGATTGTATTACCTTCAAAAGTTGGCTTAATGACAACCTTCGGAAAGGGAATATAACGATCCCGAAGGAGTACATGAAGGAATCCTAGAAAGGAGGTTCCGTCAATGTTATCTCGACTGATCCCATCATTCCGATAGATCCCTATACGACTGACGATGGATGAACTACCGCTTGGACGAGGTCTTCGAAAAAGATTTTAGACAGCATCCAAACAGCTTCGGTGCGAGCTTCGATTCGGAGTTTGAAACCCGTTAAGCCGGTACTATCACTTGCGATAGAAGAACCACCTCAACGGGAGACGATTGAAGAAAAGAAGAAAATTGACGAAGAAGAAAGGCCGAGGCACCTAGGGCTAGACTAGGGGCTGCTTATCCTAGGATAGTTGTTTCCGATTCGGGGAGAAATCCCTCGAACCCCGACTCTGTATGATTATCTCGCTCACTTCGGTGGGATCATATAATGATAAGGGTGATGGCGTTGGCTACGTTTTGATCGTTTCTAACGATTACGTAACTAACGGTAATCCGGATATCGATTTCGATACCAACGACAATTCTCAAATCATACACGATCTCGACAAGCAAAATAACGAAGAAGACATCCATCAAGGAGGCTACGAGAGTTCAACGAAGCAACGAATCTATCTGCGAGTTTCGAGGAGCTCCGGTCGCGATAGAGTTAGAGCCTTCGGACTTCGAAGCTAATCCGGAAGAGCCTGTCATTCCGATTCAAGAAGAGACACCGGCGAGCTCAACAATAGATTCAGAAGAAATTACAGAAGTCAACTTAAGGAGTGGAAAAGTTCTACCTCCGAGAATGGGTCCAAAAGACAAAGGAAAGCAGGTGGTTGTTCAGGAAGAACCAACCCCGTCAGAAGAAATACCCATTCGAGAAGAAGCAGAGACACATGAAAACAAAGTGGACTACAACGCGCTAGCCCATCTTAGGAAACTACCAGCCAAGCCGAGCATCTACGACGCTCTCATCTTATCGAAAGGAGATGAGAGAAGCTCGATCGAGGCCTTACTTGATCCGGAAATTTGCTTAGCTCGAATTGGCGGAGATTCCTTAGATGAGGTTTGCTCGTTAAAGGAACGACGAGGTGTCACCTTCACGGACGATGACCTACTACTTGGGACGACGGACCACGACCGACCGTTGCACATTTCAGTTACAATTGGGAAGTTTACACTCTCCAGAGTATTGGTGGATCCAGGAGCATCAATCAATATAATGAATCTTCGAACGCTAGCATAATTGGAAATTGATGCCCGCGAGCTCGAGGCGGACAAAATGTTATTAAGAGGATTCAACCGGAAAGGAGAAAGAGCCCTCGGATCGATAACGCTAGCGATGAAGACCGGTGACTTAGCAAAGACAACCGCGAAATTTCACATAATTGATTCGAAACGTCATTCAACGCTCTCTTGGGCCGACCATGGATACATGAAAACAGGATGGTACCATCATCTCTACATCAATGCATTAAATACTACGACGGAGGGGAACAGTGTATTAAAGGTGACTTACAACCGTTCTCCGTACATGAAATCGGAATCCACGAGGATGCAGCTTATTATGCACCACCGAAGAAAACGATCTTCTCCAGAGATACCATAACAAATGAAGCAAAGAAAGTTCAGGACAACGAAGAACACCGAAGTTCTAGTCCAACGATCACTCACCACTTCCTTACGGCGAGATGGTGAAGGTTTCTCCACAACTCGCATCCGAGGTCGAGGCGGGGACGAGGTCGTGGTAGAGACGTTAGGACGATTGGACGGAGGAAACCAACCATTAAAGTCGATTGGGAAGATAGTTACGAAGAAGAAAAAGAAATCAAACAAGAAGCGACGACAATAAGTCGGAAGAAGCCGCAATTCAGAATCCCTTTCGAAGATGAAAGAAACGAAGAATATAAATCGATGTACGAGAAGATTAACCACTATGTAAATGCTTATGACCACGACCCCGATCCATTCTAATAAGATCGAGGGTATGGAGGTCGAAAGGTACGTAGCGGTGGTGCAAAACCAATCAAATTCTACCGTGGTGCTTCTTCCTCCAAAGCCGAAAATAATGTACAATTTGAAGATGCTACTTCATCGGAATTAATGGAATTGCCTTTTGAGTGGTACTCTCCACTGTGTTCGAAATTTAATTCGGCGTGGTTTCTTACCTCGACAATGGACAAAAGGTCAATCACAACGTTTTGAAAATTTATGGAATAACTCCGGTCGTCCACCTAACTCAAAGCATGGTCTCGGATTCGGCACAGTAGGATCAGTTGATGATACTGAATTTTGCTTGGTTGTCACTTGCGAATCTAATGAAAACTGCATGGAAACTACGGACGAACTCGAAGATTTACAAATTGGAGACGCTCCACCAGAATTCGAAGAAGAGATCAAATCTACGATAGTTGAGTTAACGGAAGTTAACTTAGGTACTAGCGAAGAACCTAGACCTACCTTTGTTAGCTCCTTACTCAATAAAGAAGACTGCGAAGAGATAATCAAGTTATTAATGGAATTTAAAAACTCGTTTTGCTTGGAGCTACGATGAGATGCCGAATTAGCTCCGGAGGTCGCAGTCCATAAGCTAGGAGTGGATCCTACTTCCGTCCCGGTCGGACAAGGTCCCGGAAGAATGCGTCTAGAAATCGAACAACAAGTCATAGCGCGAAGTTAAAAAGATAATAGACGCTAAATTTGTCCGTGAAGAACAATACCCGACTTGGTTAGCCAACGTGGTACCGGTCGGGAAGAAGAATGGTCGGATCGGAATTTGTGTGGATTTCGGGAGATTTAAACAAGGCATGTCCAAAAGAAGAATTCCCTCTACCGATCCCGGAATTAATGATCGACATTGCTTCAACACATGAAATATTCTCGTTCATGGATGGATCTTCGGGATACAACCGAGATAAAAATGGCTCCGAGAAGATGAAAAGCTTACGGCATTCGGAACGCCGATCGGAGTATTTTGCTACACAGTGATGCCATTCGGATTGAAGAACGCGAGAGCGACCTACCAAAGAGCAATGACAAGAATTTTTGATGATCTCATCCATAATCAAGTCGAATGCTACGTGGACGATGTGGTCATCAAAAGCAAAGTAAAGGACAACCACTTGTATGATTTGAGAATTGTTTTCGAACGATTAAGACAATTTAATCTTAAGATGAATCCCTTAAAATGCGCCTTCGGCGTCACCTCCGGGAAATTCTTAGGATTCGTTGTCCGACATCGTGGAATCGAAATCGACCTGGAAAAGATTAAAGCCATCTTAGAAATGCCACCTCCAAACAACTACGATCTTTTCAAGGGAAGCTGGCATATCTTCGACGCTTTGTCTCAAACTTGTCAGGTAGGTGTCAGCCTTTCTCGGCACTAGTTAAAAAGGACGTCAAATTTATTTGGGAAGAGAAATGCCAGAGGGCCTTCGAGGACATTAAACAATATTTAATGACACCTCTCGTCTTAGCGGCCCCGGTCTCGGGTAGGCCGGCGATACTTTATACCGCGGCTTTAGACGACTCTCTCGGAGCCTGTTAGCCAGTGTCGATGATGAGGGTAAAGAAAATGCTCTTTATTACTTAAGCCGTCGTTTATCGCCGACGGAGATAAGGTATCCCGCAATTGAAAAGCATTGTTTGGCCACGATCTTCGCCGCTCAAAAGCTCGGGCATTACATGCTTTCTCATATGGTCGACCTAATCTCGAAGTTTAATCCATTGCAATACTTGATGACTCGTCCAACGCTTTCCGGCGGACTTGCCGGATGGTCGATGATATTATTGCAATTCGATATAACTTTCGTGCCTCTTCGTGCCGTAAAGGGACAAGTCCTAGCGGACTTCCTCGCGGCACACCCTTTGCGGCGGAATCGCCTCTCAATGACGACTTGCCGGATGAACAAATAATGAACCTAGAAGACCTTGATGATCGACGTTGGGAATTATATTTCGACGGAGCATCTTCGACACATAAAGACGAAGAATCGCAAGTGATAGTGCCCGGTAAGGCGGGAATCGGGCTAATTTTTATAACACCGGAGCGGGGGATGTTAAGATACTCCTACCACTTGACGGAACCATGTACGAACAACGAAGCGGAATACGAAGCCCTCATAACGGGATCGGAATTAACCATTCGAATGGGGATAACGGACATCGACATCTACGGGGATTCGCGGTTAATCATTCAACGGATCGCCGGACGATACGGAATTTTAAAACCAAGACTCGAGCGATACTTCCGAGTATGCCATACGAGTTGTTGGAACAAATTCCGAATGTGACAATTTACAAAATCCCCGAAAGAAAACGCTTTAGCGGATGCGCTAGCTCGTCTCGCAAAAGAATTTGCTCGTTTGCAAGATGAATCGGTAGAAGTGTCGGTTCACGGACGCCGGATCCTATCACGGCTTGACATAGACACGATACACAAATCGGAAAAGGAAGAAGAATCGATTGCGGCGATAACGGAAAACACGGAAGATTGGCGACGGCCATTGATGGATTACACGCAAACAGGAAAACTACCGGAGGATAGGTCGTTAGCCCATCGGATCGAAAAGAACTACGTCCTACGCGCTAATAAACAACACATTATACGGAAGGTCTTTTGATCGAATGTGGCTAAGGTGCCTAAGCGGGTCCGAGGCCCGTGAAATTGTTAAGGAGGTACATTCGGGACTCGTGGCGCTCACCGGTCGGGTCCAAAGATGAAAATGAAAATTAAAAGACTAGGGTACTACTGGCCCTCGATGATGACCGAGCGCATGAAAATCGCCGAGAGCTGTCACCGATGCCGAGTGCACGGAGTGGTTCTACACCAACCCCCAAATGTGCTACATCCGACAATTGCATCGTGGCCATTTGAATGTTGGGGCACGGATATAGTGGGTCCGATAGAACCACCGTCTTCGAAAGGACATCGCTTCATTCTTGCTGCTACGGATTACTTTTCCAAGTGGGCGAGAGCGAGTTCCACTCAGAGAAGTAAAAGCACATCACGTACTACAATTTTCGAGAACCAAGTTGTTTACCGTTTCGGAGTGCCGCGCGAGATCATCTCGGATAATGGGTCGGCATTCGGAAGCACACAAATCAACAATTTTGTCGGGAGACACGGAATCGGCGGCGATATTCAACAATTTACTACCCGAGAGCAAACGGCCTTGCGCGAGGCTTTTAATAAAACTCTCGTTCAAATTTTAAAGAAGACTTTAGACGACAATAAGAGAAATTGGCACGAGAAGTTGTTAGAAGCCTTATGGGCCTACCGGACAACCTTCAGAACTCCTACGCAAGCTACACCTTACGCTCTGGTGTATGGGTCCGAGGAAGTGTTACACTTAGAGGTTCAGCTTCCTTCACTCAGAATTGCAGTTGCAAATAAAATCACAACAGAAGAGAACGCCAAATTACGACTCGAAGAATTAGAGAGCCTGGAAGGGAAAAGACTTGCGGCGCAACGGAATTTAGAGCTGTACTGAGGCTAAGATGGTTCAAGCCCATGACAAGGCGAGTCCGCCCAAGAACCTTCAAAGTTGGTGATCTAGTTCTCGTTCTCAAAGACCTATTCTTGCACACCGCGAGATAGGAGGAAAATTTGAACCCACTTGGGAAGGACCGTTTGTGGTTGAAGCGGTATACTCGGGAGGCTCCTACCGGCTAGTGAATCGCCGAGGAGAACGACATATGCTTCCGATCAATGGATGATACTTGAAAAAGTATTACGCTACTGATGTTTCGAAGGAATGAACTTTCCATCCCTAGAAGCACGGGTGAAGTGATTACTTATGATCTGAGTCCGAACCCAAAAAATAATAAAATGTGCTAAAATAAATAAAATCTCGACAATAAAATTTTCCTTGTTTTCTTTTCCAAATCAAAATCTCTTACCCGATCTTATCCCACTTTATTCCTGTTAAGTTTAAAAATATAAGAATGATAATAAAGCAAGATATCTTTAATAAACATTTTCTTAATGTTCTTGTTCTTAATACGAC
The DNA here is from genome assembly GCA_022702705.1 of Papilionanthe hookeriana x Papilionanthe teres. Classification (NCBI taxonomy): domain Eukaryota; kingdom Viridiplantae; phylum Streptophyta; class Magnoliopsida; order Asparagales; family Orchidaceae; genus Papilionanthe; species Papilionanthe hookeriana x Papilionanthe teres. Next base: position 1,621,725 of record CM040428.1, read on the forward strand.
CCACGATCCTTTTCCTTGTCTTTTCGCGGGGAAATGTCGAGCGGGCGGTTGGTCTTGAACTTTAAGAACGGCGTAAGCCTTGCACTTGATGAAAAGAGGGTGAAAGATGGAGCGGTAATCGAGATTGACTCGGATTTCGCACCGGCGAGCCTACTGATACGAGGAAAGTGGCCGGGTCCCGGTTGACCGAGAAGAACGCGCCGGACATACAGTGATGAAAGTGGGTGGCCCAAGCCACCAATCCGGCAGCAAGAAAAGAAAGACAAACCTTGAAGAAGATAAGAAAATGAAGTCTGTAGTCGCTACAGCAGAAGGCAGACTTGTCAGCGCCGCGCCGCGGAGATTCAGAAGTTCGGAGAGCTACTCTCACAGCCTACGCAACGAAGAAATAAGAATCGCCGTATCCGTAAGATGTTAACAAAACTAGGCGCGGACTCGGCGCGACGAGACAGATTGCTAATGTCGGTGCATACACTTCGGGGACACGGTTCACCGGGAACACGAAGAAAGGAGGCCGGCTCCTAGGATGGCGGAAAGAACCGGAGAAATCTCACGAAGACTCGGAAGAAAGAAGGCTACCACGCCACCGGATAGAACCACCAGGTGATGCATGACCTTGTTGCGAAGCAACCCGGGGGATATCTCGATGAGACATCATCCACGAGGAGCCGAGGTATGCGGGGAGAACGTGAAGGGATTGAACCGTATATCCCACAATATGTCACGAGGCCTCGCCATCGCGGATCATTCCGAATACGAAGTGGAGAGAATGCGGAATGTTGAAAAGAAAACCTTTGAATACTTCGAGAGAATTAGAGGCGAGAAGAATCAATATCTTGGAGGGCCTCGAGCTACATACGGACGTATTCTCGGAGTATGAACAACGACGAAATCGTGGATTGCATCCGGGATTTGAAAAGAATGGGCCGAGCGGGCCGCCTGAGGAAAACACATACTCGGAACCCCGGAGATGGATGCCGGGGAAAGGAAGAATCACAATACTGATGTGGATCTTGTTACAACTTGGCGGAAGACGGGAAAGGGAAACCCACGGGAATACTCCGTCATGGGCGAGTGGATCCGATGCCATCGGTCATCGAGAGAATGGTAAAGAGATTGATAACATGGAGGGTACGCGCCAGATTGCATACCCAATCAGCTGCATCATCAACATCTACAAACGGGGTGATTGTATACCCCCACACATAGATCACCACGACTTTGTCGGACCTTTACGCACGATCTCTTTCACGAGCGAGTGTAACATCATGTTCGGATCCGACCTCCGGATAGCGAGGCCCGGGTGAGTTCCGAGGGCCGGTAAAGATACCACTACCGGTAGGTTCCGTCATGATGCCGAAGGGTAACGGAGCGAGATATCGCCAAGCATTGCATACCAGGAGTACCGGTGAAGCGGATCTCGGTTACGTTCGGGAGGATGGACGACGGAAAGACACCTTACCATTTCCGGCCGGACCGGAGCTAGAGAGCCTTCGGCCTTACAGTTGTGAGTTACATGGAAAATATCACACCTCCGATGTACATCCATACGGCATCCTTGCCAAGGATGGCTTGGAAGGTGATGTTATTGACCATGTATCCCACTATTCAGACATGGATTTTTGACAGATGCTTCTTTAGATGGATCAACAAAGATCATACACAGTCCGTTTTGAGTTTACATGGATTGTATGAAATATATTCCAGATCAAGATGTATGATGTATCTTCTACATGATTGGAATGAAAGTGACCATGTCACATTTTTGGCCTTCACCTCTTTTGTGCAAATTGATTGGGAAACGCCGTTAAAGTTAAATGAACTTCGAACAAAGAACAAAAAAGGAATAAAAAAATAAAGAATAAAAGAAGACTTTCCTAAAAAAAAAAATCTCTAAAAAAATGATGAACACCAAATCCACATGAACATTAAACAAACGATAAAACAAAATTTGAATCGTTAAAAGATAAACAAAATCAACATAAATGTTAAATCAAATTCTCAAACAAATTTCAAATGTGTTCCTCCAAATTTCAAATCAAATCTTAAATCAAATTTCAACCGAGTTCGAACTCATCCTTCCAAATTTTAAGTTCAATCTTTCCAAATTTCAAACCTCAAATTCAATCTTTCCAGATTCCAAATCTCTATCAAATCTCAAATTCGATCTTCCAGATCCTAAATCAAATCTCAGTCAAATTTCAAATCTCAAATTCGATCTTTCCAGATCTCACATCAAACCTCAGTCAAAATCAACTTTTGGGTCGAGGATTTTACATCCAAGACTGCACTGCTTTAGGATTCTCTTCCTATTGCACTGGAAATACATCAAATTCGAACTTTTGGGTCGAGGATTTTACATCCAAGACTGCACTGCTTTAGGATTCTTTTCCTATTGCACCTGAAATACATCAAATTCAAACTTTTGGGTCGAGGATTTCACATCCAAGTACCGTACTGCTTTAGGATTCTTTTCCTATTGCACTTGAAATACATCAAATTAAAACTTTTGGGTCGAGGATTTTACATCCAAGACTACCTTGCTTTAGGATTCTTTTCCTATTGCACTCTGAAATACATCAAATTCGAACTTTTGGGTCGAGGATTTTACATCCAAGTACCTTTGCTTTAGGATTCTTTTCCTATTGCCTTGAAATACATCAAATTCAAACTTTTGGGTCGAGGATTTTACATCCAAGTACCGCATTGCTTTAGGATTCTTTTCCTATGCCTTTGAAATACATCAAATTCAAACTTTTGGGTCGAGGATTTTACATCCAAGACTGCACTTGCTTTAGGATTCTTTTCTATTGCATCTGAAATACATCAAATTCAAACTTTTGGGTCGAGGATTTTACATCCAAGACTGCATCGCTTTAGGATTCTTTTCCTATTGCACTTGAAATACATCAAATTCAAACTTTTGGGTCGAGGATTTTACATCCAAGACTACCTTTGCTTTAGGATTCTTTTCCTATTGCCTTTGAAATACATCAAATTCGAACTTTTGGGTCGAGGATTTTACATCCAAGACCGTACTGCTTTAGGATTCTTTTCCTACTGCACTCGAAATACATCAAATCAAATTCCTGGGTTAAGGATTTTACATCCGAGGCCGCACCTTGCTTTAGGATTCTTTTCCTACCGCACCGAAATACATCAAATTCAAACTCTTGAGGTTAAGGATTTTACATCCAATACCACATTACTGCGAGATCTTTCCTCATTGCAATGACCCAATCCAATCAATTTGATCTGCTTTTGGGGTTGAAGATGTTACATCTAAAACTTCAAAATTCCAATTTTCATTTCAAATCAAATCCCTTCAAAATTAATCTTAACAAAACTTCAATTTAAATGAAAACTCGAAATCTAAACTCACACATCATGACTTGAACATGAAACAAAATAAAATCTAAATCGAAATTCTCCCAGATCATGTGATTTGGATTTTACCTCCTTTCCCTTTCCCCAGCGAGAGTTCAAGAATCTCCATTCTTAGAGATATACTTGACACTCCCGCGCGGAACTCTTCTACTTCGTCCTAAGTTTGTTACTTGGACATCCGTGTTGGTTTCGTTGATCGCTTCGGTCAACACCAATACGCGCGGTGTGCTCCGTCAGCTCACCACACCTATTGGGGGTCCATTTGTTGACCTCATTTTTGATGAGGTCTTCTCTTTTCTCTTTAGTACTTAGGATCTAGCCTTAGGCTTTTCCTTTGACTATCTTAGAGGACTAGAATTGAGACCCACCACCTAGAATTTCAAACCACTTCTAAACTCCCTGCAAACTCCACAAACTTGACTATAGACCCCTAATCACCTAGAGGGTTGAAATCGAGTGTGGAAGTTTAAAGGATGAGTTCCTATAGGACTCTTTGGCCTTGGGATCGACACAGGTGGCACTGGTGCAGTGAAAGGGCTGACTTACACACACACTACACTCATACACTACACTTCCATGCACCTCCTGAAAATACACACTATACCCAACTTGACTTCCTGACTCATGTAGGTGATTCACATGGATGGTCCTTAACCCTAAGCCCTTGCGCAAGAGGGTTAGGAACAACATAGTGAATGCCTCGAATGAGTCCCTTCATGGCTCATGTGGGCTTGATATGGCTTCATGGCTCAACCAAAATGGTTTTATTCCACTTACATCCACCCAATCTTCAATTTTCCAAATTTTCAATTTTTGACCCCCGGGACCCTACACCCCGCCTAACCTACCAAATGCCTTTGAAACTACCCAAATTTCTCAAAAATTTCCAAATTACCCAAAATTCTCCCAAATCAATCCCAAACATTTCCACATCACTTAAATTGATCATCCATAACCAAAAATGCCAAAAATTCCAAAATACCCCCCAATACCTTTCAAATACCCAAAATACCCCTCTTGACCCAAAAATCCAAAAATTCAGAAAATTCCCAGAAAATTCCAGAAAATCCCAAATATTCCCAATTTCATTTTTTTTAACTACACCATGGGCCAATTTTGTCAATTTACCCCACTTTTATCAAAACCCTCAATTTGACCCATTTTAACCCAAAGTAAACCCAATGTAAAACCAAATCTACCCAATTGACCCCAATTTTGGTCCAATTCAATTCTAAACTTCAATTCAACATCCCCAACACCAATCTAGACCCAATCCAAGCCCAATTTGAGTGGCATTGGGATCCAATTTCACTTTTGGCCTTAAAGCCCAATTTGGACCTATGACCCAAACCTAACCCAAACTCACCCAATTCAACTCCAATTAACCCCAAATCTTTTCCAAACCTTCCTTAACATCCCCATAAACAAAACACTAACATGATTTGCCCAAAATTTAGACCCAAACCCCACTCAAATTCAACCCAAAATCAAAAAGCCCAATTTTGACCTAAACCTAAACCTAGCCCAAATGAGCCCAAATCCCAAAATCAAAACCTAACCAAAGCCAAAACCTCTTTGAAACACTCCCATAAACATTTCCCAACATTAATTTTACATCAATTTCAACTCTAGCCCAATTTTGGCCCATGGTAACCCATTTTGGCCCACCTTAGCCTCTTTACCAAAAAGGCCCATATCCAACCCAATTCAAACCCAAATCACCTCAAATTTGTTTCAAACCACTCATGAAGCATCCCTAAACCAAACTCAACAATTATTTGGCCCAAGCCTTTACCAAAATTTCATCCCAAAATCCATTTTAAAATTCAAAAGCCCACTTTCCTAAACCATTTTAAAAGCCCATCCTTTACCACATCCAAAGGCCCAAAATTGGTCCCAAAGCCCATATGACATTTCCCCTCATCATACTTTCAATTAAACTCAATACCTAAGTCCTAAATCCATCATCAAATCATTCCAAATCAAGTTCCATACAAATTTCCATCAAATTACCAAAAAAATTCCTAAAACCCTTTTCATGAAACAAGTCAACCCTTTTCCCAAGCCAAATGGAGCCATGAACAAGCCATCCTCAAGCCACATGAAGCCATGAGGGCTTTGACTTGTCATTAGTCCATTTATGGCAAGAAGAGGGGGCCCTTTCCTAATCCTTCTTAAACCTTTATTTACCTTAAGCATGTCACACACTAAACCATGCTTAGCCACCTCACCATGGATGGAGACTTCACCACTACATGGCAGCTGACCCAAGTGACTCTTTTCAGCCCAAGACCGGACCTTGGGTGGTGCACACTAGCCCAAAAGGATGGGTTGACCCAAACCTAGCCAAAATGGCCTCTTCCCATTCCATTCCAAGCCATCTCCTTTACACTTGGCCATTGCCAATTGCTTGCACAAACACCCGACCCGACCCACCTGACCCCGAGGGTGACCTCGCACTGCCGGCCGGCCACCCCGGTCGTCGGAAAACACCATGGCCGAAAGCTCACATGTGAGCCAACATTGAAATTCTCCATTGCTGACTTGTCCCAACCCAAATGGATAGCTTGGCTGTTCTTCCCTTGACCTAAGCAGCTGATCCCAACCATTAAACCCCCCTTGGAGAGCCTCCAGCCATGCCTATTTAAACACCACCCCCTCACGGCCATGAAAGAAGAGTTGCAAAAACCTTGCCAAAACTCTGCCAAAATTGTTCCAGACTCCTCCCCATACACAGAGCACTTCATCCCCAGTGAGATCCCCCTGCCATTTCTTCTCTGTGAGCTCAATTTCAGAGTTGAAATTCCACCCAAAACCAGGACACTTCTCCACAAGTGGACCAATCCCCAAATTGATTGGTTCTACACCTTCACCGGACCAGGGAAGGTGTCCACCAGCAAAAGCCCCATCTCCGAGCCACCCGGTTGCTCCGGACTCCAAGCTTTGTGATCGGCTGTGGTCGAAGTCCAACCTAGACAATTCACCAGACCAGGAGACTTCATCTGGAGCTTGCTAGGATCCAATCGAAGGTGCAACAACTCTCAGATCGAAGCTTCACTTCTCTGAGCAAAGGTATGAACTCATTCTTCTTCCCAAGTTTACAGAGATTCTCCATTTCATTTGAGTAAATTTCAATGCATGTTTACCGTATGGATGTGTTCGTCTCTTCAAGACGAATCCATAGAGCATAAGAACACGAAAATCCATTGAGAATCGAGTGAGAAATTAGGGTTAGAAGGTTGACGGTCACGGGTGCACACCAGTCGTAGACGATGACCAGGAGCCATTGGATCGCGCGTGTATCGATCGGACGGATCAGATTGCGCCGGACCAGAGAATGTTACATGAACTGCGGGTCCCGGGACGGCTGACTCAGATGGCGGCGGCCAATCACAGCGCGACACGTACCGCTTCGGAGAGGCTAAGGTTGACGCGGCGCCGACTCGGATAAGTAGAAAATTAGGGATTTTCTTAATTTATTTAATTCCACGAACTTTGAAAATTCATATCTTTGTGTAGAAAAATCCTAAAAATAAAATAAAAATACCCTCTTGCTCAGTGAACAGAGGAGAATAATGTGGAAAAGAAATTAATTAATTTTGTCTAGTATTTTATTTTTAATTAATTATTTACTCCCTGCATTGTTTCAATTCTCCATGCATTCACACAATTCACCATGGCATGAGACTATAGGGCTTTTGAAGCCTCTGAACTTAGGGACATTCCCTGAATTTTCCAAGGTCGAGAGGCCATCTCTCGTGAAAAGTTATTGATTTTTCAAATGCATGTTGCTGTTTTAAGTATTTTAATTTCAAAAATTAGCATGTTATGAAATAAATTCTAGGAAAATTTGGTGAAGTTCCTTATGACCAGAGAACCCTAGGAAAAATAGGATTTGAGTTAATTCACTCAGATTAACCCTAATTGGCTTAAACACCTAAAATAGGTCTCTAATTAATTAGAGTTAACCATAAATCAAATCGACTTGAAATCAATTCTCCACTGACCTTTAGGATCAGAGGAACCCACCATAAAAATTTGAGGTCAATTGGACTTGTTTAGCCCTATTAATTGGGTTGATTAAGCCATTTAGTCATTTTAAACTTTAAAAATTTATAACTTTCAAAATACCTTTCAAAAATTCACCAAATTGGTTTTGGAGTCTCTCTGATATCAGGGGAATTTAAGAAAATTAAAATTTCAATTTTCTAAAAAGTTGATTTTTAATATTATTTTAATATTTTTAATAATTAAAAAATAATAAAAATCACAAAAATAATAAAATTCACCAAAATGTCACATTTTGAATTTTAATCACTTAGGAACAAACCCCATATTTTTCCTAGGTCTATTTAGTGAGATATTAAATTTTAAAGCTCTAGGGTAATTTTAAAATTAAAAAAATGTATTTTCTAGCATTTTCACCAAAATAATTATGATAAATCAAAGAAAAATCAAAAAATTGTAAAGTTTGGTTCTCTAGAATCCTTGATATCAGAGAGAATTTTAAAAATTATAAAATTCATTTTTCAACATTTATTTTATTTTTAAATTAATTAATACTCCAGAACTTAAAATAATTCTAATAAATAAAATATAATTAAAAAAATCGCAAATTTTGGTCCAAGTGGTCCTCTGGTCATTAGGAATGCCCCCTAATTTTCTTAAGGACAGAAACTTTCCCTTGGTCATGTTATCAAATTTTCCTTGAAAATCTCTATTTTCTACTAAAAATAATTATATAAATAAATTAAATACAGAAAAATCACATTTTCTCCTCTCATGTCTTTATTGACATATGAGTGAAGTCACATAAAAATTTCAAGTTCATTTGAGTTCAATTTAGTGAGTTATGAAATTATTAGGCTTAAAGGGCAAAATGGTAATTAAAATTTTAACCCTTAATTAAAACTTTAGGTTTAATAAAAAATTAACAAGTAAAATATTTGATCCTAACCTGATTTGGATGATTGAAATTTAATAATTGAAAGGGTAGAAACCCATTAAGCAATTTAAAATGATTAAACTTTAATTAAATAATTGATTAAATTTGGAAGAATAACAAAATTGGAATTATTAAAATAGGGATATTATTACGAAGAGATTTATTCTTTAATTTAAAAATCCCTAAATTAATCATCTCATTAATATTCAACTCTTAATTAAAATGATAACTCAAACTTAAAATATTAAAAGACTTAATCATTAAACTAAAATTAAATCATTAAACTCTTTCAAAAATTCCAATTAAAATTAAATTAAATTAAATTAAAAATCAAATTAAATTAAGTAAATTAAATTAAAATTAAATTAAATTAAATTAAGATTAAAAGTTGAATTAAATTAAATTAAATGAATTAAATAAATTAAATTAAATAAATAAAATAAAATTAAATTAAATTAAATAAATAAAATTAAATTAAATTAAATTAAACAAAATTAAATGAATAAATTAAATTAAATTAAATTAAATTAAATTAAATTAAATTAAATTAAATTAAAAATTAAATTAAATTAAATTAAATTAAATTAAAAATTAAATCAAATCAAGCTAAATTGAATTAAATTAAATCAAATCAAATTGAATTAAATTGAATTAAATTAAATCAAAATAAATTAAATTAAATTAAGTTAAATTAAATAACATCACTTAAGACATAAACCTAAAATAATTTGAACACTATTCCAAACTTAAATCATTAATTTGAACTTAAATTTGAATCACAAACTATTAAATACTATTTTGCCCTTAGGAGCTTTAGTTATCATAACTCCTAAACAGAATATAAAATGAAATGTTACTTCACTTATAGGATATTCAAATGTCCTAGTTCACTGAGCAAGTTAATAAAATTTGAAAACCTCGGACGATCGATTCATCTACATAATTAAATTCTCTTGGACTTAAAACAATCCTAGAAATATTGAAAAGATGTTTAGGATCCTTCCTAAGCACTTCCTCAATATGATAGGACATTTATAAGAACAATCGAACTTAGTTATTCTTTGATGAAGAAAATCGTCCTCAAACTAAAAACACGAGAACCTAGACGTCATAGGAAATGACTAGCTATAGGATTAGGAACTTGGTAGAAAACCATAACCCTTCCCTTAGCTTTACCTAGGAAATTGCTATGAATGCTTAAATGCTTTAAATTGTATTTTAAGTGCAGCTTGGGATGACGGGAAGACCCTCCAGGTACGCTTTTATTGCAATTTATTTTATTGCAATTTATTTAATCGCATCGCACTTATTTTTCTTGCATGATAAACAACAGTTGCATGAAAACCTACACCTTTAGGACAGAAACCAAAACTGAAACCCATAACTAAATTAAAAGACACTACAAGATAAAATTCACCTCCACAACATTTCAAAATATAAGACAACTCAAAATTTAATCACAAACAGAACACAAAACTACAATTACAACTAAATTAAAACGTCTTGTTGGATGATCGGGAATACCTCGGATGATGTAACCTACGTGTTGCTAACGGGATTTCCCACGGCCTAAATGAAAGTGTGGAACTCATTCAGTTGAGTTTAGCAAATTCATCTGGACTAAGTGAATCCGATAAAAGTAATGATGCCGGAAGGATGGAAACGTGGGATCTTAACCGGTGTCGTTATAATCAACTTTAAGATTTGTCTTAATTAAAACACAAAAAACACTTGGAAATTAAGACTTCTCTAAACCAAAACACTTTTCTCATCCCTTGATTTATGATTTCTAAAACTAAACCTCTGCAACAACAAGGAGCTCGGAGTATGGTGGGCAGCACGGCCATCGTCGTCAGCAAAACTTGAATCTACTTCAGCAAAACTTTCCTAGAATTAAACAACAAAGCCATAGGACTTCGAGGTAGTTTGCCTAGTGCAACATAAATCCTCAACTCTTCGTTAGGCATTTGCATGGAAAATTAAGCCCTAACCGGTCTTAGGATTCCGAGGTAGTCGTCCGATACGACATAAACCCTCATATCTTCCAGGCAATTTGTATGATTCTATCATATAAATATAAGCCCTAATTAACTAAAATTGGCAAGATTAAAACATTAAATGAACATTAGGACTTTCCTAAATCCAAGCCAAATAATAGGATAGTCGGGAAATTACCGAAGTTCGCTTCGAATCCATAATTTCTCCTACTTTTCTTCCTTTGAATTCCCAAAATAAAATGTTCCAAACTTGATCCATCCCCTATTGAGATTCAAAAATTCAATTCTTTGAAAACTTAAACTTTGAAATTCTTGAGAGCAGAATTATTGATTATTATCGAGAGTTTTTAAGGTGATTCCCGTCACTTAAGATGTAATTAACTATGGGGCTTGCCCTTATAGGGAATTTTAAAGAACCCGAGTAATATAAACCCCGTTTAATGTTTTCATATTAAGCGGGGAATTTGTCGGCTTATAAAATTGGTTCGCGGACCAAACGGATGTCACAAATCTTCTAGTTTATTTAACCGAGCCCCACCAGTCAAGCGGTGTGTCTATCCTTAGGGATAGATACACGGTTTGCGGTGCGGTGCTCGTTTATATAAACTATTTGGGACGTGAGATCGGTTTGATTTCATATCTTAAAATCTTCAAATTTAAAATTATTTTCAAAATCAAATATTACTTTCTAAATTATATCTATATTTAAATTTAAAATTCGCCGACAACTTCTGTTAGGCGACCCCTTTTTAAAATATCACACAACCTAAAAAAATAACACCGACACTTACTTAATAAAGAATACTCCGAAGAAATGATCAAGCTATTAATGGAATTCAAGGACTGTTTTGCATTGAGTTACGATGAAATGCCGTGACTGGCTCCAGAGGTTGCAGTTCACAGGCTAGGAGTGGATCCCACTATTGTTCCAGTCAGACAAGCTCCCAGAAGAATGCGTCTAGAGATTGAACAAGTTATAGCTGAAGTTAAGAAGCTAATAGACGCTAAATTTGTTCGTGAACAACAATACCCGACTTAGTTAGCCAATGTGGTACCAGTCAAAAAGAAGAATGGACAAATCAGAATCTGCGTGGATTTCAGAGATTTGAATAAAGCATGCCCAAAAGATGAATTCCCGCTACTAATTCCAGAATTGATGATCGACATAGCTTCGACACATGAAATCTTCTCTTTCATGGATGGATCATTAGGATACAATCAGATAAAGATGGGATGAAAAGCTCACAGCCTTCAGAACGCTAATCGGAATATACTGCTACACATTAATGCCTTTCGGGTTGAAGAACGCAGGAGCAACGTACCAAAGAGTAATGACGAGGATCTTTGATGATCTCATTCACAACCAAGTCGAATGCTATGTAGATGATGTGGTCATCAAAAGCAAGTTGAAGGAAGATCACCTGTATGATTTGAGAATTGTTTTCGAGCGATTAAGACTATTTAACCTTATGATGAATCCCTTGAAATGCGCCTTCGGCGTCACCTCTGGAAAATTCTTAGGATTTGTTGTCCAACATCGTGGAATTGAAATCGATCCGGAAAAGATTAAAGCTATCTTGGAAATGCCGCCTCCCAAAACTTTGAAACAACTACGATCCTTTCAAGGGAAGTTGGCATATCTTCGACGCTTTATTTCTAATTTGTCAGGTAGGTGTCAGCCTTTTTCTGCTTTGGTAAAGAAGAACGCCTAGTTTACTTGGGACTCCAAATGTCAACGTGCTTTCGATAACATCAAAAGATATTTAATGACACCTCCTGTCTTAGCAGCCCCAGTCTCGGGTCGTTCGTTGATACTTTATACCGCGGCTTTAGACGACTCCCTTGGAGCCCTACTAGCCCAGGTCAATGACGAGGGAAAAGAAAATGCTCTCTACTACTTAAGTCGTCGTCTAATTCCCACAGAGGTAAAGTATCCCCCGATTGAGAAGCATTGTTTAGCCCTGATCTTCGCTGCTCAAAAGCTCAGGCATTACATTATTTCGCATAAGGTCAACCTTATTTCGAAGTTTAATCCGTTGCAATACTTGATGACTCGCCCGACGCTTTTCGGCAGACTTGCCAGTTGGTCAATGATACTATTTCAATTTGATATAACTTTCGTTCCTCTTCGTGCCGTAAAGGGACAAGTGCTAGCAGACTTTCTCGCAGCACACCCTTTACCGACAGAATCGCCTCTCAACTACGACTTGCCCGACGAGCAGAAAATGAGCCTAGAAGACCCCGATGATCGACGTTGGGAACTATACTTCGACGGAGCATCCTCAGCACAAAAAACAAAGAATTGCAAACGATAGTGCCCGGTAAGGCAGGAATCAGATTAATATTTATAACACCGGAGCGGGGGATGTTAAGGTATTCCTACCATTTAAAAGAACCGTGTACAAACAACGAAGCAGAATACGAAGCCCTTGTAACTGGACTGGAGCTAGCCATTCAGATGGGGATAACCGACATTAACATCTACGGAGATTCTCAGTTGATCATTCAACAGATCGCCGGACAGTACCAAATTTTGAAACCAAGACTCGAGCAGTACTTTTAATATGCCATGAAGTTGCTAGAACGGATCCCGAATGTAACGATCTACAAGATTCTCATAAGAGAAAATGCTCTCACAGATGCGTTAGCCCTCCTTGCAAAAGAATTTGCCTGTTTACGGATGAGTCAGTTGAAATGTCAGTTCAGGGACGACAGGTCCTCTCACAGCTCGACATGGATGCAATACCCCAATCAGAGAAAGAGGAAGAGGAAACAGTTGCAACAGCAACAAAAACTACAAAGATTGGTGGCAACCATTAGTAGACTACATGCAAACAGGGAAACTACCGGATGATAAGTTAGTAGCCCATCAAATCAAGAAAAGAACTATGTCGTACGCTTTAATAAATAATATCTTGTACAGAAGGTCTTTTGACCAGATGTGGGTAAGGTGCCTAAGCGGGTCCGAAGCTCGTGAAATCGTTAAAGAGGTGCACTCAGGACTTTGTGGCACTCATCAGTCGGGTCCGAAGTTGAAAATGAATATTAAAAGACTAGGGTTCTACTGGCCCTCAATGATGACCGACTACATGAAAGTTGCAAAAAGCTGTCACCAATGCCAAGTGCATGGAGTGGTTCTACATCAACCTCCAAATGTGCTACATCCGACAATCGTGTCATGGTCATTTGAGTGTTGGGGTATAGATATTGTGGGTCTGATAGAACCACCATCTTTGTGAGGACATCACTTTATTCTAGCAGCTACATACTACTTTCAATATGAGCAGAAGCTATACCGCTCAGAGAGGTGAAAGCACATCACGTGCTACAGTTCTTCAAAAATCAAGTCGTCAACCGTTTTGGGGTGCCGCACAGAATTATTTCAGATAATGGGTCCGCGTTCAGAAGCACGAAGATCAACAATTTTGTCAGAAGGCACGGGATCGACTGGCGCTGTTCGACGAACTATTACCTAAGAGCGAACGGCTTGGCCGAGGCTTTTAATAAAACTCTCGTCCAAATCCTAAAGAAAACCTTGGACGACAATAAAAGAAATTGGCACGAGAAGTTGTTAATGGGCCTACAAAACGACTTTCAAAACTCCTACTCAGTCTACGCCTTACGCTCTAGTGTACGGGTCTGAGGCTGTTTTGCCCTTGGAAGTTCAGCTTCCATCTCTCAGATTTCAAGTTGCGAACATGATTACTACAGAAGAAAATGCCAGACTACAACTAGAAGAGTTGGAAAGCTTAGAAGGAAAATGACTTTCAGCACAGCAGAATCTGGAATTGTATCAAGCTAAGATGATCCAGGCCCATGATAAGTTGGTCCGCCCAAGGACATTCAAAGTTGGTGACTTGGTTCTAGTTCTCAAAAGACCTATTCTTGCACACCACAAGATAAGAGGGAAATTTGAACCGACATGGGAGGGGCCATTCATGGTTGAGACAGTCTACTCTGGAGGTTCCTACCAACTGGTGAATTGCCGTGGAGAACGACCTATGCTTCTAATTAATGGACGATATTTGAAGAAGTATTACGCAACCTGATGTTTCGAAGGATGAACCTTAAAAATGAAGTCTCATTCCTAGAAGCATGGGTAGAGTAATCATTTGTAACTGGGTCCGAACCCAAAAATATAAAAAAAGTGGATGATAAAGAAAATCGTTTAAAAAAAATGTTAAAAGAAAACATGTGAAATCATGATAATAAAGTCTTTATCCTTCCTTTCAAATCGAGTCTCACTCTTGATCTTTCTTCATCTTTTCCTACTCCTATTTAAATTCAAAATAAACGAACAAAGACTCTTCATTAATAAACTAATATTTTTTACTATTGTTCTTATTCTTAGTACAGCCCTTGATCCTTTCCTTGTTCTCCGCAGGGAAATGTCGAACGGGCGGTTGGTTCTGAACTTTAAGAATGGCGTGAGTCTAGCACTTGATGAAAAGAGGGTGAGGGATGGAGCCGTGATTGAGATCGACTTTGACTTTACACCTGCCGGGCTACAGTATGAAGAAAATAATTGGACCCTGATTCAGAGGGAAGATTTTCACAGTCAGACAGTGATGAAGGTGAGTGGCACAAGTCAGCAATCTACCAGCAAGAAAAGAAAATCAAACACCGCTCATGCAACAGGAGGAGATAAGAAAGTTAAGTCCGTTGTTGCTACAACAGAGGGCAGGATTGTCAGCGCCATGCTCACAGAAATCCAAGGGGTAAGGAGAGCTACTCTCACTGCCACCCAACGGAGGAACAAGAATCGCCGCATTCACAATATGTTAACCAAGTTAGCAGCAGATCAACATGAAGAGACAGTTTCTACCGTCAATACAAATACTCCAAAGAAATTGGTTCGTCAGGAACCAGAAAGGAGGAGACCAACTCCAAGGAAAGCAGAACAGATAAAGGAAATTCCAAGAAGAGCAGAAATAGAATTAGTGCCTCGACGCCAAACAGATGCACCAGCTGTGAAGAGTCTTGTTCCGAAAGCAACCCCGGAGGATGTCCTGATAGAGACTATCCCCGAGGAGCCTAGACATGCAGGAGAGCATGTCGGGGTTGAACCATACATTCCCCAGTACGTTACTAGACCTCGCCAATTGTAGATAATTCCAGAATATGAGTTGGAAAGAATGCAAAATGTTTAAAATAAAACTTTTGAATACTTTGAGAGAAATAGAGGCAAGAGGATCAATAACTTAGAAGGCCTCGGGCTGCATACAGATGTATTCTCAGATTACGAACAACAGCAAATTGTAGACTGCATCGTTGAACTTCAGAAAATGGGCCGAGCTGGTCGTCTGAGAGAGAAAACTTATTCAGAACCCCTTAGGTGGATGCCAGGAAAAGGAAGAGTTATGATCCAATGCGGATGTTGCTACAACTTCGCGGTAGACAAAAAAGAAAATCCACCAGGGATACTCCGTCGCAGTGAGGTGGATCCAATGCCGAATATTATTAAAAGAATGGTAAAGAGGATGATAACATGGAGGGTATTTCCTGCAGATTGCATACCTAACAGCTGCATCATTAACATCTACAAGGAAGGCGACTGCATACCGCCACACATAGATCATCATGATTTCGTCAGACCTTTCTGCACAGTGTCTTTTGTCAGCCAATGTAACATCATGTTCGGATCTGACCTCCGGATAGCAGGCCCCGGTGAATTCCGAGGGCCGGTGGAAATACCACTACCGGTAGGTTCCGTCTTGGTGTTAAAAGGAAATGGAGCAGACATAGCAATACACTGCATTCCAGGGGTGCTTGTTGAGCGAATCTCCGTCACTTTCAGGAGAATGGATGTTAGAAAAATGCCTTTCAACTTTCAGCCAGATCCAGAGTTAGAGAGCCTTCGGCCCTATGAGCTGTGAGTTACATGGAAAATAGCACACCTCCAATGCACATCCATACGACATTCCTACCAAAGGTGGCTTGGAAGGTGATATTATTGTCCATGCATCTTACTATTCAGACATGGATTTTGACAGATGCTTTTGGAAGAAACTTGCAAGAATCTTACACAATCCGTTTTGGATTTATGTGGATTGTATGAGATACTGAAATTTCGAGGAAAATATCATCATGTTTTGGATCAGATTATATGATGTATTTTCAACAAATTGGAATGGAAACGACCATGTCATGTTTTGCCTTTACCTCTTTTGTGCAAATTGACTGGGAAATGCCATTAAGTCAAATGAACTTTGAACAAAGAACGAAAAGAAAAGAAAATGAATAAAGAATTTTTTTAAGAATCTGAATGTCAGATCAAACTGCAAATAAACACAAACTCTAAATAAACGAAAATGAAATTGAATCACCAAAACAAACGAAATGAACCTAAAGCTCAAATTGAATTCCGATCTGAATTCGTCGATTTGAATATTTCGACTAAAATCTATTTGAAATTCCCTTGAACCCTCTTTCGGGTTGATTCTTCCTTACAGAAGATAAAAAAAGAAAACTTCAAACTTCTAAATTTCTTCGTCGCCCTGAAATCCTTTCGACTCTCCGCGATCTCTTTCCTCTTTTGAGAAGGTCGACTGAGTCCACTGACACAGAACCATGAAAATTTTTGAGTTGGTTCTGATGGCATGGATTCATATCCTTCGCCAAACAGTCAAAATTTGATCAACTCTTTTGGGATGTGAAACACTTTCATGTCTCATTCTAATCTTCCACTAAACTAAAATCTCCATAGAATCTTCAAAACCAAATCATAAAATAAACTTTTGGGATTGGTACCTAAATTCCAGTTCCCATCCTTCTGAGACTGGTACCTAACTTCCAGTTCTCATTTCGAGATCGATACTTAATTTTCGTTTCTCTTCCTTGAATTTCCGCCAATCTTGCATCCTATCCGAGAAAATTTTCCACACTCGAATCCTCCGACTTGGGTATAAGATAGCCAAGGCAACCTAATCTCGGTGTCCCTAATCTCACACTCCTTTCCGAGAAACTTTTTTGCATTCTAATCCTCCGACTTGGGTATAAGACTGCTAAGGTATCCTAATCTCGGTGTTCGCTAAATTCGCATCTTTTTGAGAAACTTTTTTGCATTCTAATCCTCCGACTTGGGTATAAGACCACCAATGCATCCTAATCTTGGTGTCCGCTAAATTCGCATCCTTTCGAGAAACTTTTCCACACTCTAATCCTCCGACTTGGGTATAAGACCGCCAAGGCATCCTGATCTCGGTGTCCACTAAATTCCACACTCTTTTTGAGAAACTTTTTCGCATTCTAATCCTCCGACTTGGGTATAAGATCACCAAGGCATCCTGATCTCGATGTCCACTAAATTCCACACTCTTTTCGAGAAACTTTTTTGCATTCTAATCCTCCGACTTGGGTATAAGACCGCCAAGGCATCCTAATCTCGGTGACCGCTAAATTCACACTCTTCCGAGAAACTTTTTCGCACTCCTGAAATTTCTAGGCCGGTACCTAACTTCCGCTCTCTTTCGAGATTAGTACCTAAATTCTGATTATCACCCTTTTCAATCGGTACCTAAATTCCGATTCTCACTTCGAGGCTGGTATTTAAATTCCAGTTCTCTTTGTAACCCCAAGGTTGGAACCTAGGTTCTAATTCTCATTTCAAATCCAGAATTTCCACGGAATCAATCTTGAAATCAATCTCAAATCAAATTTAAATCAACATTTTGATCAAATCAAAAGTCAAACTCAAACTTAAAACTTGAAATAAAAAATGAAGCAAATCTAAAATCCAATCTCTTTAAATCTTGTGATTTGAAATTCACCTCCTTTTTTTCCCCAGCGAGAGTTCTGGAATCTTCAGTCTTGAAGATTTACCTAATACTCCCCAGCAGAAATTTTCTACGCTTTGTTCTAAGTGTGTCACTTAGACATCTGTGTTGGTTTTGTTGATCTCTTCAGTCAACGCCAATACGCGCGGTGTGCTTAGTTAGCATACCACACCTATTGGGGATCCATTTGTTGACCTCATTTTTGGTGAGGTCTAATTTTCTTCCTAGGATTTTAGGATCTAGCCATAGGACTTTCCTTTTGACTATCCTAGAGGACTAGAGGTGGGACCCACCTTGTTTTAGAAGTTCAAACCGACTCTTTACCCGTCTTGAAGTTCTGCTCGTATGGTTATCGACCTCTAACATTTAGAAGGTCGAAACTTACACGACGAAGCTCGAAATGAGTCCCCTTAGGATCATTAGGCCTTAGGGTTGCCTTGTGCACGATTCACACCGCCGCACGCACAAATCTCACAATTCGGACCCTCGACACTTTTAAACACTGAAATTCACATGGAACTAACTTTTATTTAATTCAATTAATCGAAATTAAAATAAAATTTTGAAATTATCGATCACGAGATGAAATTTTAATAAAACTTGAATTCGACACGTTTTTTGACGCGACCGTCGATGAGGTTGTCCAAACGACCTCGGATGACGAAACGGACTGCGCCGTTGCTTCCGGAACGTCGAAATTACCTAGGAAGGATACTAATTTTGATGTGGTTTCGTGCGGGGTCGAAATTTGTTTGGATCAGCAAAAAATTGAATAAAACATTGTTTTAAAATAATAATAATAAAAAAAGAAAAGAAAAAAAAAAACTAAAACTAAATCCCTAATTCCTAACTCACGCACAAAGCACCGCCGCAGCCCCCTTCCATTTGGGATTCCTTCCTGTCGCGAGCGCTAGCCGAACCGAGCCTCTACCCCATCTCCACTTCTTTGTCGCGAAGCTTCGGCCGAGGTCCCCCTCATCGTACGCGTGCCCTGGCCAAAGGCTTCCAACCGCTTCTCCATGCCTCCTGCTCCCTATCGCGATTTTTTTTTTGTCGCCTCTTCCTCTTGTCGCTACCCTTCCTTGTCGCATCTGGCTCATCACCCACGTAAGCCAAGGTAAGCTCTCCTCTCTTCTTGCTATAAAAACCCTCATTTGGGGAAGGTTTAGGCCTGGCTGAAATTTTGAAAGGAGCTGGAGGTGCTGCCAAAATCCTTAGGGAAATTGTTGAAATTGCTTTGCACTAATTGGGTTGTTCTCTACGTGCTTAGGCTTGGAACTCCATTAATTCTTTGGGTAAAAACTAAAGCGAGGAAACTTTTCTTCTCCTTCTCCTTTCTAGCACGTGTCGGGAGTAGATTGAAAGTAAGGATATTTATGAATCATTTCATGCAGTAAAGTTTGTTTTATTTTGATTTAGTCTTGAGGGACTTCTTCCCTCTAATGCTTGCTCTAACTGATATGAATTATGAATGGGGTTTACACTTTGCTTTAGCCACTGGATCCATGATTCTCTACTATAGCCTTACATGTGATTTGCTCTTCAGTTAAAAAAATGAGATTGATTCTTGATGGATTAATTTAATGCGGCTTACTGGTTGCTTTAAGCAGTGTAATGTATGAGGGGATTTCCTTAATTCCAATGTTAGTTTGAAATGATCATAATAATTATTCAGACATGTAATCCTTTTGACCTCTCGATGGATTAGCGGATTTTATAGTTTGTCGGGGGTAAGGGGGTTGATGTTCTTTTGGAAATTGAAGCTCGGGGAAGAGAAATTTTTGCTATTATGTTGTGATATGAGAGTTTTTCATCTTTGGGAACCTATTTGGCAGTTTGTTTTAACCTCTCTTTATAACAGAAAATTGTTCTGCAATAATTTCTATTTTGATGGTGATGGAAACTCATTTAGTGGGCTAGACGTTTGGTTTTGTTATCTAATTCTTTATATCAACGATGCTGATTTTTATCACCTAATTAGTTGGAACAAAGTTGTAGGTAAAAATATCAAAATGGATGGAAGATTTACATGCATACCAAACAACTTTTCTGCATTTACACATCCAACACTCCAACTTCTGTTTTACATATATGCCACATCATGAAAGCCGGGTTTCATTTTTTTTTTTTTACAAGATTGAGTGGTTATGTTTCGATGAGAGCTGGAATCTATTATAATGTAGGTGTATCTTCATGCCTAAAACGTTTGGAATTGCATAAATACGGTTGGATCCTTATACATTTGTGTACCCAAGCTGAAACTAGCTCTGAACAAATCTTTTTATTTTGGGAACTGTATTTACTGTTGCTCATGAGTTTTAGCTTATGGCTGTAACTAAAATTTCATTACCATAAATTGGAGAAGGGAGGAAGTTGGTGAGGCTATTGGATCTACCACTGTTTATATTAGTGCGTTAAAATACAAAGAAAGGAAAGAGAATTACATACAAGCCACTTAATTCTTTTGTATTTACTGTTTAACTTCTAATCTTCAATTTCTATACATTCCTCATTTAACTCTTATATATTTATAGATTTAAGGTTAAGTTCTTAACCTTTACATAACACATGAATTGTTATATCGCAAGGCCTGATTTGTTTTACTTGGAGCTTTCTTGCTATGAGTTTGTTATCAATTTTTGGGCTTTGATTAATTGTCGATTTTGAAGGGATTGGAGCATTGTTTCGATGCTAATTTATTCAGTATTTTGCAAGGCATTCTTGAGCTAATATGAAAAGTGTATCGCATAATTTTGGAAACGTTGGGAGTTTCTTTGAAAAGCTGAATTTTAAAGCTTTGGGAGTTTTTTTTTTTTTTGTTGAAGCTGAACAATTGAACTTTATTTGTATGCTATGCGTATGGAGTTTCTATGTGGCTTGTAGGTCTGAACGGGGCTTTAAGGGTCCTCTTTTGGTGGCTCGATTTTGAGCATTTTTAGGCTGGTCATGGGGTTTGTTTTGCTTTGTGCCGGACTACAATTTTAACTGGTGTGGGAGGCTTGTTTTAAAGCCGTGAAGCCTCAATTTTGGCCTTGTATGGCTGCGGTTTTGTTACAACTTGAGAAAATTTGGCTCAGTTTTTGCCCTATTTTGAGAATGTTCTGGTTCCTGGTTGGGCTCGGTTTTGGTGGGTTTGGGGTTGCAATTTGACCCTTGTTTTGGAAAGTTTGGGCATGCTTTAAATAAAATTAGGTGCTACTTGCAATATTTTAAAATGTGTTCTCTTGAGGTAATTTGGGTCTATTGCGCGACGGTTTGGGGATATTTTGGAGAACTTTTACTTATTGTTTCAAAAGAGGTGTCTCTTTTAGCGGTCTCCCCCTGCGGCTTTATTTTACATTTCTTTTCTCTTTGCCTTTACCTGAGTGTTATGGGAACGGGTTCTACACCACCCTATGGGTCCAGGTCACTCCATGAAAGCAACGACACATCTAAGATCTTTTTCTAGGACGAGTAAGGATTGTCTGGAGTCCGAAGTGATTGACTTGAGTTTATTGATTCTGAGAACCAATTCACCTCGTTTTATGATTCTGTGTTAGGTGAATTGTTCTCTCCTCTCCCCTTTCATTGATCCCTCATCCCTTGATTTTCTCCTTGCTTCTTGGTTCAATGTCCACACCTACAGGGGACGTGTAGGTGTGCACATATAGCCCCTTTAGGCAGTATGTGGGGCCATTAAGCAAGGCTGTAAGTAGGATGGTTGGGGTTAGGACGATGATAATAATGCTTATGTGTGCTTAAAAAAAGAGGGTTTAGAATAGTATCCCTTTTACCAATGTGTAAAATCTCCGTTGGAGTCGCGGCATGGGACCGACGATACTATTCGCCAATCCTTGGCGAGACTGTTGCCACCAATACCCTTAAGTTGTTAGTAGTCCTAGTGCGATTAGGGTGGTTAGTCTGTGGACTGTACAACTTTATAAAATTAAAAAAATATATACTTTTGAAACAAAATTTCTAAATACAGCAAAAATACTCTCTTATTTATAAATTTTTATGCATGCAGACTAAAATGAACGAAAACTAGTAAAGGTCCACGGTTAATTACTCGAGTCAAGGTTAGGACTGCCCTCTGTAGGGTGTCGGTCTGGTAGCTCTTGTCCAAGATTGGGAAGCACATAGTCCAGCTCTGAGTCCTCCCTGCCACCATGCATACGGTCCTTTTCAGATGCCCCATGGCTTTCTTACGGTCCGTCGTGATTTTAGCGGGATATCTGTGAGTTTCTTCTTTCGGTGTTTTTTGTGGTTTTCGCTACGACTTTGTTTTGTTTTTGTTCGTGATTTCTACGAGGTTTCCTACGAGAATTCTTTTTCTTCTTTCTCGATTTTCTTTGCTTTCTTTCGCTTTTCTTTCGGGTTTCTTTTTCTTTCTTTCGCCTTTTTCTTCTTGGATTTACCATCGGGTTTTGCACCTTACTTTCCCTACACGTACGGTAGCACACTTAGTCAGGTTTTCCTTACTATGTTCACTCCTGTTTTGCTTTGGTGCTGATGCCTTTTCTGCAGGAAATAATAAAGTGATAATAATAAACAGGTAACAATACGTCGCGGGTAATCAGTGCCTACGGTACATTTGTAGCACTGTTACTTGTTTTATTTACTGCTTTACCTGCTTTACTTTTTAGCATATATACCTGCTAGCGTAGCATATTTTACTTTCCTCAGTACTTGCTTCAGTTAGCATAACATGTTTTACCTGTTACAGCGCATATTCCTGTTAGCGTAGTATGCTTTACTTTACTTTGTACTTACTCCTGTTTAATGTAGCATGCTTACTGTTTACTGTAGCATATACCTGTTTTCCTGTTCTCTTTTACTACTGCTCCTGTCACTTTAACACACACTCACACTTGCAACAAAAAAAACGATAATAATAATAAGATGGAATAAAATCATTGGCATGTTCACTTTAACTTAAGATTTAAGTTTAAACTGCGATCTTGCCATGATGTGGAGCTTGGAGCGCGGTGGGCAGCACGGCTTTCGTCAGCAGCAAAACCTGTGTCGACATCAGCAAAACCAATCCTTTGTCTAAATAACAAGCCATAGGATTTGAGGTAGTCCGCCTAGTGCGACATAAATCCTCACTTGTTCTTGTAGGCCTTTGCACAGCCGTGTTGTGAAATATAAGCCCTAACTCGCTTAGTATTCTGAGGTCGTCGTCTTATACGACGTAGACTCTCTTACCTTCCAGGTTATTTGCATAACCAGGTGATTATTTAAATTTAAATCCTATAATTAATTGGCAGAATTGAAGCTTAAATGAATTCATTTTTAAAATTTGAAGCCAAATAATAGGATAGTCGGGAAGTCACTGAAGTTCACTTCGAGACCGTGGCATCCCCTACTTCTCTCCCATTTGATTCCTAAAATAAACTATTCCAAATTTGATCCAATCCCTTTTGAAATTCCAAAATTCAATTCCTTGGAAACCTAAACTTTAAATTTCTTGAGAGCAAAATCACTGATCATTATTTAGAGTTTTCTTAAGTGTCTTCGGACATTTAGGATGTAATTAACTATGGGGGCTTGCCCTTATTGGAAACTTTAAGAACCTAAGTATTATAAACCCTGCTTAATTCCTTTATATTAAGCAGTGGAACTTGTCGGCTTATAAAATTGGTCCGCAGACCAAACGGATGTCACAAATCTTCTAGTTTATTTAATCGAGCCTCATCATCAAACAGTGTGTTTATTCTTCAGAATAGATACACATTTTGTGGTGCGGTGCTCGTTTATATAAACTATTTGGGATGTGAGATCGATTTAATTTCACATCTTATAATTTTTCAAATTTAAAATTATTTTTAAAATCGATTGCTACTTTCTAAATTATTTATATATTTAAATTAAAACCTAAAAATATGCCGACAGAGGTATGCTTGAAGAACTTATTCTGAATCGTAATTGTTAGATTTTCTGTTATTCACTGCTGAAGCGATTCTGGGAATTGTTAAAGATTTTTATGTTAATTTGTATTATTCTGAGTGAATACAAACTGGTTAGAGGACAAATGGTTGAATTCACCCCTGCTCGCATTAATGCATTTTATCAGTTAAGAGCACCTTTTTCTTGTGAATACGAAAATTTTCTTATCACGAATGAAGCATTGGATCTGATTGTGAACTTTTTAGCTGATGGAAAAGGGGAGTGTAAGGTTAAACAAAGGCTAAAGTTTAATTTCCCCCTTTCTATTTTGAATCATGTATCAAAAGCCTGATAGTATTTAATTTCTACAAGACTTTTGCCTACCAACCATCACAGTGAGGTTACTGTAGATATAGTTGTTCAGAATTACTGTATTCAGAACATGAAGAATATAAATATTGGGGCTATTATTCAAAAAAGTATTTTGACAAGCTCAAAAGGAGAGACTATAGGTGGACTAGGACATCCCAGCCTGATTCATGCCTTGTGCATTCAGTCAGGTGTAGCATTTGAAGATAATGATGAGGAAGTCTATTCCGTGAAGCCCATTACTAAACTAAATTTGAAAACCTAGGAAGCCCATGTAAGATGGAAGTGGAGTAAGAAAGCTGATGAGCCTTCTTCTAGTCATGAGAGACCATCTACAGCTAGAGAGCCTACTCTGCATGATGTTATGGATCAGGTGGAAAGGTTGAACACCAGAGTAGAGGGACTAGAAGTAAGGAACAAGATAAATGATGATTATCAAGTGCGGTGGAGTGAATATGAGATAACTTATCATGATGTACAGATAAAATTTTTCAGGGGAGACACTAGTACTGTATTTCCTACTTACCTTGAGTATATTGATCCACTTTAAAAATACTTATTTTTAGTGTGCATTTCATGCTAACTTTATGCACATTTTTAAAGATATTACACTTCAAAGGAAGGAATTTTGCATATTTTTTTCTTCAAGTATAAAAATATGATTTTAGAGAAAATGTAGCAAAAACTATGCAATTTTGAGCCAAATTGAGCAAGGAATAAAATTCTAACTTACTACATATTGATATGTTATTCTATACTTAATATCTTTTATATTTCTCACATGTTTTTGAATAAAATTATACTTTTTAGAAAGGTTGTTTTTATGTCTATCCTATAGGAGAAGATGTTAGGAACGCAACGTAACTGAAATGGGGCGAAACGGAGTTGAAACGGAGCCAAACGGAGCAGAACAGTGGAGCTGCCTACAGGGTGGCACCTAGGCGCCAGTGATGACGCGAAAACTGCGCCTAGGGCCAAAACCCGATTATGGACGATTATGGAAGATTATGGACGACTTTGGACGGTTGTTTTGATAGTGTTAGGTAGATTTCAGACCTTCTAGAAGACTGAAAGTTACTCCTAATATATAGGACATGTGATATAATGCATCTGGACACATTGGAATAGTTTTAATCGCGAAGTGGTGCGACCCAAAGTGAAGGGGTGCGAAGACTTGGTCACGGGAGTCTGGCGCCTAGGCACAAGATCCCAACCCCTAGGCGCCACTGTTGGTTTCTAGAAGATTCAATGAATGTGGATGAATTTTTAAGAGGTGCCATAAGCAACCCCTGGTCATTTTCAAAGCCCTATAAATATGGATCATTTCTACAGCCAAATCCTCTCTCTCTCTCTCCCCCATCTCAAGTCATTTTCTTTAGGTTGAGCCATTTTAGAGTTAGGTTTAAGTATAAAGATGTAGATTTCTACATCTTATGGAGAGATTGGTGAGGGATTTTGACAGATTTATGTAAGGGATGTACGAGCGACGCATGGATCAATGGGAGACTTGGTGGAGAGATCTTCTTCTTTCCTTCAGAGGAAAAAAGCTAAGTATTGTGTTCTTCATTCTTTTATAATTGTTGTAAACACTTTCTAGTGGATTTTCTTTGTTTTAAACCAATTTTTTTGTCGTGATTTATCCATGCTTCGTAAGTGATTTCCTTTACTCTTTCTTTTAAAATGAAGTAGTGTCATGTGTAGAAAAATTATTTTCATGATAGAATTATCTATTAGATGCTTTTAAGTGACAGATAGTTGCATAAATATAATAGAATACTAATGAAATAAGTTCCTTGTTGGCGCTTAAATTATTACATAATTTTATCAACCCTTTTACTTCTTATGTCATTATATTCATTTTACTTTTATTTTGTAATGAAATAGATGCATGTTTAGGAATTAAGATTTTCTTAGACATTCTCCTATTAAATTATGGTGATGATATTCATACCAGATCTTCATTTACTTTACAATTTGATCACTTGTGTTGTTAAAACCTGTTGAAGAATTCTGAGACCTATCCAGATTTGAGTTCTTAACTAGTAGATATTACATGAATCCTTGGGTAATCGGATGCTTTATGCGGGTTATTCATGGTAAAGTGCAAATAAATAAGGAGATATTATTTATTGGGAGCATAATTGATTAGTTTTTAGACCGATAGACTAAATTCTAATGATTTGATCTATAGAAAGGGAACGGTTCACTGGTAGGGCCGACCATAGCCACCCTTGGACATCTAGTAGTGTGAGCCGAGATTAACCCATTCTACTAATAAAACATCCTGAACCGATCTATAGATTAGCCAATGTTCTTTACACCTAGACCAAAGGGTAAAGAATATGATTGCTTCTATTTGGCACTACTACATAAAATTCTAAGCATTTCCTTCCTAAACATTATCTATGTAATTGCAAGAGAAATGTAGTTTTTAATATCTCAAAATTCTATAAACTAATTTATTCATATAAGTTATATTTTAAATTAATAACTTTATTTAGGATTAGTTGTTAGAAAATCCATTTTAATTAACATTTCAAATTTAGGCTTTATAGAAATAGACTGGAATTAGCCCAAAAAATTTCTTACCTCGCTTCTTTGTGGGATCGATACTGGGGTTATAAAAGAAAACCCTATATTACTTGAAACGATACGTATACTTACGTAGTACCCCTAGTGTGTAAAATATTTTCTAAAATTTTACAGCATTTTGATTTTATACACTAGCCGCTATTTATAAGTTGGGTCAAGTTTTTGGCCATCTTTTGGAAGCAAAAATTACTGCGTTATTGCGGGTCGGGTCAAGTTTTTGGCGTCGTTTCCTGGGAAGCAATGGTATGGATTTTTAGGAGAATTTTAGTTAAACCTGTAAGACTTAGTTTTGGAATTTATATTATTATTATTATTATTATTATTATTATTATTATTATTATTATTATTATTATCATATCGTGTGTTTAATTATTCTGTGTTTATTTTATAAATAAAAATCCAAAAAATATTTTTGATATCTATCCTTTTAATTAAATCTTTAGATTTGTGCGCGTCAGATCGAGAGAGAACTTTTAGGAAGATGTTGAATCAGAATAGACTCCATGAATTTAATGTAGAAATGGCGAATCAATAAAACAATGAATATTCATATTTGAATTATAAATAGATGGAAACTGGCAATGAGATACACTATCCTTATTTTGATTATTACAACCCAGGTTGGGAAAACTATTCAAATTTTTACTAGAATACTAATTTTGGAGGAGAATACCAATTTTGGAAAGATAATCAATTTAATCAGGTATGTGATTGGAAGATCAGGACGACTTTAATAATGGATTTTCCTTTTGTTATAGATTTAACTCCATCCCACTAAATGAGGAGAAAAAATTATTTTTAGAAAATGTTGTTAATCAAATGGCGAGTCAATTGGAAAGTCAAGAGGTCGCAATAAAGAATATAGAAAATCAATTGAGGCAGATTATTAATGCAATTAACAGTTACCCCCCAGAGATTTTACCTAGTGGCTCTGAGACAAACCTTAAGGAAATGAATGATGAACAAAATAAAGATATCGAACTAAGACTTAGAAGAGAAGTTGAGGATATGTTTGAGAAGAACTTTGAAGGGGAAGAATTAGAAGATAACTTGAATCAAAAGAGCAATCTAAAAGAATTTGATCCAGAATCTGAATTATCTAACGAGAATCCAATCCAAAATTTGGGAGATCTTGAACTATCTTATAGAGATCCATTTCTTATAAATTTCAAAGATGATATTAACGCCCAATTTCAGAAAATCAATAGATGGATATTAGATCTAGAATGAAACCTGACGAAAAATGATATAAATCAATTTGAGATGAAAAAGCTGACTGAAAAATTTAAATTTGAGAATTTATTAGGAATTCCTGGATCTGAAAAATAATGGGCGATTGATCAATGATTATTAAAATGGATATTTGATGCAGGAGGAAACATTTGTCGGGCTAACGATGTTAAACCTAGCGCTTTACGGGAGGCAACCCATAATTATCAGTTGTCAGCTGACGACACTAAATCAAGCGCTTCATGGGAGGCAACCCATGGATATCTTTGCTAGTATGTTTATGTGTTGTTTTGTGTTTGCTTTAGTGTGGATTAGATTATTGTTGTGAGGTTATGCCTTGGTCTTTACTAAATTTGTATATGACTTCTACTAGTAGCAGGCTGATGAGTCTGTTATGACTTAGTTTTGAACTGGAGCTGAGCATTACCTTGAAGAATGTAGAGTTTAGACTTGGACCACTCCATATCAGTTCTATTACTTCATTTATCTAACTTTGTTTTCACTAAGTAAGGTTATGAAATTGCTTAATGAACAACATATGAATGAACTGCACTATTTTTATTTATCAGATTATCGTTATTAGTGTAGTTTCTTTCGTTAGAAATTGAAAGTGAGGAGGGAAAATATAAGTATAAAGGAGATCAAATTAACCTCAATTTATATTTATTTATGAATCTGCGAGTGTAGGTATTTTAGTTTGTGTGTTTGTGTTTATGTTTGTGTTGCAACAATTTAGAGATTTGAATAACACTTAAATATATATTCTTATGTCGATACATGTCCTTCTTATTTCAACTTTCTTTACATTAATTTTATTCTAACATGTTTAGTTTAGATTTACTTTCTATTGCAAATTGTTATGTCCTGATGAATATTTGTAGATATTTTTGACAAACATTTATGGTAGATAGAATTTCTGAACTATTTTTTTTCTACTTATATTTTCTGTGCTGAATGTTATACATGCTCAAATTCAAGTTTAGGGGTAGGAAGAAAAATATATTTTAAAGTTAATATACTTCTTTTAAGTTTAATATTATAACAAGCATGTTTTAGGCTAGAATTACTTTCTTTTGCAATCATTCTATCCTGATTATGCATGTATATAAATTTGATAGGATGTTGTAGTAGTTAGTAGATTTAAATTTTATTTTTCTTCCTCCTACATTTTATGGAATTAATTGCAAAATATTTTAAAATTCAAGTTTGGGGGGAATGAAAAACAATTTTCAAAAACTTAAATTTTTATTTGTTCTAAAATGCTACAAATAAATTTGATTTTTAACTTAAAAATAATTATGTGTATGAAGTTATATTAGGGAAATAAAATTTTGAATATAGAATTGAGTAAGAAAATTTAGTTAAAATTTATAGTAGTGATGAAAAATTTAAAGTTAAATTTTTCTTAGTGAAGAAATGATAAATATTGTGTAACCATCTTTAGTAAGAAAAGTTGTAATTTTAGAAAAATAGAAGGATTAAACTTTTGTTTTCAATATTGAAATTTCTTTTATTGAAAAATAATTTTCAAAACTGTTATTATATTTCTAAGTAAAAGATATATATCTACCTTATGCTTTAGGAAAGGAAGGGTGGAATTCGAAATTATTAAAGTTCTATCAAGATATAGTAATCATTGCCTAAAAAAAACAAAAAAACAAAGAAGAAAGAAAAGAAAAGGAAAAATAAAAAGAAAATAAAATAAAAGAAAAGAAAAGTATAGTATGTGAAAAAGGAAGGAGAATCTTGAGGATTAAAAGGGCCTAATCAAAAATTGGTTCCACACTTGAGCTTTTTAAAGTATAAGATTTGAGAAAATCTTAAGCTTAAAAATATAATATAGTTAGTATAATTTTTTTAAATAAAGATTTTTAAGTAAAGAAAATAAAATTCCTAACCCCTATATTTTGAAAAATTTACAAGTATATCTGACAGAGATAGCAACATATATTTTCATACTCTTTCATCTAAGAGATTTCTAAACTTTAAATTGGTCTCATTTACTAAAATTTTTTCTAAATTAGACTACTACATTTCTAGAGCAAAATTTTAGAAACTCTTAAAGAAACTCATACACATGATTTGCTTATGTGGTTTTACATGATTATAGTGTTACTTGAGGACAAGTAACGTTCAAGTTTGGGGGAATTTGATCCACTTTAAAAATACTTAATTTTAGTGTGCATTTCATTCTAACTTTATGCATATTTTTAAAGATATTACACTTTAAAGGAAGGAATTTTGTATATTTTTGTCTTCAAGTATAAAAATATGATTTTAGAGAAAATGAAGCAAAAACTATGCAATTTTGAGCCAAAATGAGCAAGGGAGAAAATTCTAACTTAGCACATATTGATATGTTATTCAATTCTTAATATCTTTTATATTTCTCACATGTTATTGGATGAAATTATACTTTTGAGAAAGGTTATTTTAATGTTTATCTTATAGGTGAAGATGTTAGGAGCGCAATGCAACTGAAATGAAGCGAAACGGAGTTGAAACAGAGCTAAACAAAGCAAAACAGTGGAGCTGTGCACAGGGTGGCGCCGAGGTGCCAGTGATGATGAGAAAACGGCGCCTAGGCACCAGAATCAAGGCCTAGGCGCCATAACCCAATTATTAATAATTATGGGTGACTTTGGACGGTTATTTTAACGGTGTTAAGTAGTTTTCAGACCTTTTAGAAGACTGGAAGTTACTCCTAATATATAGGACATGTGATACAATGCATCTGGACACATTGGAACAGTTTTAATAGCAAAGAGGTGCGATCCAAAGTCAAGGGGTGCGAAGACTTGGTCACAGGAGTCTGGCGCCTAGGCGCTAGATCCCGGCGCCTAGGCGCTAGATCCCGGAGCCTAGGCGCCACTGTTGGCTTCTAGAAGATTCAATGAATGTGGATGAATTTTGAAGAGGTGCCTTACGCAACCCCTGGTCATTTTCAAAGCCCTAAAAATATGGATCATTTCTATAGCCAAAACCTCTCTCTCTCTCGCCCTCGTCTCAAGTCATTTTCTTTAGGGTGAGCCATTTTAGAGTTAGGTTTAAGTATGAAGATGTAAATTTCTACATCTTATGGAGAGATTGGTGAGGGATTTTAAGAGATTTATTTAAGGGATGTGTGAGCGGCACATGGATCGGTGGGAGACTTTGGTGGAGAGATCTTCTTCTTTCCTTCAGAGAAAAAAAGCTAAGTATTGTGTTCCTCATTCTTTTGTAATTGTTGTAAACACTTTCTAGTGGATTATCTTTGTTTTAAACCGAGTTTTCTGTCGTGATTTATCCATGCTTCGTAAGTGATTTCCTTTACTGTTTCTTTCAAATTGAAGTAGTGGCACGTGTAGGAAAATTATTTTCATGATAGAATTATCTATTAGATGCTTCTAAATGACGGATAGTTGCATAAATATAATAGAATACTAATGAAATAAGTTCCTAGTTGGCGCTTAAATTATTACATAATTCTATCAACCCTTTTACTTCTTATGTCATTATATTCATTTTACTTTTATTTTGTAGTGAAATAGATGCATGTTTAGGAATTAAGATTGGCTTAGATATTCTCTTATTAAATTATGGCGATGATATTCATATCGGATCTTCATTTACTTTACAAATTGATCACTTGTATTGTTAAATCCTATTGAAGAATTCTGAGACCTATCCGGAGATGAGTTATTAACTAGTAGATATCACATGAATCCTTGGGTAATCAAAGGCTTTATGCGGGTTATTCATGGTGAAGTGTAAATAAATAGGTAGATATTATTTATTGGACGCAAAATTGATTAGATTTTAGAGTGACAGACTAAATTCTAATGATTTGATCTATAGAAAGGGAATGGGTCACTGGTAGGGCCGACCATAGCCACCCTTGGACATCTAGTAGTCTGAGCCTAGATTAACCCATTCTACTAATAAAACATCCTGAACCGATCTATAGAATAGCCAATGTTATTTACACATGAACCAAAAAGTAAAGAATAAGATTGCTTCTATTTGGCACTGCTACATAAAATTCTAAGAATTTCCTTCCTAAACATTATCTATGTAATTGCAAGAGAAAGATATTTTTTAATATCTCAAAATTCTCCAAACCAATTTATCCATATAAGTTATCTTTTTAGTTAAGAACTTTATTTATGATTAGTTATTAGAAAATCCATTTTAATTAACATTCCAAATTTAGGCATTATAGAAATAGACTGGAATTAGCCTAAAGAAATTCTTACCTCACTTCTCTGTGGGATTGATACTGGGGTTATAAAAGAAAACCCTATATTACTTGAAACGATACGTATACTTGCGTAGTACCCCTAGTGTGTAAAATATTTTCTAATATTTTACAACATTTTGATTTTATACACTAGCTGTTATTAATAAATTGGGCCAAGTTTTTGGCCATCTTTTGGAAGCGAAAATTACTACGTCATTATGGGTCGGGTCATATACTTCATACGAGCCTGAAGAACTTGATGATGGTGGATCTCCTGCACAGGATGAAGATTGGTAGTATTAT
This sequence comes from Papilionanthe hookeriana x Papilionanthe teres, assembly GCA_022702705.1. NCBI lineage: Eukaryota > Viridiplantae > Streptophyta > Magnoliopsida > Asparagales > Orchidaceae > Papilionanthe > Papilionanthe hookeriana x Papilionanthe teres. The sequence goes on from CM040428.1 coordinate 1,654,410, forward strand.
AGTTCTATTTTCATTTTATGTTGTAATTTTGTTCTGTATATGTGATGTACTTGAGATTCTTTCTGATTAGTAACTTTGATGTAATGTGTATTTGGTTGTACTTGTAGAAGACTTTATGTTGATTTGTGATATATGTGATGTGATAGTAAAGATTTCATGTGTTTGGTTTGTTAGTTTAATTTGTGATAGTAACAATTGGATGTTAATGTTGTGTGCATAGTTTATGGTTGCATGTTTCTAAACTTCTTCCCTTATAAATTTCTAACACATATTTTTGTATAGAAATGCTCTGAATTATTTCAGGCCTACTGTTCTACTTTATGAAGAAAATCCTGCTTAAACTCAAAGGTACGAAAAGCCCAACATATTGAGGTATGAGTTATATGTTATATCTTTTCTTTCTTCCCATGTTAATTGTATTGATATTCAAAAATCTAAGTTTGAGGGAGAGAAATAATTAACTATTAATTGTTCTGATTTAAAAGTATTTTCAAAATTATTAACATGATTTCCTGTAATATAACTCAATTTCAAATAACTGTATTTTGATTTTATTTAAGTATTTTTGTAAAGTTGAATGAAAGTATTTGGTAATGAAAAGTAATTTTGTAGGCTAAGATGTTTCGTATAGGAGAATAGGATTATAGTCAACTATTCAAAGTAAGAAAAACTGTATGATTGAAATATTAAGAATCTTAAAACTTTATGTGATAGGAAATGATTGAGGCTTTATGATGAAACATTGATAAGCTAAAGAAATGCCTATAAGGTAAAGGATTGTGGTAAGTTTCAAATTTAGAGTGAGAAGGGTGAAGTTCAAAATTATTAATGGCTATCCAAATACATTAATCCTCACTTAAAAGAAAAGAAAAGAAAAGAAAAGAAAAGGAAAAAAATAAAAGAAATAAAAGTGAGGAGAAGCTTGAGGCGATGCCTAATCAAAAATTGGCTTCAGTTGGACCTACCTAAAGGGAAAAACTTAATTACTTCCCTGAACTTATATGTGTGGATTAGCATCCTTACTAGTAGTGTTCTCATAAACTTCTTTTCATGTAATCCTTTTAAGTGCCTTAATAGGACAATCTACAATCATTTTTGAAATGAATAGAAGCCTAGAACTCTTAGACTTGATTACTAGATAGTCTTACACCTGTAAAATTTACTTGAATTATTCAAAGATCTTTCTAAAAATTTTATTATTGTACTTTTCTAATCAAAATTATGTTATTCTAGAAAGAGAGTTCATTGTAGTGGATCATTATTTTATGTATTAACTAAAATTACTTGAGGACGAGTAATGGTTAAGTTTGGGGAATCTTGATCCACTAAAAAATTGATAGCTTTTTACTATTCATTACATACTTAGTTTTGATGATATTGCACTTTAAAGAACAGTATTTTTCATGATTTCATGCAGGTACAATGATTTTAGGCCTTCGAAGCAAAAGGAAGCGATAAGGAGCAAATTTGGACAAAAGTGCATTTTTTTGAACTAGCGCCGAATGACGCTGTCATCAGCGCTGGACCACGCTATTTTACAGAGTTTCGACTGTATTGGTGGCATAATGTGCCAAATGGTGCCCTATCCAGCATCAGACTGTGCCCTATCCCGATTACAAACTAAATTAAATGTATTTGGCTAGATTTTGGAGGGTTGCTTGAGGAAACTCTTGGGAATTCAATTTTAGCCGAATTTAAACTTTTTTGAAGCCAAGTTAGAGAGGAGAGAAGATTTTAGAGTGTAGAGAGCGTTTAGAGAGAGGGTCTTTTAATTTAGTTTCAAAAAACTTGGTTTTGTATTTTCTCTTTTAAGAAGTGTGAGTGGAGAGGGTAAGTGAGAGATTACTTCTTCCTTACTTATCTAAAGAGAGAAATGTATGTTTTTTGAGATAAGTTGTCTTTACTTTACTATGTTTGTATGAAGTTATTTTTTTATATATAATCCATGTTTTGTCATCTTTTCCTCGTGAGTCTTGAGTAGATTTCTTTGTCTTTATTCTTTTAATGTTATGTGTTGATGTTGTGATATGGAAATGATGTGCCGATTTATTATGGAGAATTTGTGATGACCTTTTCACTTCAAACTTCATTTACTTTTTGATCTGGCAAATTAAATTGTTAAAAATTGTTGGGAAACATATGTTCCTAATGGATTATGAGTTCCACAACAAAAGTGAAGGTCACATTCAATGTCCATGAATGAGAGACGTAGTTCATGGGGATTGAGTGCAAATAAATAAGGAAATATACTTTCATGGGCGTAGAATTGGAGATTTCAGAGCGACGGGATGAAATCCTCAATTTGGTCCTAATGTTTGGAAACTGAATCGAGAGTTAGCTTTCAGGCGAAGGGAAGTGAGAGCTCCGGAGTGAGAGCTAGTATCCTCCCAGCCTAACCACGGATTTGGATAATAAACTTAGGATTAGCCAATGTTCTTTATATGCTAAAATATGGGTAAAGATTAGGAATGCTCCTATTTGGCACAATACATTTGCATCGCTGATCTATGTTACAATAATCATCACATTATGATTGGAAAGGAGGAAGACTCTTTCTTACAACTGAACTTTGTTATAAATTTAGTCTTGTGTTAGTTTGACTTGCTAGAGTTTAGAATGTACTTTGATATAAATAGTAATTAAAACTCTTTGTCTTTAATTTAAGAATTGAACTTATTTGCAATTGTGCTGTGATTTGATAAGTGATTTCTGGCTACGCCATAAAATTAACGCCTCCCTATGGGATCAATATCCAGGACTCCATTAGAGCCATGTATTACTTAAGCGATACGTATACTTGCATTTAATTGAAATAAGGTGTTTTTAAGCTTCAGAACTTCACGAATCAATCACAAAATGGAACCCTAGGACTGGTTTTCGTCAGTTTTGGGGAAGAAGATGAAGCTTAGGTGTGTTAATGGTGATGGGCTCAGTTTTAAGGCCAAAATATTGGTTCAGGTGAACCGGCGCCTAGGCACCAGAATAGCCAAAAAAAATTCCCAAATTTTTTCATTTTGTAATTTAGGTGTTCAATCATCTGTAAGTTTAAAATTACATCATAAACTTCATCAATCATCTCCCAGAAAATATTTAAGTCTAAAATAGATTCCAAATTTAAGATACATTCCAAACACAATTTGATACATTCCAAACTCAAACTTTACTTCATTCCATTTTAGATCTTCAGGATCAGGTTAAAAAAGTACAGAAAATACACAAACAACTTCTCACATCTCACAACAACATATAACAATCACACAAATCACTTACACAAAACATCAAATAAATAACTTAACACTTCACTATTACAATCAATTTCTCCACATAAATTCACCATAAATTCAAGGATTCACATCAGAACCTTCATTAGTTCCACAAGATAATCACTAAGAACAAAGGAGTGGAAGAAAGGGACACGAGAAAATTTCAAGGCTGTCTTTTCATCAATCCATTTGTTCTCAGCATACATGGTTACCTAATAGTCTTCAAAGGCGGCCAAATGATCAGATTGTACCTTCATTTGCCATTCCATATGCTCATATTGATGGTACATTTCATGCATCCTTTCTCCAATATGCACAAATTCTTCTTCAATCTTCTCTAGTTGACCAAATAGCTTTTCCAACATCATGGCTAGGTAGCCATTAAAGTATGTTTGTGAATCATTATGCACAAACTTGGCTTTCACTCCATTCTCATTATTTAGTCTCTCCATGTAAGCAATAAAATCTCTTTTCTCTCTCAAAAGTATAGTTTTAGGTCAAAAATCTGATGGCTTGACGTTTGGGGATGAAGATGTAGTGATTTATAGGGATTTGAGTGGGTAAAAACTGCAATTGGGCATTTTTCCACGATACAGAACTGTGGCGCCTAGGCGCAAGAATCCTGAAAATCACACGTTTTCCCTTCGTCAAATTTTCGTAAGTTTCCCACCAAATTAGGGTCTAAAAATGTGGATCAAAAGTTATGAAACTAGGTGAAGTCACATATAAAGCACTCTCAATATAAAAACCAATCAAATCATACTATGGGTGGCCTCCCACAAAGCACTTGGTTTAATTTCGTCAGCCCGACATAACCAATTATTTTCTCCAAATGGGTTAAATATAGCACATCCTTAAAAGATGGCAAACTTCCTCCAATATAGGGCTTCAATCTTTGTCCATTTATTTTAATTACAAATTTTGTTTTCTAATCAATTATATCCACTGTTCCATAAGGATAAACTTTTTTAACATTAAAAGGCCCTATCCATTTGGATCTCAATTTTTCTAGAAACAATTTAAATCTGGAATTATATAATAAAACTTCTTTTTCAGGCTCAAAAGTCTTTCTTAATATTCTTTTATCATGCAATTTCTTCAATTTTCTCTTTATAGATTCGATCACTTTCATATGAATCATTTATAATTTCTTCAAGTTCATTCAATTGCAATAATCGTTTATCTCCAGCATCACTTAATTCATTGTTAAACTCTTTAATCTCACAATAAGCTTTATGTTTCAATTCAACAGGTAAATGACAAGGTTGTCCATAGATGAGTCTATATGGTGACATCCCAATAGGAGTTTTATAAGCAGTCCTATAAGCCCATAATGCATCATCGAGTATATCAGCTCAATTATTTCATTTTGGGTTAACTGTTTTCTCTAAAGTTCTTTTGATCTCCCGATTTGAAACTTCAGCTAATCCACTAATTTGGGGATGATAAGTGAACCGCCCCGGGCACTTTACGTTAATTTAAAACTGCTTGTGTTTGATAAAGATGTGTATAAAGATATTCAATAATCGTAGAGCTAATCTTTCAACGCAAGTATACGTATTGCTCAAGTAATACAGGTCTCTAATGGAGTCCTGGATATTGATCCCACAGGGATAGTTCAGAGGCAACGAACTAGGATTATAGAAACTAATTTAGAATCAAAACTTTGTAAATTGAATTACTTATCTGTCATTAATATGCAATCGTAAATAAGATAAAGTTTTAATAAACCAATTCTACTAAAAGTTAACTAATTCTACTAATAAAGTGAAGTTCAAATATATAGGCAAGAATCCTTTTCCTTGTTAAGAAATTTAAGTGAATGGATAATTAAAATTAGTTTAAAAACGGTGCTGTGCCAAATAGGAGCAAACCTATTCTTTAACCTTTGGTCCAGGCATAAAGAACATTGACTAATCCTATGCTTGGTTATTGAATCTACGGCTAGACTGGGAGGATACCGGCTCTCACTTCAGAGCTCCCACGTTCCCCTCGCCTGAGGGATAACATCTACACTTCACCACCAAAATAATAAGACCGAATTGAGGTATTTAGTCTGTCACTCTAAAATCCCCAATTCTACGCCCGATAAAAATAATTTCCTTATTTTTTTGCACCATACTTTCAAGGACTTTGACCTCCCTGAATCTCGGATGTAATATTCATTATAGTTGTTAAACTCAACATATTTTAACTAATCAATTGGCTAGATTGAAATTAAATTAAGATTTAAGTGACAAGATTATCACAAATTTTTTAACATTTTCTTTGCACACTAATTTAAATTACCATTTCGCTAAAGTATCAAAACAAGGAGTAAGATAGAAAAACTACGCAAATTTCATGGAGAAGATAAGAAAAATCTTGGATTTCATGTATAAAAATAAAGTTTTACAAACTAAAACAAGTAAATACAACTTATCTTGAACTCCTCCCCAAGAAAACTCCTTGAAGTTCTTCTAAATCTCCTCCTTTCTTTACAGCATGCTGAATTCTCCTTCGAAACAGCAAGGATGAAGAAATCTCTCACATCCCTTCCACTCTTAAAATCTCCTCATGAATTCCTCACAAATATCACTAATTGAACTCACTATCTAAAACTATAATGGAAATAAGACAGTAACTAGCACTCTAGTGGGCACACTATAGACTCGGTGGACTCACAAACAGCAACAGACAACGATAATGGACACCATTTTCAGCCCCAAATTGTTTCTTTTAAAGTTGTTGAAGAGTTTCCAAGAGTTTCCCAAGCATTCCTTCAAAAATCATCCACATTCGATGCACCTCGTGAGAGAACCAACTTTGCCGCAGTCGGCGGCCTTGAGCGCGCCGTCAGAGGCCTTCTAGAATACTTAACCTTGGAGACTCTTTCATAGGGCCCGCTGTCGATGGCCTCGATCTCGCCGTCGGCTGGCTTCCTTGTAATATTTTTCTGAACTCTCGGGAAAAATCCGCCGTTGGCACCGTCGAGCTCGTCGTCAGCGCCCTAGATCAATTTTTCATATTTTTCGTCCTTTTGCTCCAAATTTGCTCCTTTTTGGATTTTTCGCTCCATTGTCCATAAATCAACATATATGCAATAAATCATCAAAAATACCCTTCTTTTAAGTGCAATATCATCAAAATCAATATAAAATAGGCATGAAAATTTTAACATGTTTTCAGTGTGTCAAAATCTCCCAATCTTCACTATTACTTGTCCTCAAGTAATTTTTAGTATTACATAAAAGTTATGATTTATTGTGGTAAAGTTTTAATTCAGAAACACTATAATTTTGATTTAAATAAATATCATAGTAAGACTTCTTAGAAAAATTTTCAAGTAATTAGATTAACTCTGCAGATATAAGGCTATCTAGTCATCAAGTCTACGAGTTCTAGTCTTCTATTCATTTAAAGAATGACTATATGTTGCAATATTAATTCACTTAGAATATTCAGAGGATAGGAAATTCATGAGAACACTACTAGTAAAGAAACTCGTCTATAAATATAAGTTCAGAAATGTATTTAGTTTTCCCTTTAGGTTAATACAAGTGAAGCTAATTTTTGATAAGGCTTCTCCTCAAACTTCTCCTCACTTACTTTTTCTTTTCTTTTTATTTAGATTGCTTTTCAATCCTTTATATTTCTTTTATTTTCGAGGATTGTTTTTCAACTCTTTCTTTTTCTTTTTTCTTTTTCAAGTGAGAATTACTATATCTGGATATCCTGTTAATGATTTTGAACTTCACTCTTCTTTTCCTAAATTTGAAACTTATATCATTCCTTCCCCTTATATGTAATTTATAGTTTTTACATCATTGAGTCCCAATCTTTTCTTTTTCAACTAAATTCATAAGATTCTTAATAATTCAGAATATAGTTTTCTTTACTTTAAGTAGTTAACTATAATCTTATCCTCTTAAACCAAATATCTTAACCTACAAAATAAATTTTCATTACCAAAAATATTTCTTTGAATCTTCTACAATATTTAAAAAACATTTAGATATAGTTAACTCAATAAAATTTTATCACAAAAATCATGTTATAAATTTTGAAAATATTTTAATTTGAGAACACATAATAGTTAATATTTCTCCCCGCCCCCCCCCCCCCCCAAACTTAAAGTTTTCAATATAGAGAAATAATATGGGTGGAAAGAAATAAAATTCTAAATATAAATCATAGCTTTGCACTTTAGGCATTTTCTTCTCTCTGAAATTTTTGCAGGTTCTTCTAAAAAATTTTAACTTTAACTGACCTGTAATTTTAGGAATTTTTCTACACATATAACAATATAGATAATTTTCTGGGGTAATGAAATTTTGAAACAAGTATATAAAACAAAACATTTAACTACAACAATTAACTATACTACACAAGACAATATGAAATAACATATGCATTTCACAACACAATAACAAACCGTATACTGTGTAAACTTTAGAGTTCACAATTACAATCACAATTATGCATCACAATCCAGAAATGAAATAGAAAATACAAACACAATACAAATCTCAGAAACTAAAACAGTTCACAAAATTCAAATAATGAAATGAAAATACTACAACAAAACACAAATACATCACATCACAATCACAAATTAAAATCACATGTTATGTCTTCATCTCCCTAATCAACAGGTGGGCTGGGCTGATAGCGAGTATACTGGGGGCTTTCTGGAAAACTAACATCAGGCTCACCTCTATAATATCTAGCCTAAGCATCATAATAAGCAATCTCAAAATCTGAATGCCGCTGAAGATATTCACTATCATGATCATGTCTCCGCTCTAATCCTTCAATCCTTTGATCTATTTTTCCAAGTCTTTAATCAAACTTTTCAAAATGTTTCTGCTACAGAGTCATTTCATTCATCAAATCATAAAGAGTAGGAGAGCTAGAGGCAGAGGGTCATAACTAGTAGAGGGGATATCTCTACTGGTAGAAGGTGCTTTACACCTACTCCCAAATCTCCATTCTTTATGAGATTCGTAAGTCTTCAAATTGGCTTTAGTAATGGATTTCATAGGATATATGCATTCTTCATCATCTATATCTTCCACTCCAGATAATTGGCAAAGTGCAAAAATTAGGCCAGGTTGTCCCAAATATGTACTTGATTCACTCTTTGTCGTGGCCATGATATTCTTGTAAATATTACTCCCCACTATACTTCTATTGTTCTGAATACAGAAATTCAAAACATCTCTATCTCTTGATACTCCACTATGGTGATAGGTAGGTAGCAGAGCAGAACAAACGAAATAATGACATGCCTTAGCTGTGGCATTCATCATAGAAAGAGGAAAGTTAATCCGTTCACGCTGCTTAATTTTCTAAGTCCCTTTCTCATCAGAGAGAAAGTCAATAACATCATCTAACGAACCTTCCATAGTTCCAAATGTTTCATACTCGCTAGAATAATAATCGTGAAGCTTGTAAAAAGAATTAATGTGGGTAGCATTAAAATTAACAGAAATTCCTCTTACTTTGACAGGCTCATCCTCGAGTTGAGTCAGATTTGCATAAAACTCTTTTACAACTTCTACAACAGCCTTATTAGTAGAGTAACAGAAGTTCTCCCACTTCCTTTCTCTACTAACTCGTTCCACCTCTCCTTCAGGATTATTGAAAACTCAATCTTGAATACACTTCTTTCCTTAGGAGATGGAAGTGTATCTTGATTGGACTCTAGCATTTATAAACCAAGTCTCATCAAATTCTAGTCGTCTCTTTTGACATGGAGCCATTTTTTTATCTATCAAATTACAAAAATCCAAACTAAATTCCAAAAAAATAATACAATGGCTTCCAAAGGTGACTTAAAGCAATCTAAATCAAGTTCCACGAATTTCTTCAAAGTCTTTTGTCAACATTTTCAATTTTTTCAAAATTACTTAATGTGAAAGAAATTCATGGTGAAAATAAAAAATTTTTACGTAGGAGGGAAGCTCTTACCGAGGGAAGATGTAATCTGGTGTTAAAATGGGTTTAAACTGCTCCAAATCCAAGATCTCTCAAGCCCCAGGTCGAAATTTTCAGTAAATAAGGGAAGAAGATGATGAATAGTAGCGGTTGACTAGTTAAAATCGCGGTTAAAAGGTAATTTTTGGGATCTCGCCGTCGGCGGGGTCGTTCGTGCTGTCAGTTGGCTCAATTGAATTTAATTTCAATAGTCTCGGGAAAAACACGTCGTCGGCGGCCTCGAGCGCGTCGTCGGTGAGATTCTTAAATTTTGATCATTTTTCAAATTTTTGCAATTTTGATCAATTTTAAGCCTCATTATCATCTGTTCGATAATTTTAAACATAAATTTTAAGTGATTAAGTGATGTATTAACACAAATAAACAGACACACAACAAAACTTCATTATTATATATTAAATCTAAGTGTTACAAGATACATACATAACAAACAAGCAAGGTATTTTATGAACCTAATTTTCTCAATTCAGCGTCGCAATCCAAGCCACAATACTCTAAACGCTGAAAAAAAAACAATCCAAACATAATCTTAACTATACTAAGATTAAAAGCAAACAATTGAAAGCAAACAAACAAACATAGTTCAAATCAAGTCCAACAAAAAGAAACATATAAAGTAAAGCAATTCCACTACTCTTCTGAATCAGTGTTGGTTTCTCCTATGATATCACCCATTGCTTGAACATGGACTAATAGGTTATAGAAAGGTCAGAATGGGAATTCTTCAGTTAAATCTTCTTCAATCCATCACATTCTTCTCATTAAGTGTATCAAACTTGCTTTGAAACGTCCAGTATGATCAAAATAGTTTTTTAATCTCTAATCAAGGTGATCAAAGAAATCAGAGAAATTCTTAACTGAATTCATTAAATTTTGTATCTGGTTCTCCAAATTCTTGATTCTGTGTAAGATCATCGGTGTCTTGTCCGCTACAAGAGGTTGAATTTGAACAGAGTTTTGCGATGCTTGATCCATAATCACGCCCATATCAATCTCTTCATCATTGGCTGGAAACATTCTGGTTGGGTCTAAAGGTTTCCAAGGTAGTAGTACCTTCTCCTTAATCTCGTATGATACTTGAAATAGACAACATATTGAGAAAATTGTTGAAGGATGTCCAAGCCCTTTAGATGATCCTTGAACAATCAAGCCAAAAACAAACTTCACAATAATTGATCCAATATCAATTGGTCGTCCTATTTGAATGCAGTAGTCCAATATAGCACTCTCTTTGGTGACTTTTCCGATCTTCATTGTCGGTAATAACTTTGCAGATATGAAAAAGTGTCATTATCACGAAACATGATTTAAATATGCAGCAGAAAAACTGACATACCCGTTTTCTCTAACTTCACAGTCTTAAGTTTCATCCATCAAATATTGGTAGATTTCATTCATTTTATCTCTTGTCAACATGAAATTGGAATAATAGCAGACATGAACATTCTCAAGCATTTCCAGAATTAAAAGTTATCCACCTACCTCACACATAGACGCTTCCTTGGTTGATTCCATGCAAATTGGCGTAAAACTCCTTCACTACAGGAATGACTACTGCGGCAGTAGTGTAGCGAAATACTTCCCATCTTCACCGCATGATCATTTCTTCAATTGTTGTCGAAGGATTGTTTAATCCTCGATTCACAGAATCTCTTTCTTTAATTAGCCTCCTCTTTAACATCACTTTGTTGAAAAGTCCTTGTGCCTCAGCACTGACGAACTTTTGCCGGTTGAACACTCAAAATCTAGGGTGAGCTATGGAATTGGAAGCTATTAGAGAACAATTCAATGGAGTTTCCATTTGTTTTTGAAAAATGTAGAGTTTTGGAACCGTCCATAGAAGTTTATAGGGGAGAAATTCTCCTAAAACCGTCTTTTCAAACTCGAAAAAACTGCCCACTCACTGATCTCGCTGTCAGCGGCCTCGATGGCACTATCACCAATTTATGCATTTAAATGTCAGGGCCCTCGGGAAAAACCCACCATCGGCGGCGTCAAGTGCGCCGTCGGTGCCCTAGGCAAAATTTTGCACAAAAACGCTATGGTCAAATACGTTCTAAATTTTCTCCATGGATCCAATTTTTTTTTATGATTTATTTTGATACAAACTAATGATAAATTTAAACAAACACACAACAAATAAAGATAACTATGGTTGCCTCCCATAAAGCGCTTGGTTTAACATCGCCAGCCCGACCTATTCAGGTGTTATTCAGCTTGATTGAGCATTAAAACCTCTTTAAAGCTTGGTCTTTTTCCTTCAAAATATGATTTTAATCTATGTCCAATTACTTTAAATCTATTCGCAGTCTTCGGATCTTCAATTTCTACATCTCTATAAGTATAAACTTCACTCACAGTAAAGGGTCCTAACTAACGACTTCAATTTTTCAGGAAATAATTTCAACCTTGTATTATAAAGCAAAACTTCTTGTTCTGGTTCAAAGTTCTTCTGGTTAATCTTTTGATCATCTAAACTTCAGCTTTTCCTTATAAATTCTATCGTTATTATAAGATTCATTTCTTTAATTCTTCTAATTCATTCAATTTTAACAATCTCTTTTCACCAGCATTTTTCAAATTATAATTGAATTCTTTAATCGCCCAATATGCTTTATTCTTCAATTCTACTGGTAAGTGGCAAGTCTTTCCAAAAATGAGTTTTAAAGAGTCATTCTAATAAGAGTTTTATATGTTGTCATGTATGCCCATAATGCAGTATCCAGTTTTGCAGACCAATCTACTCCACTAGGATTTACAGTCTTTTCTAAAATTTGTTTAATCTCACAATTAGAAACTTCAGCTAAATCATTGGTTTGAGGATGATAAGCAGTAGAGAATCTATGAATAATATTAAACTTTTCTGCCAATCTTTGAATATATTTATTCTTAAAATGGGATCCTCCGTCAGTGATAATCACTCTCAGTATTCCGTATCTCATGAAAATGTTTTTCATTAAGAGTCTTGAAACCCTTTTAGCATCACAACGAGGTAAAGCTTGTGCTTCAATCCACATTGATACATAATCACCTGCAATCAAAATATATAAGTTCCCAAATGAAGGAATAAATAGTCCCATGAAATCTAATCCCCAAACATTAAAAATCTTAACTTCTAACATATTATTTAGAGGCATTTCATTTCTTCTAGATATACTACCTACTCATTGGCATCTATCATATGTTTTGATATATCTATAAATATCTCTAAAAAGAATAAGCCAATAAAATCCAGCTTGTAAAATTTTGTGCGCAGTTTTATCAATACCAAAATTTCCTCCAAATTCAGAATCATGAAACTTTTGAATAATCAGTTAAGTTTCTTCATAAGGCACACATCTCCTAATAATAAGATCGTTACATTACTTATATAAATATGGTTCATCCAAAAAAAATGCTTTTGCATCATGAATTAATTTTTTCTGTTGCTGTAGTGTTAACATCAGTGGCAAAATATTGCTTACCATATAGTTAACTATATCAGCATACCAAGGTATTTTCCACTCATTTATATTATAAAGTTGTTCATCAGGGAAACTGTCTTTTATTTTGTTATCGATATCAGATGCTTCATGATATTCTAATCTCAACGAATGATCAGCAATTTGATTATCGGTTTCTTTTCCATCAATTACCTCAAAATTGAATTCTTGCATCAAAAGTATCCATCTAATTAATCTTGGTTTAGTATCCTTCTTTTGCATTAGATATTTAATAGCAGAGTGATCATTATGCACAATACATTTAGTACCAATTAAATAAGATCTGAATTTGTCAAAAGCATACAAAATAGTCAGTAACTCTTTTTCAGTAACTGTATAGTTAATTTGAACATCATTAAGACTTCTAATAGCGTATTATATAACTTTAAATATCTTATCATATCTTTGAATAAGAACAGCTCCAATAGCATAATCACTAGCATCACACATTAATACAAATTGTTTCTCCCAGTCAGGTGAAACTATTAGTGTCGTTATTAGATTTTCCTTTAATAACTCAAAGACATCTAAGTAGTCTTCAGTAAATTCAAATTTCTTGCCATAGAGGTTTGGTAATTTTTGAAAAATCTTTAATATAACGCCTGTAGAAACCAGCATGTCCAAGAAAACTTCTTACCCCTCTCACTGTAGTAGGAGGTTGTAATTTAGCTATTACTTGGATTTTTGCAGGGTCTACTTCCATGCCATTTTCTGAAATTTTATGCCCTAATAAAATTCCTCCTACAACCATAAATTGACATTTCTCCCAATTTAGAACTAAATTAGTTCTTTCGCATAACTCCAAAACTTTTTCAAGATGATTTAAGCATGCATCAAATGATGTTCCAAATACAGATAAAGCATCCATAAATACTTCTATTACATTATCAATTAACTTACTAAATATAGACATCATATATCTCTGAAATGTTGCAGGTGCATTACATAATCCGAAAGGCATTCTTAGAAAAACAAAGGTTCCATAAGGACTAGTAAAAGTTGCTTTCTCTTGATCCTCAGGAGCAATATGAATTTGATGGTAACCGGTATATCCATCCAGAAAGCAGTAGTACTTGTGTCCAGCAAGTTTATCCAACATTTGGTCTATAAAAGGAAGAGGAACATGATCTTTTTGGGTGGCGGCATTTAATTTTCGATAATCAATACAAATATGCCATCCAGTAACTTGTCTGATAGGTATAAATTCATTATTCTCTTTTACTTCAACAGTTACTCCTCCTTTCTTAGGAACACAATGAATTAGACTTACCCAAGTACTATTAGAAATAGGATATATAATTCCAGTATCTAATCATTTTAAAATTTATTTTTTAACTACTTCTTTCATAATAGGGTTCAGTCTCCTTTGTGGATCAATTCTTGGTTTATGTTCATCGTTTAATAAAATTATGTGCATACAAATTGAAGGACTAATTCTCTTTATAATAGCTAGAGTCTATCCAAAAGCTTTTTTTTACTTTTTTAATGTATCGATTAATTTTTGTTCTTAAATTTCATTTAATTCTGAGGATACAATTACTAGTAATGTTGAAAATTCTCCTAAAAATAGACAGTTCAAATGATTTGGAAGATCTTTAATTCAAGTTCAAGGGGTTTTACATTTGATGGAATTAATATTTCGTTCTCTGGTGCTGTTGAATTGAGCGTTTCAAACTGTTCTTGAGTATAATCAGCTTTTTTGCTATCAATTTCATCATATTTATTGTTTTCCATATCTTCATTTTCTTCATTTTTTTTTTGAAATATTCTTTTCTCAAATAATCACATATATCCATTCTAAAACAGTCATCATCTTTTTCTATTAAAGGATATTTCATTGACTTTGAGATGTTAAAGGTTACTTCTTGATCATTTACTCTCATAGTCAACTCTCCTTTTTGAACATCTATCATGGTTCTTCTTGTAGCTAGGAATGGTCTTCCTAAAATGATTAAAATTTCCTTATCTTATTCCATATCTAAAATAATAACATCTACAGGACATATAAATTTATCAACCTTAACCAGAACATCTTCTATAACTCCTTTAAGATGTGTAATAGATCGATCAGCTAACTGTAAAGTTACAGAAGTTGGTGTAATCTCTCCTATTCCTAACCTTTTAAAAGTTGATAAAGGCATCAAATTTATGCTAGCTCCCAAATCACATAATGCTCGACCATAACATTTTTCACCAATAGCACACGGGATAGTAAAACTACTAGGATCTTTAAGTTTTTCAGGAAAATTTTTCTGAATTATAGCATTACACTCTTCACTGAGTGCAACACTCTCATGATCTAGTAACTTCCTCATTTTGTTGAGTACATCCTTCATAAATTTAACATAATCAGGCATTTGTTCCAAAGCTTCAACAAAAGGAATATTAATTGACAATTTTTTTAAAATGTCTAAGAATTTAGCAAATCTTTTTCCTTTATCTTGTTTCTTTAGTCTTTGAGGAAATGGTGGTGGTGGTCTTTCAACAGAAGTTTTCACAGGTTTCAGAGGAAAATCAAGATATAAACTTTCATTTTCTCCTTCAGTTTCCACTTTCTCCTTTTCAACTACAGTTTCTTTTTGGACTCTTGTTTCCAACTCTTTTCCACTACTTAATTGAAAAGCCTTAATCTGTTCTTTTCCTTGATCTTTAGAATTTATTTCAACATTGCTAGGAAAAGTTCCAACAGGTCTATTGCTCAATGCAGTAGCAATATGGCCCAATTGGTTTTCTATGTTTTTAATAGCAGCTCCTTGACTTTGTAATTGATTTCCTCATATTTAAGACTAATTCTTCCTTAGATAACTTCTTCTCCTTGAATTGTGAATTATTATAAAAACTTGGTGGATTAGAAGGCCTATAATTGGAATTACCCTGATTGTTTACATTTCCTAATGGGTTTCAGGATTGTTTCGCCACTGAGGATTAACAGGATTAACATTACCTTGGTTATTCTAATTAAAGTTTACATGATTCTTCTAACCTGGATTATAATAGTTTAAATAACGGTTATTTTATCTATTATTTATCAAATTTATAGTTTCATATGAAGATTGAGCATCTACAATTTATCCTAATGAATTTTCTTCTAACACTGGAGGTGTTTGAGAACAATTCATTCCGTATTTATCTATTTTCTTTGAAAGAGCAGCAATTTGAGAAACTATCATAGTTAAAGCATCTAAATCATGAATACTGGCTACTCTCTTAGGATTTACCCTTTCAGCAGGCCATTGAAAATTATTAGTAGCCATTTCTTCTATTAAAGCATAAGCTTCTTCAAAAGGTTTAGATATTAATGATCCACCAGCAGCGGGAGATCTTACTAATCTATTATAAAAAGTTTGAATAATTAACCAATCTGGTAAAGTATGATGTGTACATTTCCTTAGAAGTTCTTTAAATCTTTCTCAAGATTCATATATTGATTTTCCCTCATGCTGACTGAAAGATGTGATATCATTTCTAAGCTTTGCAGTCTTAGATGGTGGAAAATACTTTGATAAGAATTTTTGTGAAAGTTCCACCCCAAGTTCTAATAGATCCAGGTGCTAACGAATTTAACCAAGCCTTAGCCTTGTCCCTTAGTGAAAAAGCAAAAAGTCTAAGTCTGACAGCATCATCAGACACTGTCATATTTAAAAGTAGCACAAAGTTCTAAGAAACTTGCAAGATGTAAATTAGGACCTTCGTTAGGAGTTCCGCAAAATTGATTGTTTTGCACCATTTAGATAATTGCAGGTTTAAGCTCAAATGAATTAACAGTTACATTTGGATTTTGGATGGTTAAGTGAATTTCATCAAATGTAGAGTTAGCGTAATCTTTTAGTGGTCTAGATTGATGTTCATTTTCTATTCTTTGGTTGTTTACATTGTTTTCCATTGTATTAAGATTATCAGGATCTCTAGGTTCTTTTCTCAAATTTCTAATTCTTCTAATAGTGCATTCTAAGTCCGAATCGTAGGGTATAAGATTTTCAGATCCAAATTTATGCATACAATTGAAATCAGTACACAAAAAAATAGTTGACTAAATAATAACAAGTTGCAAATTCTTTTAAAAAGTTTTCTAATTGTCCTAAATTGTTCGTTACTCTAGTGTTGTTATATATCTATTTATGTTTTCTATCCTATCTAACAAACGCTCTAACTATCCCTAGTAACGGTGCCAAAAACTTAAACCGCCCCACGTACTTTGCGTTAATTTAAAATTGCTTGTATTTTATAAAGATGTGTATAAAGATATTCAATAATCGCAGAGCTAATCTTTCAACACAAGTATATGTATCACTCAAGTAATACAGGGCTCTTATGGAGTCCTGGATATCGATCCCACAGAGATAGTTCAGAGGCAACGGACTAGGATTATAGAAACTAATTTAGAATCACAACTTTGTAAATTGAATTGCCTATCTGTCACTAATATGCAATCGTAAATAAAATAATGTTTTAATAAACTAATTATACTAACAGTTACATAATTCTACTAAAAAAGTGAAGTTCAAATATATAAGCAAGAATCATTCTCCTTGTTAAGAAATTTAAGTGAATGGATAATTAAAATTAGTTTAAAAACAGTTTTGTGCCAAAAAGGAGCATACCTATTCTTTACCCATTGGTCCGGGCATAAAGTACATTGACTAATCCTATGCTTGGTTACTGAATCTGCGGCTAGGCTGGGAGGATATCGGTTCTCACTTTGGAGCTCCCACGTTCCCCTTGCTTGAGGGCTATCATCTACACTTTAGCACCCAAACGATAGGACCTAATTGAGGATTTTAGTCTGTCACTCTAAAATCTAAACCCGATAAATATTATTTCTCTATTTATATACACCCTACTTTCAAGGAATTTAACCTCCCTGAATCTCGAATGTAATCTTCACTATAGTTGTTAAACTCAACATATTTTAACTAATCCATTGGCCAGATTGAAAGTAAATTGAGATTTAAGTGAAAAGATTATCACAACTTTTTTAACATTTTCTTCGCACACTAATTTAAATAACCATTTCACTAAAATATCAAAAAAAGGAGACAGATAGAAAAATTACTTAGATTTCATGGAGAAGATAAGACAAAACTTTAATTTCATATATAAAAATAAAGTTTTACAAACTAAAATAAGTAAATACAACTTATCTCGAATTCCGCCCCAAGCAAACTCCTTGAAGTTCTTCTAAATCTCTTCCTTTCTTTACAGCACGCTGAATTCTCCATCGAAACGGTAAGGAGGAAGAAATCTCTCACTTCCCTTCCACTCTTACAGTCTCTCGAAGAATTCCTCACAAATATCACTAATTGAACTCACTATCTAAAACTCTAATGGAAATAAGACACTAACTAACACTCTAGTGGACACACTATAGACTCGGTGGACTCACGGATAATAACAGACTACAACAATGGACACCATTTTCGGCCCCAAATTGTTTCTTTTAAAGTAGTTGAAGAGTTTCCAAGAGTTTCCCAAGCAACCCTTCAAAATCGTCCACATTCGATGCACCTCGTGAGAGAATCGACTTTCCCGACGTCGATGGCCTCGAGCGCGCCGTCGGCTTCCCTCGAGAATACTTAGCCTTGGACTCTCTTTCATAAGGCCCACTGTCGGCGGCCTCGATTTCGCCATCGGTGGGCTTCCTTGAAATATTTTTCTGAACTCTCGGGAAAAATCTACCATCGGTGCCGTCAAGCTCGTCGTCGGTGCCTTAGACCAAATTATCATATTTTTTGTTCTTTTTACTCCAAATTTGCTGCTTTTGCATTTTTTCACTCCATTGTCCATTAATCAACATATCTGCAACAAATCATCAAAAATACCCTTCTTTAATGTGAAATATCATCAAAATCAATAAAAAATAAACATAAAAATCTTAACATATTTTCAGTGGGTCAATAAGCTATTGAAATTTTATGTTTAATAATAAAATTCAGTTACTTAAAGTGACTTTCCCCATCAGTGATAACTATTCGTAGCATTCCAAATCTAGAAAAAATATTTTCAGTTAAAAATTTTCTAACACCTGTAGCATTATAATGAGGTAAATCTTTTGCTTCAATCCCTTTGAATAATAATCAACAACCAATAATATATTCCTGAATAAGGTACAAATGGTCCCATAAATCTAAACCCTAGACATAAAAAATTTCCACTTCCAAACTAAAATTTAGACACATTTCATCTCACCTAGAAATATTTCCTATACATTAACATCTATCACAGGACTTAACAAAATTGTTAACATCCTTAAATAATGTAGGCCAATAAAATCTGGATTGTAAAATTTTAAAATCAGTTTTATTAATTCTGAAATGCCCGCCAAATTTAGATTTGTGGCATTATTGAATAATCCCGTAAGTTTCTTCCTAAGGAACACTTCTTCGTATAATAGAATCCTTACAGTGTTTAAATAGAAAGGGGTTAACCTAAAAATAAAATTTCACAACATGTATGAATTTCTTTTTCTGATTATGATCTAATCCATATGGTATAATGTTACTAATTAAATAATTATTTATATTAGCATACCATGGGCTTAATCAATCAGAAACAGTATAAAGTTGTTCATCAGGAAAACATTCATTTATTTCTTCGTTATCATTCATTTCCTTATTATTTTCAATTCTTCATAGATGATCAACGATTTGATTATCAGACCCTTTTATATCAACTATTTGAAAGTCAAATTCTTACAAAAGAATGATCCATCTAATCAATCTAGCTTTAGCTTCTGGCTTAGTCATAATATATTTAATAGCAGAATGATTTGTATGCACTATACATTTATTCCCAAGTAAATATGATTAAAATTTGTCAAAAGCGTATACTACAGCCAATAGCTCATTTTTAGTAGTAGTGTAATTAATTTGAGCTTCTTTAAGAGTTTTACTTGCATAATATATAACTTTAAACATCTTATCATATCTTTGTCCTATCGCTGTCCCTATAGTGTAATCATTCGCATCACACATTAACTCAAATGGTTTTTCCCAATTAGGTGCAAAAATGATTGGTGTTGTGATTAACTTTTATTTTAATAAGTTAAAGGCATTTAGGCAATTTTCATCAAATTCAAATTTTATATCTATTTCTAAAAGATGGCATAAAGGTTTAGTAATATTGAAAAAATCTTTAAAATATCTTCTATGAAATCCAGCATGTCCAAAAAAACTTCTTATACCCATTATATTAGTTGGCGGTTGTAATCCAACAATAATTTGGATTTTTGCTTGATCAACTTCTATCCCATTTCAGAAATTTTATGACCCAGTACAATTCCTTCCCTGACCATAAATTGACACTTCTCCCAATTCAGAACTAAATTTGTTTCTTAACAGCGCTTTAACACTTTAGTCAAATTATGTAAACAAGAATCGAAAGAAGTTCTAAATACAGAGAAATCATCCATAAAAATTTCAATTCCTTTTTCAATTAAGTCAGAAAAAATAGCCATCATACACCTTTGAAAAGTAGCAAGTGCATTACATAACCCAGATGGCATTCTTCGAAAAGCAAATGTTCCATAAGAACTTGTAAACGTAGTCATTTCTTGATCCTCGGGAGTTATAGGTATTTGATGATAACCAGAATATTCATCCAAAAAGAAAAAATATGAATGTCCTGCTAATCTATCCAGCATTTGATCTAAGAATGGAAGAGAAAAATGATCTTTTATGGTGGAAGCATTTAGTTTTCTGTAATCAATACACATTCACCAACCAGTCACTTGTCTTGTAAGAATTAATTCATTATTTTTATTTTCATCAACATTCACTCCTTCATTTGGAACGCAATGAATAGGACTAACCCAAGGATTACAAATATTGGATAAATAATTCCATCATCCAACTATTTCAACAATTCTTCCTTAACAACATCTTTCATAACTGGGTTTAAACTCCTTTGAGTTTTAATATTGGGTATACTGTCATCTTCCAATAATATTTTATGCATACAAATTGATGGGCTAATCCCTTTAATATCTGTTATTGTCCATCCAAAAGCTTTTTTATACTGTTTTAACACTTCAATCAATTTCATCTCTTGTTCTGTAGTTAATTCAGAAGATATAATAACAGGTAAAGTTAATGAATTCCCTAAAAAGGCATACTTTAAATGAGAGGGTAATTCCTTCAATTCCAATTTAGGAGCCTTTTCAATTGATGGTTTGAATTCATTACTTTCAGTTGTATACAATATTTCCAAATTTTCATTAATATAATCGATATTTTTTACATCTTCTTCATAATCATTTTCATCACTTAAATCTTCAGGGTCTAAAAACTCTTCTTTTGAAATGATTTGTCATTTTTCTTGATAATGTTGTGCAATCATGTAGTCAAAGATATCCATTATGTAACACTTCTCCTTGTTAGGATACCTCATTGATTTAAGAACATTAATGTTACTTCTTGATCATTACCTCTCATGGTTAATTCCCCTATTTGTACATCTATCATAGCACGTTCAGTAGCCAGAAAAGGTCTTCCTAAAATAATAGGAATCTTTTCATCTTCTTTCATGTCCAGAATTATAAAATCCACAGGGAAAATGAATTTATCTACCCTTACCAATACATATTCTATCATTCCTCTTGGGTGAGTAGTAGATCGATCTGCTAATTGTAAGGTTACAGTTGTAGGATTTCTCCTAAATGCAACCTCTTAAAGATGGATAAAGATGTGAGGTTAATACTCTCTCCTAAATCGCACAAGATTTTTCCATGAAATCTATCTCCTATAGCACATGGTATAGTAAAACTTCCAAGATCTTAAAGCATTTGAGGTAGCTTTTTCTGAATAATTGCACTACATTCTTCGCTTAGTGCAACAGTTTCAAAATCTTCAAATTCTCTTTTCTTATTAAGAATATCTTTCATAAATTTAGCATACTTAGGCATTTGTTCCAAAGCTTCAGCAAATGGGAAATTAATTGTAAGATTTTTAAATACCTCAAAAAATTTCAAAAATTGTTGCTCCAATTTATACTATTTGAGTCATTGTGGAAATGGGGGTGGAGGTTTTTCAATATCATCATTAGATAGAAATTGCTTTATTTTTCTTCATGGATTATTTCGTTAGGTTTCTCAACTTCTATCACTTCAGACTCTTTTTAAATTTTATTCTCATTTCCATCCCTTAGTTATTTTCAACTTTTAAGTAATACAACTTTAATTTTCTCTTGGTCTTTTCCATTTTTTCTTGGATTTACTTCAACAGTGCTTGGAAGTATTCCTTGTGGTCTGTTGTTAATTGTATTTGCAATTTGCCCTATTTGATTCTCGATATTTTTTATCGCAACATTTTGACTTTGCAACTGACTATCCATTTGTAAAATTAATTTTTTTATAGATAATTTCTTTTCCTTAAATTGCTGGATATTAAAACCAAAAGGATAAGGAGGTCGATAGTTAGAATTACTTTGATTATTCCAATTTCCAATTGGGTTAGGTTCGTTGTGGATTTGCATTATTCCAATTAAAGTTAGGGTGATTTTTCCAACCTGGGATATAGTAATTGGAATATGAGTTATTAGTTTTGCTAGCGATTGCTTGTAATGTCTCAAAGGTTTGAAATTCATCAGTACTTCCTGAATTATCATTACTTAAATGTGATAATTAAGACAAATTATCCAATTTATTAGATATTGCAGCAAATTGAGAAAGTAAAATAGAAAATGCTTCATTTTCTTGAATACCAGGCACTCTTTTAGTATTTACTCTATCAGAAGGCCATTGAAAATTATTAGTTTCCATTTCTTCTATTAAAGCATAAGCTTCATCAAATGACTTAGCCATTAAGGAACCACTACCAGCAACATCTACAGATATTAATTCATTATAAAATGTTTGTATAATTAACCAGTCTGGTAAAGCATGATGTGGGCACTTTCTAAGAAGTTCTTTAAATCATTGTCACGCTTCATAAATAGTTTCTCCTTTAAATTGAGTAAATGAGGTTATATCATTTCTAAGTTTCACAGTTTTACATGGTGGAAAATACTTAGCTAGAAATTTTAGCAATTATCTCCGCAATTTTTAATAGATCTTGTTGGTAATGAATTTAGCCACATCTTAGCCTTATCCCTTAAAGAAAAAGGAAAAGTCTAAGCCTAATATCATCAAGAGAAACATTATCATACTTGAAGGTAGCACAAAGTTCTATAAAACTAGCAAGGTGTAAATTAGGATCTTCAGTAGGAGATCCTCCAAACTAATTATTTTGGACCATTTGTATAATTGCGGGTTTAAGTTCAAGTGAATTTGTTGCTACAGTAGGGATTTGAATGCTTAAATGAATTTCATCAACTGTAGGGTTAGCATATTCTATTAAGGGTCTTTGTATATTTTAATGATCATTTTCTGCAATATTTTGGTCCATATTATTTCAAGGTATATTAGCCTTTTGTTGCACATTATGAAATCATTTTTCTTTTCTAATTTTTCTTACAGTGCATTCTATTTCAGAATTATAGGGTATTAATCCTTCAGAACCTGAACTTCGCATGAAAGAAATTAGAAAATACTTTTAATTAATAATAGAACACAAATATACTTTAAAAAAATGTATTATAAAAAATGTTTATCTTTCTTTTTTTTAATTTATGTTTACTTCTGTTCTCCCCGGCGACGTCGCCAAAAACTTAATTCAACCGCAATTACGCAAGTAAAATAGCTTATAAAATTATGGTCAAGCTTGGCCCCAAATCAGATTAACGGCTAATGTACGATAATTAAAGATGAAAGTTTTTTATAAATAAATATAAATCGTACACTATGAGTACTACACAAGTATACGTATCATTTTAAGTAATATAAGACTTTTCTTTTAAAAACCCAAGATATCGATCCCACGGGGAAGGCTAAGTAAAAATTAAGAAAGAATGAAGAAAATCTATTTAAAAGCTAATCAACTATGAAGTAAAAATATGCAAGTTACTTAAGTAGCAGTTGTAAGTAAGAACGTAATTTAAATATTTTCACAAAATAAACAAAGATTCTTTCCCAATATGAAATATTTCATGATTAGTAAACATCTAAATTAGCTTGAGAACTTTGAGAAAGAGGTATTGTGACAAATAGGAGCATATATATTCTTTACCCTCTGGTCAAGTGTATAAAGATTATTGGCTAGTTTTTGAAGATTGGATCAGGATGTATTGTTAGTAGTAAGGGAAGAATTTCTAAGCTCTCACTTCTAGATTCCCCCCAAGGGTGCCTATGGTCGGGCCTACTAGTGACCCGTCACCTCTGCTTTAATCAAATTGATAGAATTTAGCCTGTCACTCTAAAAACATATTCAATTCTACGCTTTTTAAAGATTATCTCCCTATTTATTCGCACCACTCCTTCAAGGATTTACCATCTACCTTTCCAAGGGAAATGTGATACTTAAAAGTTAAGAACTCTTAGCCCACGAACAGATCTTAAGAATTTTTTGCAGAATTTAACATTACAAGTGATCAAGTTGCAGTGTAAATGAAGATCAGGTAAAGTATCATCACAAATTATACAAGAAGAAAAGCAAGTTCTCAAAACTAAATTAAATCCTTAACTAAATCATTTCATATTCGTAGGTAGAAAGAGAAGAAGACTACTCACAAAGCATAGGACTCACACCACAAACCATATTTTTATAATTCAAGTTCAAAGTACAAAACTTAAGAACCAAATTATAAATACTTATCTGGAATGATATCCAAGCTATCCTTTGAAGTTTCTCTGACTCCGACTGACTTTTACATAACTCCAACTCCAGCAATCACACTAAAAACACTCTGAACTCTCACTAAAGTAAGGTAAATAACACTCCACACTCTTTAATTTAATGAGAATACACACATCTTTCACTCTTACAACAACTTCACAATCCAAACAACCACCACTTTTGTTGTAGAATCGTCCTCTATTTATAAAGCTTCAAATATGACCATGGGTTACTTGAGAAACTTCTTTAAAATTCATCTAAATTCATTGAATATTCTAGAAAGTAACTATGGTGCCTAGGCGCCAGTCTCCTGCGCAAATGGAAGCGTCCCTTCAGGTTTTGAGTCGCACCTCTTCACTAAATTACTGATTCCCTGTGTCTATATTCATTGTATCTTGTTAACAACAAATGGGAATTTATCCAGAGACTTCTAGATTGCTTCTGAGTCATCAATAACCGTCACAAAACTATCCAAGAATTCTCTAGATGTCCCTGCTAAGTCTGGCGCCTGGGCACCAGATCTAGAGACTAGGCACCAAAGTCAGCCCTTTTTTTTCTCTTTTCTTTACTTGATTCAATTTTGCTCCTTTTACTTCTTTTTTAATTATTTTTCTTCATAAACTCATTTTCATATACCTGCATAAAAAACATAAGAAATACCTTTCATTAAAGCGTAATATCCTTAAATTATTAGTTAAAAATGATATAAAAATTTAGGTAATTTTAAGGTGGATCAAACTCCACCACAGCTCTATAGTGCACCAATCTCAAATTAAGAGCACCCACCTTCACAACATTGAAAGAAGAAGATCCCCCATCAAAGCCCTATCACAGAGAGCCTCCGCGTCAGACTTTGATCAACACATGAAGTTGGGTCTAATTGAGTTTGGGTCTAGACAATTCACCAGAACAAAAGGATTTATCTGGAGATTGGTTGAGATCAATCGAAGCTACCACAACCTTCTGATTGAGGCCTCCCCTCTCAGACAAATGTATTTAACTCACTCTTCCTCCTGAGCTAATTTTCATCCTCCATGAGTGTATACTATATTTCATAATGTATAAGATGTATTGATAGGTTCGTCTAGGTCAAATGAAGCTCTATAAACAAACCTCAAGTGATTTGTTTGAGTCTAGCTCGAGATCTTATGTCTAGAAGGTGGATAGTTTACGGGCTAGGTCAGTTGGGGACGAAGTCCAAGAGCTATTGAATCACGCGTGTATCCAATGTAGGGCCAAGATTGTGTCAGATGAACTCTTGATGCTTAAAGCACGCAGTGACTCAGATGGCTGTGCCCAACCAGAAGAGGACGCGTGGTCTTTTGAAGCGACTGAGGATGACGTGGCACCGAAGTGGTTAAGTAGGAAAATAGGGGATTTTTGAATTATTTAATTCCCTGAACTTTAAAAATCCATAACTGTTTGTTGAAAAATAACACAAATAAAAGAAAAATACCCTAGTGCTCAGTGAATAGAGGAGAATAATGTGGAAATAGTTTGAAGCTTATTTGATGAATATTTTATTTTTAATTAATAAAATACTGTCTCGATTATATTAATTTTCCATGCATGTAGACATTTCTCCATGGCATGTCCTTAGGGTCATTTGTAACCTCTGTCATGGGGAATCTCCTCTGATTTTTCCATAGTTAGAGGAGACTTCTATAAGGAGATATATATTTTTCAAGTTTATACATCTATTTTGGAAAATTAATTATAGTAATTAGCATGTTGGTTACAAAAATCCAACAAAATTATAGTAGGTTCCCTATGGTCAGAGGACCTTAAGGAAAATTTATCATGAGTTAAAACACTAAAAATAAACTTAATTGTCAATTTAACTCAAAGATTATTTTTAATTAATTAGAATAAATAAAATATTTAAATGACTTAAAAATAAATCTCGACTGTACTTTAAAGGTCGGAGAACTCCCATAAAAAATTTCAACACATTTGGAGTTCATTTAGCCACCAAAATGATTTTTTAAGTGAAAATGATAATTTTAAGGTTTGAAATAATTATAACATATAAAATATAAATTAAAAAATTATCAAATTGATTTTGGGAGTTCTCTGTGGTTAAAGAAATTTTATAAAAATAAAATTAGAATTTTATTAAAACTTTCATTTTTAACCATATTTTAAATATTTAAATAATTAAAAAATAATAAAAAAAAATTAAGAAAATTCATGGAAATGTTCCAAATGGCCTCCTAAGCACTCAGGAATAATTGAAATATTTTTCCTAACTTTCTAAATAAAGATATTGATTTTTAAAGGCTTAAATTAATTTTTAAAGGCTAAAAAAATGAATTTCATTAACCTTCCACCAAAATAATTCTGCAAATTAAAATAAAAATAAAAATAATATAAAATTTATTTCCTTGTGTTCCTTGACCTCAGAGAGATTTTTGAAAATCTAAACTTAATTTTCAACTTAATATTTATTTTATAATTAATTAAAACTTTAGAAATTAAAATAGTTTTAATAAATAATTTAAAATTCCAAAAATCATAAAATTTGGTCCAAGTGGTCCTCTAGCCTAGGGATACCTCTAGTAAAAATTTATAAGGATTAGGTTTTTCCTTGGTCATGGTATTGAATATTGTTTGAAAATCCAAATTTTTGTATTCAAATAAGTATATAAATTAAATTAAATATTGAAAATTCACAATTTTCTCCTCTGTTGTCTTAATTGACCTATAAGCGAGGTAGGATAAAATTCTAAAGCTATTTGAATTAAATTTAGTGAATTATGAGGTGATAAAGCCTTAGGGGCAAAGTTGTAACTTTGAGGTTTTAGCCTTAATTAGTATTTAAGGTTAATTAAATGGTAAAATGGGAAATTGACAATCTTAAATAACATGTTTAGAAGATTAAAACATCAAGGGATGAATGATAGAAATCCACTTTAATTTTTTCACAATAAAAAAACATAATAGATTAATAATCTTTTAGTTATGTGAATTTGGAAGACCATCAAACTGAATGATCTTAAAGATTAGAGGTTGATTTTAGAAGTTATAAATTCACTAATTCTCACCCTTATTTGGTGTATGAATGATAATCTAATGTTTTGATGAAAATTAAACTCACATAAGATTAATTACAAACTTATTCACTAAATCTTAAGTGCATGATAGTGAGCTAGGCCTAATCAAACTTTGTTGAAAGAAGTCTAGAAAAGTAAACATAATCAAGCTTCAAACATTTGAAAACACTAGAAGCCCAATTATAAAAAAATTAATTTGCTAAC
Source organism: Papilionanthe hookeriana x Papilionanthe teres (assembly GCA_022702705.1). Classification (NCBI taxonomy): domain Eukaryota; kingdom Viridiplantae; phylum Streptophyta; class Magnoliopsida; order Asparagales; family Orchidaceae; genus Papilionanthe; species Papilionanthe hookeriana x Papilionanthe teres. The sequence goes on from CM040428.1 coordinate 1,682,096, forward strand.
TTTCCTAAATAAATTAACTTTTCCCTAAAGGATTTCCACCCACATAACTCTTAAAAGAAATAACAAATGATAATTACCTCATTTAAAGGGAAAAATTAAAGCATTAGTTCGCTAAGCACGAGGTTATGAAATAGATGAATCATTTAATAATCATGGTAAGTTCGGAATAAACCCAAGGAATCTCAAAAGAATTGTCAAATGTCTAGGTATCGCTTGGGCCCTTTCTTTACAAATCTTCTAGACACCTCGAAGAACAACATAACTTATCATATTTTATTAAATGAAGCAATCTTCTAATAAAATAGGATCTGCCAAGTTATGACATAGGATTTGGTAGGCATGTGACGAACCTATCCATGTGGTTTTACTTTCTTATAAAATATAAAGGTTTATTGTAAAGATACTAAATTCTTAGGTGGACAACAAGAAGACTCACCATGTACACTTTTATAGTTTACTACGCTTTCCTTTCCTGCACTTTCTTTACTTCTTCTTGCTTATAAGCTTGCATGTTAAATAACATTGTCACCCTCCATGAAAACTAAAACTTCTAGGATAACCACAAAACAAAACCAAAATCAAAATTAAAAATCAAGACAAGATAAAATTCATCGCCACAATAGTCAAAATATAAAACAACTCAAAATTTAATAACAAATAAAACAAAAACTATAATTGCAACTAAATTAAAACGTCTTATTAGATGATCAGGAATCCCTCAGAGGAGGTAAACTATGTGTTGCTAACGGGGTCTCCCACGATCTAAATTAAAGTGTGAAACTCACTTCAGTTGAGTTTAGCAAATTAATTTGGACTATGTGAATCCGATGAAAGTGGAGGTGTCGGGATGATGGAACCGTGGGATCTTAACCGGTATTGTTATAATCAACTTTAACATTCCCCTAATAATTTATTAAGGCATCTCAAATTAAATGTTTCAAAAACACGACACTTCTCTTTTCTTACAATTGACACTTCTTTAAGGTAAACCTGCTACGACGAGGAGCTTGGAACATGCACAGTGAGCAACACAGTCATCTTCAACAGTAAAACTTGTCTACATCAGCAAAACCTTTCTTTAGTCTACACAACAAGTCATAGGACTGCGAGGTAGCTTGTCTAGCACAACATAAATCCTCACTTTATCTCTTTAGACCTTTGCACAACCATGTTGTGCAATTGACCCACAATTTTATATTATGATATTTTTAATTTAATTGCAACGACGCCAAAAACTTGACCCCGCTATTTATATGTATAGAATTGTAATTGTTTATGTTGTGGATGCTACGCAAGTATACGTATCGTATCAAGTAATACAGGGCTCTAGTGGAGTCCTCGGTTATCGATCCCACGGGGAAAGAGAAAATTAAATAACAACTAAATTTAAAATAATAATAATAATTTTTAAAATAGTATACAAAAATTTGGAATTTTAAATTTGAGCGAAATAAAGTAAACTAAGTATTTTAATTAGGTAACTTAACTAAGTAGAAAATTAATACGTATTGAAAAGTGCAGGAAATTAAACTAATTGCTAAATAAGTCTTAACTATTCAGAAAAAGTATCTTTCCTCTTGTTTAGAAATTTAAGTGATTGATGAATTTAAATAGATAATTTTAAGGTATTGTGACAAATAGAGAGCATTCCTATTCTTTACCCTTTGGTCCAGTGTAAAGAATATTGACTAATCCTATGTTTGATTACCGAATCTGCGGCTAAGCCGGGAGGATACCGACTTCCACTTCAAAGCTCCCACGTTCCCTCGCCCGAGGGCTAACATCTACACTTCGGCTCTCAAACAATAGGACCGAATTGAATATTTTAGTCCGTCACACTAAAATGCTCAATTCTACGCCCGATGATATTATTTCCCTATTTATTTGCACCCTCCTTCCAAGGCTTTTGAATTCCCCGAATATCGATTTAATTTTTACTATAGTTGATAATCAACATATTTTAACAAATCAAATGGCCAGTTGAAAGTAAATTAAGTTTTAAGTAAAAATTATCACAATTTATTAATATATATAAGTATCTCTATTTTAATTTCATCAAGTCACTTAATTTCATAAACAGGGAGAAAGACTAATAAACTACTCAGAATGCATGGGAACTAAACTAAGCATGGATTTCATTTAAAGTTAAAAAAAATAAATACAAATACTTATCTCGATTTATCCCCAAACAGACTCCTCGTAGTTCCTTTGACTCTTCCTTCCACTACAACACGACTCATTAATTACTCACTAAACTCACTAAAGACTCACTAAAGACACACAACTGCACACAAAACTAGACAAAAGACTAAAAGATTGCACACAAAAGACTGATTTTCGGACTCTATATATAGAGGTGAGCAAAGGACCAAGAGGTGCGTAAGCATCCCTTCAAAAAGTGTCCAGGTTCAATGTATCTGTGCCATTTGAACTACCTCGCCGTCGGCGACGAACTACCTCGCTGTCGGCGAGGCTTGTAGAAGATCTTCAAACCGCTCTAGCTCGCTGTCAGCGGGCTCGGGCTCACTGTCAGCGAGACAGTTATAAATTCTTCAGAATTTTTTTCTTGTAACCTCACCGTCGGCGGGCTCGATCTCGCCGTCGGCGACTCAGCACAAATTGCATGATTTTGCTCCAAATTCGCTCCTTTTTATGATTTTTGCTTTTATCACCTAAATTATTCATTCCTGCAACAAAATAAAGAAAATAACCTTCTTTAAAGTGCAATTTCATCAAAAATAGGTATGAATTTCTTAATAAATTTTTCAGCGATCAGCAATATATGCCCTAACTTGTCTTAGGGTTCTGAAGTTGTTTTCAGATATGACATAAATCCTCCTGTCATTCAGGCTATTCAAATGATCGGTATCAAGTGAACATAAGACCTAAATAATAAAATTGATAGGATGAAACTTTAAATAAATGTCTCAAATTGAAGCCAAAACATAGGGTAGTTCAGGAAAACATCGAGATCTCTCTCTCGGATCTATGCTTGTTTCCTATTCATTCATTCCTTTGGATTCCTACAATAATTGTTCTGAAGTTTGAGCCATTCACCTATTGGATTTCCGACTACCACATTTTTTTGAAGAATCTTAAACATTTGGAATTAATGAATATAACAAATTCCTTATCTATATCAAGAGTTTTCTTAAGTGACTTTGGTTATCTAAGATGTAATTAACTATAGGGGCTTGCCCTTAAAGGAAACTTAAAGACCCCAGATTAATATAAATCCTATCTAATTCCTTCATATCATATAGGGGAATTTGTCAGTTAACAATGGTTCACAGAACAAACAGATGTTATGAATTCATTAGTTTATTTGATCAAACCTCACCATTAAGCCATGTAGTTATTCTTCAGGACAAATACATGTCTTGTAGCAAAGTACTCGATTATCTAAACTTAGATTTATATGAGATTGGTTTGATTTTGTATTTTCAAATAAAAATATTATTTAAAAAAACTAAATACATTTATATATAAATTAAACAAAAATAAATAAAAAACGACTAAAAGTCACATTTGTATGGAATTAATCATTCACTTTGAATAAGCTCAGACTAGGGTTGTGCTTTCTTGGGTATCATCAAAACAAGGTCAAACCCCCAACACTTGGATGAGATGATTTAGCGTTCTGGTGTAATGACTGGCCCAAGCCACCTCCCCCCATAGGGAAGACATGCGTTGGGCCCCAAAACCCTACAACTTTCCCACTAAACCCTCAGAGCTTTCCTATAGACCATGAAGACTACCAATCACACCTGAAATCGCGTGAAAAAGTGGTCTACACAAATTGATCCCTACCCTCACCTAAGGCCTCCCCAAGCCCTAGTAAACCCTAAAAATCAACATAAACTTTAACACGCCCTTTTCGCCCAATGACTTTGTGGCATCATTAGTGGTCCAATTTAATCGAGCCTAGCCCAATTTTGGTCAATTGGCCACATTGCGATGCTTTTGTACCCCAGCTATAATCGTCATGACATCACACTATGTGGGAACTAAATTGACACCATGAAGCCAATTTTCATAGTTCACCTATTTATTGGTAGATTATGGATTATCTTAAGGCCTAAACCATGGGTTATGCCTGACTTAATTAGGCTGGCCCAAACCTGAAAAATCTAAACCCAAGCCCAGGATACAATTTTATTGCCCCATTACACATGGGCTAACCATGAATCATCATGACTCCCCACAACCCATTATGACTCGTCATGACATTCCAAGCTAAACTAATTAATTAAAATAATATTGAGCATGGACAACCACTAAATGATAAATTTGGCACCACTCAACATGGAGGAGGACACTTGGCACCTTGGTCTTGACCCCTTTAACCAGCTTTTGTTGAGTTAAGACCAAATCAAATCTAACCTTCGCCGTCCACTAAAAGATCTCCCAATTGCCTTAAACTCCCTCCCATGCCTACCTCTTAACCATTGGCACCACCTTAGCCAAGTCATGGAGAAATGAGAAAGTTCTCCCACCCATTACGAAAAGCATCAAAAATCCCCTTGAAAAATCCTTTGAGGAGCCGTCCGACCTTCCCCATGTGCAACCTTGCTCACCCCCAGGCTCTCCTGGCATTACATATCCCATACTCGAAAGCGTTCACACACAACAAAACTCCTCATAGAGCCTCCTAGTCCTCTTGCTCCCTAGAGAAAAAGTGCTCCCTTGACCTAGGCAATCAATCCCAAATGTTCTCAAGACTTCCGCACCAAGACAAAACCCTAATTTCCCTACTAAGAACCAGGACCAATTTCAACCCCAACAACAAGTTACCCAAAACTCAAAACCAACTCTCCCACAAGCTTCACCAAGTTGTAAGACAATCTCCTAATTAAAATTGATCCTTTCTACGACCCTTAACCTATTCCAACACAAAACTGTGGCACCATTTGGTCTAGCTCATAGCTAATGTCAAATTCAGCTCAAATTGAGACAAAAGGAGCTTCGTGGCATCAAGACAATCGTCTCTATCGAGCTCAATCAATGCCTCACCTCTTGGGACAAAGCATGGATATCCCTAAAAGATTCTCCTGTGATGGTCTTTTATAAAAGAAATAAAAAATGTGTGGCCATTGAACCATATAAATAGGTTCGTCTCACCAAGTGGAAGCTATAAAAACAAACCCTGAGTGATATAGTTTAGTGATGAGTGAGTCCTTAGGGTTTGATCATGAATAATTTTTACTTCTTTTTTTGCGGGGATAATAAACCAATATCTTCCATTTCTGTGTATTAGAAAAGAACAATGCAGATTGAGTCAAACTACGAAACAACGAGATGGGGAGCACCCTAGGATAGCGAGATACAGATGTGGAAAGCACAAGGAATCAACAGTGCCCACATGGGCTTTCAATGGTGCTGAGGTTGACGCGACGTTGAGGTGGATAAGTAGAAAATCCCAGATTTTTCTTCTTAATTAACTCCACATAAAAACTTTAGAAATACATAACATAATGTAAAAAAAATTACAAAAATAAAATAAAAATACCTCTGAACATTGGGAATAAAGGAGAAAATAATAATAATTAAATTTAAATAATTAGCTTATATTTAATAATTAACTAATTAAATACTTTAAAGAGAATTTAAATTATTAAAAATAATTATAAGGCAGAATAATCTAAAATTTTGAGGGAAACTCCCCTCTACCTTTGTGAACCTCCCTTGATATTTCCAATGTAAAAGGGATTCCTTAGCGTTACAATGACAAAATTTCTACCCAAAATATAATTATTTTTTAAATAGTTACAAAAATTGAAATAAAAATAAAAAAAAATTGAAAATTAAAATGAAAATTAACAAGAAGACTTAAGGCAGTGAAATTAAGCCCTAAAATGATAATTTCCACTCTAGAAAACCCTAAAATGATTATAAAATTAGGGAAATAATTAAAAAACTAAAAATTTTACACTTCGGCTGAAATTGCTCTAATATTCAATTGTAAAACACTAAATTCAATGTGATTGAACCTATCGCTCTTTATCCTTATTGTCTAAAGCCACGTAGCATCATCTTATCTGCAGTAAGCCTACGGGCATCACGTTTAGGTCAAAAAATGTTCTCAAGTTCATAATGTTAATCAAAGTGCTTGGGTCAATAAGCATCTTTGAGAGATTGACATTGTCAAAATTCACTTAGATGTACAATGAATGATATGTTCGTTTGATCCTAAAAATAGATCATCATTATAGAATGTGAGCTTGGACTATCCTTCCAATAGATAACCATCATCTGAGAAAGTACTAGAAAGTTGAGCCGAGTAATTCTTAGGGTCCAAGAGAGCTTTTACTAATGACTCCCTCTTTTCCATGGTTATGATCAAAGCATAGTAAACACATAATTTTGCTGGTAGTTTCCTCAAATAGCCTAGAATAGTGTAGTCTAATTTGTTATAAGATTCGTCAATAATTTTCTGAGTTAGTTTTTCTTGTACAAACAAAATTGCCTCTTTGTTTGTTCGCTCTGCCATTATTTTCTTCTCTGCTCTTTGTTGGGATGATGTATAAATTGTTGCTATGAGGACTGTGATGACTGTGATGACTTTCTCCATTGCTTCTTTTGCTCAGGCTGTATCTGCATCAATTCTTTACTATTATCAAATGTTAAGACATCCTGCAATTTCTTCTCAAATGTTTTTGTAATCATTAGTCTTTCTGTCTTCTCTGCAAGACATAACTATTTTGCTTTTTTCTGAAGTCTAGTTTCTTTACCGAGCAGCTTACCAAATGTTGTTATCATAGATCATTTGTGCATTAATGCTACCGTTTTCTCAATGCTTTTAAGAAGGATTTTGATGGCATACTGTTCGAGGAGCTTTGGTTCGCACTTCGTGCTAAGGTTTCTCCACCGAAGAATGTAATCAATAAGGGATTCCCCTGGATTTGCTTCTCCTCTACGAAATCACCTGCTGTAAAGTGGTGTTGAGCTCTAATGAAACGTAGGATGAAGAAACTTTCAAACTCAGTGATGTTTTTAAAGGATCCATTAGGAAGTTGGCATACCAATCGAAAGCAATACTAATAAATCTGCTAACGAATTGGCAGAGAAGGGGAGGATCACTACCCCCTCCCTCATTGCTGCAACTTTCTCAAAAGTGTGCAACTGCTGACGAGGGTTTCTAATTCCATTAAAAACCTTGAAAAGAGGTGGTAGGAAGCACTTGGGGTACTAGACTAGAGCAAGAATTAAGAAAAAAACTTTATCCGTGGAGGTCTACTTTAGTTTCTAAAGGCCTCTGTTTGAGTAGTGCTAAAACTGAATGCATGGAATATAATTTTACTAGAAATAGATCTAGTGGTGGAGTTGTAGAAACAGGTGGTCAGATCAGTAAAATAAGTGAAAATTATATCTCGCTTCTATTGTTCAAAGTGATGCTAATATAGATGGAGATGTTTTCTAGTAGAATTTGTGTTTGATAGTGTAAGCTGAGGAATGCATCAAGCTTTTTGTGTAATAGAAAATTACTACTTAAGCTTAAAGAAAAATTTTGTAAGATGGCGGTGAGACCTACAATGCTTTATGGTGCAGAATGTTGGCTTACAAAAGAGAAGCATAAGACTATGTTAAGTATTGTTGATATGAGAATGCTTGGGTGGATAAGTAGCTCTACACTTAGAGAAAAAATGAAAAATGACTATATCCCTGAAAAGGTTCGTGCAGCTCCGGTGACAGACAAGGTTAGAGATATGTGTCTTAGATGGTTGTTCACATTAAATATCAATCATGTGATGATCTAGTTAGGACAGTAAATGCTATAAATTAGACTTATGTTAAGAAAGGTGGAAGTAGACCTACAAAGAGTTAGGCATGATTTATAAAAAGTGATTTTAATTTATTAGAATTAAATGAAATTACGACTCTCAATAAGACACAATGGACAAATATGATTCATTTAGCCAACACCATCACGGGCTTGTCGTTATTGTTTGTCTTGATGTTCTTTTCCTTAATGTTCTGACTAAAATTTTGTTATATTTTTTTCCATATTACCCACTTTTTGGTAAAAATGGATTGACGTAAATAAAATTTCATTTCAAAGTTTTGGTAGCCGCTTTATCGATTGACATAGCTAATATTAACATGAAGAAAACTCAAAATATATTAGCAGACATAAAACTTGTTTTTGGGGCGATTACATGCAGACCACCTGAATTTTGCTATTTACAAATCAACCACCTTTTTCATCATTTTTTCAAATTCTCAGTCAAATATCAAATTTCATTGTAAAACTCCCACTCATATTTTTCATTTTTATCAAATCCTTAATAGATTGATCATGACATGCATAAATACATCAATTTAGCAGTTCAAAAAAAATCTCAGTGTGATTAATTTGTTTGTATCAGTGCTTCTGGTTGCCGATGTTTAATAATCCTTTTATCTTCTTAAGCCTTATAAACTATTTTAGAAGATATGCATTTGTGAAGTGCGTGTGATTCAATAAGTAAATCATTGTTGACAGCTTCTTGTGCTACTTTGTTGTACGTTTATGAAGACTTGATATGCGGCTATTGAGATCTGGGAGCAATGTTGGTTGGTTCCATGTAAGCCAATAATACCACCAACGGGGATGACTAAGCGTGATCCCTTATTAATGCTGGTTTCTCTAAACTTTTATATTGTATTTTTCGAAGGGCAAAATTGCTTGTAAAAGCTACAAATGTTACCCAAATTAATTTCAAGGTATCCAAAATAGATTACTCATAAGAGTCAATCCAAACAATATTATCTCCAGAGTCTTGACGTAGAGTTACGTCCGGATTTCAATAACTTGGCGACACTTGGCCAGTTTCACCTCTTACATCTTTGAAGCGAACTTTTAAAAGGCAAGCCTGACAACCTAACCTGACTTGAAACAAGTATATGAACGACAGAAGTGCATGAGAAATTTAAAAAAGCAAAACCTTTTTTACGGTTTTATGGTTAAAGAAATGATAGCGGGAAATAAAATACGAATTATGAAATAGTGAAGATGAAAAAAAAGATATTTTGAAGGTAAGGAAAATGTAACAAAAGATAGACGAAATAACAAACATGAAGATGAAAATCAACACAATGCCAATTAATATAAATGAAAAGAAGATTGTTGTTATAGATTTGAACTTATTGGTAAGTTTCTATATGTAATTATATTGTTATGCTGATATAACAACAATGTGATGTCTATACACCAAAATTATTTATTTTAGACTATATGTGGCAATATATATGGATTTTACCAACTTATTCTTTAAGAAAAATTATATCTAGTTATTTTATTATGCTGAAATAAGATTTTAATGTTCTCTAAATAAAATCAAATATAACTTGTCACATTTAAACACAATTTGGTTAGTACAATGCAATTATATCATCATATTTTTGAAAAAAAGTCATGTAAATATGCTTTGTTGTTAAAATAAAAATTATATGATGTTTTAAGCCAGCTTAGTCGAATAATATGTTTATTTTGGATAAAATTTTGGCATTACAATTCTATTGTACTACCAAAATATGGCTCAGGTAATTATTTTGGGGTAATGATATTTTATGAAGTAAATATGTTGATTTTGCAAATGAGGCTAATGCAAATATGTACTACTAAAATATGAAGTAAATATGCTGATTTTATTATATTATTGAAACAAGTATTTTATCTTACTTCTAGTGGGCATTGTTGTGTAATTTCAAGATTTATGCATAATTTGTGCGGCACTGTCTTATTTTTTACTAAAATACACATGTAAACATATTGCGTTATTAAAATCAGTATTTTACGTTAGCCTAATTGAATAATTTGTAATCCTATCTTGTTATTAAAATCATATTTGAATAAGTGCAGATTTGTGCGCCTGGACAAGGGTGTGATGATCCGATCACAATACCTTATGAACTAGCTATAGATGAACTACTTGACACAACTTTTCATGAAAAAAAGGAGACATTATTTGTAAAATTGTTGGCCAAACTCAGAATATAAAATCAAAGATCTTCTTATGTCACTACAGGAATTATAACAAAAATCGACATGAGAATCAACTAACATTAGGGAGTAGGTAAATTTACCTTTTTAACCAACGGCTTTCCTATTCTTCTTACAACTGACGACTTTTACATTGACTTGATTGTTTATTTTTAATGATTGTTGTAACTGTAAGTCATGAACTAATAACCTATGGTACAACTCGTCGGTTTGTAAAACGGCGACTAAACACCTTCAAAAACTCAACCGTAGGTTTTAGGGTTTTTGATAATCGATAGTAATGCTATATTAACCAACGATCTGAGCTGTTAGTTATTATGCCACCCTCCATATTGGAGCCGAGAAAAATGCAATCTGCCGAAATTTCGCTAAGGTTTCCCGTTTCGTATATTTTTGCAATCAAATTTGACGTAATCTCGATTACACTAATTGTTGAAGTTTTTTTTTCTTAATTATTAGGTTTTTTGCATTTTGATATTCAGTGCTTAGGAGAAATTCAAAATTTTTATTCGGTTTTCTAAAATTTTGTGGGGGTTTCTTTTTGTTGCATGCATATGGCTCAGTTTTTGGGGAAAATTTTGGGTGCGGACGACGTTTGCAGGAGATGCGTCCGTCGCGGGTGACAAGGGGATTACGCGCGGGGTATAAGAGGGTTTTAAATCACTTGTACCCACATGTAACTCCCGCGTAACTCTGTAACTCCCGCGCGGGTTACACGGGGGGTTACGCACGTTACAAGGTTACGCGGGAGTTACACGAGGGATACAAGTGGTTTATAACCCTCTTATACCCCGCTCGTAACTCCCATGTAACCCGTGACGTACGCATCTCCTGCGTACGTCGTCCGCACCCAAATTTTTCCCCAACTCTTGTGTCTTTTCATTTTTAACACTTAAATTCTGATATGAAACATGCATGCCTAGTACACAATTCTTATGTGTTTAGGTTTCTCACGCCTATACTTTAACATTTACGCACTTAGGGAGAAATGTCCATATAAACAAGTTTGATCGCCCAAATTTCAATTGCAGCAATTGTGTATTTTATAAATTAAACTAAATAATATTAAATAGCAAAATTTGCATATGCAGCACACAATTCTTATATATTTACACATCTCACACCTACACTTTTATATATACAGGCATAACACTTTAGTGTTTTAAGGCTATAAATGAAAATGTGGTATTATGTTTTGAGTGTTATGTGTGCAAATATGAAATTTTGGATTTGGAATATGTAAATAAATATGAATTGGGTGCTATGGATGTAAATTTTCCTTTTAGAGACTGGCATACCTAGCAAAAAACTTTTTTGTATTTATGTATTTCACACGTAACTCATATTTATATTCATGAAACTTCGGTGCTTAAACTTGGATTTGAGGCGATTTCAAAACTTTTTGAAATCGGATTTCATCTTCTCTTGGTAAGAGCTCTACTTTAAGCTAAGAATTTTTTATTTTCACCATGGAAATCTCCTATATTGTGGAGATCCGAAAATTTGAGAGTTTTTAAGAAAATTGAGAGATAATCCATGGTAAAATGTTTTTATTTGTTAGATTTGACTTTGAAGTTTATGGCATTGAGATTTTGGAATTTATTGGGAATTATTTGCATTTTTTTAAAAATTTTTGATATGGCTCCAAAGCTCTTTAAAGGGAAGAGAAAGATTAATTTTATTGATAAGAAATTTGTGAATGTGAAAGCACAATATTATTTCAAATCTGTATTTTGTAACAAAAAGTGCATAAAAGAACGTGGATTTGAAAATCCGGGCAGTTGTAGAACAAATGATAGTTGATCGGAATTGGGAAGATTTTTGTTATTTTTCTGCCGATGCCATTGCAGATGTGGTTCGAGAATTATATGCTACTAAAGAAGAGTATGTACTGGTTCGGGAACAAATGGTAGAATTCACTCCTGAACGAATAAATGCATTCTACCATTTGAGAGATAATCTGTTCTATGAATATCAAACTTTTGGTATGGTAGACGTTGTTTTGAATGAGGTTGTTGATTTTCTTACCGATGGAAAAGGGGAGTGAAAAACAAAGCAAAGAAAAAAGATCAATTTCCCTGCTTCCGCTCTCAATGTAACATCTAAGGCCTGACATTATTTTATTTCTGCAAGACTACTGCCTACCTACCACCATAGTGAAGTTACAAGGGATAGAGCGATTCTAAATTTTTGTATTTAGAATATGAGAGTTATTAATATTGGTAGAATTATTCATGGTAATATTCTGACTACTGCTAAAAGAGAAACCATTGGAGGATTGGGACAATCTGCCCTGATTTATGCATTATGACTACAATCAGGAGTTGAGGTTGATGTTAGAGAAGAGTTGGTCCACCCTTTGAGGCCCATTAACAAGGCCAACACTCGCACTTATGAATCTCATGTATGATCGAGATCTAGAGGGAAGAGTAGTGAGGTTCCCTCTACTAGTCATAATATACCATCTACTTCAGGCACTCCTACTATTTCTGATGTTATGGAGTGGCTGATAATACAACAAGGTGATATTTCTAGACTCCATAGCAGGATAGATGGTTTGGAAGCAAGGAACAACATCAATGATGATTACCAGGCGAGGAGAGTAGAATATGATATAGAACATCATGATGCTTAAATGATATTTTTGAGGGGAGAGATTGGTGTAATATTTCTCACTTGCCCTCGTTATATTCCATATCAACCTAAGGATGAAGGAGCAGAAGAAGGAAGAGATGAAGATTGGTAGTGTAGTATTCTTTTGTTTGTTATGTTGTGATAATTTTAGTATTTGTTATTTGTTTTAGTGTAGTAGTTATGAGTTCTGATTGTACTTTTGTTTTAGTTAGGTTGAAATGAGTTATATTTTATGTAGCCATTGTAGTAAAATTGTACTTGATGTGGTATCAAATGTTTAGAGTAGTGTTTTGAATTTTCTTTACCCTGCAAATCCTATACATACATACATACATATATATATATATATATATATATATATATATATATATATATATATATATATATATATATATATATATATATATATATATATGAACAATGTTTCAAACTATTTTATGACGATAGTTAAAATTCTAATTAATATCTACATTCTTCATAAATTTCAAAATCCTGTCCCAAAAAGGTTAGTTTTATTTTTTTTTCTCTCTCATTTGTTAAGTTGATACACACCGAAAAACTTAAGTTTGGGGGGAGAAAAAGAAATAACTGTTAATTTTCCTCTATTAAAATATAATTTCAAAATTATTTTAGCATGACTTAATGTAGTTGAGCTTAACTTTGGATCACTAAATTAAATATCATATTAGATTTGAATGGAACTTTTTAGTGATGAAGGTTAGCTTTATGGGATTATAATATTTAGTATAAAAGGATGAGATTATGGTTAACTATTTAAAGTAAAGAAAACTGTATTTTTGAAATGTTAAGAAACTTAGAGGTTTATGTGAGGAGAAAGGAATATAACTCTATGATGAATCATTAAAAAGGTAATATATAGATATAAAGTAAAGAAATATTTCAAGTTTCAACTTTAGTAAAGGAAGAGTGAAGTTCAAAGTTATTAAAGGCTATCCAGATATAGTAATCCTCACAAGAAAAGAAAAAGATAAAAGAAACAAAAAGAAGGGAAAGGATTGAAACACTATCCCAAAAAGAAAAGAAAAGATATGTAAGGAGAAGCTTGAGGAAATGTCTAAGAAAAAATTGGCTTCACTTGAATCAAATTATAGGAAGAGCTTAATTCCATTTCTTAATTTATATTTAATGTATTAGCATCCTTACAAATAGAGTTTACATGAATTTCTTTTCCATACAAACCTTCGAAGTACCCTTAATGTGAACAATTATGGTTATTCTTGAAATAAATAGGAAGCTAGAACTCTTAAAACTGATTACCAAATGTTCTTATACCTATAGTTTTAACCTAAGTTATTGAAAATCTTTCCAGAAATCTTGCTATTATATTTATTTAAATAGAAAATTATAGTAATCATTAAATAAAGTCCACTACTATAGAGCCATATTTCTATGTAGTAAGAGGATTACTTAAGGACAAGTAATAGTTAAGTTTGGGGAATTTTGATGCATAAAAAATATATGTGAATTTTCATTTACAGTTTGTACTTATTTTTTGTGATATTGCACTTTAATGGAAGATATTTCTTATGTTTTAGTGAAGGTAAGATGATTTTAGTTAATTAGAGCAAACATGAGCGAAAAGGAATGAATCTGGAGCGAAAAAGCCAAAAAACTAGAAATTGAAGTTCTGGCGCTGATGACACCCAATCCAGTGCCGACGGCGAGTTTTTCCTGAGAGTTTATATGGTGCGATAGGCCGCCGACGACACCCTATCCAGCGTCGATGGTGCCCAATATTGGTGGAGGCCAGATTTAATATATTTGGATGCTTTTTGAAGGAATTCTCAAGGCAACTCCTAGGAAATTAGTTTCTAGACTATTTTAACTTGTTATTAGGTGGAAATTGTTGTGTAAAGGCTGTGTAAGTGTTTGTGAAGTGGAGTAAAGTGCGTGTGAGTAAAGAGGAAGTCTTTAAAGAGAGTCTAGAGTATAGGGTTTGATGTTTTGCGAGGGATTCTTCTCAAAAGAGGTATAAGAGGAGAGGGAAAGTGAGATATTGCTTCTTCCCTACTATTGCAAGAGAGAATTTGAGTGTTGTTGTAAAAAGAGAAGGAGGCTCAAAGTAACTTCAAAGGATCTGCTTAGGGAAGAATTGAGATAAGTTGTATTTACTTTTCATAGTTTGTATGACTTTGCTTTCATATATAGAATCTTTGTTTTGTCATTTCTTTCCCATGAATTCTGAGTATATTTCTTAGCCATTTTCCTTGCAATAATAAATGGTGAAGTGATGGTTTAGATTTGTTGTACCATATAAAAGATAAAAAAATTGTGATGATTTTCCACTTTATTCTTCATTTAATTTTCAATCTAGCCAATTGAATTGTTAAAATATGTTGTTAAATATACGATCTAAAATGGCTATGCTTTCTACAACAAATATGGAGATTACATTCAAACTCCATGGATGGTGAAGCTCATGGAGGTTGGGTGCAAATAAATAGGAAAATTTGTTTAGTTGGGTGTATAATTGGAGATTTTAGGGTGACAGACTGAAATCCCTAATCCAGTCCTAGTTTTTGGAAACTAAAGTGAGTGTTAACATTCAGGCGAAGGGAAATGGGAGTTCTGGAGTGACAACCAGTATCGTCCCAGCATAACCACAGATTTAGGGCTAAACCTAGGATTAGCCGATGTTCTTTATAGCATTTGGAAGAGGGTAAAGAATATGTATGCTCCTATTTGGCACAATAGAATAATTTACTAATCTATATCTTCACTCACCATATCAACATTGTAAGGGGGAGGACACTTTCTCTATATTTGAACCTAGCTTTACAAAACTGAGTGTAGTAATAGTTTACTTTTATTTGAGATTAAGTTAGAACATAGAAATTTTAAATTCTGTAGCATCTTTAAACTTCAGTAACTTTAGTATTTACTTTTTGTGTTTTGCAAATTTGAATATTACAATTCTGTGTTGTGATTTAAAGTTTGCTCCCTCCTTATGGGATTGATAACTGGGACTCCACTGGAGCCTTGTATTACTTAAACGATAAGTATACTTGTGTATAGCCAAGCTACTTTCCTATTGAACTGATTATACTATATTATTTGATTGAAAATACTTTTAAAATATTACTTTAAGTTTGCATATTCACTGCAGACAACGTGCAGATCTCCCGCCTAACACGGATCACAACTTTCCTCTTGCTTACCTGTTCTCCTCTTAGTTAAAATGTAAGTCGATCGGACTTACTTCCTAATGAAACAGGGATGTGACATTGTCTCTGTAAAGGTTGATGGGAATCCTTCATGGTTCTTGATTTCCTTTTACCCCAACAAGTTCTGAAAGCGGATGAAACTTTGCATACACACAGACCAGGGTTGTGCTTTCTTTGGCATCATCAGAACAAGCTCAAACCCCCAACTCTTGGTTGAGCTGGTTTAGAGTCGGGCCTAATGACAGGCCCAAGCCACCTCCTTCCATGGGTAAGAAACGTGATGGGCCCCAAAACCCTAGAATTATCCCACAAACCCTTTAGAGCCTTCCTATAGACCATAAGGACCACCAATCACATCTAAATTCATATGGAAAAGGGGTCTACACAAATTGATCCCTAACCTCACCTAAAACCTCCCAAAACCATAATAAACCCTAAATATTAACCTAAAAATTAACTCATGGTTTAGGCTCATGGCTTGGTGGCTTCATGAGTGGTAAAAACCAATTGGGCCTAGCCAAATTTTGGTTAATTTGCCACGTTTCAACTCTTTTTACCCCACATAAAATGGTCATGACATCACACTAGGTGGGAATCGAAACTTACACCATGGGGCCAATTTTCATAGTTCACCTAATTATTAAACAGGTGGATTATGAAATTCACTTAAGGCCTAATCCTTGGGTTATGCCCAACCAAATTAGGCAAGCTCAAAACCTGAAAAATCCAAACTGAATCCCATGGCACAGTTTCATTACCCCATTGTGCATGGGCTAATAATGACTCACCACAACCCACTATGACCCATCATAACATTCCAAAGTAAATTAAGATTATTTAAAATACTATTGAGCATGGTACAACCACTAAATGGTAAATTTGGCACCACTAACCATGGGGAAGGACACTTGCCACCTTAGTCTTTACCCCTTTGACCAGCTTTTGTTGAGACAAGACTAGAACAAATTTAGCCTTCGCCATCAAAATAAATGTCTCCCAATCACCTTAAGCTCCCTCCAATGCCTACCTCTTCACCATTGGCACCACTTTGGACAAGAGATGAAGAAATGAGAAAGTTCTTTCACAGTTTTTGTTTTTCTGGAGTTAGGAAGTCTAATATGGAGTTTAGCGAGTTAAAAGGACTAAGATCCAACTCCAAACCGCTAAAACTCACATTTTGAAACTTCAAAAAACCGTCAACAGGTTTTGGGCGCCGGCAGCGCTCAAACCTGTAAAGATAGTATTATATCTGCGATAGAGAGCCGGCGGCGCCCATTCTGGCACCGGCGGCTCAAGTGGTCAGAAATTCCTACCGAACTTCGTTTTGCCCAAAATATTCCAATATCTCAATTCGATCCACCATTTATCAATTTTTATAGTATTTAGGAGTAATTAGGATTCAAAAACAACTATCTAAAAAGTACAACTATATCGAACAAGCAAACACACCACAAAGATACATATAGGTTGTTTCCCATAAAGCGTTTGGTTTAACGTCGTCAGCCAGACAAACCATTCAGTTAATCGAGATGACTTAGCATTAAAACCTCTTTAAAGTCAGGTTAAAACTGGTCAAAGTAAGGCTTTAATCGATGCCAATTAACCTTAAAAATCTTTCTAGTATCAGGATCTTTAACATCAACAGCTCCAAAAGAATGAACTTTTACAACTGTAAAAGGTCCTAACTATCTAGACTTGACCTTTCCAAGAAATAACTTCATTGTTGTGTTGTATAACAAAACTTTTTGTCCAAATTCCAAGTTCTCTTTCAATATCTTCCAATCATGTCACAATTTCATTTTCTCTTTATAAATCCTATCATTGTGATAAGATGCATTTCTAATCTTTTCTAATTCATTCAATTGCATAAATCTTTTCTCTCCAGTATTTTTCAAATTAAAATTCAACTCTTTTATCACCCATCATGCTTTATGCTCCAATTCAACCGGTAAATGACAAGTCTTACCAAACACTAGTCTGTAAGGAGACATTTGAATAAGGTTTTACAAGCAGTCCTATAAGCCCACCAAGCAGTATCTAATCGAGCAGACCAAAATAATTTATGATTATCCACAGTTTTCTCCAAAATTCTTTTAATTTCACGATTAAACACTTCTGCTAAACCACTAGTCTGGGGATGCTAAGCAGTAGAGATTCTATGAGTAATATTATATTTCTCAATTAATCTCTTAATTTAATTATTCCTGAAATGGGATCCACCATCAGTTATGATCACTATCGGCATTCCATATCTTGTAAATTTATTTTTCTTTAAAAATTTTGAAACACTCTGAGCATCACATCAAGGTAAAGCAATAGATTCAATCCATTTTGAGACATATTCAACGACAACCAATATATATAAATTTCCAAATGAAGTAGTAATTGGTCCCATAAAATCTAATCCCCATACATAAAAAATTTCAACTTTCAAATTATAATTTAGAGGAATCTCATTTCTTCTAGAGATATTACCTACTATCTGACATTGATCACATGATTTAATACATCTATAAACATCTCTAAAAAGAATAGCCAAATAAAATCCAGATTGTAAAATCTTAAAAGCAGTTTTATCAGCACCAAAATGATCTCCAAATTCAGAATCATGACATCGTTGAATAATCAAATTTGTTTCTTCTTGTGGCACACATTTCCTAATAATCAGATCCTTACACTGTTTATAAAGTTAGGGCTTATCCAAAAAATAAAATCTTGCATCATATTTATACTTCTTTTGTTGTTTCCTTGTTAAATCAGGTGGTACAATATCAATTACAATATAATTCACAATATCAGCATACTAAGGTAGATTGCTTCCCATAATAGTATAAAGTTGCTCATCAGGGAAAATTTCTGTAATTTCCTTTTCAAATTCAGATAATTTATCATATTCTAATCTTGACAGATGATCAGCTATTTGATTATCAGCTCCCTTCCAATCAACTATCATAAAATCAAATTCTTGCAGAAGAAGTATCCATCTAATTAGTCTAGGTTTCGCATCCTTCTTTTGCATTAAATATTTAATAGTTGAATGGTCTGTATGCACAACACTTTTATCTCCAATTAAATAAGTTCTAAATTTTTCAAAAGCAAATACTATAGCTAATAACTCTCTTTCACTTGTGGTATAATTAATTTGAGCCTCATTAAGAGTTTTACCAGCATAGTAAATGACTTTGAAAACTTTATCATGCCATTGCCCCAATGCTACTCTGATCGCATAATCACTTGCATCACACATAAGTTTCTCCCAATCTGGTGAAATAATTATAGGTGCAGTGATTAATTTCTCTTTCAATAATTCGAAAGCACTCAAGCATTCATCATTAAAATGAAATTTTCTATCATTTTCTAAAAGTCGGCACAAAGGTTTAGTAATTTTAGAAAAATCTTTAATATATCGCTTGTAAAATCCAGTGTGTCCTAAGAAACTCCTCACCTCTCTCACAGTAGTGGGTGACGGCAATCTCTCAATCACTCTAACTTTAGTAGGATCGACCTCCATACCATGTTCAGAAATTTTAGGCCCAAGCACAATTCCTCCTGCAACCATAAATTATCATTTCTCCCAATTCAGAACTAAATTTTTTTTTCTCACAAAGCTCCAAAACTTTTGCAAAGTTTTTCTGGCAAATTTCAATTGAAGTCCCAAATACAGAGAAATTGTCCATCAAAACTTCTATTCCATTATCTATCATACTAGTGAATATAGACATCATACATCTCTGAAATGTTGTCGGTGCATTACATAGTCCAAAAGGCATTTTTTTAAAAAGCAAAGGTTCCATAAGGGCTAGTAAATGTTGTCTTTTCTTGATCCTTAGGAGCAATAGGTATTTGATGGTAACCAGTATATCCATCCAGAAAGCAGTAGTACTTGTGTCCAGCAAGTCTATCTAGCATTTGATTGAAAAAAGGAAAAGGAAAGTGATCTTTTCTGGTGGAGGCATTTAATTTCCTATAGTCAATACAAATTCGCCATCCATTAATTTATCTTGTGGGTATAATTTCATTACATTCATTCACTTCAACAGTCACTCCTCCCTTTTTCGGTACACAATGTATTGGACTCACCTAAGCACTATCCAAAATAGGATAAATAATTCCAGCATCCAGCCATTTTAAATTCTTTTTCTTAACTACTTCTTTCATTATTGGATTCAATCTCCTTTGCAGTTCAACTCTCGGTTTATGTTCTTCATCCAATAAAATTTTGTGCATACAATTTGAAGGAATAACTCCTTTAATATCTGCCAAAGTCCATCCAAAAGCTTTCTTGTATCTTTTTAAAGTTTTTAACAACTTCTGTTCTTGATAATTGTTTAACTCCGAAGATACAATAACTGGCAGGGTAGATGATTTTCTTAAAAAACATATACTTTAAATGATTAGAGAGAATTTTCATCTCAAGTTTAGGAGGTTTTATTATAGATGGAATTAAGTTTTTATTTCCACCTTCCATAGTGTCTAATACTTCAAATCTCTCCTGAACATACTCCAAATCTTCATTCTTCTTACTATCTGAATTTTCATCATTTTCAATTTCTTCTTCAAGCATATTTTCATACTCTACTTTTTTTTTCAAATATATTCTCAAAATGATCGTTTCTCAAATATTCACAGACCTTCATCCTAAAACATTCACTATCTTTTTCCATTGAGGGATACTTCATAGATTTCAAAATATTAAAGGTCACCTCTTGATCATTAACTCTCATAGTTAATTCTCCTTTTTTAACATCAATCACTGCTCTTCCAGTAGCAAGGAATGGTCTTCCCAAAATGATTGGAATTTCTTTATCTTCCTCCATATCAAGTACAATAAAATCCACAGGAAAGATAAATTTATCCAATTTCACTAACATATCTTCCACCACTCCTTTAGGGTAAGTAATGGAACGATCGGCCAACTAAAGAGTCACAGATGTAGGAGAAATTCTCCTATTCCCAACCTTTTGAAAGTTGATAAAGGCATAAGATTAATACTATCACCCAGATCACATAAGGCTTTTCCGAAAATATTTTCACCTATAGCACACAGAATAGTGAAACTACCAGGATCTTTAAGTTTTTCCGTAAGCTTCTTCTGAATAATTGTACTACACTCTCCGCTAAGTACAACAGTTTCATGATCTGTAAACTTTCTTTTCTTTCTCAGGAAATCCTTCATAAACTTGGCATAGCCAGGCGTCTGTTCTAATGCTTTAACAAAATGAATATTTATCATTAATTTCTTAAGGATCTCCAAATATTTTCAAATATGTTATCCCTGTTTTGTTTCTTCAATCTTTGAGGAAATGGAGGTGGTGATTTTTCAACAGTTATCTTCATTGGCAAAAGAGGATAATCCATGTCTGGATAAATCTTGTTTGAACCTTTTTCGATTTCCAACTTCTCCTTTTCTGCTTCAACTTTTTTCACTCTAGTTTCCAATTCTTTTCCACTCCTTAATTGAATAGCCTTAAGTTGTTATTTGTTTTGATCTTTTGGATTGATCTCAACATTACTTGGAAGTGTTCTAGAAGGTTTATTATTAAGTGCAGTGAAAATATGCCATAATTGATTTTTAATATTTTTCATAGCAACACCTTGAGCTTGTAATTGATTTCCCATATTTAGAATCATTTCTTCAGTAAACAACTTCTTATCCTTAAATTGCTGGTTACTATTGAATCCAGGAGGATAAGAAGGTCTAAAATTTGTATTTCCTTAATTGTTCGGTTTTCAATTAAATTTATAGAACTGTTAGCCCAATGTGGGTTAACATTGGCATTGCTATTATTCCAATTAAAATTTGGGTGATTCTTCCAACCAAGATTATAATAATTCGAATAAGCATTGTTAGGTCTTTTAATAGCATTTAAAGTCTCATAAGGTGTTTGAGATTTTGTTATCTGTCCAAATGAATTTTCCTTCAACACTTGAGGTGGTTGAGAATAATTCATTCCATATTGATTTATTTTCTTAGAAAGGTCTGTAATTTGAGAAACTACCATAGTCATCATATCTGAATCATGAACACTAGCTACTCTCTTAGGATTTACCTGTTCAGAGGGCCTTTGAAAATTATTAGTAGTCATTTCTTCAATTAGTGTGTATGCTTCATCAAAAGATTTTGACATTAACGATACACTAGCAGCAGCATCTATAATAGATCTCAATGATCCCACTAATCCATTATAAAATTTTTGAATTACTAACCAATCTGATAAAGCATGATGTGGGCACTTCCTAAGAAGATCTTTAAATCTCCCCCAAGCTTCATATATTAACTCTCCTTCAAACTGACAAAAAGATGTAATATCATTTCTTAGCTTAGCAGTCTTTGATGGAGGTAAATATTTTGATATAAACTTATGAGATAATTCTCTCCAAGTTCTAATAGATCCAGGTGCTAATGAGTTTAACCACGCCTTAGCTTTATCCCTTAATGAAAAAGGAAAAGTCTAAGTCTGACAGCGTTACTAGACACTCCATCATATTTAAAAGTAGCACACAATTCTAAAAAACTAGCGAGATGTAAATTTTGATCCTTATTAGGTGTTCCTCTGAATTGATTATTCTGTACCTTTTGGATAATACCAAGTTTAAGTTCAAATAAATTAGCAGCAACATCAGGATTTTGAATAGTTATGTGAATTTCGTCTGTTATTGGGTTAGCATAATCTCCTAAAGGTCTTAGGAAATTTCCAATATCATTTCTCTGATTATCTTGATTATTCGCCATTTCACAAGGATTTTCAATTTGTTTTTGCTGTTTTCTAATTTTTCTGACAGTACGCTCTAACTTCGAATCGTAAGGCACTAAATCTATAGATCCACTACTACACATACAATCACACAAATACTTTTAAAAAGTAAACAAACACACAATTACACACTACAAAATAAGTGTTTTTTGTTACTATATTATCAATAAATACTGTTTATACTTTCTTACTTACTTACTTTATTACCTTCCCCAGCAACGGTGCCAAAAACTTAATGCGGACTTTTATATATGCAGGAATTTTGGAACTCAAATAACTAGATATATATTTATAATGATTTTTGTAAAGTCCAAGCACTCAACACAAGTATACGTATCATATCAAGTAATACAGGGCTCTAATGGAGTCCTGGTTATCGATTCCACAGGGAAGTACGAAGTAGAAGAAATTGTTTCACAATATATAATATAGTACTGAAATCCGATACTCATTTTGCACGTAAAGTTTAATACTTACTTCTACTACCACTATGCAGAAAATAATAATAATTAATTAAACTAAAATTACTTCTAACAACTTTAAAACAAAATTAACTAACAGACATACTAAACTATGTATTTGAAAGGTTTTTGATATGTGAGAAAATTAGCTTTCCTCTTGCAATAAGAATATGATGTGTGGATGATATGGAACAAATATCTATGTTATTATGCAAAATAGGAGCATAAATGTTTCTTTACTCTTAAAAGAGTACCCCCCTCTTCTAAGCATGAAAAGAACATTGGCATATCCTAAGTTTAGTCACTAAATCTAAGGCTAAGCTGGGAGGACACTGGCTCTCACTACGGAGCTCCCACTCACCCTTCACTTGAAGGCTAACCTTCGAGTTTAGTTACTAATCTTAGAACCAATTTGGGGATCCCAGCCTATCACCCTGAAATCTCCAAATTGAAGTCCATCAAAACACATTTCCCTATTTATTTGCACTCAATTTCAATGAACTACGCAATTCATCCATGGAAATTGAAAGGATTCTTCATTATTATTGTAGGACATTAAATCCTTTCAGAATTAATGTTCAACAACATATTTTAACATTTCAATTGGCTAAATAAAAAATTAAACTAAGTTCAAACTGAAAAAACCATCACAATTTCTTCAATACATTAAAAGCTCGGCAAATCCACATTAATCCATCATCACATCTCTATGCAAGAAGAAAGACAAGGGAGACTACTTAGAATTCATGAAGAAGATACAATAAAACATGGATTTTATATATAAAAGAAAAGTCATACTAACCACAAAAGAAAATACAACTTATCTCTTGCTCTTCCCCAATGCAATCCCCTTGAAGTTCCTTTGAATCCTTTTCTCTCTTATTTATAACACTTAATTCCCTCTTTAGAATGGAAAGGAATAAGCAACCTCTCACTTTACTCCTTCTCCTTCACTTCTTAGAGAAGAATTCCTCTCAATTACTAACTTCTACACACTCTTCTCCTAAATCCAAACACTTAACACACACCATGACCACCAAGATAGAGCAAGAGAGACCAAGAGAGCTCCCCATTTTTGTCCAAAAGCAGTTACTTATAAGTTAGGAACGAAATCCCAAGAGTTTCCATAGGCAACCCTTCAAAAAGTCGCCAAAACTCTTCAAATTTGAATTCTACCAACTTTGGGAGCCTGCGGCGCTCTATCGTGCCAATAAATTGCAGAGCTCTCTGGAAAATGGTGCTGGCGGCGCCCATTCTGGCGCCAGCGGCTCCAGAACCTGTTTTCCTCCTTTTTGCTCCTTGATCCTTTTTGCTCCGAATTCGTTCATTTTCTCTTCTTTTCACTCCAATCACCTAAAATAAACATACCTGCAACAAATAATGAAAAAAGCCTTTCTTTAAAGTGCAATATCACAAAAAATGGGTAAAATTATATAGCAAAAATCATATATATTTTTTGTTCATCAACCACCCTCTTAGGTCTAATCCAAACAAGACCTAAACCCTAAACTCTCTTAGGTCTAACAAAAGCCCTAAACCTCTTTAGTTTAATACAAATAAGATTTAAATCCTAAACATCTTAGGTCTAACTCAACTAGACATAATTTCTAAAACTACTTAATTATAACCTAAATTAGACCTAAACCCTATAACTCTTAGGTCTAACCCAAGCTAGAACTAGAAAGTAAAAGCTCTTAGGTCCAACCTAAATTAGACCTAAACCCTAAATCTCTTAGGTCTAATCCAAAATAGTCCTAAACCCTAAACCTCTTTGATATAACACAAACTAGACCTAACGACAGCTAAACCCCTACTAGTTCTAACCCAACTTCAACCTAGCTCAACCTAAATCTCTCAGGTTTGACCTAAATTAGACCTATCCACAACTTATACCCTATTATGCCTATACCAACATAAACCTACCACAACCTAAATCCCTTAGTTCTGACCTAAGTTAGACCTAAATAGAACTCAAACCCCACTAAATCTAACCCAACATAGACTTAGCACAACCAAACCACCCTATACCTAACCCAACGTAGACCTAGTTCAACATGAAACCTCACATGCCTGAGAATATGCTACTTTTTATATACATTTAATGCTTTTTTATTTAATGATAATTCTTTTTAATTGAAGGTAATTTGTAATTTTATTACAGGTACAATAGATTAAACAATTGAAGAAAATGGAACGAAAAATGGAGCGGAAATGGAGCAATTTGGAGTTAAATGAAGCAAAGAAGAAAATTTTGCTCCAGCGCTAGGCAATTATTTCATGCTTCTAGAAGATTGGAGCATAAGCACCAAGGTTAATAAAACTGATTGGAGCATGGTCAAATCTACACATGACTAGCACATAAGCACCAAGGATAAAGAAAACTACGAAGATTTTGTTAAGCTTTATTTTGAAAAACTGATTTTAGATATTAATCTTTGTGTGCTTGTATTTTCCCCACGAAATCTGAGTAATTTTCTTTTTCTTTCTCATTATAATGAGAAATAATCATGTGTTGGTTTATAATTTTTTAGAATTTCTTTTATTCCGTTATGATGATTCATTACTTCGTACTTAATTTACTTACACAATTTGGCCAATTGTTAAGTTAAAACTTGTTGTGAACCATAATGACCAGGAGGGCTATGGATTCTTTAACTAGTAAGAATCATATTAATCTGGTGGATGAAAATGGTAGTCCATAGGTTAATGCAAATAGATAGGGAGATAAGTTTTGGTGGGTGTAAATTAGTGATTCTAAGGTGACAAGCAAGAACCTTAACTAATTTGATCTAGGGTTTGGAACTTAAAGCTAAGTTAGCCTAATTGAGGTGGGTACTCTAAGGTAACAAGCTAGAGTCTACCCAACATAACTAAGGATCTAAGAACTTAACTCTAGGTTAGCCAATGTTCTTATGCACTTGGAAGAGTGTAAAGAATATGTATGCTCCTATTTGTCACAAAACTTCTTTTATATTTATAAACACTTGATTCCTACACAGATTATGATCTCATTGCAAGGGGAAGGATTTTCATATAAATTGAACTCTTCTACTTAAAGTTAGTTAAGAATTACTTAAAATGTTCTTTAAGTTTAGAAGTAGAATTAGAAAGTATAAGTTACTCTATTTCACATAAAACTTCAAACTTAATTCTATGATAATTTACCTGCAGTTTAAGTCGAGTTTTACTAAGTCTATAAAAAGTTTTTTTACATCTCTGTGGGACTGATAATTGGAACTTCATTATAGCCCTATATTAATTAAACGGTATGTATACTTGCATAGAACCCGTAGCGTGTAAATTATAAATCAAATTCTAAAATTCATAACATATCCATCTAGCACGCTAGCCACATAAAAAAATTGGGTCAAGTTTTTGAACAAGAAACTAAATAACTACTTAATTGCGGGTTGGGTCAAGTTTTGGGTGCCATTGTCTGTGATGCATCAAAAATTTTTGATTTGGAAAATTACTTGTATAAGTTCTTGTTTGTGTGTTAAAATTATTTATAAGAATAAAAATATAAAAATAAATATACATTTAAGTTTTTTTAGTGTTTTGTTTACGTTTATTTTCAGAATTTTTCCTTTTGTATGCGTAGTTCAGGATCTGAAGGTTTAGTACCTTATGATTCTGAGTTAGAACGATCTATTAGAAAAACATCAAAATAAAAAGAACTTCACAATTTAAAATAAATGGCAAACACGTTATATAACAACTTAGATAATCAAATTGTTGAAAATGAACATCATACAAAAACCTTTAAGGGATTGTGCAAACCCTACAGTATATGAAATTCACTTTAGCTAGTGGCTAACTCATTTGAGTTGAGACCCTCTATAATCCAAATGGTAGAAAATAATCAATTTCGGGGAACTCCTTCTGAGAATCCAAACTTACATCTTGCTAGTTTTCTATAACTACGTGTTACATTTAATTACGATGTTATGTCAAATGATGTTTTTAGACTTATACATTTTTCCTTTTTTAATGAGAGATAAAGCTAGGATGTGTTTGAACTCATTAGTATTTGAATTTATCAGAACTTGGAGTGAATTAGTACAGAAATTCATAGCTAAGAATTTTCCACCTTCATAAATTGCTAAGTTTAGAAATGTATTATCTCATTTACGCAGTATGAAGGTGAGTCAATATACGAAGCTTGGAACGATTTAAAGAACTCCTTATGAATTGTCAACATCATGCTTTGCTGACCCACTTTTTAATGTTTACAAAAATAGCAACGAAACCAAAAACTTGATCCCGCTTAATATATATTTAATTTTATGATGGAATGTATAATGTGGATTCTACGCAAGTATACGTATCGTATCAAGTAATACAGGGCTCTAGTGGAGTCCTGGTTATCGATCCCACAGGGAAGTTTTAAAAGATTTGTAACTGCTAAATTTAAAGGATTTACTTACTAATATTATATACAGAATTTAGAATACTTAACTAAAGCGATCTAAAGTAAACTAATGCTTTAAATAAAATTGATTTAAAGATTTCAGAAAAAGTATCTTTCCCCTTGTTTTTAGAAACTTAAGTGAATGATGAATTCAAACAGATTTTTTTTTTGTATTGTGACAAATAAGAACATTCATATTCTTTACCCTTTGGTCCAGGTGAAAAGAACATTGACTAGTCCTATGCTTGATTATCGAATCGCGGCTAGAGTCTGGGAGGATACTTGTTGCCACTTCAGAGCTCCCACGTTCCCCTCACCTGAGGGCTAACACCTACACTTCAACTCTCAAACAAATAGGACCAAATTGAATATTTTAGTCTGTCACACTAAAATGTGCAATTCTACGTCCGATAAATAATATTTCCTTATTTATTTTCACCCTACTTCCAAGGCTTTTGACTTCCCTGAATATTAGATGTAATCTTTACTATAGTTGATAATTTAACATATTTGAACAATTCAATTGGCCAGATTGAAAGTAAATTAAGTTTTAAGTAAAAGATTATCACAATTTATTTTAATAAATTAGGCACTTCTATTTAATTTCATCAATTCACATAATTTCATAACCAAGGAGAAAGACTAAGAAAACTACTCAGAATGCATGAGAATTAAACAAAGCATGGATTTCATTTAAAGTTAAGAACAATAAACAAAGATACTTATCTCAATTTCCTCCCCAAGCAGACTCCTTGAAGTTCCTTTGACTTTTCCTTCTAGTACAACACACTTCTTAGCTCACTACTTACACTTACTCACACTAAACTTCAACTTAGACTCAAAAGCACAGTAATAGAATACTTTAAGACTCCTAAAATAGACACACTTCATACTAAAACTCGTCCTCTATTTATAGAGGTAGACAAAGGTCCAAGGGGTACTTAAGCACCTCTTCAAAAAGCATCCAGGTTCAATGTATCTGGCATTTTGAACAGTCTCGTCGTCGGCGAGAAACGACCTTGCCGTTAGCGGGGCTTCTAGAAGGTCTTCAAACCGCGCGATCTCACTGTCGGCGGGCTCGGGCTCGCTGTCGGCGAGGTTGTTGCAAACCTTTAAGAAATTCTTTTATAATCTCGCCATCGGCGGCTCGATTTCGCCATCGGCGACTTAGTTCATTTTGCATGTATTTCTTCGTTTTTGATCAAAATTTGCTCTATTTTATGCTTTTTTTCTTCCATCACTTATAAATCTTCGTTCCTACAATAAAATAAAGAAAATACCTTTCTTTAAAGTGTAATTTCATAAAAAATAGGTATGAATTTCTTAACATATTTTTCTGTGATCAAAATCCCCCAAACTTAATTATTACTTGTCCTCAAGTAATTTTTATACTAACTAAAAACAATGATTTTTGTAATAGAATTTTTTAATTTAAATAAACTATGAATTAAATTTAAATAATACTATAGTAAAGTTAAATAGAAATATTTTTAAGTAATTAAATTAACTTTATAGATATAAGATTATTTAGTTATCAGATCTAAGATTTCTAGCTCTCTATTTATTTTAGGAAAAACTATATTTAAAAGAGTAATTTACTTAAGATATTTAGATGATATGAAGTTCAAGAAAGTACTATTTAGTAAAATACTAATCCATATATATAAGTTTAGAAATATATTTGAGTTTTACCCTTTAGGTTGATTCCATTGAAGCCGATTTTTGATAAGGCATCTCCTCGAAGCTTCTCCTCACTTATATTTTTTTTTCTTTTCTTTTTTCTTTTTGGATTGATTTTCAATCCGTCTCTTTTCTTTTTCAAGTGAGGATTACTGTATACTGGATAGCTTTGTTAATAATTTTGAACTTCGACTTTCTCTTCCTAAATTTGAAACTTAAAATATTTCTTTGCTTATATGTATTTCATAGTCTATACTTCATTGAGTTTCAATCTCTTCTTTTTCACTTAAATACTTAAGAATTTCAATTTTAGAATATAGTTTCGCTTACTTTAAATAGTTTACTATATTCTTATTCCTTTTAACCAAATATCTTATTCTATTAAATTAATTTGGATTTCTAGAAATATTATATTCAACTTTCTATAATAATTATATAAATTAATTCAAGTTACTTGAATTAAAAATTATTACAGAAAATCAAATAATAATAATTTTTTTTTCTTTTTTTTTTGGAATTAGAAATTGAGAACAATTTATTAATTAAATTTGTATTTTTCCTCTCCCAAACTTAAATTTTTCTATCTATTTCTAAATGGTGAAAATAAAAATATATAAAGAATTTACATCATACCTTTAAGCTTTAGGTATTTCTTTTCCTTGAAATTTTTGCAGGCTTTTTCATTATTTAAAGAACCTGTACTGTTAGTATTCTTCCATATATATAGTATTTAAAAGAGAGTGCTGGGTAAAGAAATTTTGAAATAAGTTATAAAAACACAAACAGATTAAATCTTAATCTACTATTATACATCCAATCAACTGGGTTACTAAAACAATCTAAAATTAAAGTTCACAATTTATAAAACTTAAACAACACATTTAAAGAAAAACTAACATACAACCTTAAAGAGATTTTGCATACTAATTTAACATATATAAAAAGTCTAACATAACAGCTTAAGCAATTTAAAACAAACACACCAACTCCAGAGTCCACAGAAAGTACATAAAAATTACACACAAAGTAATAAAGTTTTTAAAATAACAATTAATCTAAACAAACCAAATCAAGTCTCTAATCTTCAGCATCAAAATCCTAAACTATATCATCCCCACGATCTCCGAGTCGAGAAGGCGAAGCGGTCGATACTGTGTGTAGCGAGGGCATTCGGGAAAGACAACATCTAATTCACCTCTTCGTAACGACGTTCGGCCTCATAATATGCTATTTCGTATTCTGAATGTTGCTGGAGATATTCACTATCATAATCATGTCTTCTCTCCAAGCCTCCAATCCTTTGGTCCATATGCTCAAACTTTCTTTCCATGTTCTCTCCAAATTTTTCAAAACTTTTTCTATGTAGGGTCAGCTCATTCATCAGATCATGAAGGGTAGGGGTGGTATAGCGAGGGGGTCATAACTAGTAGAAGGTATATCTCTACTCGATGAAGGCATATAACTCCTCGTCCACGATCTCCATCCTTCGTGGGATTCATACGTCTTAATATTAGCCGGAGTGATGGGCTTCATTGGTTCCACCCATTCCTCATCATCTCTAGCCTCAACTCCGAGAGAGTTGGCGAGTGCAAAAATCGGACCGGGGTGTCCTAGTCCTCCTCCACTTTCACTTAGTGCAGTGGCTAATATATTCTTATAAATAATATTTCTCACATTTATACTTTTCTGATTCTGAATACAATAATTCAGAATTGCTCTATCTCTTGTTACCTGTGGTGATATGTGGGTAACAAGGTAGAACAAATGATGTAATGCCAGGCCTTAGATAATGCATTTAACATTGAAAGAGGAAAATTTACCCTTTCGCGCTGCTTTATCTTCCAAACTCATTTCCCGTCAGTGAGAAAGTTTATCACCTCTTCCAGTGGTCCTTCCATTGTTCCAAAGGTATCATAGTCACTGGAATGCAAGTCATGTACCTCATAAAACGAATTAATCCTAGCAGCACTGAATTCAACCAAAAATCCTCTTACTTTGATCGGTGCATCTTCAATTGCAGTCAGATTGGCATAAAATTTCTTGACAACTTCTACAATAGCCCTGTTTGTAGTTTAGGAAAAATTTTCTCATCCTCTTTCCTTAATTATTCCTTCCACTTCTCCGACCAGATTCTTGAAAACTCGGTCTTGTATGCATTTGCTTGCTTGAATGTTTTGAAAGTATTGAGTTTGTGCTCTTGCATTTATGAATCAGGTTTCGTCTTAATCCAACCTTCGTCTTTATCGAGGAGCCATTTCGTTCGATCAAGGGGAGATGAAATCCGGTGTCAAAAAGTGTTGAAATCGCATCAAATCCAAGATCTCACGAGCCCTAGGTCGGTTTTTTTTGAAGTTTTGAGGAAGGGATGATGAATAGTGTCGGTTGACTGGTCAAATATAGAATATTTTGCGATCTCGCTGTCGACGGGATTTTTCTCGCCATCGGTGAGCTAATTAATTTCCAAGGCCAATGTTTCTGGAAAATCTCACTATCGGCGAGATCGTTCTCGTTGTCAGCGGGCTTTCCCTCGCTGTCGGCGGGATAATTCTCGCCGTCGGCGAGCTCCCAAAAATTTTAAATATTTAAAATTCTTCAATCATTTTCAACCTCGATTTGGCCCTAATTAATCTTCCGATCACTTAATTTGATAATTTAGTATGAAGACTAGATACTTATACTCACAAAAAATTCACACAAACAATATAACTTTATATATGAAATCCATAATACTTACAAACTTCACACTTTAAACACTAACACTTAAGACTTCAATACTTCAAACTCTTATAAATACTCAGCATTGCAATCCACACCATAACACTCTAAATGCTGAGACATAACAAATACATATAATTTCATCAAATCTGAGATGATCAAATTTAAAGTTTAAATCATAGTAAAACATAAATCCAAATCAACACATATATACACACAAATATAACATAAGATAGAAATCTTTACTACTCCTCAGTGTCTGAACTAACATCCTCTATGATATTCCCGATGTGACGCGAGTGCACGAAATAGATTGTAGAAAGGCCTAAAAGGGAATTCGAAGTAGATTCTTCATCAATCCACCCTTTCTGTCTCAGTAAATGAATAAAACTGGCCTCCAGATGTCCAGTATGATCAAAGTGCTCTTTCATCCTCCAGTCAATGTGATCAAACATATCAGAGATATTATCGATGGAATTCACAACGTTTTGCAACTCCTTCTCTAATCCTTTAATCTATTTCAGAATGAAATTTTTTTTATCAGTAAGGGGCCTCACTAAAGGATTGTTCTGTGATGCTCTATCAGAAATAATGGTAATCTCATTATTGTTATCCAAAGTTGGAAACATATCCATAGGATCGAGTGGTTTCCATGGCAAAAGTACCTTTTCCCATGCCTCATAAGAAACTTGGTACTGACTGCATAAAACAAATATAGTCAATGGGTGTCCAAGTCCATGAATTGACCCATGCACAATCAATCCCAATGTAGACTTTACTATAATTGATCCAACATCGATAGGTAGTCCAATTTGAATACAGTAATTTAATATAGCACATTCCTTTGAAACCTTATTTACCCTCATAGTGGGTAATAATTTAGATGAGATAAAGAAATGCCAATGGTTCGAGACAGGGTTAAGAAGCGATGTAGAGAAATTGACATACCCGTCTTCGCGCAACTCCCAATCATCAGGTTCATCGGTCAGGTATCTATAAATCTCGTTCACATTGTATTTTGAAGGAACAAAGTTTGAATAATGACAAACAGGGGAATTCTCTATAGAAAATAATTCATTTACCCTTGAAGGAGTAAATGTTACCCATCGTCCTCTGACCTAGACACTTCCATTGTTGATCGCATGTAGAATAGAGTAAAACTCTTTAACTACAGGAATAACTACAGCAGATGTTGTATAGCAAAATACCTCCCAATGCCACTGCACGATCATTTCTTCAATTTTTATGGTGGAATTCTCTACTCCTCTGTTGACAAATCCCCTTTCATTAATAAGTCGCTTTTTCATCAAAACTTTGTTGAAAATACGCTGCGCCTCCGAACTGACGAATTTTCTTCGGTTGAAAACTCCAATTTTTGTGGTTTCTAAGAGTTTGGTGGCCATTTTGGATTGAAAGGAATAGTCTCTAGTCATTTCTAGGGAAGAAAACAGTGTAAAAATGAATGTGGGATGGTTTTCTACAAAGAAATGGCTTTAGAACCGTCCAAAACCGCACATAAAACTTAAGAGACCAATTTTTTAACTGCCTCGCCGTCGGCGGGAAGTTTTTCGCCGTCGGCGAGCTAGTTATAAAACTGATTTAATGATATGGCACACGATCTCGCTGTCGGCGGGCTCGGGCTCGCTGTCAGCGAGATTCGGTAAAATTGCCCAATTTCGCTCTGGTCCAAATATTTTCTGATCTCATCATATAGGTTTGAATTTGTGATGATTCTAATTAAAAATTGAATAGTAAGACTTATTTTAATATTACAGACTCACTAATTTGTATATAATTAAAATAAAGGACTACTATGGGTTGCCTCCCATAAAGCGCTTGATTTAACGTCGTCAGCCCGACCTAGTTTCAGTTAGTAATCAGGTCGACTAAGCATTAAAACCTCTTTAAAATTTGGTCTTCTACCTTCGAAATATGGTTTTAATCTATGTCCGTTTACCTTAAATCTATGTCCTGTTTTTGGATCTTCAATTTCTATAGTTCCATATGAAAATATTTGAGTTATAGTGAAAGGTCCTAACCATCGAGATTTCAATTTCCCAGGAAATAATTTCAATCTAGTATTATATAGCAAATCTTCTTGTCCTGGTTCAAAATTTCTCTGATTAATCTTCCGATCATGCCATAATTTCATCCTTTCTTTGTAAATCTTCTCATTATCATATGATTCATTGCTTAATTCTTCTAATTCATTTAATTGTAACAATCTCTTCTCACCGACTTGTTTCATATTATAATTAAATTCTTTAATCGCCCAATATGCTTTATGTTCTAATTCAATCGGTAAGTGGCAAGTTTTTCCATGTATAAGCTCTGTAAAGAGTCATTCCAATCGAGTTTTATAGGCGAGTCTGTATGCTCATAATGCGGTGTCTAGTCTTACGGACCGATCCAATCTATTAGGGTTTACGAGACTTTTCTAAAATACGCTTAATCTCTTAATTAGAAACTTCGAGCTAATCCACTAGTTTGTGGAGGATAAGCGATTGATATCTTATGAATAATATTATATTTTTCTACTAGTTTGTGAATATATTTATTTCTAAAATGAGTTCCTCCGTCAGTGATAATCACTCTCGGCATTCCAAATCTAGTAAAAATATTTTTCATTAAAAATTTTGAAACACTTTTAGCATCACACCTAGGTAAAGCTTGCGCTTCAATCCAATTGGAAACATAATCAACAACTACTAATATATATGAGTTTCTAAATGAAGGAATAAAAGGTCCCATGAAATATAATCCCCAAACATCAAAAATTTCAACTTCTAATATAAAATTCAGAGGCATTTCATTTTTTTCTTGATATATTTCCTACTCTTTGGCATTTATCACAGGTTTTAATATATCTCGTATACATCTCTAAATAGAGTAGGCTAGTAGAATCCAGTTGTAGAATTTTATACGCAGTTTTATACGTCCCAAAATGTCCTCCAAAATCAGAATCATGACAATTTTGAATAATTGGTTCAGTTTCTTCATAAGGCACACATCTTCTAATAATTAGATCCTTACATTGCTTATATAAGTATGGTTCTTCCCAAAAGTATGTTTTAGTATCATGAATGAATTTTTTCTATTATTGCAAAGTTAACATAGGTGGTAAAATGTCACTTACAATATAATTTACTATATCAGCATACCAAGGTATTTTCCACTCATTTATATTATAAAGTTGTTCATCGGGAAAAGCATACATAATTTCATTATCGGTATCGAGATAATTCATGATATTCTAATCTTGATAAATGATAAGCAATTTGATTATCAGTTCCCTTTTTGTTAACGATCTAAAAATCAAATTCTTGCATTAATAATATCCATCTAATTAATCATAGTTTAAAATCTTTTTTTTGCATTAAATATTTTATAGCAGAGTGATCTGTATGCACAATACATTTAGTTCCTATTAGATAAGGCCGAAATTTATTAAAAGCATATACAACTGCTAATAATTCTCTTTCATTAACTGTATAATTTATTTCAGCATCATTTAGAGTTTTACTAGCATAAAATTTAACTTTGAAAATCTTATCATATCTTTGCCCAAGAACTGCTCCTATAGCATAATCACTAGCATCACAAATAAGCTCAAATGGTTTCTCCCAATTTGGTGAAACTATTATAGGTGTTGTAATTAATTTATCTTTTATTAATTTGAAAGCATTCGAGCATTCGATTGTAAATTCAAATTTCTTGTCCTTTTCAAGAAGTTGGCATAGAGGTTTAGTAATTTTTGAAAAATCTTTTATATAACGTCTGTAGAATCCAGCATGTCCAAGAACACTTCTTACCCCTTTCACCGTATATGGAGGTGGTAATTTAGCTATAACATGAATTTTTGCAGGGTCTACTTCCATGCCTTTTTCTGAAATTTTATGCCCTAATACAATGCCGCCTGCAACCATAAATTGACATTTCTCCCAATTAAGAACTAAATTAGTTTTCTCACATACTTCAAATACTTTTCAAGATGATTTAAGCATGTGTCAAATGATGTTCCAAATACAGAGAAATCATCCATAAATATTTCTATTCCATTATCAATTAATTCACTAAATATAGACATCATACATCTCGGAATGTTGCGGGTGCATTACATAATCCAAAAGGCATCCTTCGAAAAGCAAAAGTTCCATAAGGACTAGTAAATGTAGTTTTCTCTTGATCCTCGGGAGCAATTTGTATTTGATGATAACCGGTGTATCCATCTAAGAAACAAAAATACTTATGTACGGCTAATCTATCTAACATCCGAGTCAAGAAATGGTAAAGGGAAGTGATCTTTCCGGTGGTCTGTGTTTAATTTTCTATAATAAATACATATTCGCCATCCCGTAACTTGTCTTATAGGGATAAGATCATTATTTTCATTAGTGTTTACGATCACTCCTCCTTTCTTAGGCACACAGTGAATTGGGCTTACCCAAGGACAATCAGAAATAGGATATATAATACCATTATCTAACCATTTTAAAATTTCTTTCTTGACTACTTCTTTCATTATCGGGTTTAATCTCCTTTGGGGATCTACTTTAGGCTTATGTTCATTATCTAAAATAATTCGTGCATACGGATTGAAGGACTAATTCCTTTAATATCTGCTAAAGTCCAACCAAAAGTTTTCTTATATTTTTTAAGGTATCTAAAAGTTTTTGTTCTTGAGATTCATTTAATTCAGATGAAATAATAACTGGTAGAGTTGAAGAATTACCTAAGTAAGCATATTTCAAATGATTAGGTAACATTCTTAATCAAGTTCAGGAGGTTTAATAATCGATGGAACTCAATTTTTTTCAGTGTTTTCTGTATTATCCAAAAATTCAAATTTCTCTTGAATATATTCTAGTTCTTCATTTATATCAGCTTTTTCAATTAATTCAGTATTTTCTTTTTCTAATTTTTCTTCATAATACTCCTTAAAATGTTCTTTTTGTAAATGATCGAGTACTTCCATTCGAAAACACTCATCATCTTTTTCTAGCGCAGGATATTTCAATGATTTAGCAATATTAAAAGTAACTTTTTGGTCATTTACTCTCATAGTTAATTCTCCTTTCTGAACATCAATCATAGCTTTCCCAGTGGCTAAAAATGGTCTTCCTAAGATGATAAGAATTTCTTTATCTTCTTCCATATCTAAAACAATAAAATCTACAGGGAAGATAAATTTATCCACTTTTGCTAAAACATCTTCGATAACTCCCTTAGGATATGTAACGGAATGATCGGCTAAGCGAAGGGTTACTGAAGTAGGTGAAATTTCTCCCAATCCTAATCTCTTAAAAATTGATAGAGGCACTAGATTGATGCTTGCTCCTAAGTAACACAAAGCTTTTCCATAGAATTTTTCTTCAATAGTCCAGGGTATAGTGAAACTACCAGGATCTTTTAATTTTTCAGGAAGCTTTTTCTGAATAATAGCACTACACTCCTCACTAAGTGCGATCGTTTCATTATCGATAAATTTCTTTTTTTATTTAAAATATCTTTCATGAGTTTTATATAGTTTGGCATCTGTTCTAAAGCTTCTACGAAAGGAATATTTATTGTTGATTTCTTCAGAATTTCAAGGAATTTAGTAAACTGTTTATCTTTTTTATGTTGATTTAGTTGTTGAGGAAATGGTGGTGGAGGTTTTTCAATAGAAATTTTCATTGGTATTAAAGGATTTTCTACGTTCGGATCTTGTTGATTCTTTTCCTTTTCGATTTCCACTTCCTCTTTTTGACTTTCAAGTTCTTTCTGATATCGAGATTCTAATTCTTTTTCACTTCGTAATTGTATCGCTTTAATTTGTTCCTTTCCTTTGTCTTTGGGATTTATTTCCACATTACTAGGAAATGTTCCAGGTATTCTATTATTAAGTGCGGTAGCGATATGTCCAAGTTGAGTTTCAATATTTTTAATAGTTGTTCCTTGATTTTGTAATTGGTTTCCTTGTATTTGTAATTGATTTCCTTGATTTTGCAATTGATTTCCTTGATTTTGTAAATGTTGACCCATATTTAATATTAATTCTTCTATAGATAATTTATTATCTTTAAATTGAGGGTTATTATTATTAAATCCAGGTGGATAACTAGGTTTATAGTTAGAATTTCCTTGGTCAGAGGGATTTCCTAATGGTTGTGTTATGTTGTTCATCCATGGTTGATTAGTTATATTATTATTCCAATTAAAGTTTGGATGATTTTTCCATCCAGGATTATAATAATTCGCATAAGGATTATTGGGTCTGTTATTAATAGCATTCATAGTTTCATATGAAGATTGAGATTCTATAAGTTGTCCAGATGAGTTTTCTTCTAATATAGTTGGAGAGTAATTCATTCCAAAATGAACTAATTTTTTAGATATAGCAGCGATTTGCATAGCTAATATAGATATTGCATCATTTTCATGAATACTGGCTATCTTTCTCAGATTCATTCTATCAGCAGGCCATTGAAAATTATTGGTAGCCATTTCTTCGATTAGTGTATAGGCTTCATCAAATGGTTTTGACATTAATCATCCTCCAGCAGCAGCATCGATGATTGATCTAAGAGATCATACTAATCCATTATAGAAAGTTTGAATAATTAACCAATCTAGTAATGCATGATGTGGGCATTTCCTAAGAAGTTCTTTAAATCTCTCCCAAGCTTCATATATTGATTCTCCATCAAGTCGACTAAAAGAAGTTATATCATTTCTAAGCTTAGCGAGTTTTAGATGGTGGAAAATATTTGGATAGAAATTTTTGTGATAACTCTCCCCAAGTTTTAATAGATCCAGGTGCTAACGAATTTAACCACATTTTAGCCTTATCCCTTAAAGAAAAAGGAAAAATTCTAAGTCTAATAACATCGTTAGATACTCCTACATATTTGAAAGTAGCACATAGTTCTAAACAACAAGCAAGATGTAAATTAGGATCTTCAGTAGGTGAACCACTAAATTGATTGTTTTTTACCATTTAGATAATTGCAGATTTAAGTTCAAATGAGTTAGTAGCTACATCAGGGTTTTGAATAATTAAATGAATTTCATCTAATGTAGGGTTGGCATAATCTCTTAATGGTCTCTGTTGATTGATATTTTCAGTTTCATTAATATTCGCCATTTGTGTTAAATTTATAATTTCTCTTTTTTGTTTTCTAATTCTTTTAATTGTATGCTCTAATTCTGAATCATAAGGTATTAAATTTTTGTTTCCAAATTTACGCATACAATTTTGTAAAATAAATTTTAAAATAGTCCGTTACTCTAGTAAATAATTTCCTTACATCCCCGGCAACGGCGCCAAAAACTTGACCCACTTTTTAATGTTTACAAAAATAGCAACGACACCAAAAACTTGATCCCGCTTAATATATATTTAATTTTATGATGGAATGTATAATGTGGATTCTACGAAAGTATACGCATCATATCAAGTAATACAGGGCTCTAGTGGAGTCCTGGTTATCGATCCCACAGGGAAGTTTTAAAAGATTTGTAACTGCTAAATTTAAAAGATTTACTTATTAATATAGTATACGAAATTTAGAATACTTAACTAAAGTGATCTAAAGTAAACTAATGCTTTAAATAAAGTTGATTTAAAGATTTCAGAAAAAGTATATTTCCAATTGTTTTTAGAAACTTAAGTGAATGATGAATTCAAATAAATTTTTTTATTGTATTGTGACAAAGATGAGCATTCATATTCTTTACCCTTTGGTCCAGGTGCAAAGAACATTGACTAGTCCTATGCTTGATTCTTGAATCTACGGCTAAAGTTGGGAGGATACTCGTTGCCACTTGAGCTCCCACGTTCCCCTCACCTGAGGGCTAACATCTACACTTCAGCTCTCAAACAAATAGGACTAAATTGAATATTTTAGTGTGTCACACTAAAATGTCCATTTCTATGTCCGATAAATAATATTTCCCTATTTATTTGCACCCTACTTCCAAGGCTTTTGACTTCCCTGAATATTGGATGTAATCTTTACTACAGTTAATAATTCAACATATTTTAAACAATTCAATTAGCCAGATTGAAAGTAAATTAAGTTTTAAGTAAAAGATTATCACAATTTATTTTAATAAATTAGGCACTTCTATTTAATTTCATCAATTCACATATTTTCATAAACAAGGAGAAAGACTAAGAAAACTACTCAGAATGCATGGGAATTAAACAAAGCATGGATTTCATTTAAAGTTAACAACAATAAACAAAGATACTTATCTCAACTTCCTCCCTAAGCAGACTCCTTGAAGTTCCTTTGACTTTTACTTCTAGTACAACACACTTCTTAACTCACTACTTACACTTACTCACACTAAACTTCAACATAGACTCAAAAGCACACTAATAGAATACTCTAAGACTCCTAAAATAGACACACTACATACTAAAATTCGTCCTCTATTTATAGAGGTAGACAAAGGTGCAAGGGGTACTTAAGAACCTCTTTAAAAAGCGTCCAGGTTCAATGTATCTGGCATTTTGAACAGTCTCACCGTCGGAGAGAAACGACCTCGCCGTCAGCGGGGCTTCTAGAAGGTCTTCAAACCGCGCGATCTCGCTGTCGGCGGGCTTGGGCTCGCTGTCGGCGAGGTAGTTGCAAACCTTTAAGAAATTCTCTTTATAATCTCGCCGTCGGTGGCTCGATTTCGCCGTCGGTGACTTAGTTCATTTTGCATGTATTTCTTCCTTTTTGATCAAAATTTGCTCTATTTTATGCTTTTTTTCTGCCATCACTAATAAATCTTCGTTCCTGCAATAAAATAAAGAAAATACCTTTCTTTAAAGTGCAATTTCATAAAAAATAGGTATGAATTTCTTAACATATTTTTCTGTGATCATTTTCCATAGTGGTTTATTATTCAAACATATTGCAATGGGTTTGTAAGATCCCTTAGATCTATCATTGATGATGTTGCTGGTGGTTCATTAATATCAAAACCATTTGATGAAGTATATTATTTAGTTGAAGAAATGGCTACAAACAAATTTCAATGACCCTTTGAAAGAGTAAACCCTAAAAATGTAGCCAGTTTCATGATACTGATGTGATCTTTATTTTGGCTAAGTTAGACCAATTTGAAATGAACTTACCTCACACACCTCATGTTATTGAGGAAAACTCATTGAAACAAATGATTGATTCTCAATCATTTTCATATGAGACATTAAATGTAGTTAATAATAGACCCAATAGTTCATTTTCTAACTATTATAACTCAGGTTGGAAGAACCACCCTAACTTTAACTGGAATAATAATTCTGGAGGAAAAAAATAGCAATGAGAAAACAATCAAGCGAACCCATTCGAAAACTGGAACAACCATGGTTATACTAATTATAGACCTTCTTATCCTCCTAGCTTTAACAATAACCAAATATTTAAGTTATAAATGGGGAATCAATTCCAAAGTCAGAGTGCTGCATTTAAAAATATTGAGATACAATTGGTACAAAGTGCTAACTCACTTAGCAGTAGGCCTCAGGGTAATCTTCCTAGTAACACTGAAATTATTTCTAAAGATAAAAATAAATATGAAGTTAAAGCTGCAAGTTGAGAAGTGGTAGAGATTTGGATACTAAAGTGTAAAAATAGATTGAGGTTAAGAGTAGGTTGAGGAAACTGAGAAACATGAATAAAATATTTTAAAGGATCTGGCAAAACCAATTTCTCCAACAAAAAATATTTTAGAAAAACAACCACCTCCTTTCTAGCAAAGATTTAGATATCAAAATTTGGATGAATAATTTTCAAAGTTTCTAGAGATATTTAAGAAGTTAACAATAAACATTCCTTTTGCTAAAGCGCTGGACAGATGCCAAGTTATGTAAAGTTTCTAAAGGATATATTAAATAAGAAAATGACTTTTGGGGATTATGAGATAGTTGCACTGATTGAGAAGTGCAGTGTTATCTTTCAAAAAACGATTTCTCAAATATTTAAAAAACTTGATAGCTTTACTATCTTTTGTACAATTGATGAATAATTTGTAGGGAAAGCTTTATATGATTTAGGAAATAGCATTGACCTCATGTCATTATCAATATTTAGAAGGTTAGGCTTAAGAGAGATTTCTCCCTCAACTGTAGCCCTTTAATTTATAGAAGATGTACTAGTAAAAAAAGTAAACTTTTATTCCATGTAGATTTTATCATATTAGATATGAAGTAAGGCAAATAAATGCCAATCATTTTAGAGAGACCTTTCCATACTACTGGACGAGATATGATAGATGTTCAGAAAGAAGAATTAACTATGAGAGTTAATGACCAGAAAGTTACTTTCAATGTGTTAGAGATAACAAAACATCTTGCTAAAGAATGTGAAGATTGTTGACCTCACTTTTGTGAGGATCATTTACGAATCATCTTGAGAAAGGAAGTCTACCAATATTGACCTCCTAAATCTGACTAATGGTCATTAAAACATAATGTCTAGGGTAAAACCCTAAAGTTTAGGGTAAAACTCCTAATGAGTCCTTTTTA
This sequence comes from Papilionanthe hookeriana x Papilionanthe teres, assembly GCA_022702705.1. Classification (NCBI taxonomy): domain Eukaryota; kingdom Viridiplantae; phylum Streptophyta; class Magnoliopsida; order Asparagales; family Orchidaceae; genus Papilionanthe; species Papilionanthe hookeriana x Papilionanthe teres. Next base: position 1,724,423 of record CM040428.1, read on the forward strand.
ATCCAAATCTTAATGAAAACATAAAAATGATTAAATCAACAATGACAAAACCTGATCTGATCAACATTGACCAAACTGGTCAACCCTTGACTTAAATGGTCAAATTTGGTCAAAAATGATCAATCCATGACTCAATGACCACCACATTGACTAAACTAGTCAACCTTTGACTCAAATCTTCAAATTAGGTTAAAATAGTAAATTTTTGATCCAATGACTACCCCTTTGACCAAAATAAACAAACCTTGACTCAAATGGTCAAATTAGGTTAAAATGGTTAATTCTTGACCAATTGACCACCCCATTAACCAAACTGGTCAACGTTTGACCCAAATGGTCAAATTAAGTCAAATGGTCAATCCATGACTCAATGAATTAACATTGACCAAACTTGTCAACCCTTGATTTAAATGGTCAAATTAGTTTAAAATGATCAATCCATGACCCAATAACCACCACATTGACCAAATTGGTCAACCTTTGACTAGAATGGTCAAATCAGGTCAAAACGGTCAATTCTTAACCTAATGACCACTCCATTGACAAAACTGGTCCACCATTGACCAAAATGGTACCCAATAACCACAACATTGACCAAACTGGTCGACCTTTGACCCAAATGGTCAAATTAGGTCAAAATGGTCAATTCTTGACTTAATGACCACCCATTGATCAAACTGGTCAACCTTTGACCCAAATGGTCAAATTAGGTCAAAATAGTCAATCCGTAATCCAATGACCACCACATTGACCAAACTGGTCAACCTTTGACCAAAATTGTCAAATTAGGTTAAAATGGTCAATCCTTAACCCAATGACCACCTCATTGACTAAACTGGTTAACTTTTGATCTAAATGCTCAAATTAGGTCAAAAATGTTGTTGACCTCATTTTTGATGAGGTCTGATCTCTCTCCTTAGTACTTAGGATCTAGCCTTAGGCTTTCCCTTTGACTATCCTAGAGGACTAGAGATGGAACCCGCCACTTAGAAATTCAAAACACTTCTTGGCTCCCTTCAAACCCCACAAGTTTGATTGTAAACCCCAAGCCACTTGGAGGGTTAAAGTCAAATGTGAAGGTTTAAAGGATGAGTTTCAATAGGACTCTTTGGCCTTAGGATTACCCTTGGTGGCCTGGTCTGGTGAGGGTAAGTTTGCACACACCACACTCCCAAACACACACATTCCAAACCCTAAAACTACCTTTAGCCAATTTGGCTTCCCAACTCATGTAGGCAATTCATATGGATGGACCTCAACCCCTAGGCCCCTAGCTTAGAGGGTTAGGAACAACATAGTGAATGTCTAAAATGAGTCCTCTCATGGCTTTTGTGAGCTTAATATGGCTTGATGGCTCAACCAAAATGATTTCATTTCACTCACACTTAATCAATCTTCATTTTCCCAAAATTTCAATTTCTGACCCCCGGGGCCCTAAACCCACCAAACCTACTAAATACCTTTGAAATTGCCCAAAATTTGCAAAATTGCCTAAATTACCCAAAATTCATCAAAATCAGTCCTAAACATTTCCCACCATTCATATTGATCATCCTTAGCCAAATATACCAAAATTTCCAAAAATATCCCCCAATACCCTCCAAATACCCAAATGGCCTTCTTAACCAAAAATTCCATAAATTCCAAAAATTCCTAGAAAATTCCAGAAAATCCCAAATATTCCCAATTTTATTTTGTTCTACTACACCATAGTTCAATTTTGCCAATATAACCCACTTTTACCAAAACGCCCAATATGACCCATTCTTAACCCAAGTGAACCCAATATCAAACCAAATCAACCCAATTGACCTCAACTTTGACCCAATTCAATTCTAAACTTCAATTTGATATCCCCAATATCAATTTAGACCAAATCCAAGCTCAATTTGATTGACATTTGGATCCAATTCTAATTTGAAGCCTAAAGCCCAATTTTGGCCCATGACCTAAACTTAGCCCAAGCCAACCCAATTCAACTCCAATTAACCCCAAATCCTCTCTAAAACCTTCCTAACATCCCCAAAAGAAAAACACTAACAATATTTAGCCCAAATTTTAACTTAAACTCCACCCAAACCTAAACCAAAACCAAAATCTCCATTTTTGGCCTAAACCCAAACCTAACCCAAATGGGCCCAAATTCCAAAATTAAAGCCCAACCAAAGTTGAAAACTCTTTGTGACACTCCCATAAGCATTTCTCAACATTAATTTTACATCAAATACAACCTTAGCCCAACCTTAGCCCAATTTAGCCCAATTTTACCCACTTTGGCCCGTTTATCAAAAAGCCCAAATTAAATCCAATTCCACTCTAAATGACACCAAACCTTTCTAAAATATTCATGACACATCCCTAAACTAAACCCAACATTTGTTTGGCCCAATCCTTCACAAAATTTCCATCCACCAATTTGTTTTCAAACCTAAAGGTCCACTTTCTTAAACCATCCTAAAAGCCCATTTTCACCAAATCCAAAAGCCCAAAATTAGCACCAAAGCCCACATGACAATTTATTCTCATCATACCTTTAATTGATATCATCCCTAAGTTCTAAATCAATCATCAAATAAATCCAAATCAAGTCTCATGCCAATTTCCCTTAAACTCATCAAAAATCCCAAAACCCATTCCTATGAAAATAAGCCAACCTTTTCCCAAGCCATGAGCAAGCTAAATGAAGCCATTTACAAGTCATATGAAGCCATGAGAGCTTTGACACCTCACTAAGCCATTAATGGCAAGAAGAGGAGGCTCTTTCTTAAACTTTCATTAAGAATTTTTAACCTCATCCATGCTACACTCTAAACTAATATTAGCCACATCACCTTGGATGGGGACATCACCACCCCTTCCTAGCTGACCCAACTGATCCCCTTCAGCCCAAATCAGATCATCGGGGGTGAACCTAGCCCAAATACATGAGTTGAACCAAACCAAGCCAAAATGAGCCTTCTCCCATTCCATTTAAATCAAAATCCTTTACACATGTCCATGACGATTAGTCGCACTAAACCCCGGCCTTGACCTCCCCGACCTTGAGGGTGACCGACCTGGTTGGCCGGCCACCACGATTGTTCGGAAAACACCGAGCCGAGAGCACCCATTTGGTTCAAAAATTTAATTCTTCCTTCGTCGAGTCGTCCCAACCTAATTAGACACCATGGCTGTTCTTCCCTTGACCGGAGCGGCTGATCCAAGCTTCAACTCCTCGGGAGGCCCTCCGACCATGTCTATTTAAACCCACCACCCTCTCGGCCAAAGGAGGTGATGAACCACACCTTAACAAAACTCTGCCAAAATTGCTCTAGGACCTTCTCCTCACCTAGAGCAATTGATCCCCACTGTTCTCCTACCCTAAACCCTAATTATTGAGCTCAATTTTGGAGCTCAATTCTCAGCCCAGAACCAGGACATCTCCCAAACCTCCACCAAAACCAAATTAAACTCACCCACACCTGCACAGGACCAAGAGAAGGAGTTCCCTAGTGAAAGCCCCTCTCCGGGCCACCCAGTTGCTCTAGCCTCCATGCTTTGAAATTGGCTGTGGACACTTTCATATCTAGACAATTCCCTTGAGCCAGAGACTTCATATGGAGCTTCCTTAGGTGCAATCGAAGGTGACACAACTCTCTGATTGAAGCTACACTTCTCAGAGCAAAGGTATGGATTATTCCTTCCTCCCGAGCTTCCAGTGATTCTCCATTTTGTTTTACTTAATTTCATAGCATGTAAACTATATGGATGTGTTCATCTCTTCAAGACGAATCCATAGAGCATAAGAACACAAAAATCCGTTGAGAAATGAGAGAGTTCTTAGGGTTATAGTGTGGACGGTCACGGGTGCACACCAGTCGTAGACGATGACCAAGCGCCGTCCGATCGAGCGTGTATCGAGTGGACGGTTCAGATCACGCCGGATCGAAGAACGTTAGATGAACCGTGGGCCCCTGGAGCACTGAGTCAGATGGCAGCTTTGAATGGGAGTGCGACGCGTGGGCTTTCGGAGCTGCTGAGGATGAGTCGGCGCCGCGTGGATAAGTAGAAAAATATGGATTTTATTTATTTATTTAAATACCCAGAACTTAGAAAATTCATATCTTTTTGTAGTAAAATCATAAAAATAAACTAAAAAATACCCTCTTGCTCAGTGAACAGAGGAGAATATTGTGGAAAAGAAATCAAGTTATTTTGATGAGCATTCTTTTAATTAATTATTTACTCATTTTAGTATTTTGATTCTCCATTTGCATAGACAATTCACCATGGCATGAGACCATAGGGCTTTTGAAACCTCTGATCTTGGGACATTCCATGAATTTTTCAAGGTCAGAGGCCATCTCTATGGAAAGTTATGTATTTTTAAAATTTATGTCACAAAAATTCACAAAAATAATAAAAAATCATAAAAATCATAAAAATATTAAAAAACATAAAAATGTCACATTTTGACTTCTAATCACTTAGGAACAAACCAAATATTTTTCCCAAGTCTCAAAGTAAAGATATTGAATTTTAAAGGCTCAAAACAATTTTTAATATTAAAAAATGTATTTTCCAACCTTTTCACTACATTAATTCCAATAAATCCAAGAAAAATCAAAAAATTTTAAAATTTGTTTTTTTGAACTCCTTGAGGTTAGAGAGATTTAAAAAAAATATAAGATCCACTTTTCAACTTCAATTTTATTTTATAATTAATTAACACTCTAAAACTCAAAATAATTATAATAAATAAAATATAATTCAAAAAATCTCAAAAATTGGTCCAAGTGGTCCTCCGGTCATTTGAAACATCCCATAATTTTCTTAAGGATAGAAACCTTACTTTGGTCAAGTTGTTAAATTTTCCATGAAATCCCTTATTTTTCATTAAAAATAATTATATAAATAAATTAAATTCAGAAAAATCACATTTTTTCCTCTAAGGTCTTAATTAACATATGAGTGAAGTGAAATAAAAATTTTAAGTTCATTTGAACTCAATCTAGTGAGTTATGAAATAAATAAGCCTAAAAGGGCATAAAAGTAATTAAAGAATTTAAACCCCTTTATTAAAATTTTAGGTTTAATTAAAATGGAGGGTAAAATATTTGATTTTATCTTTCTTGGATGATTTAAACTTTGGGAAATTAAGAGGGTAGGAACCCATTAATAACATTTAATAAACCAAAATGAAACTTTAATTATTTAAGCAATTTAAAATTTTGGAAGATTAATGAAAATTTGGATTATTAAAAATAGAAATATAATTTGAAAGGATATTAATTCTTTAATAAAAAAAATCCCTAAATAAATCATTTCAATAATATTTAACTCTTAATTAAGATTAAAATGATAATCCAAAGTAAGTAAATTAAAAGTAAAAAAAAATAAATAACCCTTAAATTAAAGAAAAGCTCAAAATACTAAATAATTTAACAATTAAATTAAATTAAAATTAAATTAAATTAATTAAATTAAATTAAGTAAAAATTAAATTAAAATTAAAATTAAATTAAATTAATATTTTAACAATAAAATTAAATTAAATTTAAAATATTGAAATTAAATTAAATTAACTTAAGTTAAATTCAATTAAATCAAATTTAAATTATATTAAAGTTAACATCATTCAATAATAAAAGTAAAACAAATTTAAAATAATAAGATCACTTAAAGTATAAAGATTTAAACCAAAAATAATTTGAACATTATTCCAAACTTAAAATTATTAATTAAAACCTCACAATTAAACTACATCACTTTAAACCTTTAACTCAAACTTCAAATTAAGAATGATTAAAATTCTCAATAAACCAACTTGCCCCTAAAGGCTTTAATTATTATAACTCTTAAATGGATTATTAAGTGAGATGTCACTTCATTCATCAGGTAATCAAATACCCAATTTCACTGAGCAAGAGACAAAGCTTAACTAAACTCTTGGATGATTAATTCACCTGTGCAATTAAATTTACTTGGACTCAAAATAATCTCGAAAATATTGAAAAGATGTTCAGGACTCGTCTTAAGCACTTTCTCAATATGATGAGATGTTTATAAGAACAATTGAATTTAATTATTCTTTAATGAAGGAAATCATCCTTAAACAAAATACAAGAACCTAGACGTCATAGGAGATGACTAGCAATATGACTAGGACTTTGGTAGACAACCAAAACCTGTCCCTTAGCTTTACTTAGGTACTTGTTATAAATATTTAAATGCCTTAACAAGTGTTTTAAGTGTAGCATGGGATGACGAGAAGACCCTCCAGGTACGCTTTTATTTTATTGCAATTTACTTTATTGCAATTTACTTACATGCACTGTACTTTACTTTTTCTAGCATGTTAAACAAGATTGTTGCATGAAAACCAAAATCTTTAGGATAGTCACAAAACTGAAACCCAAAACTAAATTAAATGTCACCACAAGATAAAATTCACCGTCACAATATTCAAAAATATAAGACAACTCAAAATTTAATCACAAACAGAACAACAAAACTACATTTGCAACTAAATTAAAAAGTCTCGTTGAATGATCGGGAATACCTCGGATGATGTAACCCACGTGTTGCTAACGGGATTTCCCATGGTCTAAATGAAAGTGTTGAACTCATTCAGTTGATTTTAGCAAATTCATCTGGATTAAGTGAATTCGATGAAAATAACGGTGCCGGGATGACGGAACCGTGAGATCTTAATCGGTTCTGTTTAAACAACTTTAAGATTTGTTTTAATTAAAATATTAAAAAAATATTTTGACTTTAAGATTTCTAAACCAAAACACTTCTCTCATCTCCTGATTTTCACCTTCTAAAACTAAACCTTTGCAACAAGGAGCTTGGAGCATGGTGGGTAGCACGACCATCGTCATTAGCAAAACTCAGGTCTACTTCAGCGAAACTTTCTTAGAATTAAATAACAAAGCCATAGGATTTCGAGGTAGTTTGCCTAGTGCAACATAAATCTTCAACTTTTCGTTAGGCATTTCCATAATCATGTTATGCAAATTAAGCCCTAACCGGTCTTAGGACTCCGAGGTAGTAGTTCGGTACGACATAAACCCTCACATCTTTGAGGCTATTTGTATGATTATGTCATACTAATATAAGTCCTAATTTATTAAAATTGGCAGGATTGCAACATTAAATTTCCTAAATTGAAACCAAACTATAGGATAGTTTGGGAAGTTGCCAAGATTCTTTTTGGATCCTCAGCTTCTCCTACTTCTCTTTCTTTGGATTCTTAAAATAAATTGTTCCGAATTTGAGCTAATCCCTATTGAAATTTCCAAAACTCAATCCTTTGAAAATCTTAAACTTTGAAATTCTTGAAAGAAAAACCACTGATCCTTATCGAGAGTTTTCTTAAATGATTCCGTCATTTAAGATGTAATTAACTATAGGGGCTTGCCCTTATAGGGAACTTTAAAAACCCGAGTAATATAAACCTCGCTTAATTTCTTTATATTAAGCGGGGAACTCGTCGGCTTATAAAGTTGGTTCGCAGATCAACGGATGTCACAAATCTTCTAGTTTATTTAACCGAGCCCCATCATCAAGCAGTGTGTCTATTCTCCGGGATAGATATACGGTTTGTGATGCGGTGCCCGTTTACATAAACTATTTGGGATGTGAGATCGGTTTGATATCTTATCTTAAAATTTTAAAATTTAAAATTATTTTCAAAATCAAACACTACTTTCTAAATTACATATATATTTAAATTAAATTTAAAATCTAAAATTCGCCGACAACTTCTGTAGGAGACCCCTTTTCTAAAAACAACAATCAACCTAAAAGTATGCCGACAGCTTCTAGCGACTCCGCTGGGGAGTAGTTCCTCTCTCCATTTTAATTAGATAGTTTTGCTTTCATAAATCGATAGTGAGTCCATATCCCTAGTGGACCAAAACTATCATTCTTCTGTTGGCATACTACGTTCATTTCTATCTTGAACGGGTATAGTCGACTTCTGTCGGATTTAGGAGCCACTTGTTTAGACACCCCTAAACGAGAGAGGTTCTGAAATCCTTTTACCTCTTTTCTGAGGTGGGGTGGACCCCCAGTAGGCGTTAGCTTAGGAGCGGTCCTTCGGGTTGAGAAGTTTTACGAGAATTTCTCTTCCTTTTCAATTCTGAACCAGGTCCCTTCCTTTTTTTATAAACTTCGTTCTTTAAACATTTCATTCATAATCAACAAATCTTATAATAAACGACCCTTTTAATAAACAAACTCTTTTAAATCATAAATACATTAAGATAAACGAAAATGTGTTCGGACTCTTTCTTTTTCATCCTAAGTTTTGCGACAAAAGGAAGCATAATTCGGGACTGACGTTCAAAATCTACCCTGCAGAAAATGACTGCAACAAAGTTAATTTTCTCCTTTACCAATGAAATGGACATCGCCGTCTATAAGGATGAGCTGCCTGACAATGGGATCATCCATTTTGGACAAGGATTCGACAACACAAATATCAAGTTCACTGACGTCACTCTCTTTGCACTAATGGACAAAGTGCCAGAAACTGAAGAGCCTGTAATTGAGTTCAACTTGAAGTCGACTCAAGAATTCCCACCCCTACAAAGGGTTCCAGCTGAAAGAAGTACTGCTATTTGTAGGAGGACTGTTGTCTCTACCCCCACTGGTCTAGTCATCTCTGCACCTACCCCTAATTCTGCTAAACTAAGGGGAAGGAAATCCAAGTACGTGGTGAGCCTGTCACGTGGAGGGTACAAATTTTGCTACAATACCATCTATTTTCGAGATTAGGTCCAGTTCAAGAGTTGCACCCCTAACTCGGACTCAAAGGAGAAACAGAAGCAGAAAGATAGCCAGGATTGAGAAAGCCAAGGCCGCTAAAGTTGCTTTTCTAGAAGAAATTCCTGAGGAAAGAGAAGAACTGCCTGAGTATGTACCTCTGTTGGAAGGGTGTAGGTTTCACCCCCTCTCTGCTGCATCGGATGAAGAAGATGTCCGAAGGATTGCCGCTACACTACCCCGACCAACATACTATAGTAACTGCAAAAGAAAAAGGATTAAGACTACGCCATTTGCTCGGCTACAAGACATGCTAGAAAGATTGACAAAGAAAGAAAGATGCCCCGTATCAGAAATCCTAAGAAGAATGGGATGAGTGTCAGCTAGATCCCGCCTCGGACCGCTAGTAGAGCCTGTCACTGCCGTAGAGAAACCAAGAAAAAAAAAGAGAGCTAGTTCACCTGTTGTTGTATCGGGCCATCATATTAGGGAGTGTTTACCTCATTTTTGATGAGGTCTCTTCTTTTCTCACTCCTTAGTACTTAGGATCTAGCCATAGACTTTTCCTTTGACTAACCTTAGAGGACTAGAAGTGGAACCCATCCTTTAGAAATTTAAACACCTCTTGACTCCCTGCAAACCCCACAAGCTTGATTGTAGACCCCTAATCACCTAGAGGGTTGAAATCAAATGTGGAGGTTTAAAGAATGAGTTCCCTATATGACTCTTTTTGGCCTTAGGAATACCTTGGGTGGTCTGGTCTGGTGAGGGTTGACTTGCACATAAACTACACTATTACACACATTCCAAGTCCTAAAACCACTCACTCACCCAACTTGACTTCCGACTCATGTAGGTAATTCATATGGATGGTCCTCGACCCCTAAGGCCACGGCTAAGAGGGTTAGGAACAACATAGTGAATGCCTCGAATGAGTCCTCTCATGGCTCATATGGGCTTAATGTGGCTTCATGGCTTAACCAAAGTGATTTCATTTTACTCAAATTTGATCAATCTTCATTTTTTTTAAATTTTAATTTTTGACCCCCGGGGCCCAGGACCCACCAAACCTACCAAATGCCCTTGGAACTACCCAAAATTTGCAAAATTACCTAAATTACCGAAAATTCCTCAAAATCAGTCCTAAAAATTTCCCCCCACTCAAATTGATCATCCAAAGCCAAAAATACCAAAATTTACAAAAATACCCCTAAACCTTCCCAAACTTACCAAAATACCCTTTTACCCCAAAAATCCAAAAAATTCTAAAAATTCACAGAAAGATCCAAAAAATACCAAATATTCCCAATTTCATTTTATTCAACTACACCATGGGCAAATTTTGCCAATTTACCCCACTTTTACCAAAGCTCCCAATTTGACCCATTTTGAACCCAAGTGAACTTAATGTCAAACCAAACCACCCCGATTGATCTCGATTCGGTCCAATTCAAATCTAAACTTCAATTCAATATCTCCAATATCAATTTAGACCAAATACAACTCCAATTTGATAGACATTTGGGCCCAATTTCAATTTGAAGCCTAAGGCCCAACTTTGGCCCATGACCTAAACCTAGCCCAAACCAACCCAATTCAACCCCAATTGGCCCCAAATCTTTTCTAAAGCCTTCCTAACATCCCCATAAACAAAACACTAACTTGATTTGCCCAAAATTTGGACCTAAACTCCCATGTACATTTCTCAACATTAATTTTACATCAAATCCAACTTTAGCTCAACCTTAGCCCAAGTTAGCCCAATTTGGCCCACCTTGGCCCCTTTACCAAAAAAAACCCAAATTAAACCCAATTCAATTTAAGATCACATCAAATTTGTTCCAAATCACTCATGACACATCCCTAAACTAAACCAAACATTTATTTGGCATGGTCCTTCACAAAATTTTCATCCAAAAGCCCATTTTAAAATCCAAAAGCCCACTTCCATGAAGCCTTTAAAAGCCCATCCAAAACCATTCCAAAAGCCCAAAATCTATCCTAAAGCCCACATGACATTTTCATTTGTCATTCTTCTTAATCAAAACCACCCCCTATGTCCAAAATTCATCATATTGATCAAACCAAAAAGGCATCATGACAAATCCCATTAAAAGAATTAAAAATTTTCAAAATTCCAAATAACTCATTTCCATGAAATTGAGCCAAGCCATGAGCAAGCCATAGTCAAGCCTTGGAGCCTTGCTTAAGCCACATGGAAGCCATGAGAGTCTTAGGATTGTCAACCCACCCTAAATGGTAAAAGGAGGAGATCCTTTAAACACTCCCTAAAAGTCATTAGCCATACCCATGTTCCACCCTAACCCAAAATTAATCTAATCATATTTGGATGGGGACTTCTCCACTCCAAACCAGCTGACTCATCTGACCTCCCTCAGCCCAAATCAGTCCCTTGGTGGGTGCACCAAACCAAAATACATGAGTTGACCAAAATCTAGCCAAAATGACCCTTACCCCATGCTATTTTAATCAAACCTCCTTACACATGGCAATAGCCAATTGCTTGCACCAAACCCCAGCCCTGACCTCACTGGTCAAGATGGTGACCAATGCCTGGCCGGCCAGCCACCTGGGTCGCCGGAAAACACCATGGCCGAGAGCTCCATGTGAGCCAAAAAATTCAATTCCCCCTTGTTGAGTTGTACCAACCTAAATGGCCACCATGGTACGTTCTTTCCTTGCCACGAGCGGTTGATCCAAGCCTCCAATTGCCCACAGGAAGCCCTTCGATCACCTTTATTTAAACACCACCACCTCTCGGCCAAATAGAGGAGTTGAACCAAACCTTACCAAAACTACGCAAAATCATTCCGGACCATTCTCCGGACATAGAGAACTTGATCCCCACCGAAATCCGGCCTCAAAACCCTCTCTGTGAGCTTAATTTCTAAGTTGAAAATCCACCAAAAAAACAGGACACTTTACCACAGTGAGCCAATCCCCAAATTGAATGATCCTACACCTTCACCATACCAAGAGGAGAAGTTCCCCAGCAAAAGCCCCCTCACCAGGCCAGCCATCGCTTCCAGCCTCCAAGCTTTGTGATCAGCCTTGGTCACTTTCATACCTAGACAATTCACCAGAGCCAAAGACTTCATCTGGAGCTTGCATGGACTCAATCGAAGGTGACACAACTCTCATATAGAAGCTTCACTTCTCTGAGCAAAGGTATGAACTCATTCTTCCTCCCGAGCTTCCAGCAATTCTCCATTTTGTTTGGGTTGATTTCATAGCCTATAAACCGAATGGATGTGTTCGTCTCTTCAAGATGAATCCATAGAGCATAAGAACACAAAAATCCATTGAGAATCGAGTGAGATCTTAGGGTTTTAGTATGGACGGTCACGGGTGCACACCAGTTGTAGATGATGAGCAGGAGCTGTTGGATCGCGCGTGTATCGAGCGAAAGGTCGAGATCAAGTCGGACGGCGCAATGATACATGAACCGCGGGACGCGTAGGCCGCGACTCGAGTGGCGGCGTCGAATGGGAGCGCGACACGTAGGGGCTTTGGAGGCTGCCGAGGTTGACACGGCGCCGCGTGGATAAGTAGATAAATCCTTATTTTCCGAATTAATTAAATGCCACCGAACTTTAAAAATTCATATCTTTGCATAGAAAAATCACAAAAATAAAATAAAAATACCCTGTTTCTCAGTGAATAAAGGAGAATAATGTGGAAAAGAAATTATGTTAATTGGATGAGTATTTTATTTTTAACAATTTGTTTACTATTTTCAATATTTTGATTCTTCATTTGCATAGATAATTCACCATGGCATGAGACCATAGGGCTTTTGAAGCCTCTGATCTTGGGAACATTACCTGAATTTTTCAAGGTCAGAGGCCATCTATGTGAAAAGTTATTGAATTTTCAAGTTCATGTCACTATTTTAAGAGTTTTAATTCCAATAATTAGCAGGTTGTGAAATAAATTCTAAGAAAATTTGGTGATATTTCTTAGGACAAGAGAACCTTATGAAAAATATATTTTGAGTTAAATCACTCATATTAACCTTATTTGGCCCAAACCCCTAAAACTGAACTTTAATTAATTAGGGTTAACCATACATCAAAAGAACTTAAAAACAATTTTCCACTGATCTTTAGGATCAGAGAGACCTCACATAAAATTTTGAAATCAATTGGACTTGATTAACCCCACCAAATGGGTTGATTAAGTCTCATATGTAAAATGGAACTTTAAAAATTCATAACTCCAAAAATACTTTTCAAAAATTTACAAAAATAGTTTTGGAGCTTCTCGATATTAAGGGAGTTTAGGAAAATTAGAATTAGAATTTTCTAAAAATGTTGATTATCACAATATTTTAATATTTTAATTATTAAAAAAATAATAAAAATCACAAAAATATTAAAAATCATAAAAATGTCACATTTTGACTCCTAATCATTTAGAAACAAACCAAATTTTTTTCCTAAGTCCCTAGGAAAAGATATTGAATTTTAAAGGCTTAATGTAATTTTTAATATTAAAAAAGGAGTTTTTAGCCTTTTTCACTAAAATAATTCTAATAAATCAAAGAAAAATCAGAAAATTATAAAATTTCTTTCTCTGAACTCCTTGAGGTCAGAGAGTTTTAAAAAAATATAAAATCCATTTTTCAACTTTTATTTTATTTTATAATTAATTAATACTCTAAAACTAAAAATAATTATAATAAATGAAATATAATTGAAAAAATCACCAAAATTAGTCCAAGTGGTCCTCTAGTCATTAGGAACACCTCATAATTTTCTTAAAGATAGAAACTATACCTTGGTCATGTTGTTGAATTTTCTTTGAAAACCCTTATTTTCTACTAAAAATAATTATATAAATAAGTTAAATTCAGAAAAATCACATTTTCTCCTCTAATGTCTTAACTGACATGTGTGTGAGGTGACATAAAAATTTCAAATTCATTTGAGCTCAATTTAGTGAGTTATTAAATAAATAAGCTTAAAAGGGCATAAAGGTAATTAAAAATTTTATCCCTTAATTAAAAACTTTAGGTTTAATCAAAATGGGGGGGGTAAAATATTTTATTTTAATTTTCTCTTAGATGATTGAAACTTAGGGAAATTAAAAGGTAGAGACATATTAAATACTTTGAAAATATCAAAATGAAATTTTAATTAATTAAATGATTTATGTTTTGGAAAGAGTATGTTTAAATTTGGATTATTAAAATAGGGATATTATTAAGAGGATATTTATTCTTTAATTTAAAAATCCCTAAATAAGTCACTTTAACAATATTTAATTCTTAATTAAAAATTAAAATAATAATCCAAATTAACAATTAACACTAAAATTAAAATTAAATTAAAATTAAATTAAAATTAAATTAAAATTAAATTAAAATTAAATAAAATTTAAATTAAACTAAATTTAAAACTAAATTAAATTAAAATTAAATTAAAATTAAATTAAAATTAAATTAAAATTAAATTAAAATTAAAATTAAAATTAAATTAAATAAATTAAATTTAAATTAAACTAAAATTAAATTAAATTAAAATTAAATTAAAATTAAATTAAAAATTAAATCAAATTAAATTAAATTAAATTAAATTAAATTAAAATCAAATTGAATTAAATTAAAATAAAAATCATTTAACAACAAACCTAAATGAAGTCATTAAGAGTTAAATCAAAACATATCAATAATTTCAACACCTCATTCTATCTATGTGAATTTGAAACATGAACATCAATTTGAAATATTAAGATAACTGAAAGTGTAAGGATTTAAATTGAATCTAAAATAATTTGAACACTATTCCAAACTTAATATTATTAATTAAAACCTCATAATTAAACTAAAACACTTTAAATCATTAGCTAAAATTTGATTAAAATTCTCGATAAACCGACTTGCCCTTAAAGGCTTTAATTATTATAACTCTTAAATAGAGTATTAAGTGAGATGTCACTTCATTCATCAGGTAATCAAGTACCTAAGTTCACTGAGCAAGAGACAAAGCTTAACTAAACTCCTGGATGATTAATTCACCTGTGCAACTAAATTTACAAAGACTTAAAACAAATCCTAGAAATATTTTGACTTTAAGATTTCTAAACCAAAACACTTCTCTCATCTCCTGATTTTCACCTTCTAAAACTAAACCTTTGCAACAAGGAGCTTGGAGCATGGTGGGCAGCACGGCCATCGTCATCGACGAAAACTCGAGTCTACTTCGGTGAAACTTTCTTAGAATTAAATAACAAAGCCATAGGATTTCGAGGTAGTTTGCACTAGTGCAACATAAATCTTCGACTTTTCGTTAGGCATTTCCATAATCATGTTATGCAAATTAAGCCCTAACTAGGTCTTAGGACTCAGAGGTAGTAGTTCGGTACGACATAAACCCTCACATCTTTGAGGCTATTTGTATGATTATGTCATACTAATATAAGTCCTAATTTATTAAAATTGGCAGGATTGTAACATTAAATTTCCTAAATTGAAACCAAACTATAGGATAGTTTGGGAAGTTGCCAAGATTCTTTTTGGATCCTCAGCTTCTCCTACTTGTCTTTCTTTGGATTCTTAAAATAAATTGTTCCGAATTTGAGCTAATCCCTATTGAAATTTCCAAAACTCAATCCTTTGAAAATCTTAAACTTTGAAATTCTTGAAAGCAAAACCACTGATCCTTATCGAGAGTTTTCTTAAATGATTCCCGTCATTTAAGATGTAATTAACTATAGGGGCTTGCCCTTATAGGGAACTTTAAAAACCCGAGTAATATAAACCACTGCTTAATTTCTTTATATTAAGCGGGGGAACTACGTCGGCTTATAAAGTTGGTTCGCGAGATCAACGGATGTCACAAATCTTCTAGTTTATTTAACCGAGCCCCATCATCAAGCGAGTGTGTCTATTCTCCGGGATAGATATACGGTTTGTGATGCGGTGCCGTTTACATAAACTATTTGGGATGTGAGATCGGTTTGATATCTTATCTTAAAATTTTAAAATTTAAAATTATTTTCAAAATCAAACACTACTTTCTAAATTAGATATATATTTAAATTAAATTTAAAATCTAAAATTCGCCGACAACTCCTGTAGGAGACCCCTTTTCTAAAAACAACAATCAACCTAAAAGTATGCCGACAGCTTCTAGCGACTCCGCTGGGGAGTAGTTCCTCTCTCCATTTTAATTAGATAGTTTTGCTTTCATAAATCGATAGTGAGTCCATATCCCTAGTGGACCAAAACTATCATTCTTCCGTTGGCATACTACGTTCATTTCTATCTTGAACGAGTATAGTCAACTTCTGTCGGATTTAGGAGCCACTGTTTAGACACCCCTAAACAGAGAGGTTCTGAAATCCTTTTACCTCTTTTCTGAGGTGGGGTGGACCCCCAGTAGGCGTTAGCTTAGGAGCGGTCCTTCGGGTTGAGAAGTTTTGCGAGAATTTCTCTTCCTTTTCAATTCTGAACCAGGTCCCTTCCTTTTTTTATAAACTTCGTTCTTTAAACATTTCATTCATAATCAACAAATCTTCTAATAAACGACCCTTTTAATAAACAAACTCTTTTAAATCATAAATACATTAAGATAAACGAAAATGTGTTCGGACTCTTTCTTTTTCATCCTAAGTTTTGCGACAAAAGGAAGCATAATTCGGGACTGACGTTCAAAATCTACCCTGCAGAAAATGACTGCACCAAAGTTAATTTTCTCCTTCACCAATGAAATGGACTTCGCCGTCTATAAGGATGAGCTGTCTGACAATGGGATCATCCATTTTGGACAAGGATTCGACAACACAAATATCAAGTTCGCTGACGTCACTCTCTTTGCACTAATGGACAAAGTGCCGAAAGCGAAGAGCACGTAATCGAGTTCAACTCGAAGTCGGCTCAAGAATTCCCTCCCCTACAAAGGGTTCCAGCTGAAAGAAGTACTGCTATTTGTAGGAGGACTGTTGTCTCTACCCCCACTGGTCTAGTCATCTCTGCACCTACCCCTACTTCTGCTAAACTAAGGGGAAGGAAATCCAAGTCAGTGGTGAGCCTGTCACCGTGGAGGGTACAAATTTTGCTACAATACCATCTATTTTCGAGATTAGGTCCAGTTCAAGAGTTGCACCCCTAACTCGGACTCAAAGGAGAAACAGAAGCAGAAAGATAGCCAGGATTGAGAAAGCCAAGGCCGCTAAAGTTGCTTTTCTAGAAGAAATTCCTGAGGAAAGAGAAGAACTGCCTGAGTATGTACCTCTGTTGGAAGGGTGTAGGTTTCACCCCTCTCTGTCGCATCGGATGAAGAAGATGTCCGAAGGATTGCCGCTACACTACCCCGACCAACATACTATAGTAACTCGCAAAAGAAAAGGATTAAGACTACGCCATTCGCTCGGCTACAAGACATGCTAGAAAGATTGACAAAGAAAGAAAGATGCCCCGTATCAGAAATCCTAAGAAGAATGGGATGAGTGTCAGCTAGATCCCGCCTCGGACCGCTAGTAGAGCCTGTCACTACCGTAGAGAAACCAAGAAAAAAAATGAGAGCTAGTTCACCTGTTGTTGTATCGGGCCATCATATTAGGGAGTGTTTACCTCATTTTTGATGAGGTCTCTTCTTTTCTCACTTCTTAGTACTTAGGATCTAGCCATAGACTTTTCCTTTGACTAACCTTAGAGGACTAGAAGTGGAACCCATCCTTTAGAAATTTAAACACCTCTTGACTCCCTGCAAACCCCACAAGCTTGATTGTAGACCCCTAATCACCTAGATGGTTGAAATCAAATGTGGAGGTTTAAAGAATGATTTCCCTATATGACTCTTTTTGGCCTTAGGAATACCTTGGGTGGTCTGGTCTGGTGAGGGTTGACTTGCACATAAACTACACTATTACACACATTCCAAGTCCTAAAACCACTCACTCACCCAACTTGACTTCCTGACTCATGTAGGTAATTCATATGGATGGTCCTCAACCCCTAAGGCCCTGACTAAGAGGGTTAGGAACAACATAGTGAATGCCTCAAATGAGTCCTCTCATGGCTCATATGGGCTTAATGTGGCTTCATGGCTTAACCAAAGTGATTTCATTTTACTCAAATTTGATCAATCTTCATTTTTTTTAAATTTTAATTTTTGACCCCCGGGGCCCAGGACCCACCAAACCTACCAAATGCCCTTGGAACTACCCAGAAATTTGCAAAATTACCTAAATTACCGAAAATTGCTCAAAATCAGTCCTAAAAATTTCCCCCACTCAAATTGATCATCCAAAGCCAAAAATACCAAAATTTACAAAAATACCCCTAAACCTTCCCAAACTTACCAAAATACCCTTTTACCCCAAAAATCCAAAAAATTCTAAAAATTCACAGAAAGATCCAAAAAATCCCAAATATTCCCAATTTGATTTTATTCAACTACACCATGGGCAAATTTTGCCAATTTACCCCACTTTTACCAAAGCTCCCAATTTGACCCATTTTGAACCCAAGTGAACTTAATGTCAAACCAAACCACCCCAATTGATCTCAATTCTGGTCCAATTCAAATCTAAACTTCAATTCAATATCTCCAATATCAATTTAGACCAAATACAACTCCAATTTGATAGACATTTGGGCCCAATTTCAATTTGAAGCCTAAGGCCCAATTTTGGCCCATGACCTAAACCTAGCCCAAACCAACCCAATTCAACCCCAATTGGCCCCAAATCTTTTCTAAAGCCTTCCTAACATCCCCATAAACAAAACACTAACTTGATTTGCCCAAAATTTGGACCTAAATTCCACCCAAACCAAACCCAAAACCAAAATCCCTTAAATTGACCTAAGCCCAAACCTAACCCAAATGGGCCCAAATCACAAAATCAAAGCCCAACCAAAGTTGAAAACTCTTTGTGACGCTCCCATGTACATTTCTCAACATTAATTTTACATCAAATCCAACTTTAGCTCAACCTTAGCCCAAGTTAGCCCAATTTGGCCCACCTTGGCCCCTTTACCAAAAAAAACCCAAATTAAACCCAATTCAATTCAAGATCACTTCAAATTTGTTCCAAATCACTCATGACACATCCCTAAACTAAACCAAACATTTATTTGGCATGGTCCTTCACAAAATTTTCATCCAAAAGCCCATTTTAAAATCCAAAAGCCCACTTCCATGAAGCCTTTAAAAGCCCATCCAAAACCATTCCAAAAGCCCAAAATCTATCCTAAAACCCACATGACATTTTCATTTGTCATTCTTCTTAATCAAAACCACCCCCTATGTCCAAAATTCATCATATTGATCAAACAAAAATGGCATCATGACAAATCCCATTAAAAGAATTAAAAATTTTCAAAATTCCAAATAACTCATTTCCATGAAATTGAGCCAAGCCATGAGCAAGCCATAGTCAAGCCTTGGAGCCATGCTTAAGCCACATGGAAGCCATGAGAGTCTTAGGATTGTCAACCCACCCTAAATGGCAAAAGGAGGAGATCCTTTAAACACTCCCTAAAAGTCATTAGCCATACCCATGTTCCACCCTAACCCAAAATTAATCCAATTATATTTGGATGGGGACTTCTCCACTCCAAACCAGCTGACTCATCTGACCTCCCTCAGCACAAATCAGTCCCTTCGTGGGTGCACCAAACCAAAATACATGAGTTGACCAAAATCTAGCCAAAATGACCCTTACCCCATGCCATTTTAATCAAACCTCCTTACACGTGGCAATAGCCAATTGCTTGCACCAAACCCCAGCCCTGACCTCACTGGTCAAGATGGTGACCAATGCCTGGCCGGCCAGCCACCTGGGTCGCCGGAAAACACCATGGCCGAGAGCTCCATGTGAGCCAAAAAATTCAATTCCCCCTTGTTGAGTTGTTCCAACCTAAATGGCCACCATGGCTGTTCTTTCCTTGCCCTGAGCAGTTGATCCAAGCCTCCAATTGCCCCTGGGAAGCCCTTCAGTCACCTTTATTTAAACACCACCACCTCTCGGCCAAATAGAGGAGTTGAACCAAACCTTACCAAAACTCTGCCAAAATCATTCCAGACCATTCTCCAGACATAGAGAACTTGATCCCCACTGAAATCCAGCCCTAAAACCCTCTCTGTGAGCTTAATTTCTAAGTTGAAAATCCACCAAAAAAACAGGACACTTTACCACAGTGAGCCAATCCCCAAATTGAATGATCCTACACCTTCACCATACCAAGAGGAGAAGTTCCCCAGCAAAAGTCCCCTCACCAGGCCAGCCATTGCTTCCAGCCTCCAAGCTTTGTGATCAGCCTTGGTAACTTTCATACCTAGACAATTCACCAGAGCCAAAGACTTCATCTGGAGCTTGCCTGGACTCAATCGAAGGTGACACAACTCTCATATAGAAGCTTCACTTCTCTGAGCAAAGGTATGAACTCATTCTTCCTCCCGAGCTTCCAGCAATTCTCCATTTTGTTTGGGTTGATTTCATAGCCTATAAACCGAATGGATGTGTTTGTCTCTTCAAGATGAATCCATAGAGCATAAGAACACAAAAATCCATTGAGAATCGAGTGAGATCTTAGGGTTCTAGTATGGACGGTCACGGGTGCACACCAGTTGTAGATGATGAGCAGGAGCTGTTGGATCGCACGTGTATCGAGCGAAAGGTCGAGATCAAGTCGGACGGCGCAATGATACATGAACCGCGGGACGCGTGGCTGCTGACTCAAGTGGCGGCGTCGAATGGGAGCGCGACACGTAGGGGCTTTGGAGCTGCCGAGGTTGACACGGCGCCGCATGGATAAGTAGATAAATCCCTATTTTCTGAATTAATTAAATGCCCTGAACTTCAAAAATTCATATCTTTGCATAGAAAAATCACAAAAATAAAATAAAAATACCCTGTTTCTCAGTGAATAAAGGAGAATAATGTGGAAAAAAATTATGTTAATTGGATGAGTATATTATTTTTAATAATTTGTTTACTGTTTTCAATATTTTGATTCTTCATTTGCATAGATAATTCACCATGGCATGAGACCATAGGGCTTTTGAAGCCTCTGATCTTGGGAACATTCCCTGAATTTTTCAAGGTCAGAGGCCATCTATGTGAAAAGTTATTGAATTTTCAAGTTCATGTCACTATTTTAAGAGTTTTAATTCCAATAATTAGCATGTTGTGAAATAAATTCTAAGAAAATTTGGTGATGTTTTTTAGGACAAGAGAACCTTATGAAAAATATATTTTGAGTTAAATCATTCATATTAACCTTATTTGGCCCAAACCCCTAAAACTGAACTTTAATTAATTAGGGTTAACCACACATCAAAAGAACTTAAAAATAATTTTCCACTGATCTTTAGGATCAGAGAGACCTCACATAAAATTTTGAAATCAATTGGACTTGATTAACCCCACCAAATGGGTTGATTAAGTCTCATATGTAAAATGGAACTTTAAAAATTCATAACTCCAAAAAGACTTTTCAAAAATTTACAAAAATAGTTTTGGAGCTTCTCTGATATTAAGGGAGTTTAGGAAAATTAGAATTAGAATTTTCTAAAAATGTTGATTATCACAATATTTTAATATTTTAATTATTAAAAAAATAATAAAAATCACAAAAATATTAAAAATCATAAAAATGTCACATTTTGACTCCTAATCATTTAGGAACAAACCAAATTTTTTTCCTAAGCCCCTAGGAAAAGATATTGAATTTTAAAGGCTTAATGCAATTTTTAATATTAAAAAAGGAGTTTTTAGCCTTTTTCACTAAAATAATTCTAATAAATCAAAGAAAAACCAGAAAATTATCAAATTTCTTTCTCTGAACTCCTTGAGGTCAGAGAGTTTTAAAAAAAAATATAAAATCCATTTTTCAACTTTTATTTTATTTTATAATTAATTAATACTCTAAAACTAAAAATAATTATAATAAATGAAATATAGTTGAAAAAATCACCAAAAATTAGTCCAAGTGGTCCTCTAGTCATTAGGAACACCTCATAATTTTCTTAAAGATAGAAACTATATCTTGGTCATGTTGTTGAATTTTCTTTGAAAACCCTTATTTTCTACTAAAAATAATTATATAAATAAGTTAAATTCAGAAAAATCACATTTTCTCATCTAATGTCTTAACTGACATGTGAGTGAGGTGACATAAAAATTTCAAATTCATTTGAGCTCAATTTAGTGAGTTATTAAATAAATAAGCTTAAAAGGGCATAAAGGTAATTAAAAATTTTAACCCTTAATTAAAAACTTTAGGTTTAATCAAAATGGGGGGGGGGGTAAAATATTTGATTTTAATTTTCTCTTAGATGATTGAAACTTAGGGAAATTAAAAGGTAGCGACACATTAAATACTTTGAAAAAATCAAAATGAAACTTTAATTAATTAAATGATTTAAGTTTTGGAAAAAATATATTTAAATTTGGATTATTAAAATAGGGATATTATTAAGAGGATATTTATTCTTTAATTTAAAAATCCCTAAATAAGTCCCTTTAACAATATTTAATTCTTAATTAAAAATTAAAATAATAATCCAAATTAACAATTAACACTAAAATTAAAATTAAATTAAAATTAAATTAAAATTAAATTAAAATTAAATAAAATTTAAATTAAACTAAATTTAAAACTAAATTAAATTAAAATTAAATTAAAATTAAATTAAAATTAAATTAAAATTAAATTAAAATTAAATTAAAAATTAAATAAAATAAATTAAATTTAAATTAAACTTAAATTAAATTAAATTAAAATTAAATTAAAATTAAATTAAAAATTAAATCAAATTAAATTAAATTAAATTAAATTAAATTAAAATCAAATTGAATTAAATTAAAATAAAAATCATTTAACAACAAACCTAAATGAAGTCATTAAGAGTTAAATCAAAACATATCAATAATTTCAACACCTCATTCTATCTAAGTGAATTTGAAACATGAACATCAATTTGAAATATTAAGATAACTGAAAGTGTAAGGATTTAAATTGAATCTAAAATAATTTGAACACTATTCCAAACTTAATATTATTAATTAAAACCTCATAATTAAACTAAAACACTTTAAATCATTAGCTAAAATTTGATTAAAATTCTCAATAAACCAACTTGCCCTTAAAGGCTTTAATTATTATAACTCTTAAATAGAGTATTAAGTGAGATGTCACTTCATTCATCAGGTAATCAAGTACCTAAGTTCACTGAGCAAGAGACAAAGCTTAACTAAACTCCTGGATGATTAATTCACCTGTGCAACTAAATTTACTTGGACTTAAAACAAATCCCAGAAATATTGAAAAGATGTTTAGGACTCATCCTAAACGCTTCCTCAATACGACGGGATGTTTTAGAAGAACAACTGAATTTAATTGTTCTTTGATGAAGAAAATCATCCTTAAACCAAACCAAGAACCTAGACGTCATAGAAGATGACTAGTTATAAGATTAGGAATTTGGTAGACAACCAAAACCCTTTCCCTTAGCTTTACCTAGGTATTTCTTGCAAAAATATTATTAAATGCATTAACATGTGTTTTAAGTGCAGCTTGGGATGACGGGAATACCCTCCAGGTACGTTTTTATTTTATTGCAATTTGCTTTATTGCAATTTACTTACATGCACTGTACTTTACTTTTCTTGCATGTTAAACAAGACTGTTGCATGAAAACCAAAACCTTTAGGATAGTCTCTGAACTGAAACCAAAACTAAATTAAAATCATTACAAGATAAAATTCACTGCCACAACATTCCAAAATATATAACAACTCAAAATTTAATCACAAACAGAACAACAAAACTACAATTGTAACTAAATTAAAACGTCTCGTTGAATGATCGGGAATACCTCGGATTATGTAACCCACGTGTTGCTAACGAGATTTCCCACGGTCTAAATGAAAGTGTGGAACTCATTCAGTTGAGTTTAACAAATTCATCTGGACTAAGTGAATTCGATGAAAATAACGGTGCGGGATGATCGGAACCGTGGGATCTTAATCGGTTCGTTTAAACAACTTTAAGATTTGTTTTAATTAAAATATTAAAAGAGACTTGGATTTTAAGATTTTCTCTAAACCAAAACACTTCTCTCATCTCTTAATTTATGACTTCTAAAACTAAACCTCTGTAACAACAAGGAGCTTGGAGCATGGTGGGCAGCTCGGCCATCGTCATCAGCAAAACTCGGTTCTACTTTAGCAAACTCTTTCTTAGAATTAAATAACCAAACCATAGGACTTCGAGGTAGTTTGCCTAGTGCAACATAAATCCTCAACTTTCGTCAGGCATTTGCATAATCATGTTATGAAAATTATGCCCTAACCGGCCTTAGGACTCTGAGGTAGTCGTTTTGTACTACATAAACCCTCACATCTTCGAGGCTATTTGTATGATCATGTCATACAAACATAAGTCCTAATTAGATAAAATGGGCAGGATTGAAACATTAAATGATATTCTCAAATTCAAACCACACAATAGGATTGTTTGGGAAGTTTCCAAGATTCTTCTTGGATCCTCAGCTTCTCCTACTTCTCTTCCTTTGGACTCTTAAAATAAACTGTTCCAAATTTGAGCTAATCCCAATTGAAAATTCCAAAATCCAATCCTTTGAAAACCTTAAACTTTGAAATTCTTGAAAGCAAAACTACTAATCATTATCGAGAGTTTTCTTAAATGATTCTCGTCATTTATGATGTAATTAACTATAGGGGCTTGCTCTTATAGGGAACTTTAAGAACCCATGTAATATAAACCCTACTTAATTCATTTATATTAAGCAGGGGAACTTGTCGGCTTATAAAATTGGTTTGCAGATCAAACGGATGTCACAAATCTTTTAGTTTATTTAATCGAGCCCAATCATCAAGTAGTGTGTCTATTCCTCGGGATAAATACACGGTTTGTGGTGCGGTGCTCGTTTATATAAACTATTTGGGATGTGAGATCGGTTTGATTTCATATCTTAAAACTTTTAAACTTAAAATTACTTTTAAAATCAAATGTTATCTTTTACAAATATATATATATATATATATATATATATATATATATATATATATATATATATATATATAAAAATTAAATTTAAAATTTAAAATTCACCGACAACTTCGTAGGCGACCCCCTTTTAAAATACAACACACAAACCTAAAAATATGCCGACGACTTACGGCGACTCCGCTGGGGAAAAAGTTCCTCTCTCCATTTTTGATTAGATGGTTTTGCTTTCATAAATTGGTGGTAAGTCCATATCCCTAGTGGACCAAAAATACCATTCTTCCGTTGGAATACCCCGTTCATTTCTGTCTTGAACGAGTATAGCCAACTCCTCTCGGATTCAGGAGCCACTGTTTAGACGCCCCTAAACAGAGAGGTTCCGAGATCTTGTTACCTCTTTTCTGAGGTGGGGTGGACCCCCAGTAGGTGTTAGTTTAGGAGCGGTCCTTCGAGTCGAGAAGTCTTGCATAAGAATTTCTCTTCTTTTCTAATTGTAAATCAGGCCCTTTACCTTTTCTATAACCCTTTTTCCTTTAATCGTTTTATTTCTAACAAATGAACCTTCTAACAAACAATCTCTTAAAAAAAAAATCACAAATGCACTAAGATAAACGTAAATGTGTTCAGACTCTTTCTTTTTTTCATCCTAAACTTTACAACGGAAAGGAATTATAATTCGGGACTAACATTCAGAATCTGCTCTGCAGAAAATGACTGCCCCAAAGTTAATCTTCTCCTTCACCAATGGTATAGACTTCATCGTTTACAAGGATGAGCTGCCCGACAATGGGATCATCCGTTTCGGACAAGGATTCGGCAACACAGATATCAAGTTTGTTGATGTCACTCTCTTCACACTAATGGACAAAGTGTCAGAAACTGAAGAGCCCGTGATTGAGTTCAACTTGAAATCGACTCAAGAATACCCTCCCCTGCAAAGGGTTCCGATCGAAAGAAGTACTACTCGTTCGTAGGAGGACGAGTTGTCTCTACCCCCACCGGTCTAGTCATCTCTCGCACCTACCCCGACTTCGCCAAGCCGATGGGGAAGGAAATCCAAGTCCGTGATGAGCCTGTCATCATGGAGGGTACAGATTTTGAGACAATACCATCTGTTTTTGAGATTGGGTCCAGTTCAAGAGTTGCACCCCTAACTCGGACTCAAAGAAGAAATAAAAACAGAAAGATCGCCAAGATCGAGAAAGCCAGAGCTGCTGAAGTTGCTTTTCTAGAAGAAATTCCTGAGGAAAGAGAAGAACTGCCTGAGTATATACCTCTATTGGAAGGGAGCAGGTTTCACCCTCTCTCTGCTGCATTAGATGAAGAGAATGTCTGTAGGATCGCCACTGCATTACCCCGACCTGCGTACTACAACAATTACAAAAGGAAAAGGGATAAGACTACCCCATTGGCTCGGCTGCAAGCTGTTATAAAAAGATTGGCAAAGAAAGAAAGATGCCCTATATTAGAAATCTTAAGAAGGATAGGACGGGCGCCAGCTAAATCTCGCCTCGGACTGCGAATAGAGCCTGTTGCTGCCACAGAGAAACCCAAGAAGAAGATAAAATCCAGTTCACCCGTTATTGTATCTGGTCTACAAATTAGGGAGGATACCACCTTCCAGCATATAGCCGACAGATCATCCGGTCCTAGGCTTCCGACTGCAAGAAGGATGGTATGGCGACCTACTACTGGAGAGCTAAGACCAAAACAATGTCCTGAGAAGAAAAGTCTCGTGAGGAGACTGGAATCAGAAGAAAGTGCTACTGCAATAAAGGGGACTCCTGGGAAGGAAGTTCAACAACCGTCACGAGACAACTGCGAGACCGTGCGGAAAAGACCACTAAAGGATGCCATGGACATATTAAGGACCGATATTCGACGATTAGCAAAAGAAAGAGAAGAAGAACTAGGAGATAAAGGTGACTCATCAGAGTTCATGGATGAGGAGTATGCCGAGATCAACATGGTTGAAACGCGAGCATCATCTGCTTCACAAGGTACTCCAGCAGCTGCAGAAAGAGATGAACCGGAAGTGTTGAGAGCACAGCTTCAGAAAAGAGATGAAACAATTTCTCAGATGGCAAAGAGCATGGAAGAGATGGCTGCTGCCTTAGCCACTCTCCAGAGTTAGGTACAACCTCAGAAAGAGGCACCCCCAGAAATTATCCATATTGCAGATGGAGGAAAAGAGATCACATCCGTCAACGGAGACGAACCATCAAAGAAGGATTCTACACAAAGCATGATTCCAGAAAAGGACATTAAAAACATGGTAGAACAGCAGGTGCGAGAGGCCCTAGCACAATCTAAGAGTGTAGCATCTATTCAGACGATTAGACCTTACCCCGAAGAGTTCGATGCAGTCCAATACCCGAAAGGCTTCGTAGCACCTCTGTTTAAGACTTTTGATGGAACAGGAAACCCTCGACAGCATGTCGCACATTTTCGTGCTAGTTGTTGCAATGCCGGTGGGAGCGACGCTTTACTTATCCGCCAGTTCGTCAGCAGTTTGTCAGGGATTGCCTTCGACTGGTACACAGAATTGTCGAACGGTTCAGTAAAGACCTTTTCAGAACTGGAGAATCTCTTTGTTAAATGATTTGCTGGGGCTCAGCACCACATCACTATCGGTGATCTAGTAGTGGAGCAACAGAAGCATAACGAGACTTTAGTGGATTACATACTTCGATAGAGAAACTTAAGCATGAAGTGTGAACCACAGCTTCAAGAACAACATGCAGTCGGCATCCTACTTAAAAGTATTCATGGCCCGATAGCACTTCTCCTTAAAGGATTTACAATCAAGACTTTTGAGAAGTTGCTTAGCAAGGTCGGGAGCTTGCAAGAAGAGGCAAAACAATTAAGTTTCGAGGATAAGAACGATAAGCAGAAGCCCGTGAAAACATTCAAAAAGAAATCTGGAATCGTCACGGCAGTAGATAAGGGCAAGCAGCTAATGCAGATACCGCTAGAGCGACCGCAGCCTAGTTACCAACCACTGCAACGAACATACCAACAACCTCATCAGGGCTATCAGCAACCTCAGCATGGTTATCAGCAACCTCGTCCAAGCTATCAGTCGCCTCAGCATTATGAACAACCGCCTCGTTCGTCGCGTACCTTAAGAGAACTTCTAAATAGAGAATATCCATTCAAAACTGAAGCAGTAGCGAAGATATTCCGCAGCTTAATGAAGACACCGGATTTTCGACTGCCGAGCCCAGAAGTCGGATGAAGTCAATAAGAAAGATCATCCAAACTATTGCCCTTACCACCAGATGCTCAGACACAAGATAGAGGATTGCATCACTTTTAAGAGTTGGCTTGATGACAATCTCCGGAGAGGGAACATAACGATCCCAAAGGAATACATGAAGGAACCCCAGAAAGGAGGTTCCATTAATGTTATTTCAACAGATCTCATTATTCCGATAAACCCGTACACGACTGATGATGGATGGAGTACTGTCTAGACAAAATCATCGAAGAAAAATTTGGATCACATCCAGGCCGCTTCGGTACGCGCTTCAACTCAGAGTTTGAAACCTGTCGAGCCGGCACTATCACTTGCGATTGAAGAACCGCCCCAGAAGGAGGAGAAGATCGTGGTAGAAAAGAGGACCGAGCCTCCGAAGGGTAGACTAGGGGCTGCTTATCCTAGGATGGTTGTTTCCGATTCGGGGGAGAAATCCCTCGAATTCCTGACTCTGTATGATTATCTGCTCGCTCCGGCGGGATCTTATAATGATAAGGGTTATGGCGTTGGCTACTTTTTGACTGTTTCTAACGATTACGTAACTAGCGACAACCGGCCTAATCCTGATCTTGATTCCAATACAAATAACGATTCTCAAATCATACACAATATCGACGACTACGATGAAGAAGATGTTCACAAATGAGGCTACGAAAGCTCGATAAGCAACAAGTCCATTTATGAATTCTGAGGGGCTCCGATCACGATAGAATTAGAACCATCAGACACCGAAGCAACTTCAGAAGAGCCAGTTGTTCCAATTCAAGAGGATACACCGGCTGATTCAACACCAAATTCAGAAGAGATAACTGAAGTAAATTTATGAAGTGGAAAAGTTCTACCTCCGAGAATGGGTCCAAAGGATAAAGGAAAGCAGGTGGTTGCTCAGGAAGAGCCAACCCCAGCAGAGGAACTGCCCATTCGGGAAGAAACCGAGCCACATGGTAATAAAGTGGACTACAACGTGCTAGCCCATCTTAGGAAGCTACCAGCCAAACTAAGCATATACGATGCTCTGATCCTGTCAAAGGAGATGAGGGAAGCTCTAATCAAGGCTTTACTTGATCCAGAGATTTGTTTAGCCCAAATGGCCAGTAATTCCTTCGATGAGGTTTGCTCGTTAAAAGAACAGCGAGGTGTTACTTTCACGGATAATGATCTATTACTGGGAACAGCTGATCACAACCGACCATTGTACATTTCAGTCACAATTGGAAAGTTTACTCTCTCCAGAGTGTTGGTTGATCCAGGAGCATCAATCAACATAATGAATCTTCGGACGCTAGCATATTTGGAAATTGATGCTCGCAAGCTTGAAGCAGATAAGATGCTATTAAGAGGCTTCAATCAAAAAGGAGAAAGAGCTCTTGAATCGATAACACTACTCATTAAGACAGGTGATTTAGCAAAGATGATCACAGAAAAATATGTTAAGAAATTCATACCTATTTTTGATGAAATTGCACTTTAAACAATGGTATTTTCTTTATTTTATTGCAGGAATGAAGATTTATTGGTGATAGAAGCAAAATGCATGAAATGGAGCAAATTTGGATCAAAAAGGAAGAAATTCATGCAAATATAACTACTTCGCCGACAGCGAGATCGAGGCCGCCGACGGCGAGATCGTGAGGAGAAATTTCTGAAGGATTTATAACTACCTCGCTGACAGCGAGCCCGAGGCCGCCGACGGTGAGATCGCGCGGTTTGAAGACCTTCTAGAAGCCCCGCTGACGGCGAGGTCGTTTCCCGCCGACGGCGAGATAGTTCAAAATGCATATACATTGAACTTGGACACTTTTGGAAGAGGTGTTTAAGCACCCCTTGGACCTTTGCTTACCTATATAAATAGAGGCCAAACTCTAGAGTCTTTTGTGTGTCTTTTGAGTCTTCTGTGAGTCTATTTCTAGTGTCTTAAGTGTAGTTTGAGTGAGTTTAGTGAGTTTATTAGTTTAATTGAGTACTATTTAGTTGTTGTACTAGAAGGAAAAGTCAAAGGAACTTCAAGGAGTACGCTAGGAAGGAAATTAAGATAAGTATCTTTGTTTATTGCTTTTAAACTTTAAATGAAATCCATGCTTTGTTTTATTCCCATGCATTCTGAGTAGTTTTCTTAGTCTTTCTCCTTGTTTATGAAGATTATGCGGATTGATGAAATTAAATAGAAGCACCTAATATATTATAAATAAATTGTGATAATTTTTACTTAAAACTTAATTTACTTTCAATCTAGCCAATTGAGTAGTCAAAATATGTTAAATTATCAACTATAGTAAAAATTACATCCAATATTTAGGGAAATCAAAAGCCTTAGAAGGAGGGTGCAAATAAATAGGGAAATATTAATTATCGGGCGTAGAATTGGATATTTTAGTGTGACAGACTAAAATACTCAATTCGATCCTACTATTTGAGAGTTGAAGTGTAGATGTTAGCCCTCAGGTGAGGGGAACGTGGGAGCTCTGAAGTGGCAGCCAGTATCCTCCCAGCTTAGCCGCAGATTCAGTAATCAAACATAGGATTAGTCAATGTTCTTTGCACCAGGACCAAAGGGTAAAGAATAGGAATGCTCCTATTTGTCACAATACAATTTAAAAATTCTAATTAAATTCATCATTTCACTTAATTTTCAAAAAACAAGGAGAAGGATACTTTTTCTGAATTAATTAAATCAACTTATTTCAAGCATTAGTTTACTTTAGTTTATTACAGTTACTTAGAATTTCTATTCACTTTATTAAGTAATTCCTTTAAATTTAGATGATAACAATTCTGTTAAAAACTTCCCTTTAGGATCGATAACTAGGACTCCACTAGAGCCCTATATTACTTGATACGATACGTATACTTGCGTAGAATCCTCATTATACATTAAATCATATTCCTATATTTAAAGCGGGATCAAGTTTTTGGTTCCATGGCTATAAACATAAATTACATACATACAAAAAGTGGGTCAAAAGACAACCACAAAATTCCACATAATTGACTCTGAAACATCGTTCAACACTCTACTGGGTCGACCGTGGATCCATGAAAACCGGATGGTACCGTCATCTCTGCACCAGTGCATAAAGTATTATGAAGGAGGGGAACAGTGCATCAAAGGTGATTTGCAACCGTTCTCTGTGCATGAAATTGGAATTCATGAAGATGCGGCCTACTACACGCCTCCGAAGAAAACAATCTTTTCCAGAAATACCATACTAAATGAAGCAAAAGAAATTCAAGACGATAAAGAACCTGAAGTTCTAGTCCAACAGTTACTCACCACTCCCTTACGGCGAGATGGTGAAGATTTCTCCAGAACTCGCACCCGAGGTTGAGGCCGGGGACGAGGACGTGGAAGAAATGTTGGAACAGTTGGACAGAAGAAACTGATCATCGATGTTGATTGGGAGAACAACTTCAAAGAAGAAGAAGAAATTGAGAAAGAAGCACCGACAATAAGTCAAAAGAAACCCCAGTTCAAGATCTCTCTTGAAGATGAAAAGAATGAAGAATATAAATCAATGTATGAGAAGATTAACCATCATGTACATACTATGACCCTGACCCCGATCCATTCTAATAAGATCGAGGGTGTGGTGGTCAAGGAAGTGCATGGTGGTGGTACTAAACCAATCAAGTTTTACCGTGGTGCATCTTCTTTCAATAATGAAAAAGATGTACAAGTTGAAGATGTTACTTCTTCCCAATTAATGGAACTACCTTTTGAGTGGTACTCTCCCTGTGTTCAAAATTTAATTCAACGTGGTGTCTTACCTCTACAATGGACAAAAGGTCGATCACAACACTTTAAAAAATTATGGAATAATGCCGGTCGGCCTCCCAATTCAAAACATGGTCTCGGATTCGGCACGGTAGGGTATGTTGATGATACGGGATTTTGCTTGGTTGTCACTTGCGAACCTAACAAAGAGTGCTTGAAAGCTTCAGAGGACCTCGAAGATCTACCAATCGGCGTCGCTCCACCAGAATTCGAGGAAGAAATCAAATCTGCAATAGACGAGTTAATGGAAGTTAACTTAGGTACTAGCGAAGAGCCTAGGCCAACCTTTGTTAGCTCCTTACTCAATAAAGAAGACTCCGAGGAAATAATCAAGCTACTAATGGAATTTAAGGATTGTTTTTCTTGGAGTTACGACGAAATGCCAGGATTAGCTCCAGAAGTCGCAGTTCACAGGCTAGGAGTGGATCCTACTTCCGTTCCAGTCAGACAAGCTCCCAGAAGAATGAGTCTAGAAATTGATTAACAAGTAATAGCCAAAGTTAAGAAGCTAATAGACGCTAAATTTTTCCGTGAAGAACAATACCGAACTTGGTTAGCCAACGTGGTACCAGTTAGAAAGAAGAATGGTCTGATCATAATCTACGTGGATTTCAGAGATTTGAATAATGCATGTCCGAAGGATGAATTTCCACTACCAATCCCGGAACTGATGATCGAAATTGCTTCAACACATGAAATATTCTCTTTCATGGATGGATCATCAGGATACAACCAGATAAAGATGGCACCAGAAGACGAAAAGCTCACGACATTCAGAACGCCGATCGGAGTGTATTGCTACACAGTAATGCCATTTAGACTAAAGAACACAGGAGCAACATACCAAAGAGCGATGACGAAGATTTTTGATGATCTCATTCACAAACAAGTTGAGTGCTACGTGGATGATGTGGTTATCAAAAGTAAATTGAAAGAAGATCACCTGTATGATTTGAGAATTGCTTTCGAGCGACTAAGACAATACAACCTTAAGATGAATCCCTTAAAATGCGCCTTCGGCGTCACCTCCAGGAATTCTTAGGATTTGTTGTCCGACATCACGGGATTGAAATCGATCTGGAAAAGATTAAAGCTATTTTGGAAATGCCTCCTCCCAAAACTTTGAAACAACTACGATCCTTTAAAGGGAAGTTGGCATATCTTCGATGCTTTATCTCGAACTTGTCAGGTAGGTGTCAGTCCTTCTCGGCATTAGTTAAAAAGGATGCCAAATTCGTTTGGGATAAGAAATGCCAGCGGGCTTTCAAGGACGTTAAACAATATTTAATGACACCTCTTGTCTTAGCAGCCCTAGTCTCAGGTAGACCGTTGATACTTTATACCGCAGCTTTAGATGACTCCCTTGGAGCCCTGCTAGCCCAGGTCAATGATGAGGGAAAAGAAAATGCTCTCTACTGCTTAAGCCGTTGTCTAATTCCGACGGAAGTAAAGTATCCTCCTATTGAGAAGCACTGCTTAGCCCTGATATTCGTCGCACAGAAGCTCAGGCATTACATGCTTTCTCATAAGGTCAACCTTATTTCTAGAGTAATCCGTTGCAATACTTGATGACCCGACCGACAATTTCTGGCAGACTTGCCAGGTGGTCGATGATACTATTGCAATTTGACATAACTTTCGTTTCTCTTCGCGCCGTAAAAGGACAAGTCCTAGCAGACTTCCTCGCACCACACCCTTTACCGGTGGATTCGCCTCTCGACGACGATTTGCCTGACGAGCAGATAATAAGCCTAGAAGACCTTGATGATCTATTTTGGGAACTGTACTTAGATGGTGCATCCTCAGCACAGAAGAACAAAGAATTGCAAATGATAGTGCCCGGTAAGGCAGGAATCAGACTAATCTTTATAACACCGAAGCGGGGGATGTTAAAATACTCCTACCACTTAATAGAACCGTGTACAAACAACTAGGCAGAATACGAAGCCCTTATAACCGGATTGGAATTAACCATTCAGATGGGAATAACGGACATCAACATCTTCGGAGATTCTCAGTTGATCATTCAACAGGTCGCCGGACAGTACAAAATTTTAAAGCCAAGACTCGAGCAATACTTTCAGTACGCCATGAAATTTTTGAAGCAAATTCCAAACGTAACAATCTAAAAGATTCCCAGAAAAGAAAATGCTCTCGCCGATGCGCTAGCCCGCCTTGCAAAGGAATTTGCCTGCTTGCAGGATGAGTCAGTTGAAGTGTCAGTTCAAGGAAGACAGGTCCTATCACAGTTCGACATGGATACAATACACAAATCAGAAAGAGCGGAAGAAACAATTGTAGCAGTGACAGAAAATACAGAAGATTGGCGGCAGCCATTACTACACTACTTGCAGACAGGAAACCTACCGGACGATAAGTCATTAGCCCATCAAATCAAGAAAAGAACTCTGTCTTACGCATTCATAAACAATACATTATACATAAGGTCTTTTGATTAGATGTGGCTAAGATGCCTGAGCGGGTCTGAGGATTGTGAAATCGTTAAAGAAATACATTCAGGACTTTGTGGCGCTCATCAGTCGGGTCTGAAAATGAAAATGAAGATTAAAAGACTAGGGTACTACTGGCCCTCAATGATGACAGACTGTATGAAAGTTGCCAGAAGTTGTCACCAGTGTCAAGTACACGGAGTGGTTCTACACCAACCTCCAAATGTGCTACATCCGACAATCGCATCGTGGCCATTTGAGTGTTCGGGCACAGAAATAGTGGGTCCGATAGAACCACCGTCTTCAAGAGGACATCGCTTCATTCCTGCAGCTACAGAGTACTTTTCTAAATGGGCAGAAGCTATACCACTCAGAGAAGTGAAGGCACACCACGTGCTACAATTTGTGAAGAATCAAGTCGTTTACCATTTTGGGGTGCCGCATAGGATCATTTCAGATAATGGGTCTGCATTCAAAAGTACAAAGATCAACAATTTTGTCATAAGACACGGGATCGATTGGCGATACTCAACGATCTACTACCCAAGAGCAAACGGCTTGGTCGAGGCTTTTAATAAAACTCTCGTTCAGATTTTAAAGAAAACTTTGGAAGACAACAAGAGAAATTGGCACGAGAAGTTGTTAGAAGCCTTATGGTCCTACAGGATGACTTTTAGAACTCCTACTCAGTCTACGTCTTACGCTTTAGTGTACGGGTCCGAGGCCATCTTGCCCCTGGAAGTTCAGCTTCCGTCACTCCGAATTGCAGTTGTAGAAAAGATCACCACAGAAGAAAATGCCAGACTACGACTGGAAGAATTGGAAAGCTTGGAAGGGAAAAGACTTTCCGCACAGCAGAATTTGGAACTGTATCAAGCCAAGATGATCCAGGCCCATGATAAACTGGTCTCCCTAGGAACTTTCAAAGTCGGTGACTTAGTTCTTGTTCTCAGAAGACCTATTCTTGCACATCGCAAGATAGGAGGTAAATTTGAACCAACATGGGAAGGGCCGTTCGTGGTCGAGACAGTCTACTCAGGAGGTTCTTATCAGCTTGTGAATTTCCGTGGAGAATGACCTATACTTCCAATCAATGGACGATATTTGAAGAAGTATTATGCGACCTGATGTTTCAAAGGGTGGCCTCTAAAATAGAATCTTATCCCTAGAAACACGGGTGAAGTGATCACTTTGTGACTGGGTCCGAACCCAAAACAAAATAAAATGGATGATAAAAAAAATCTCATCAACGAAAATGTTAAAAAGAAAAATGGGAAATCATAATAATAAAATGTCAATCTTTCCTTTTAAATCCATTCATTCCTGATATTTTCTCACCTCTTCCTACTTCCTTTAAATTTAAAAGAAGTGAATAAGAATTTTTAAGTGTTTTTCTTATTGTTCTTGTCTTAGTACAGCCCCTGATCCTTTCCTTATTTTTTCACAGGGAAATGTCAAACGAGTGGTTGGTTCTAAACTTTAGAAATGGCGTGAGTAGCACTTGATGAAAAGAGGGTGAGGGATGGAGCAGTGATAGAGATTGACTCAGACTTCGCACCAGCCGGCTTACAATACGAAGAAAATGATTGGATCCCAGTTGATCGAGAAAAACTTCACAGCCAGACAGTGATGAAAATGGGTGGCCCAAGCCACCAATCCAGCAACAAGAAAAGAAAAGCAAACGCCGTGCATGCAACCGGAGAAGATAAGAAAGTTAAGTCCGTGGTTGCCACAGGAGAGGGTAGGCTTGTCAGCGCCGCACCCGCAGAAATTCAAGGGGTAAGGAGAGCTACTCTCACTACTACCCAACGAAGAAATAAAAATCGTCCCATTCGCAAAATGTTGACCAAGTTAGCAGAAGATCAACATGAACAGACGATAGATACTGTTAGTGCAAATGTTCCAAGGAGACCGGTTCGTCAAGAACCAGAAAGAAGAAAGTCAACTCCAAGAAAGTCGGAAAAAATAAAAGAAATACCAAGAAAAGCATAAATAGAGTCGGTACCACGACGCCGAGCATATTTACCGGATCCGAAGAGTCTTGTTGTGAAAGCAACCCCGGAGGATGTCCCTACGGAGACTATCCCCAAGGAGCCGAGACATGTAGAAGAACGTGCTGGGGTTGAGCCATACATCCCGCAGTATGTTACTAGACACCGAGGGCTTCAGATAATCCTGGAATACGAGCTGGAGAAAATGCAACTAGTTGAGAAGAAAACCTTTGAATACTTTGAAAGAATTGGAAACAAGAGGGCCAACATCTTGGAAGGCCTCGAGCTACATACAGATGTTTTCTCAGATTATGAGCAACAACAAATTGTAGACTGCATCCTTGAATTACAGAAAATGGGTCGAGCTGGCCGCGTGAGAGAAAAGACATATTCAGAACCCTGAAGATGGATGCCAGGAAAGGGAAGAGTTACAATCCAATGCGGATGTTGCGACAATTTTGCCACAGACAGGAAAGGAAATTCACCAGGGATACTCTGTCGCAGTGAGGTGGATCCAATGCCAATAGTCATCAAGAGAATGGTGAAAAGGATGATAAAATGGAGGGTATTGCCTGCAGATTGCATACCCAACAGCTGCATTATCAACATCTACAAGGATGGCAACTGCATACCTCCACATATAGATCATCATGACTTTGTTAGACCCTTCTGCACAGTGTCATTCCTCAGCTAGTGCAACATCATGATCGGATCTGACCTTCGGATCGCAGGCCCCGGTGAGTTCCGAGGGCCGGTGGAGATACCACTACCGGTTGGTTCCGTCCTGGTGATAAAAGGAAACGGAGCAGACGTTGCAAAGCATTGCATTCCAGGAGTGCCTATGGAGCGGATCTCAGTTACTTTTAGAAGAATGGATGACAGAAAAATGCCTCACCACTTTCAGCCAGATCCAGAATTGGAGAGTCTCCGACCCTACGAGCTGTGAGTTACATGGGAAATAACACACCTCCAATGCACATCCATGCGGCATTCCTGCCAAGGGTGGCTTGGAAGGTGATGTTATTGCATGTTTCTTATTATTCAAACATGGATTTTTGACAGACACTTTTGGATGGATCAACAAGAAGTTTACACTATTCATTTTGGATTTACATGGATTGTATGAGACATTAAATTTCTGAGGAAAATGTCAACATGACTAGATCAAGTTGTATGATGTACTTTCAGCAAGTTGGAATGAAAATAACTACGTCATATTTTGCCTTCACCTCTTTTTGTGCAAATTGACTGGGAAACGCCATTAGAGTTAAATGAACTTTGAACGAAGAACATATACGAAAAGAAAATAAATGAGAATTTTTCCTAGAAATCTGAATATTAAAATGAACTTCAAATTCACATGAACACTAAATAAACAACAAAAAATAAAAAATTGGATTGTTAAAGGACAAGCAAAACGAATCTAAATCTCAAATTGAATTCTGATCTGAATCATATGATTTGAACCTTTCATTCTTTCCTTAATTGAAATCTGTTTGAAACTCTTTTGAAATTTGAATGTTCTCTTCGACTTGTCGTTAAGTCAAGTCTTTTCAGCTTGGTACCCATACCAGCACCTTTCAATTCTCTTGCTGCTGTGTCTTAGAGGATCAACTATTTCTATCGACACGGAGCCATTACGAACTTTGTTCGATTTGGTTCTGATGGCATGGGATTGGGTCCCTCTTCATACAGATAAATCTTCGAGATTGGAACCAGTTTCCATTTCTCAATAAATTTCCGAGACTAGTACCTAAATTCCAGTTCTCCCCTTCTGAGATCGATACCTAAATTGAGATTCTCTTTCGAATTGATACCTAAATTTCAATTCTAAATTTCCGAGACTGGTACCTAAATTCCAATTCTCTTCCTTCGAGGTCGGTACCTAAATTCCGACTCTCATTCGAGATCGATACCTAAATTTCGATTCTCTTTCGAATTGATACCTAAATTTCAATTCTAAATTCCGAGACTGGTACCTAAATTCCAGTTCTCTTCCTTCGAGGTCGGTACCTAAATTCCAACTCTCATTCAAGATCGATACCTAAATTTCGATTCTCTTTCGAATTGATACCTAAATTTCAATTCTAAATTCCGAGATCGGTACTTAAATTCCAGTTCTCTTCCTTCGAGTCGGTACCTAAATTCTGACTCTCATTCGAGATCGATATCTAAATTTCGATTCTCTTTCGAATTGATACCTAAATTTCAATTCTAAATTCCGAGACTGACACCTAAATTCCAGTTCTCTTCCTTCGAGGTTGGTACCTAAATTCCGACTCTCATTCGAGATCGATACCTAAATTTCTATTCTCTTGCGAATTGATACCTAAACTTCAATTCTAAATTCCGAGATTGGTACCTAAACTCCAGTTCTCTTCCTTCGAGATCGGTACCTAAATTCTGACTCTCATTCGAGATCGATACCTAAATTTTGATTCTCTTTCAAATTGATACCTAAATTTCAATTCTAAATTTCCGAGACTGGTACCTAAATTCCAGTTTTCTTCCTTCAAGGTCGGTACCTAAATTCCGACACTCATTCGAGATCGATACTTAAATTTCGATTCTCTTTCGAATTGATACCTAAATTTCAATTCTAAATTCCGAGACTCGTACCTAAATTCCAGTTCTCTTCCTTCGAGGTCGGTACCTAAATTCCAACTCTCATTTGTGATCGATACCTAAATTTCGATTCTCTTTCGAATTGATACCAAAATTTCAATTCTAAATTCCGAGACTAGTACCTAAATTCCAGTTCTCTTCTTTCGAGGTCGGTACCTAAATTTTGACTCTCATTCGAGATCGATACTTAAATTTCGATTCTCTTTCAAATTGATACCTAAATTTCAATTCTCAACTTCCGAGACTGGTACCTAAATTCCAATTCTCTTCCTTCGGGGTTGGTACCTAAATTCCGACTCTCATTTGAGATCGATACCTAAATTTCAATTCTCTTTCGAATTGATACGTAAATTTCAATTCTAAATTCCGAGACTGGTACCTAAATTCTAGTTCTCTTCCTTCGAGGTCAGTACCTAAATTCGGACTCTCATTCGAGATCGATACCTAAATTTCGATTCTCTTTCGAATTGATACCTAAATTTCAATTCTAAATTCCGAGACTGGAACCTAAATTCCAGTTCTCTTCCTTCGAGGTCGGTACCTAAATTCCGACTCTCATTTCTAGATCAGTACCTAAATTTTGATTCTCATCCTTTTCGAGATCGATACTTAAATTTCGATTCTCTTTCAGATTTGATACTTAAATTCCAAATCTCACTCTCTCGAGATCAGTACCTAAATTCTGATTCTCAAACTTTTTCTGTTGATACTTAAACTCCGATTCTCACTCTGAGGCTGGTACCTAAATTCCAGTTCTCTTCGCAATCCCAAGGTTGAAACCCAAGTTTCAATCCTCATTTCAAATCTAAATTTCAAATTCAAAATTTCCTTAAATCGATTTTAAATTAAACTTCAATCGAAATTGAGACTCAGAACAAATCGAAATTTGAACTCACACATTGAAACTTGAAATTTAAAAGTAAACTGAAATCTAAATCGAATTCCCTAGATCTTGTGATTTGGAGTTCACCTCCTTTTTCATTCCCCAGCGAGAGTTCAGGAATCTCCAGTCTTGGAAATATACCTGATACTCCCCAGCGGAAATTCTTCTACTTTGTTCTAAGTGTG
Organism: Papilionanthe hookeriana x Papilionanthe teres; assembly: GCA_022702705.1. Classification (NCBI taxonomy): domain Eukaryota; kingdom Viridiplantae; phylum Streptophyta; class Magnoliopsida; order Asparagales; family Orchidaceae; genus Papilionanthe; species Papilionanthe hookeriana x Papilionanthe teres. The sequence goes on from CM040428.1 coordinate 1,764,345, forward strand.
TCACCTAGACATCTGTGTTGGTTTTGTTGATCTCTTCGGTCAACGTCAATACGCGCGGTGTGCTCCGTCAGCACACCACACCTATTGGGGGTCCATTTGTTGACCTCATTTTTGATGAGGTCTCTTCTTTTCTCACTCCTTCGTACTTAGGATCTAGTCATAGACTTTTCCTTTGACTAATCTTAGAGGACTAGAAGTGGAACCCATCCTTTAGAAAAACACCCCTTGACTCCCTACAAACCCCACAAGCTTGATTGTAGACCCCTAATCACCTAGAGGGTTGAAATCAAATGTGGAGGTTTAAAGGATGAGTTCCCTATAGGTCCCTTTTTGGCCTTAGGAATACCCTGGGTGGTCTGGTCTGGTGAGGTCTGACTTGCATATACACTACACTATCATACACATTCCAAGTCATAAAACCACACTCTCACCCAACTTGACTTCCTGACTCATGTAGGTAATTCATATGGATGGTCCTTAACCCCTAAGCCCCTGGCTAAGAGGGTTAGGAACAACATAGTGAATGCCTCAAATGAGTCCTCCAATGGCTCATATGGGCTTAATGTGGCTTCATGGCTTAATCAAAGTGATTCCATTTTACTTATATTTGATCAATCTTCATTTTTTTAAAATTTCAATTTTTGACCCCCGGGGCCCTGGACCCACCAAACCTACCAAATGCCCTTGGAACTACCCAAAATTTGCAAAATTACCTAAATTACCCAAAATTCCTCAAAATCAGTCCTAAAAATTTCCCCCCACTCAAATTAATCATCCATAGCCAAAAATACCAAAATTTCCAAAAATACCCCTAAACCCCCCCCCCCCCAATTACCAAAATACCCTTTTACCCCAAAAATCCAAAAAGTTCTAAAAATTCCCAGAAAATTCAAGAAAATCTAAAATATTCCCAATTTCATTTTGTTCAACTACACCATGGGACATTTTTGCCAATTTACCTCACTTTTACCAAAACTCCCAATTTGACCAATTTTGAACCCAAGTGAACCCAATGTCAAACCAAACCACCCCAATTGATCTCAATTCTGGTTCAATTCAATTCTAAACTTCAATTCAATATCTCCAATATCAATTTAGACCAAATCCAACTCCAATTTAATTGAAATTTGGGTCCAATTTCAATTTGAAGCCTAAGGCCCAATTTTGGCCCATGACCTAAACCTAGCCCAAACCAACCCAATTCAACCCCAATTTGCCCCAAATCTTTTCTAAAGCCTTCCTAACATCCCCATAAACAAAACACTAACTTGATTTACCCAAAGTTGGACCTAAACTCCACCCAAACCTAACCCAAAATCAAAATCCCTTAAATTGACCTAAGCCCAAACCTAACCCAAATGGGCCCAAATCCCAAAATCAAAGTCCAACCAAAATTGAAACTCATTGTGACACTCCCATGAACATTTCTCAACATTAATTTTACATCAAATCCAACTTTAGCTCAACCTTAGCCCAAGTTAGCCCAATTTGGCCCACCTTGGCCCCTTTACCAAAAAAGCCCAAATTAAACCCAATTCAATTCAAGATCACTTCAAATATATTTTGAGTTAATTCATTCATATTAACCTTAATTGGCCCAAACCCTTAAAACTGAACTTTAATTAATTAGGGTTAACCACACATCAAAAGAACTTGAAAACAATTCTCCATTGATCTTTAGGATTAGAGAGACCTCAGATAAAAGTTTGAAATCAATTGGACTTGATTAATCCCACCAAATGGGTTGATTAAGCCTCATATGTAAAATGGAACTTAAAAAATTCATATCTCCAAAAATACTTTTAAAAAATTTTCAAAAATGGTTTTGGAGCTTCTCTGATATCAAGGGAGTTTAGGAAAAATAAAATTGGAATTTTCTAAAAAAGTTGCTTTTTCACAATATTTTAATATTTTAATAATTAAAAAATAATAAAAATCACAAAAATATTAAAAATCATAAAAATGTCACATTTTGACTCCTAATCATTTAGGAACAAACAAAATGTTTTTCCTAAGTCCCTAGAATATGATATTGAATTTTAAAGGCTTAATGTAATTTTTAATATTAAAAAATGAGTTTTTGGCTTTTTTCACTAAAATAATTCTAATAAATCAAAGAAAAATCAGAAAATTATAATATTTGTTTCTCTGAACTCCTTGAGGTAAATGAGTTTTACAAAAAATATAAAATCCATTTTTCAACTTTTATTTTATTTTATAATTAATTAATACTCTAAACTTCAAAATAATTATAATAAATAAAATATAATTAAAAAAATCACCAAAATTGGTCCAAAAGGTGCCCTGGTCTTTAGGAACATGTTTTTATATTTTCATAATTTTCTTAAAGATAGAAACTTTACCTTGGTCATGTTGTTGTATTTTCTTTGAAAACCCTTATTTTCTACTAAAAATAATTATATAAATAAATTAAATTCAGAAAAATCACATTTTCTCCTCTAATGACTTAATTGACATGTGAGTGAGGTGACATAAAAATTTCAAATTCATTTGAGCTCAATTTAGTGAGTTATGAAATAAATAAGCTTAAAAGGGCATAAAGGTAATTAAAAATTTTAACCCTTAATTAAAAACTTTAGGTTTAATCAAAATGGGGGGGTGGGTAAAAAATTTGATTTTAATTTTCTAGTAGATGATTGAAACTTAGGGAAATTAAAAGGTAGAGACACATTAAATACTTTGAAAATATCAAAATGAAACTTTAATTAATTAAATGGTTTAAGTTTTGGAAAGAATATATTTAAATTTGGATTATTAAAATAGGGATATTATTAAGAGGATATTTATTCTTTAATTTAAAAATCCCTAAATAAGTCACTTTAACAATATTTAATTCTAATTTAAAAATAAAAATAATAATCCAAATTAACAATTAACACTAAAATTAAAATTAAATTAAAATTAAATTAAAATTAAATAAAATTTAAATTAAACTAAATTTAAAACTAAATTAAATTAAAATTAAAATTCAATTAAAACTAAATTAAAATTAAATTAAATTTAAATTAAACTAAAATTAAATTAAATTAAAATTAAATTAAAATTAAATTATATTAAATTAAAGTTAAATTAAATTAAAATCAAATTGAATTAAATTAAATTAAAAATCATTTAACAACAAACCTAAATGAAGTCATTAAGAGTTAAATCAAAACATATCAATAATTTCAACACCTCATTCTATCTAAGTGAATTTGAAACATGAACATCAATTTGAAATATTAAGATAACTGAAAGTGTAAGGATTTAAATTGAATCTAAAATAATTTGAACACTATTCCAAACTTAAAATTATTAATTAAAACCTCATAATTAAACTAAAACACTTTAAATCATTAACTCAAATTTGATTAAAATTCTCAATAAACCAACTTGCCCTTAAAGGCTTTAATTATTATAACTCTTAAATAGAGTATTAAGTGAGGTGTCACTTCATTCATCAGGTAATCAAGTTCCTAAGTTCACTGAGCAAGAGACAAAACTTAACTAAACTCCTGGATGATTAATTCACCTGTGCAACTAAATTTACTTGGACTCAAAACAAATCCTAGAAATATAGAAAAGATGTTTAGGACTCGTCCTAAACACTTCCTCAATACGACGGGATGTTTTGGAAGAACAACTGAATTTAATTGTTCTTTGATGAAGAAAATCATCCATAAACCAAACTAAGAACCTAGACGTCATAGGAGATGACTAGTTATAGGATTAGGAATTTGGTAGACAACCAAAACCCCTTCCCTTAGCTTTACCTAGGTATTTCTTGCAAAAATATATTTAAATGCATTAACATGTGTTTTAAGTGCAGCTTGGAATGACGGGAAGACCCTCCAGGTACGTTTTTATTTTATTGCAATTTGCTTTATTGCAATTTACTTACATGCACTGTCCTTTACTTTTCTTGCATGTTAAACAAGACTGTTGCATGAAAACTAAAACCTTTAGGATAGTCCCTGAACTGAAACCAAAACTAAATTAAAAGTCATTGCAAGATAAAATTCACCGCCACAACATTCCAAAATATAAAACAACTCAAAATTTAATCACAAACATAACAACAAAACTACAATTATAACTAAATCAAAACGTCTCGTTCAATGATCGGGAATACCTCGGATGATGTAACCCACGAGTTGCTAACGGGATTTCCCACGGTCTAAATGAAAGTGTGGAACTCATTCAGTTGAGTTTAGTAAATTCATCTGGACTAAGTGAATTCGATGAAAATAACGGTGTCGGGATGACGGAACCGTGGGATCTTAATCGGTTCTGTTTATACAACTTTAAGATTTGTTTTAATTAAAATATTAAAAAACACATAGATTTTAAGATTTTCTCTAAACCAAAACACTTCTCTCATCTCTCGATTTATGACTTCTAAAACAAAACCTCTGCAACAACTAGGAGCTTGGAGCATGGTGGGCAGCTCGGCCATCGTCATCAGCAAAACTCGGGTCTACTTCAGCAAACCCTTTCTTAGAATCAAATAACCAATCCATAGGACTTCAAGGTAGTTTGCCTAGTGCAACATAAATCCTTAACTTTTTGTCAGGCATTTGCGTAATCATGTTATGCAAATTAAGCCCTAACCGACCTTAGGACTCCGAGGTAGTCGTTTGGTACGACATAAACCCTAACATCTTCGAGGCTATTTGTATGATCATGTCATACAAACATAAGTCCTAATCAATTAAAATGGGCAGGATTGAAACATTAAATGATATTCTCAAATTCAAACCAAACAATAGGATAGTTTGGGAAGTTGCCAAGATTCTTCTTGGATCCTCAGCTTTTCCTACTTCTCTTCCTTTGGGCTCTTAAAATAAATTGTTCCAAATTTGAGCTAATCCCTATTGAAAATTCCAAAATCCAATCCTTTAAAAACCTTAAACTTTGAAATTCTTGAAAGAAAAACAACTAATCATTATCAAGAGTTTTCTTAAATGATTCCCGTCATTTAAGATGTAATTAACTATAGGGGCTTGCCCTTATAGGGAACTTTAAGAACCCAGGTAATATAAACCCTGCTTAATTCATTTAAATTTAGCAGGAGAACTTGTCGACTTATAAAATTGGTTCGCACACCAAACAGATGTCGCAAATCTTTTAGTTTATTTAATCGAGCCCCATCATCAAGCAGTGTGTCTATTCCTCAGGATAAATACAAGGTTTGTAGGACAGTGCTCGTTTATATAAACTATTTGGGATGTGAGATCGGTTTGATTTCATATCTTAAAACTTTTAAACTTAAAATTACTTTCAAAATCAAATGTTATCTTTTAAAACTATATATATATATATATATTTAAATTAAATTTAAAATTTAAAATTCGCCGACAACTTCTGTAGGCGACCCACCTTTTAAAATACAACACACAAACCTAAAAATATGCCGACAGGGAGGACACCACCTACCAGCATATAGTCGATAGACCTTCCGGTCCTAGGCATTCTGCTGCAAGAAGGATGGTGTGGAGACCTATTATTACCGAGCCGAGACCAACACAACGTCCTGAGAAGAAAAGTCTCGTCAAAGAGCCTGAATCAGAAGGAAGTGCTACTGCGATAAAAGAAACTCCCAAAAAAGAAGTTCAACAGCCATCACACGACAACCGCGAGACTGTCTGGAAGAGACCCCTCGAGGATGCTATAGAAAAGCTTAGGACAGATATCCGATCGTTGGCAAAAGAAAGGGGAGAAAAGTTGGAAAAGGAAGTTGATTCATCAGAGTTCATGGATGAGGAGTATGCCGAGATCAACATGGTTGAAACACGAGCATCATCAGCCTCGTAGGGTGCTCCGGCAGCTGCGGAAAGAGATGAACCGGAAGTGATGAGAGCATAGCTTCGGGAAAGAGATGACACAATTTCCCAGATGGCAAAGAGGATGGAAGAGATGGCTGCTGCTTTAGCCACTCTCAAGAGTCAGGTGCAACCTCAGAAAGAAACACCCCCAAAGATCATCCATATTGCAGATGGAGGAAAAGAGATCACATCCATCAACAGAGACGAGCCACCGAAGAAGGATTCTGTAGAGAGCATGATTCCCGGAAAAGACATTAAAAACATGGTAGAACAGCGGTGCGAGAAGCCCTAGCAGAATCTATGAGTGGAGCATCTGTTCAGACGGGTAGACCTTACCCCGAAGAGTTCGATGCAGTCCAAAAGGCTTCGTACCACCTCTGTTTAAGACTTTTGATGGAACGGGAAACCCCGGCAGCATGCCACACATTTTCGTGCTAGTTACTACAATGCAAGTGGGAGTGACGCTTTACTCTTTCGTCAGTTCATCAGCAGTTTGTCAAGGATTGCCTTTGACTGGTACGCAAAATTGCCAATTAGTTCAGTTAAGACCTTTTCAGAGTTAGAAAACCTTTTCGTTAAGCGGTTTGTCAGGCTCGGCACCACTCCACCATCGGTGATCTAGTGGTGGAGCACCAGAAACCGAACGAGACTTTAGTGGATTACATACTTTGTTGAAGAAATTTAAGCATAAAGTGTGAACCACAACTTTAGGAACATTATGCAGTCGGCATATTGCTTAAGAGTATCCATGGCCCGATAGCACTTCTCCTTATAGGATTTACAATCAAGACTTTCGAGAAGCTGCTTAGCAAGGCCGGGAGCTTACAGGAGGAAGCAAAGCAGCTAAGCATGTGGACAAGACCGATAAAAAGAAGCCCGTAAAAGCATTCGAAAAGAAGTCCGGAATCGTCGCGGGAGTAGATAAGGGCAAGCAGCCAGTGCAGATACAACCAGAGCGGCCACAGCCTAGTTATCAACCACCGCAACATACTTACCAACAACCTCAGCAGGGTTATCAACAACCTCGACCGAGTTATCAGTCGCCTCAACATCATGAGCAATAGCCTCATCCACCGCGTACCCTGAAAGAACTTCTAAATAAGGAATACCCATTCAAAACTGAAGCAGTAGCGAAAATGTTCCATAGTTTAATGAAAACACCAGATTTTCAGCTTTCAGAGCCCAAGAGGCCGGAAGAAGTCAATAAGAAAGATCATCCAAACTATTGCCCTTACCACCGGATGCTCGGGCACAAGATAGAGGATTGCATCACTTTCAAGAGTTGGCTTGATGACAATCTCCGGAAAGGGAACATAACGATCCCGAAGGAATACATGAAGGAACCCCAAATGGGAGGTTCCGTCAATGTTATTTCAACGGATCCCATTGTTCCAATAGACCCTTACATAACCCAGGATGGATGGAGTACCGTCTGGACAATGTCTTCAATGAAAATATTAGATCACATTCAAACCGCTTCGGTGCGTGCTTCAACTCAAAGTTTGAAACCTACTGAGCTGGCACTATCACTTGCGATTGAAGAACCGCCCCAGAAGGAAGAGAAAATCGTAGAAGAGAAGAAAACCAAGCCTTCAAAGAGTGGGCTAGGGCTGCTTATCCTACGATGGTTGTTTCCAATTCATGGGAGAAATTCCTCAAACCTCTGACTCTGTATGATTATTTGCTCGCCCCGGCGGGATCTTATAATGATAAGAGTTTTGGCGTTGGCTACGTTTTGACTATTTCTAACGATTACGTAACTAACGAAAACCAAGCTAATCTGGATCTCAATTTAGATATAAATAACGATTCTCAAATCATACTAAACCTCAATGACCACGACGAAGGAGAAGACATTCACAAGGATGGCTACGAGAGCTCAACAAGCAATGCGTCTATTTGCGAATTTCGAGGAGCTCCAATCGCGATAGAATTGGAGTTATCAGATTCCGAAGCAACGCTAGAAGAGCCAATCATTCCGATTCAAGGGGAGACACTGTCAGATCCAGCATCAAATTCAGAAGAAATAACTGAAGTCAATCTAAGGAACGAAAAAGTTCTACCTCCGAGAATGGGTCCAAAGGATAAAGGAAAGCAGGTGGTTGCTCCAGAAGAGCCAACCCCAGCAGAGGAATTGCCCATTCGGGAAGAAACCAAGGAACATGGTAATAAAGTAGACTACAACGTGCTAGCCCATCTTAAGAAGCTACCAGCCAAACTAAGCATATACGACGCTCTGATCCTGTCAAAGGAGATGAGGGAAGCTCTGATCAAGGCTCTACTTGATCCAGAGATTTGTTTAACTCAAATGGCCAGTAATTCCTTCGATGAGGTTTGTTCGTTAAAAGAACAGCGAGGTGTTACCTTCACGGACAAGGATTTACTACTCGGAACAGCTGATCACAATCGACCACTGTACATCTCAGTCACTATTGGAAAGTTTACGCTCTCCAGGGTGTTAGTTGATCCGGGAGCATTAATCAACATAATGAGCCATCGAACGTTAGCATATTTGGAAATTAATGCTCGTAAACTTTAAGCGAACAAGATGTTATTAAGAGGGTTCAATCAGAAAGGAGAAAGAGCCCTTGGATCGATAACACTATTAATGAAGATCGGTGATTTAGCAAAGACAACTGCAAAATTCCACAGAATTGATTCTGAGACATCATTCAATGGTCTACCGGGTAGGCCATGGATCCATGAAAACTGGATGGTACTGTCGTCTCTGCACCAGTGCATAAAGTATTACGAAGGAGGAGAACAGTGTATCAAAGGTGATTTGCAACCGTTCTCCGTGCATGAAATCGAAATTCACGAAGATGCAGCCTACTACGCGCCCCCGAAGAAAACAATCTTTTCCAAAAATGTCATACCAAATAAAGCAAAAGAAGTGCAAGATGATAAAGAGCTAGAAATTCTAGTCCAACAGTTACTCACCACTCCCTTACCACGAGATTGTGAAGGTTTCTCCAGAACTCGCACCCGAGGTCGAGGCCGAGGACGAGGTCGTGGAAGAGACATTGGAACAGTTGGACAGAAGAAACCAGTCATCAACATTGATTGGGAGACCAGTTCTGAAGGAGAAGAAATCAAGAAAGAAGTAGCAACAGTAAATCAAAAGAAATCTCAGTTCAAGATCTCTCTTGAAGATGAAAAGAATGAAGAATACAAATTAATGTACGAGAAGATTAACCATTATGTACATACTATGACCCTGACGCCGATCCATTCTAATAAGATCGAGGGTATGTTGGTCAAGGAAGTACGTGGTGGTACTAAACTGATCAAATTCTACCGTGGTGCTTCTTCATCCAATACTAAAAATGATGTACAATTTGAAGATGTTACTTCTTCCGAATTAATGGAACTGCCTTTCGAGTAGTACTCTCCCTGTGTTCAAAATTTAATTCAACGTGGTGTCTTACCTCGACGATGGACAAAAGGTCAATCACAACACTTTGAAAAATTATGGAACAATGACAGTCGGCCTCCCAATTCAAAACATGGTCTCGGATTTGGCACAGTAGGATCAGTTGACGATATGGGATTTTGCTTGGTTGTCACTTGCGAGCCTATTAAAGACTGCTTGGAAGCTTCTGAAGATCTCAAAGATCTACCAATCGGAGATGCTCCGCCAGAATTTGAAGAAGAAATTAAATCTAAAATAGACGAGTTAATGGAAGTTAACTTAGGTACTAACGAAGAGCCTAGGCCGACCTTTGTTAGCTCTTTACTCAATAAAGAAGACTCCGAAGAGATAATCAAGCTATTTATGGAATTCAAAGACTTTTTTACTTGGAGTTATGATGAAATGCCAGGATTAGCTCCATAGGTCGCAGTTCTAAAGTTAGGAGTGGATCCCACTGCCTTTCCAGTTAGACAAGCTCCGAGAAGAATGCTTCTAGAGATTGAACAACAAGTTATAACAAAAGTTAAGAAGCTAATAGACGCTAAATTTGTCCGCGCCAATGTTGTACAAGTCAGAAAGAAGAATGGTCAGATCAGAATCTGCGTGGATTTCAGAGATTTGAATAAAGCATGTCCAAAGAATGAATTCCCGCTACCAGTTCCAGAATTGATGATCGACATTGCTTCAACACATGAAATCTTTTCTTTCATGGATGGATCTTCGGGATACAATCAGATAAAGATGGCACCAGAAGATGAAAAGTTTACAGCATTCAGAATGTCGATCGAGGTATACTGCTACACAGTGATGCCATTTGGATTAGAGAACGTGGGAGCAACTTATCAAAGAGCAATGACAAGAATTTTTTATAATCTCATTCACAACCAAGTCGAGTGCTACGTAGATGATGTGGTCATCAAAAGCAAACTAAAAGAGGATCACTTGTATGATTTTAGAATTGTTTTCGAGTAATTAAAACGACATAACCTTAAGATGAATCCCTTGAAATGCGCCTTCGGCGTCACCTCTGGGAAATTCTTAGGATTTATTGTTCGACATAGTGGAATTGAAATCGATCCGGAGAAGATTAAAGCTATCTTAACCTTGAAACAATTACGATCCTTTCAAGAAAAATTGGCATATCTTCGACGCTTTATTTCCAATTTTTCAAGAAGGTGTCAGCGTTTTTCTGCTTTGGTTAAGAAGGATGCCAAGTTTACTTGGGACTCCAAATGTCAACATGCCTTCGATGACATCAAACAATATTTAATGACACCTCCTGTCTTAGCAGCCCCAGTCTCGGGTAGACCGTTGATACTTTATACCGCGGCTTTAGACGACTCTCTCGGAGCCCTGCTAGCCCAGGTCAATGATGAGAGAAAAGAAAATGCTCTCTACTACTTAAGTTGTCGTCTAATTCCGACGGAAGTAAAGTATCCTCCAATTGATAAGCATTGTTTGGCCCTGATCTTCGCCGCACAAAAGCTCAGGCATTACATGCTTTCTCATAAGGTAAACATTATTTCGAAGTTTAATCCGTTGCAATATTTGATGACCCGTCCGACACTTTCCGGCAAACTTGCCAAGTAGTCAATGATACTATTGCAATTCGATATAACTTTCAATCCTCTTCGTGCCGTAAAGGGACAAGTCCTAGCGGACTTCCACGCAGCACACCCTTTACCGGCAGAATCGCCTCTCAACGATGACTTGCCAGATGAGCAGATAATGAGCCTAGAAGACTCTGATGAGCATCGTTGGGAACTGTAATTTGACGGAGCATCCTCAGCGCAGAAAGACAAAGAATTGCAAACGATAGTGCCCGGTAAGGCAGAAATCGGTCTAATTTTTATAACGCCGGAGCGGGGGATGTTAAGGTATTCCTACCACTTAACAAACCCGTGTACAAATAACGAACCAGAATACGAAGCTCTCATAACCGGACTGGAATTAACCATTCAGATGGGAATAACGGATATCAACATCTATGGGGATTCTCAGCTGATCATTCAAAAAGTCGTCGGACAATACAGAATTCTAAAGCCAAGACTCGAGCAGTACTTCTAGTATGCCATGAGACTGTTGGAGCAGATTCTAAATGTAACAATCTATAAGATTCCCAGAAGAGAAAATGCTCTCGCAGATGCATTAGCCCGCCTTGCAAAGGAATTTGCCTGCTTGTAGGATGAGTCAGTTGAAGTGTCGGTTCAAGGACGACAGGTCCTATCACATCTTGACATGGATACAAGACACAAATCAGCAGGAAAAAGCAGAAGAAACAACTGCGGCAGTAACAGAAAATGCAGAAGACTGGCAGCAGCCACTGATAGACTACTTGCAAACAGGAAACTTACCGGACGATAAGTCATTAGCCCATCAAATCAAGAAAAGAACTCTGTCTTATGCATTAATAAACAATACATTATACAGAAGGTCTTTTGATCAGATGTGGCTAAGATGCCTGAGTGGGTCTGAGGCTCGTGAAATTACTAAAGAAGTACACTCTGGACTTTGCGGTGATCATCAGTCGGGTCTGAAAATGAAAATGAAGATTAAAAGACTAGGGTACTACTGGCCGTCAATGATGACCGACTGCATGAAGATTGCCAAAAGTTGTCACCAGTGCCAAGTGCATGGAGTGGTTCTACATCAACCTCCAAATGTGCTACATCCGACAATTGCGTCGTGGCCATTTGAATGTTGGGGCACAGATATTGTAGGCCCGATAGAACCGCCTTCTTCAAGAGGACATTGCTTCATTCTTGTAGCTACAGATTACTTTTCCAAGTGGGCAGAAGCAGTACCGCTTAAAGAAGTGAAAGCACATCTTGTGCTACAGTTCTTCAAGAATCAAGTTGTCTACCGTTTTGGGGTACCGCGTTGAATTATCTCAGATAACGAGTCCGCATTCAGAAGCACGAAGATCAACAATTTCGTCAGAAGACATAAGATCGACTTGCGCTATTCGACAATCTATTACCCAAGAGCGAACAGCTTGGCCAAAGCTTTTAATAAAACTCTCATCCAAATCCTAAAGAAAACTTTGGACGACAACAAAAGAAATTGACACGAGAAGTTGTTAGAAGCCTTATGGGCCTACAGGATGACTTTCAGAACGCCCACCCAGTCTATGCCTTACGCCTTAGTGTACGGGTCCGAGGCCGTTCTACCCTTAGAGGTTCAGCTTCCTTCTCTCAGAATTGCAGTTACAAACAAGATCACTACAGAAGAAAATGTCAAATTACGACTAGAAGAATTAGAAAGCCTGGAAGGGAAAAGACTTTCAGCACAGCAGAATTTGGAACTGTATCAAGCCAAGATGATCCAGGCCCACGATAAATTAGTTCTTCCTAGGACATTCAAAGTCGGTGACTTGGTTTTGGTTCTCAGAAAACATATTCTTGTACATCGCAAGATAGGTGGTAAATTTGAACCGACTTGGGAAGGGGCCATTTGTGGTCGAGACAGTTTACTCAGAAGGTTCCTACCAGCTTGTAAATTGCCGTGGAGAGCGAACTATGCTTCCAGTTAATGGACGATATCTCAAGAAGTATTACGCAACCTAATGTTTCGAAGGATGAATCCTCATTCCTAGAAGCACGGGCACAGTAATTACTTATGACTGGGTCCGAACCCAAAAATATAAATAAAGAAAATGCATGATAAAGAAAATCATTTAAAAAAAGTGTTAAAAGAAAACATGTGAAATCATGATAATAAAGTCTTTATCCTTCCTTTTAAATCGAGTCTAACTCTTGATCTTTTTCCTACTCCTATTTAAATTTAAAATAAACGAATAAAAGCTCTTCATTAATAAACTTTTTTTTTCTACTGTTCTTGTTCTTAGTACAGCCCCTGATCCTTTCCTTGTTTTTCGCAGAGAAATGTCGAACATGCGGTTGGTTCTGAACTTTAAGAATGGCGTGAGTCTAGCACTTGATGAAAAGAGGGTGAGGGATGGAGCTGTGATCAAGATTGACTCTGACTTCACACCCACCAAGCTACAATATGAAGAAAATGATTGGACCCTGATCGGTCGGGAAGAACTCAGCAGCCATAGAGTGATGAAATTGGGTGGCTCAAATCAACCATCTACCAGCAAAAAGAGAAAAGTAAATGCCGCTCATGCAACAGAAGAAGATAAGAAAGTTAAGTCCGTTGTTGCTACAGCAGAGGGCAGGCTTGTCAGTGCCGTGCCCGCAGAAATCCAAGGGGTAAGGAGAGCTACTCTCACAGCCACTTAGCGAAGGAACAAGAAACGTCGCATTCGCAAGATGCTGACTAAGCTGGCCGCAGATCAGCGTGAAGATACAATCGCTACCGTCAGTACAAATGCTTCGAAGAGATTGGTTCGTCAGGAACCAGAAAGGAGGAAGTCAATTCCAAGTACATCAGAAAGGATGAAAAAATCTCGAGGAAAATAGAAACAGAGATAGTACCACGACGCCAGACAGATGCACCAGTTCTGAAGAGTCTTGTTGTGAAAGCAACCCCGGAGGATGTCCCGACAGAGACTATCCCCGAGGAGCTAAGACATGCAGGAGAGCATGTCGGAGTGGAACCATACATTCCCCAGTACGTTACTAGACCTCACAGATTGCAGATAATTCCAGAATATGAGTTAGAAAGAATGCAAAATGTTGAAAAGAAAACTTTCGAATACATTGAGAGAATTCAAGGCAAGAGGATCAATATCTTCGATGGCCTTGAGCTACATACAGATGTGTTCTCAGATTATGAGCAGCAACAAATTGTAGATTGCATCGTTGAACTCCAGAAAATGGGCCGAGCTGGTCGTCTGAGGGAAAAGACTTATTTAGAACCCCTAAGATGGATGCCAGGGAAAGGAAGAGTTACGATCCAGTGCGGATGTTGCTACAACTTCACGGTAGACAGAAAAGGAAATCCACCAGGGATACTCCATCGCAGAGAGGTGGATCCGATGCCAAATGTTATTACAAGAATGGTAAAGAGGATGATAACATGGAGGGTATTATCTGCAGATTGCATACCCAACAACTGCATCATTAACATCTACAAGGAGGGCGACTGCATACCTCCACATATTGACCATCATGATTTCGTTAGACCTTTCTGCACAGTGTCTTTTGTCAACCAGTGCAATATCATGTTCGGATCTGACTTCCGGATAGCAGGCCCTGGTGAGTTCTGAGGGCCAGTGGAGATACCACTACCAGTAGGTTCCGTCATGGTGTTAAAAGGGAATGGAGCGGACATCGCAAAGCATTACATTCTAGGAGTGCATGTTGAGCGGATCTCTGTTACTTTCAGGAGGATGGACGACAAAAAAATGCCTTTCCACTTCCAGCCAGATTCAGAGTTAGAGAATCTCGGCCTTACGAGCTGTGAGTTACATGGGAGATAGCACACCTCCAATGCACATCCATATGACATTTCTGCCAAGGATGACTTAGAAGGTGATGTTATTGTCCATGTATCTCACTATTCAGACATGGATTTTGACAGCTGCTTTTAGAAGAAACTTGAAGAATCTTGCGCAATCCGTTTTGTATTTATATGGATTGTATGAGATATTAAATAATCAAAGAAAATATCATGTTTTGGATCAAGATGTATGATGGTATTTTCAACAAGATTGGAATGAAAGTGACAATGTCATGTTTTGCCTTCATCTCTTTTTATGCAAATTGACTGGGAAACGCCATTAAATTAAAAGAACTTCGAGCAAAGAAAAAAGGAAAAATGAAAATAAACGAGAACTCTTTAAAAATATAAATGTCGAAATGAATTCTAAACTGACACGAACTCTAAATATTTTTGAAATTGAATCACCAAAACAAACAAAATGAATTTATATCTCAATTTGAATCCTTTGATCTGAATCCTTCGATCTGAATCCTTCGATCTGAATCCTTCGATCTGAATCCTTCAATTTTTCTTCAAAACAAAAGCTGTTTGAAACTCTTCTGAAATTCAAATCTTTTCCCCGACTTGTCACCAGGTCGAGTCTTTTCCCACTTGGTACACTTATCAGTTCTTTTTAAATCTTTTCTCTTCGTGTTAGAGGATCGACTAGTTCTATTGACACGGAGCCACAAACTTTGTTCGATTTGGTTCTGATGGCATGGTATTGGGTCCCTCTTCATACAGATAAATCTTCAAGATTGGACCCAGTTTCCATTTATCATTCAATCTTCGAGATTGGAACCAGTTTCCATTTCTCATTAAATCTTCGAGATTGGAACCATTTTCCATTTCTCATTAAACTTTCGAGATTGGAACCAGTTTCCATTTCTCATTAAACCTTCGAGACTGGTACCAAATTCTAGTTCTCTCCTTTCGAGATCGGTACCAAATTCCGATTCTCTTTCTGAGATTGATACTAAATTTCAATTCTCTCTTTCGAGACTGGTACCAAATTCCGGTTCTCTCCTTTCGAGGTCGGTACCAAATTCTGACTCTCTTTCCGAGATTGATACCAAATTTCAATTCTCTCTTTCGAGACTGTTACCAAATTCCAATTCTCTCCTTTCGAGGTCGGTACCAAATTCCGACTCTCTTTCCAAGATTGATACCAAATTTCAATTCTCTCTTTCGAGACTGGTACCAAATTCTAGTTCTCTCCTTCCGAGGTCGGTACCAAATTCTGACTCTCTTTCCAAGATTGATACCAAATTTCAATTCTCTCTTTCAAGACTGGTACCAAATTCCAGTTCTGTCCTTTCGAAGTCGGTACCAAATTCTGACTTTCTTTCCGAGATTGATACTAAATTTTACTTCTCTCATTCGAGAATGGTACCAAATTCCAGTTCTCTCCTTTCGAGGTCGGTACCAAATTTCGACTCTCTTTTCGAGATTGATACTTAATTTCAATTCTCTCTTTCGAGACTGGTACCAAATTCCAGTTCTCTCCTTCCGAGGTCGGTACCAAATTCCAACTCTTTTTTCGAGATTGATACCAAATTTCAAATCTCTCCTTTCGAGACTGGTACCAAATTCTAGTTCTTTCCTTCAGAGGTCGGTACCAAATTCCGACTCTCTTTCCGAGATTGATACCAAATTTCAATTCTCTCTTTCGAGACTGGTATCAAATTCCAGTTCTCTTTGTAAATCTCGAGGTTGGAACCTAAATCCCAATTCTCATTTCAAATTCAAATTCATAATTTTCTTGAATCGATTTTAAATTAAACTTCAATCGAAATTGAAACTCGAAACAAATCGAAATCCAAACTCGACATTAAAACTAAAAATATAAAATGAAATGAAATCTAAATCAAATTTCCCCAGATCTTATGATCTGGAATTCACCTCCTTTTCTTTTCCCAGCGAGTTCAGGAATCTCCAGTCTTAGAGATATACCTGTTACTCCCCAGCGAAAAAATTTTCTCTACTTCGTTCTAAGTGTGTCACTTAGACGCCTGTGTTAGTTCTATCGATCTTTTCGGTCAACGCCAATACGCGTGGTGTGCTTAGTTAGCACACCACGGGGTCCATTTGTTGACCTCATTTTTTATGAGGTCTGATCTCTCTCCTTAGTACTTAGGATCTAGCCTTAGGCTTTCCCTTTGACTATCCTAGAGGACTAGAGATGGAACCCACCACTTAGAAATTCAAAACACTTCTTGGCTCCCTTCAAACCCCACAAGTTTGATTGTAAACCCCAAGCCACTTGGAGGGTTAAAGTCAAATGTGAAGGTTTAAAGGATGAGTTTCCTATAGGACTCTTTGGCCTTAGGATTACCACAGGTGGCACTGGTGCAGTGAGGGTAAGTTTGCACACACCACACTCCCACACACACACATTCCAAACCCTAAAACTACCTTTAGCCAATTTGACTTCCCGACCATGTAGGCAATTCATATGGATGGACCTCAAGCCCTAGGCCCCTAGCTAAGAGGGTTAGGAACAGCATAGTGAATGTCTAAAATGAGTCCTCTCATGGCTTTTGTGAGCCTAATATGGCTTCATGGCTCAACCAAAATGATTTCATTTCACTCACACTTAATCAATCTTCATTTTCCCAAAATTTCCCTAAACCCACCAAACCTACCAAATACCCTTGAAATTGGCCAAGATTTGCAAAATTGCCTAAATTAACCAAAATTCATCAAAACCAGTCCTAAACATTTCCCACCATTCAAATTGATCATCCTTAGCCAAATATACCAAAAATTTCCAAAAATATCCCCCAATACCCTACAAATACCTGAAATGCCCTTCTTAACCAAAAATTCCATAAATTCCAAAAATTCCTAGAAAATTCTAGAAAATCCCAAATATTCCCAATTTCATTTTGTTCAACTACACCATATGCCAAT
Source organism: Papilionanthe hookeriana x Papilionanthe teres (assembly GCA_022702705.1). Classification (NCBI taxonomy): domain Eukaryota; kingdom Viridiplantae; phylum Streptophyta; class Magnoliopsida; order Asparagales; family Orchidaceae; genus Papilionanthe; species Papilionanthe hookeriana x Papilionanthe teres. The sequence goes on from CM040428.1 coordinate 1,781,883, forward strand.
TTTGCTAATTTAAACCACTTTTACCAAAACCGCCCCAATTTAACCCATTCTTAACCCAAGTGAACCCAATGTCAAACCAAATCAACCCAATTGACCTCAACTTTGACCCAATTCAATTCTAAACTTCGATTTGATATCCCCAATATCAATTTAGACCAAATCCAAGCCCAATTTGATTGACATTTCGATCCAATTCCAATTTAAAGCCTAAAACCCAATTTTGGCCTAAGACCTAAACTTAGCCCAAGCCAACCCAATTCAACTCCAATTAACCCTAAATCCTCTCTAAAACCATCCTAACATCCCCACAAGCAAAAAACTAACAAGATTTTACCCAAATTTGAACCAAAACTCCACCCAAACCTAACCCAAAACCAAAATCTCCATTTTTGGCCTAAACTGAAACCTAACCCAAATGGGCCCAAATCCCAAAATCAAAGCCCAACCAAAGTTGAAAACTCTTTGTGACACTCCCATAAGCATTTCTCAACATTAATTTTACATAAAATTTAACCTTAGCCCAAGTTAGCCCAATTTGACCCACTTTGGCCCCTTTATCAAAAAAGCCCAAATTAAATCCAATTCCACTCTAAATGACACCAAACCCTTTATAAAATGTTCATGAGACATCCCTAAACTAAACCCAACATTTGTTTGGCCCAATCCTTCACAAAATTTCCATCCACCAATTTCTTTTTAAACCTAAAGGTCCACTTTCTTAAACCATCCTAAAAGCCCATTTTCACCAAATCCAAAAGCCAGAAATTAGCTCCAAAGACCACATGACAATTTCTTCTCATCATACCTTTAATTGATATCATCCCTAAGTTCTAAATCAATCATCAAATAAATCCAAATCAAGCCTCATGCCAATTTCCCTTAAACTCATCAAAAATCCCAAAACCCATTCCTATGAAAATAAGCCACCCTTTTCTCAAGCCATGAGCAAGCCAAATGAAGCCATGAGAGCTTTGACACCTCACCAAGCCATTAATGTCAAGAAGAGGAGGCTCTTTCTTAAACCTTCATTAAGCATTTTTAACCTCGTCCATGCTACACTCTAAACTAAAATTAGCCACATCACATTGGATGGGGACTTCACCACCCCTTCCTAGCTGACCCAACTGATCCCCTTCAGCCTAAATCAGATCATGGGGGGTGAACCTAGCCCAAATACATGAGTTGAACCAAACCAAGCCAAAATGAGCCTTCTCCCATTCCATTTAAATTAAACACCTTCACACATGTCCATGGCCAATTGACTGCACTAAACCCCAGCCTTGAGCTCCCTGACCTTGAGGTTGACCTGACCCTGGCCGGCCAGCCACCACAGTCACCGGAAAACACCAGGCCGAGAGCACCCATTTGGTTCAAAAATTCAATTCTTCCTTGCTGAGCTGTCCCAACCTAATTAGACACCATGGCTGTTCTTCCCTTGACCAGAGCAGCTGATCCAAAGCCTCAACTCCCCCTGGGAGGCCCTCCAGCCATGTCTATTTAAACCCACCACCCTCTCGGCCAAAGGAGGTGATGAACCACACCTAAACAAAACTCTGACAAAATTGCTCCAGGACCTTCTTCTCACCTAGAGCAATTTATCCCCACTGTTCTCCTGCCCTAAACCACATTGATTAAGCTCAATTTTGGAGCTCGATTCTCGGCCCAGAACCGGGACATCTCCCGAACCTCCACCAAATCCAAATTAAACTCACCCACACTCGTACGGGACCAAGAGAAGGAGTTCCCAGGTGAAAGCCCCCTCTCCGAGGCCACCCCGGTTGCTCTAGCCTCCAAGCTTTGAAATCAGCTGTGGACACTTTCATACCTAGACAATTCCCCAGAGCCAAAGACTTCATATGGAGCTTCCTTAGGTGAAATCAAAGGTGACACAACTCTCTGAATGAAGCTACACTTCTCAGAGCAAAGGTATGGATCATTCCTTCCTCCTGAGCTTCCAATGATTCTCCATTTTGTTTTACTTAATTTCATAGCATGTAAAACTGTATGGATGTGTTCGTCTCATCAAGATAAATCCATAGAGCATAAGAACACGAAAATCCGTTGAGAAATGAGAGAGTTCTTAGGGTTTTAATGTGGACGGTCACGGGAGCACACCAGTCGTAGACGATGACCAGGCACTGTCTGATCGATCGTGTATCGAGTGGACGGTCCAGATTGTGCCAGACTAGAGAACGTTACATGAACCACGGGCCCCTGGAGCACTGAGTCAGATGGCGATGTCAAATGGGAGCACGACGCGTGGGCTTTCGGAGCTGCCGAGCATGAGTCGGCGCTGCGTGGATAAGTAGGAAAATATGGATTTTTTTGATTTATTTAAATACCCAGAACTTAGAAAATCCATATCTTTGTGTAGGAAAATCATAAAAATAAACTAAAAATACCACTTGCTCAGTGAACAGAGGAAATAATGTGGAAAAGAAATCAAGTTATTTGGATGAGTATTTTATTTTTAATTAATTATTTACTCATTTCAGTAATTTGATTCTCAATTTGTATAGACAATTCACCATGGCATGAGACCATAGGGATTTTGAAGCCTATGATATTGGGAACATTCCCTGAATTTTTCAATGTCAGAGGCCATCTCTATGAAAAGTTATGTATTTTTCAAGTTTATGTCACTATTTTTGGTTTTTTAATTCCAATAATTAGCATATTATTCAATAAATTCCAGGAAAATTTGGGGAAGTTTCTTAGGACTAGAGGACCCTAGGATAATTATATTTTGAATTAACTCAGTAAGAATAACCCTAATTAGCCTAAATACTCAAAATTAAATTTTAATTAATTAGGGTTAACCACACATTAAAATAACTTGAAAACAATTCTCCACTGATCTTTAGGATTAGAGGGATCTCATATAAAAATTTAAAATCAATTGGAAATGATTAGCCCCACTAAATGAATTAATTAAGCCACATGATTAAAATTAAATTTTCAAAATTCATAACTCCAAAAATACAATTAAAAAATTTACTAAATTAGTTTTGTGGGCTCTCTGATATCAAAGGAGTCTATAAAAATTAAAATTGGGATTTTCTAAAAATTTTCATTTTTAATGATATATTTAATATTTTAATAATTAAAAAATAATGAAAGTCACAAAAATAATAGAAATCATAAAAATATCACATTTTGACTCCTAATCACTTAGGAATAGACCAAAAATTTTTCCCAAGTCTCAAAGTAAAGATATTGAATTTTAAATGCTTAAAACAATTTTTAATATTAAAAAATGTATTTTCCAACCTTTTCACTAAATTAATTCCAATAAATCAAAGAAAAATCAAAAAATTGTAAAATTTATTTCTCTGAACTCATTGAAGTTAGAGAGATTTATGAAAAATATAAAGTCCATTTTTCATCTTTAATTTATTTTATAATTAATTAACACTCTAAAACTCAAAATAATTATAATAAATAAAATATAATCCAAAAAATCACCAAAATTGGTCCAAGTAGTCCTCTATTCATTAGGAACATCCCATAATTTTCTTAAGAATAGAAATCTTTCCTTCATCATGTTGTTGAATTTCCATTGAAAACCCCTGTTTTTCATTAAAAATAATTATATAAATAAGTTAAATTTAGAAAAATCACATTTTCTCCTCTAATGTCTTAATTGACATATGAGTGAAGTGACATAAAAATTTCAAGTTCATTTGAACTCAATTTAGTGAGTTATGAAATTAATAAGCCTAAAAGGGCATAAAGGTAATTAAAGGATTTAACCCCCTTTATTAAAATTTTAGGTTTAATTAAAAATAGAGGGTAAAATATTTGATTTTATCATTCTTGGTTGATTGAAACTTTGGGAAATTAAAAGGGTAGGAACCCATTAATCACTTTTAATAAACAAAAAAATGAAACTTTAATTATTTAAGCAATTTAAAATTTTGGAAGATTAATGAAAATTTGAGTTATTAAAAATAGAGATATAACTGAGAGGATATTAATTTTTTAATAAAAAAATCCCTAAATAAATCACTTCAATAATATTTAACTCTTAATTAAGATTAAAATGATAATCCAAACTAAGTAAATTAAAATAAAAAAATAAATAACCCTTAAATTAAAGAAAAGTTCAAAATATTAAATAATTTAAAAATTAAATTAAATTAAATTAAATTAAATTAAGTAAAAACTAAATTAAAATTAAAATTAAATTAAATTAACATTTTAACAATTAAGTTAAGTTAAATTAAAAATATTTAAATTAAATTAAATTAAGTTAAATTAAATCAAATTTAAATTAAATTAAATTAACATCATTCAATAATAAAAGTAAAACGAATTTAAAATATTAAGATCGCTTAAAGTAAAAAGATTTAAACCAAAATTATTTGAACACTATTCCAAACTTAAAATTATTAATTAAAACCTCATAATTAAACTAAATCACTTTAAACCATTAACTCGAACTTAAATTAAGAATGATTAAAATTCTCAACAAACCAATTTGCCCCTAAAGACTTTAATTATTATAACTCTTAAATGGAGTATTAAGTGAGATGTCACTTCATTCATCAGGTAATTGAATGCCCATGTTCACTGAGCAAGAGACAAAGCTTAACTAAACTCTTGGATGATTAATTCACCCGTGCAATTAAATTTACTTGGACTCAAAATAATCTCGGAAATATTGAAAAGATGTTTAGGACTCGTCCTAAGCACTTTCTCAATATGATGAGATGTTTTAGAAGAACAAATTGAATTTAGTTGTTCTTTGATGAAGAAAATCATCCTTAAACAAAATAGAAGAACCTAGACGTCATAGGAAATGACTAGTTATATGACTAGGATCTTGGTAGACAACCAAAACCTATCCCTTAGCTTTACATAGGTACTTCTTAAAATATTTAAATGCCTTAACATGTGTTTTATGTGCAGCTTGGGATGACGAGATGATCCTCCAGGTACGCTTTTATTTTATTTCAATTTACATTATTGCAATTTACTTACATGTACTGTACTTTACTTTTTCTTGCATGTTAAACAAGACTGTTGCATGAAAACCAAAACCTTTAGGATAGTCCCTGAACTGAAACCAAAACTAAATTAAAAGTCATCACACGATAAAATTCACCGCCACAACATTCCAAAATATAAAATAACTCAAAACTTAATCACCAACAAAAATAAAATTGTAATTACAACTAAAATTAAAACGTCTCGTTGGATGATCGGGAATACCTCGGATGATGTAACCCACGTGTTGCTAATGGGATTTCCCACAGTTTAAATGAAAGTGTGGAACTCTTTTAGTTGAGTTTAGCAAATTCATCTGGACTAAGTGAATTTTATGAAAATAACGGTGCCAGGATGACGAAACCGTGGGATCTTAATCGGTTCTGTTTAAACAACTTTAAGATTTGTTTTCATTAAAAAACTAAATACATTTAGACCTTAAGATTTCTAAACCAAAACACTTCTCTCATCTCTTGATTTCACCTTCTAAAACTAAACCTCTGCAACAATAAGGAGCTCGGAGCATTGTGGGCAGCACGGCCATCGTCATCAGCAAAACTGGGGTCTACTTCAGCAAAAATTTCTTAGAATTAAATATCCAAGCCAAAGGATTTCGAGGTAGTTTGCCTAGTGCAACATAAATCCTCAACTCTTCGTTAGGGATATGCATGATCATGTCATGTAAATTAAGCTCTAACTGGTCTTAGGACTCCGAGGTACTCGTTTGGTACGACATAAACCCTCATATCTTCGAGGCTATTTGTGTGATTATATCATACGAATATAAGTCCTAAATAATTAAAATTGGCAGGATTGCAACATTAAATAATTTTCCTAAATTGAAAGCAAACCAAAGGATAGTTTGGGAAGTTGCCAAGATTCTTCTTGGATCCTAAGCTTCTCCTACTTTTCTTCCTTTGGACTCTTAAAATAAACTGTTTCGAATTTGAGCTAATCCCTATTGAAATTTCAAAAAACCAATCCTTTGAAAACTTTAAACTTTGAAATTCTTGAGTGCAAAACCACTGATCATTATCGAGAGCTTTCTTAAGTGATTCCCATCATTTAAGATGTAATTAACTATAGGGGCTTGCCCTTATAGGGAACTTTAAGAACCCAGGTAATATAAACCCTGCTTAATTTATTTATATTAAGCAGGGGAACTTGTCGGCTTATAAAATTGGTTCGCAGTCCAAACGGAAGTGAAAAATCTTCTAGTTTATTTAACCGAGCCCCATCATAAAGCAGTGTGTCTATTCTTCGGGATAGATATACAGTTTGTGATGCGGTGCTCGTTTATATAAACTATTTGGAATGTGAGATAAGTTTGATTTCATATCTTAAATTTTTCAAACTCAAAATTATTTTCAAAATCAAATACTACTTTCAAAATTACATATATATTTAAATTAAATTTAAAATCTGAAATTCGGCGACAACTTCTGTAGGCGACCCCCTTTCTAAATACAACAGACAAACCTAAAAATATGCCGACATATGTCTATTCTTCGGGATAGATATACGGTTTGTGATGCGGTGCCTGTTTACATAAACTATTTAGGATGTGAGATCGGTTTGATTTAATAGCTTAAAATTTTCAAATTTAAAATTATTTTCAAAATCAAACACTACTTTCTAAATTACATATATATTTAAATTAAATTTAAAATCTAAAATTCGCTGACAACTTTTGTAGGCGACCTCTTTTCTAAAAACAACACTCAACCTAAAAATATGCCGACAAATGTCAATACATGACCTAATGACCACAACATTGACCCAATAACAACCACATTAACCACTAAATCAACATAGACACCAAATTGGTTAAGTCTGACTCATATGTTCATCAAACTTGATCATTTGGTTAACCCTAGTTAAACATAGGTCATATTACCAAAATTAATGACCCCATGATTAAATTAAGCATGAAAAGGCTAAGTAAATCACTTGGGTCAACTCTGGACCTCGACTGGTCAACCATGATCCTCCCTGGTCAACCTTGGTCAACCTTGGTCAACTTTGGTCAAAATATTTAATTTTGAACCAAGTCAATAAGAATACTAAAATAATTAATTTCAAAAATTATTTTAATTAATTTATGGGTTGATAATGTAATTTCTTATATTTTAAATTAATTACATAATTAATTTAAAAAGAAATTCAAATAAAAACCTTAAAATAAAATAAAAATGTGACATCATTTATGACATCATAAATGACATCAAAATTTGAATTCAACATATATCAAGTTACCAATGGGTCACTCATGACCTAGAGAATCCATTAAACACCATCATGACATGGTTAACCTTATGGTAGACCCATGGGTTACCATTGTTAACCCACGTCAGGGCTCATCATTACACTATTATAAATGAATGAAAATGGTGTCATTCATGCATGCTACCTTTGAAGCCTGATATTAGTGAATCATCACTCACCTTAATCCTCACCCAATAGAAGATAGACATTACTTAAACCACTCTCCTCACCATGGTTGAGTTCACCACAACCAAACAATGGAATTAAGGGGAACAAAAGCTTATGTGTCATTCTATTCTAAACCAATTAAATGACCTTTAAACCTTACGTGGGTGGGGGGGGGGGGGCGGGTTAGACCAGCATGTACCAAGGACCATATCCACCTCATTCTTTCCCCAATAGAAACAAGACATAACCATAGCCTCCATTTTTAAAAAACTTTGAAATCATAGTGAGCCAATCTTAGGGATGCTAAATGTAATCATTCCCAGCCCAATTCTAATCTCTTTGGGATCCTTGATCTTCCCTGAGCTATCACCTTCCTAAATAAGCAAACTAGAGCTTATGCATGGCCATCCATATCTATAAATAGGACTAGAATTGAGAGCTCCTCATAAGAGAGAAGAACCATTTACACTGCCCAATTTTAAAACTTTGAACATCAAAGTTTTTCCCTAGTACCTAAGCAACTGATCCCCTATAGAATTAGGTCTTGAAACCCACTGATTTGCCCTAATTTCTCTACCTGAAACATGATAATTTTTAGGTTTGAAATGAAGTTTCTCAAAACTTTAAATGAACTCCTCTAAAAGCTTCCTAGCACCTTACGAAGACAAACCCAATCAAAATTGACCCTTCCCATAGGCTCTAACCTACTGTTCCATTTTTAATTTCCAAACTGTGACACCTTTTCATCGAACTCATATCTACCCCTTGTCTCACTTTAAAATTAGTTGGAGGCAAGCTCTATGAGGTAAAGAACAAGCTGTAGAAACAATTCAATTGAAGTTTCATTAACTCAGGCAAAGGTATGGATCTTTGAACTCAAGTTGAGCTCTGGTTTGACACTTTATAAAACAAACAAATGCACAACCCTAACATCTTCGTATGGATGGGTTCTTCATCTTCAGATGAAGCTATAGGAACAAAAGTCACTCTAATCCATCAAGAATTGAGCGAGATCTTGTCCTTAAAACATGGATGGCTTACAGGTTTAGACCGAAGGAAGGAGATGAACGGATGCCGCCTATTTCAAGCCGATCCACAGTTCTGAATCCCACAGCTGATCAACCACGTGTTGACACATCCGAGGACATGAGGCCTCCCCTGATAAAATTTGGGTTAATAAGGATTGAATTAAATCCAGATTAACCTTAAACTAATCGAAAATCCATATCTTGATAAATAAAAATCACAAAAATATAATAAAAATACTCCTAAACTCAGGATTATGAGAGGAATAATGTGGAAATAAAATAATAAATTGAGGAGTTATATTTAATTTTTTAATTAATTAAATACTCTCGGAGTAATTTAGTTTTAAAAAATTATTTATAAAGCGAGAAAAATATGAAAACTTTCGGGATCAACCTTTAAGTCCTTATGAACATCCTCTAATTTTTCTATGGCTAGAAAAATTCCCTAGGATAGGATTTCTTAATTTCTACTAAACTTTGTAATTATTCTTAATAATAATTAAGAAAAAAAATAGAAATTAAGAAATTAAATTGAAATTTGTTTAAGATCCTTAGGGTGATAGACTCAAACACTAAAATGACAAAGCTTGGCCTTTTAAATTTTTAAAATGACATTTTTATCTTTAGGGTTTAAATTTTTAATTATAATTTAATTTTGAAAACCCTAAAATCCTTTAAAACTTAATTTTTTACCATATGTAGCCCATTCCACATTTAGACTAAGTCAATTATGAGTCTAACACCAAATAAGCTCAAATCAAACCCTAATTAGGTCTAAGACACCAATTAGACTTAATTAAATCAAGTTAAGTCTTAATCAGATTAGGTTTAACTTAATAAAATACAATTAGGTCTAACACACTAATTAGACATAATTAAATCAAGTTAACCCTTAATCACATTAGTTTTAACACCACAAACCCTAATTATGTCTAACCCCCAATTAGACCTGATTAATGACCTTAAACTTAATTACATTAGGTTTAAGATAAATCAAAACCTAATTAGGTCTAACCCCTCATTAGACCTGATTAATCACCTTAAACCTTAATTATATTAGGTTTAAGACAAATGAAACTTTAATTAGGTCCAACCCCGTTAGACATGATTAATTACTTTAAGATTTAATTACATTAGGTTTAAGACAAATTAAACCCTAATTTGACCCAATCCTAATTAGGTCTAATTAAATCAATTAAACCTTACTTAAATTAAGTTTATATAATTATAAACACTAATTAAACCTAAACCTAATTAGGTTTAATTAAATCAATTAAAACTTACCTAAATTAGGCTTAGTTAACCTTAACCTAATTAGACTTAACCACAATTAAGTCTAATTAATCAATTAAACCTTACCCAAATAAGGTTTAATTAACCATAACCTAATTAGACTTAACCACAATTAAGTCTAATTAATCAATTAAATATTTCCCAAATTAGGTTTAATTAACATTAACCTACTTACACTTAACCATAATAAGTCTAGTTAAACAACTAAACCATACCTAAATTAGGTTTAATTAATAATAAACCCTAATTAGACAGAACCCTAATTATGTCTAATTAAATCAATTAAAAATTACTTAAATTAGGTTTAGTTAATCGTAAATCCTAACTTACACCTAACCTTAATTAGGTCTAATTAAATCAATTAAACCTTACCTAAATTACGTTTAATTAATCCTATGGCCTAGCTAGATCTAATCCTAATTAGGTTTTATTAAATCAATTAAACCTTACCCAAATTAGTTTTAATTAAACTTAACCTAGCTAAACTTAACCACAATTAATTCTAATTAATCAGTTAAACCTTATCAAAATTAGATTTAATTAACCATAACCTAATTGGACATAACCATTATTAATTCTAATTAATCAACTAATCCTGACTCAAAATAGGTTTTAGTCAAACTTAAACATTTTAGGTTAAACATACATTGAAACTAACCTTAACCTATACTTAGGTTCAACCCAACCTGAACCTAAGTCAATCATAAATCTTTTAGGTTCAACATATATTAAACCTAACCTAAACCTATACTTAGGCTCATCCCGACTTGAATCTATGTTAAACTTAAACCTTTTAGGTTCAACATACATTGAACCTAACCATAACCTATGCTTAAGTTCAACACAACATGAAATTGAGTCAAACTTAACCTTTTAGGTTCAACATACATTGAACCTAAACTTAACCTATACTTAGGTTCAACCCAACTTGAACCTGAGTTAAACTTAAACCTTTAGATTTAACAATACTTGAACCTAACCTTAACTTATACTTAGGTTCAAACCAACTTGAACCTGAGTCAAACTTAAAACTTTTAGGCTCAACATACATTGAAACTAACCTTAAACAATATTTAGGATTAGCCCAACTTGAAACTATGTCAAACTTGAACCTCTTAGGTTTAACAAACATTGAACCTAACATTAACCTATATTTAGGTTTAGTCTAACTTGAACCTAAGTTAAACTTAAACCTTATAGGTTCAACATACATTGAACCTAACCTTAACCTATACTTAGGTTTAAACTAACTTGAACATGAGTCAAGCTTAAACCTTTTAGGTTCCACATAAATTGAATCTCACCTTAACCTATACTAAGATTTAAGTCAACTTGAACCTAAGTCAAACTCAAACCATTAGGTTCAACCTACATTAGAACTAATTCAAAATTAACATCGGCTCAACCTACAAGGAACCTAACTTAATCTAAACTTAGACCTAACTCAAATTAAACCTTTAGGTTTAACCAACGTTGAACCTAATCCAAACTTAGGTTCAACCTACATTGAACCTAACTCAAACTTAACTCATGTTCAACCTACATTAAACTTGATTCAATACCTAATTCAAATCTTACTTAGGATCAATATGCTTATGTCAAAATCTTTAGATACAAATGATATTAACTATAAGATTTAAGTTAAACTTCTTTAGACTCAAACGACACCGGATCTAAGATTTTACCCAATTTTAAGTCTAAAAAGACATCAAGTCTAAAATCTCAAAATCTAACTTATGTTAGATATTTATCTATATGTCTAATTTATATTAGACTTATTGTAAACATTTTTTAGATTCAAAAGACATTGAATCTAATTCAAAATAAAAAAAATCAATAATTTGAGAAATAAAATCGACATTTTTTCTTTTATAAAAATCACTCCGACATTGTTTTCTTGCAGGTTGAAGACAAGTTCTGCTTTAGATTTACCTTGCATGTTATTAGGGTGTGCTAACTTTGTTTTGCAGGGCGATATTTTGAAGACGGGACAAACAACAAAACAAAATAAAAATTACATAAATGAAATTAAAAACAATACTAAAATGACTTTTTGGATAGTCACAAAACCTAAATTGTTATGATAGCCACCAAACAAATAACAAACTACAAAATGAAATAACAATAAAATGATAAACAACAAAACAAAAATAAAACTAACATAACAAATGACATTGGCAAAAACAAAACTTTGGGGTAGTACGTGACACTTAGAAACAAATTACTGATCCACCTGATATTTATATTTACAAATTGGCAACGGCACCAAAACCTTGATCCCACCGGATATATATATATATATATATATATATATATATATATATATATATATATATATATATATATATATATATATATATATATATATATAGTAGAGGTTGCTTGTATCCATTGGGATCTATTCCATACCTCGTTGGCGGGATAGAAATTACCAAAATTTTAATCCCATCTACTTTATTGTTTTGTGGTTTACTCCGGATGGCCGAAACAATTCTAAATTTAACAACATCATCTGCTACGAGTTTCTAATGTGGTTAGAAGCCGTAGGAATTACATCTCCAAAATAATTACACATAAGCAGTTTCCAAACATCCTCAAGACATACCAAACACCTTGGGCTCCCAAACCTTTCATCAGAATTGTCAAATGGCTTCCCCCTCCTTGTAATATCATCAAACTCAACACAGATGGTAGCTTCTTCAAGGATTGTGCTGGTGTGGGGGGTATATTTAGGAACAACAAAGGACAATGTCTGCTATTTTTCCATGGCCCTGTGGCTGCACAAGATGCTTTTGAGGCAGAACTCATTGCTGTGCTGTGGGGCTTACAGTTGGCCAGGTTTGCTGGCTGGACTGATCTTTGGATTGAGGTGGATTCCAATGATCTAATCTCAAGCCTTACCAGTGGTTCTCATACAATCTGGCACCATAATTACTGGATCCAACTCATCCAAACAATGCTGCAACCACAGATCAAAATCTCTTTCAACTACAGGGAGGCTAACAAACCTGCCTACCTGGTCGGCTAGAAAAGGTGCGAGTTTCTCCCAAAGTTCTGGTTTCCAATACCCCCTCCTGGGACCTGAATTTTCTTATCAATGGGGACAACCTCTGCTACCCTCATTTCAGAATTGAACACAACTCCTCACTTGATAATTATGGAGGAGGGAATCATGCCTGCTAACATCTTATTCAGGCAGATATCAAGCTCCCCCTTCAGAATTATGGTTTAGTGCCCTCTGCTTATGCTATCTCCCAGCATTCTGATATCTGCTGACCCTCCTCCACTACTGCTAACTCGTTGATGGGAACTCGTTAGGATTCATGCTCCTTACTTCGGTTGTTTGGCTTCTTGGCTTTCGGCTTTCTCCTGGAAACGATTTGTATCCGGCTAGATGTTTGTAACTTCGCGGAACCTACATTCAGCTCCTTAACTTCTTTGTGAATGCCTTAGCGGTATGCGAGATTTTGGTGTCTTTTCTTTTATTTTGGATTAGTTTTTATTGGGCAGATTTTGGGACAGGTTATTTTACACTTAGTTAGGTATTTTCTACTTTTGGTGTGGAGTTGTATTGGGTTGAGTTGTTCCCATTGGGAAATTTCTGTAACTTCACTCTTTTGAATCAACATGTAGGGAGCCAAGAGTAGCTCCTTCCCCTAAAAAAAAAAAAAAAAAAAAAAAAAATATATATATATATATATATATATATATATATATATATATATATATATATATATGCTTATGATTTGATTTATAATGTGGATACTACGCAAGCATACGTATCGTTTATGAAGTAATATAGAACTTTCTGATTAAGCCCCGAGATATTGAACCCACATGGAATGGATGAAAATTTTTAAAGGAATCAAAAAATTATCTTTTTACTTTTTTTAATGGTTTTTAAAAAGTATGTCTTGATTTTGAAAAGTTTTGAAAGTTGATTTATCTTTTGAAATTTCCTTAATAGTATGTTAAGAAAGAAATTAAAATTATAATAACTAATAACACTATATGTAAAACACTAATAACTAGAATATCTTTTTCTTTCCTTTTGTGAAGTAGTAATAATTATTAAAGTATTGTTGTGGAAGTATTTAAATTTGTTGTGACAAATAGAAGCAAATGTGTTCTTTACCCTTACTTGGTTCTATAAAGAACATATGTTAATTTGAAATTTTGATCATTTTGAACATGGTTAGGCAAAGAGGATACCAGTCTCTCATTCGAGAGTTCCCTCGATTCCCACCAACTGAGGGCTAACTTCTCATAACAAAACTCAAAACTTCAAACCAAATTAAGGGGTTTTAGCCTGTCACTCTAAAATCCTCTAATTTTACTCCCTTCCATAAAAATATCTTCTAATATAACATTTAATTATATGTACTACAATTCTCACCCATATAATTGCATGTGATTCTTACTAACTTTTATAAGACAATACCGCATTGGATCTTACATAATCTCAAGAAATTCTACAACTTAACAGAACAAATTAAGAAGTAAACAAAGTTTTCAGAATAAATCTTCACAATTTCTTCTAACTTTAAACACTTATACTTTCCACAACAATTCTCTATAAACTAATTACTTCTCCATTTAAGAAATAAAAAGATAAAGTAAACTACTCAGAATGCATTGAGAAAATACAAAAAAACTTTGATTTGAAATTAAAAACCATAAGAAAAACAACAAACAAAAACAAGTATTAATTAAAAAAAAAACTAAATGTAAGAACAAAAGTAAACACTAATCTGAAAATTTCTCTCCACAAGATTCAGGAAGTTCCTCTGAAACTTTAACTCTTCACTATACTACTCCTCAGAGTGAATCTCCCAACTCCGATGACTCAGAATAAACTTCAGACTTCATTAGAAACTAAACTAAAAGAAAGAAAAGAAGTGGGAAGAAAAAGACTTCACTCCGACCTTTTTCTCCTTTCTACTCTCTACTCCTACTCTTAATAAAAACTCTCACAAAATAAAAGTAAAATACTGTAAAAACTCTCTTCAAAATTCAAGTGGAAGAGAAAAAGAGAGAAAAAACCCTTCAAAATACAAAGGAAGAGCCCCTTAATCATTCCTAAGACTCTCTTTAAATATTAAACCAAAAGGTGCCTTGGTGTCTCTTCAAAATGTGTCTAGATTCAATGTATCAACCAAAGAATGCACCCCTTCAATCAAACTTGTCGCCCAAAGGAAGTTATGGAAGTTACCACCAAGAGTTGCATCCCATCCCTTTTGAAAATGGCGCCAAATTCAATTTAATCTCGATTTTTAACTGTGGCGGCTAACCGTCGGCCCAACGGCGCTTAGCCTCCAGTGACAAAATTTTGATTTTTCATTTTTTTGCTCCAAATTTGATCCAATTTTGTTCCTTTCATCATGACCATCCATTTTCATCATACCTGCAAGAAAAACACAGAATACCTTCCATTAAAGTGCAATATCATTAAAAATAGGTATAAAAATGTGCATAAAAATACCATATATTTTAGGTGTATCAAAATCCCCTAAACTTAAAATGTTACTTGTCCTCAAGTGACAGCTAATCTTATAGAACATTTTAGTATGCAAATTATGTAATGTGTTTCTTAGGAAGATAACAAAATTTTGTTCTAGAAATGCAATTTAGAAAAAAAAATTTAGTAATTAAAACAAACTTAGAGTTTAGAAAGTTCTTAAATAAAGGAAAATGAAAAATATAAGTTTCTATCTAATTCAGAAATATTTGTAGATTCCTCAAAATATAGGACTCAAACTCTTATTTTTCTCACTTAAAAATCTTTATTTGAAAATAATTTACTTACTATATTATAACCTTAAGCTTTAGATTTTCTCTGAACTTATATCTTAATCTTTAGGTATGAAACCAATTTTTGATTAGGCCCTTAAATCCTCAAGCTTCTCCTCCCATTTTATATATTATTTTTCACTTTCTTTTTTTTTTCTTTTTTTATATGGCAAGAATTACTATATCTGGATAAGCCTTTAATGATTTTGAATTCCACCCTTCCATTTAAAATAAAGGTCAGATATACATCTTTCACTTAAAAATCATAATAAAAGTATTTGAAAATTATTCTTCAATAAAAGAAATTTAAGCTTTGAAGAATAAAAGTCAAATCTTCTTTTTATCCAAAAATACAAAACTTCTTACTAAAGATAGTTTAACTTTATTTAACACCTCTTCATTAAGAAAATTTTAACTTTAAGTCTTTCATGATTACTATAAATTTTAACTAAATTCTTTTATTCATTTCAATATTCAAAATTTTTGTTTCCCTAATATAACTTCATGTAGATAATTGTTCTCAACGAAAAATAAGATTTATTTTAAGTATTCTTGAGAATCGAATAAAATTTTAGGTTTTTGAAAATCTTTGTTTTTGAAATCCCCCCCCCCCCAAAACTTTAATTTTTAGTTAAGATAAAACATTTAAGCATAAGAAACGATACATGGGTGAGAATTAAAGACTAACATAACATGCTTGTAGGAATTTCTATTATCCTAATATGCAAGTATAACAATTTAAATAACAGGAGTAAAATGAAATCAAATTCAGTTTTTTCAAAACAATTTTCGTTTTATAATAAGAAAAGTAAAAATTTCAAAAAGACTTCTACAATAGTGGAGGTTTTCAAAGCAAATAACACCAACTAAAATAACACACTGATAGAGATAACAAATGATAGTGGAATTTGAAAAATTTTAAACTTGTAGTTTCCTAAGTAGAAGTTCCCAATAGTGGTTTATAATCTTCTAACAGTTTTTTTCTTTGAATTAAAGTAAACACTACTAAAAACTCTGACATAACATACACATTAAAAAATTTACTGCCACACACACTACACTCAAAGCAACATATAAATCATCAATACAACAACAATACATCTGAATATGCATAACAGATAAATAGTACAACTACAATCTGCATACTATTAGAATTCACATCACATCACAACACAATCATCAAACAAAATACTAGATAAAGTACACAATAACACAGCACAACAACACAATAACTAAAACAAACAACATACATCTACTCTTCATCCTCATCATCATCATCATCCTGCTCGTTCCAATCCCTGGATGGCACATAAGGTATGTAGAATGGATGAGGGGGCATCTCAGCACTCTGATCACCTCTAATCAGTCTATCCAAATAATGCTGATAATTCTCCTCATACTCATCATGTTTTATAATATATCTATCCACATTATCAATCTTACCATCTATATCTTTCATATACTCTCGAGTAAGACTCACTTTCTTCAAAATATTTCTTAATAACCCAGTCTGTGAATTAGTAGATGATGAAGCACGTTAAGTAGTGGCACGAGAAGTAGATGCAGCAGAAGCAGAAGCGTACAGAAGCCCTACCAAATCCTCCTCTCCAACCAATCTCTGAATGTACAGTGTAAGCACCAATGTTGACACTGGTAATTAGTCTTAATGGCTAAAGTACCTCTTCCCAGGTTTCAAACTTCACTCCAGATCGTTCACATAATGAATGAATGAAGGAAATCACATACCTAAAGTAGTGGTTGCTCTAGCACAGTTCAAAACTTAATCATAAATTATACCTTCAATGTCAATAAACTTCCCTTGTTGAATGCAATGGTTCAACACAACTCTTTCTCTTGTTACTTTACTAGTATGACTCGAAGGTAACAATTTAGATGAGATAAAATAATGTCACGCCTTAAAAGTGGCATTCAATTTGGAAGTAGGAAAGTTCACTCTTCTATCATTTGTTATTTTCCATAATCCTCTTCCATCAGTCAAAAATTTCATGATCTCATCTAATTCCCCTTCCGTAGGATGATAGTTAGAATAAAAATAGAACATATCAGGAGGTAGTCCATAAAAAGTGTTGATTTCCCCTGAAGAAAAGTTGACCTCATGCCTCCTAACCATCACTTGATTCTCTTCTGTAGCAGGCAAATTTGCATAAAATTCTCTGACTATAGAAACAACAGCAACAGTGGAGAAACAACAGTAATTCTCCCAGTTCCTTCTAGCAATCATATCTTCAATTACTTCTCCTGGCTTACTAAATACATGCTCAAGAATCAACTTACGTGACTGCAGTGCGTCAACATATCGTTCCTCTGCCCTCGTGCTAACAAGTTTGTCAAAATCAATTCTGGCCTTTTCTCTCGCACGCTTTCACTTTGGAGCCATCTTTAAAAATTCACGAAAAATTTACCATAAATTCCAAAATCAAACTAACCTTGCTAAATTTTCTTCCAAGAGATATTTTCACTAAATCCTAGTAATTTCTTAAGTTTTTCCTCAAATTTTCACCATGAATAGTGATTTTAAGATTTTCCAAAATGTACTCAAATTACATCGTGAAAATAAAAAAAAAATTACTTAGGAGTAGTGCTCTTACCTCAAGGAATCCAAATCTAACAATTTTTGTTGAGATTGTCTCTTAAATGATCCACAATATGATGCCCTAGGCTCCTCTTTCGCGATAAACTGAAGGTTGAAGACGATAGGATGGTTTAAAAATGGCAATTTTTGGGTTTTTAACTGCTAGGAACCAATTTTCGTGGATTGGTGTATAAGCGCGAACCCCTTGGCGCTTAGCCGCGAAATCTGGCGCTTAAGCGCCGACAGTCTGGCACTTAGCCGCCAGTACCGAAAATTTCACAATTAAGGTATAGGCACTAAATCGCATTGTTAATCACCCTTAATTACTCCAAAATAATTATTTCTCCTCACATAAATCTTCCAATATTTCAAATCATAATTTAATATCCATTGATTTCACACAAATTTCATACAAACACAAACTTATATTAAAACAAACATAACACTTAATACAATTCTAGAATTTATATCCACACATAAAGGATAAAATTCTTTAAATACAAGAGAGTTTAATCTCAAACTGATAAGTATACATCTCTAGGATGTAACCATCACATCATCAGGCTTAGTTAATACTTAAATATAAACACTAAGCAAACCAAACGTAACACATATGAACACTAAACATAACACATAAGAACACTAAACAAATAAGATCAAAGCACTCTTAATTTCATTCTCCATTCGGCGGATTATATCCCGAACCATTGTGATTCTCATTTGACCCTTCTAGAATATAAATCTGATAAAACATGCGATAATTGTTCATCCTTAAATCATCTTCTTCAATCAATTTGTTCTTCAGAAACATCTCCTTATCTGCTTCTTCCACGTACCTTGAATGACTGAATTGCATCTTGAGTTGCCATCCCATGTGCTCTAAATGTAGATTACTTTCATGGTTTTTTTCTTCCATTGAAGTCACTCGGGCTTCAATTTTTGCAATTATTTCAGCAATCCCTTGAATACTAACAGCGAGATATCCATCGAATAACTCTTTAGCACTATCACTAACGAACTTACTCTTGTCAGAATCTTGCTTCGTCTTAATCTCATTCTCCCAGGAATACATGATGCACTCAAAACTCTCTTCTTAAGACTCATAAATGGAAATAGGACTTGAGGCAAGTATTTCTCTTAAATCAGGTCCTTTTTATAGACTTCAGAAGTGCTATAACTGCCCCAAGACGTTTTAAAACTCCAAAATAACTTCCAAAACTACTCCCCCACAATCTAGGCTTCTAGAACCTCATTTTTCACGGTTTTTATTTCAGCAGTGCCTAAGCGCCAACCAGTCGGCGCTTAGCCGCCAGTGCTCAATTTAGCACAGGTCTGCTAAGTGTCAAAATTTTCATTCTGACTCCTCTAAGTCATCAAATAAGGTCAAATAAACTCTACCATAGTTTAAAAACTCCAAATTACTACCACTAAAAACATAAAAACAAACTAAACCAATCAATCAAAGCACACTAAACAAACATTAAGCAAAGCACACCGATAATTATGGGTTGCCTCCCACAAAGTGCTTGTTTTAACGTCTTCATCCTGACATACCCAGAACTCATTCTAAGTGACCCAACATCAAATTATTATCAAATTTAGATTTCTTGACTAAAAAATATGGTTTAAGTCCATGTCCATTAACTTTAAATATTTTTCCAATCTTAGGATCTTGAATATCTACAGCTCTATAAGAATAAACTTTTATCACAATAAATGGACCCATCCACCTGGACTTAAGTATTCTAGAAAATATTCTCAATCTAGCATTATACAGTAAAACTTTTTTGTCCCGGTACAAGATTTTTACTAAGAATCTTCCGATCATGCACTTCATCTTTTCCTTATAAATCTATCTTAGCATTTTCATAAGATTCATTCCTTATTTTTTTAAGCTCATTCAATTGCAATAATCTATTTTCAGCAACAACTTTCAAATTATAATTGAACTCTTTAATAGCCCAATAAGCTTTATGCTCAAGTTTAAAAGGTATATGACAAGCTTTTCCAAAAATCAGCCTATATAAGTACATTCCTATAGGTGTTCTGTAAGCAGTCCTATAGGCCCACAAAGCATAATCCAGTTTGATTGACCAAGCCTTTCTATTTGGATTAACAATTTTTTCCAATATTCTTTTAATTTCACGATTAGATAATTCAACCAAACCACTTGTCTGTGGATAATAAGCAGTAGCAATGCAATGATTAATATGATATTTCTTTGCTAACTTTCTAATAATCGCATTTCTAAAATGACTTCCCCCATCAGTTATGATTACTCTTGGTATTCCAAATCTGCAAAATATATTCTTTTCTAAAAACTTTGCAACAATTTGAGCATCACATCGAGGTAAAACAATATCTTCAATCCATTTGGAAACATATTCTAGTGCTATCAAAATATGAACATTTTAGAAAGATGGTGTAAATGGTCCCATAAAATCTAGTCCCCAAACATCAAATATTTCAACTTCCAATATATAATTGAGGGGCATCTCATTTCTTCTAGAAATATTACTTACACACTGACATCTATCACAATTTTTAATATAAACATTCACATCCTTAAAAATTGTAGGCCAATAAAATCCTGATTTTAATATTTTATATGCAGTTTTATCACTTCCAAAATGTCCCCCATAAACAGGATCATGATATTTTTGAATAATTTCATAAGTCTCTTCCAAAGGTACACATCTTCGAAGTATAAAATCCTTTCCTTGTTTATAAGAATGAGTCATCCCAAAAATAAGTCTTAGCATCAGACATAAATTTCTTCTTTTCTTGGTATGTCAAACCATAGGGTATAATATTACTAACAATAAATTTTACTATGTCTGCATACCACGGAATACGCCATTCTTTAACAGTGAACAGTTTTTCATCAGGAAAATGTTCATTAATTTCTTCAATATCGTAGAGAGATTTTTCAATTTCAAGCCTGGACAAATGATCAGCAATTTGATTATCAGAACCCTTCCTATCTACTATCTCAAAATCAAATTCTTGCAAAAGAAGAATCCATCTTATCAGTCTCGGTTTTGCATCATTTTTCTTCATTAAGTATTTAATAGCAGAATGATCAGTATGCACCACACATTTAATTCCAATAAAATATGATCAAAATTTATCAAAGGCAAATACTATAGCTAATAACTCTTTCTCAGTAGCAGTATAATTAATTTGAGCTGCATTAAGAGTTTTACTGACATAATAAATTACTTTGAAAATTTTATCATATTTCTGACCTAAAACAACACCAATAGCATAATCACTAGCATCACACATTAATTCAAAAGGTTTTTCCTAATTTGGTGAAATTATTACAGGTGCAGTGATTAGTTCTTCTTTTAATGTTTCAAAGGATTTACGATAGTCATCATCAAAATTAAAATTTGCATCCTTTTCCTGTAAACGGCATAAAGGTTTTGTAATCTTTGAAAAGTGTTTGATGTAACTCCTGTAGAATCCAGCATGTCCTAAAAAACATCTAATTCCGCTTACATTGGTTGGGCAAGGTAAATTAGATATAACATGAATTTTTGCAGGATCTACCTCTAAACCTTTTTCCAAAATCTGATGTCCTAAAATAATTCCTCCTACTACCATAAATTGGCATTTTTCCCAATTAAGGACCAAATTAATTTCTTCACAGCATTTTAGAACTTTAGATAGATGTTCTAAATATGATTCAAATGAAATTCCAAACACTGAAAGGTCATCCATAAAAACTTCAATCCCTTTTTCAGTCAAATCACAGTAAATAACCATCATACATTTCTGAAATGTAGCAGGGGCATTACATAAACCAAAGGGTATTCTTCTAAAATTAAACGTACCATAAGGACTGGTAAACATAGTTTTCTCTTGATCCTCAGGAGCAATTTAAATTTGGTGGTAACCAGTATATTCATCCAGAAAACAAAAGTATTTATGCCCAACGAGTCTATCCAACATTTGATCTAGAAAAGGTAGTGGAAAATGATCTTTCATTATGACAAGGTTTAATTTTCTATAATCAATGCATATTCGCCACCCAGTAACTTGTATTGTTTGTATCATTTCATTCTTTTCATTAACAGTCACAGTTACTCCTCCTTTCTTAAGAACACAGTGTATAGGACTAACCCATGCACTATCTGAAATAGGGTAGATAATTCCAGCATCCAACCATTTTAAAATTTCTTTCTTAACATCTTTCATAATAGGATTTAATCTCCTTTGGGGATCATCCCATGGTTTGCAATTATCTTCCATAAGCATTCTGTGCATACAAATTGAAGGATTCATTCCCTTAATATCAGCAATTTTCCATCCAAAAGCTTTCTTGTGCTTCTTCAAAATTTCAAGCAAACTCTCTTCTTTTTTTTCAGTTAATTGAGAGGAAATTATAATAGGCAAGGTTGAGGATTCACCTAGAAAAACATACATCAAATGATCAGGAAGCATTTTTAACTCAAGTTCAGGAGGTTTTTCAATTGATGGACCATAAGATTCATCTTTCTCAGTCATATCCAACAATTCAAAACTTTCACGAACATACTTTAAAGCTTCCACTTGAAAATATTTAGAATCAAATAACTCCTCTTCTTGCTTATATTCTCATTCTTCGCTTTCAGCCTCTCATCATAAGTTGATTTGAAATGACATTCACTTAAATATTCAATAACATCCATCCTATAACACTCATCTTCTTTACCTCTAGCAGGATATTTCATCGATTTTGAAATATTAAATGTAATAGTCTTATCATTAACCCTCATCGTCAATTCCCCTTTTCGCACATCTATCATGGCTCTGCCTATAACTAGAAAAGGTCTCCCCAAAATTATGGGTATCTCTTTATCTTCCTCTATATCTAACACAATGAAATCCTCAGGAAAAATAAATTGATTCACTTTTACCAAAACATCTTCTATAACTCCTTTAGGATATGTGATCGAACAATCTGCTAATTGCAGAGTTACAGTAGTTGGGGTTATTTTTCCTAGTCCCAATCTTTTGAATATTGATAGAGGCATAATGCTAATACTTTCACCCAAATCACATAAAGCTTTTCCACAGAATCTTTCTCCGATTGCACATAGAATTGTGAAACTTCCAGGATCTTTAAGTTTTTCAGGAAGCTTTTTCTGAATTATCGCACTGCACTCCTCACAAAGTGCAAAAGTCTCATTTTCTTCAAACTTCCTCTTTTTATTAAGAATATCCTTCATAAATTTCGCATAGATTGGCATTTTTTCTAGGGCTTCAGTAAATGGAATATTAATGGTAAGCTTCTTTAATATCACCAAGAATTTTGAAAATTGTTTATCGAACTTTTGTTGACAAAGTCTCTGAGGAAATGGAGGTGGTGGTTTTTCTAAATCAACCCTAGGTGGAGAAATGGGTCTTTCAAAACCTTTTGAAGCATCCTCTTTAAGTCTTTCAATCTCCTCTTTCTCTACTTCAGTTTCTTTTTTAATTCTACCTTCCAATTCTTTTCCACTTCTCAGTTGAATTGCTTTTACTTGTTCTTTATTCTTCTCTCTTGGATTCACTTCAGTATTACTTGGAAGCATTCCTTGGGATCTATTACTTAAGACATTTACTAATTGATTTTCAATATTTCTGATGGTTTCTCCTTGAATTTGTAATTGATTTCCCATATGTGATACTACTTCTTTCATAGACAACTTATTGTCCTTTAATTGTGAAGCACTGTTATAACCTGAAGGATAAGTTAATTTAATATTATTATTACCTTGGTTGTTCCAATTCCACAATGGGTTTACTTGGTGGTTCCCCCGTTTTTTATTAACACCACCCTGATTATTGTTATTCCTGTTGAAATTTGGATGATTCTTCCAACCTGGGTTATAATAATTAGAATATGGGTTGTTAGGTTTGATTATAGCATTCACAGTTTCTGGTGAAGAATAAGAATCAACCATTTGACCTAATGAATTTTCTTCAATCATGAGATTTGGTTGAGAAAAATTGATCCCAAATTGGTCTATCTTCCTTGATACAACAGCAACTTGATTTTCTAAAATTGCAAAAACATCATTTTCATAAACACTGGCTACCTTTTTAGGATTTAACCTTTCATAAGGCATTGAAAATTATTAGTAGCTATTTCTTCAATTAAAGCCTAAGCATTACAAAATGGTTTAGACATTAATGATCCACCAGCAGCAGCATCGATGATTGATCTAAGAGATCCAACTAATCCATTATAAAAAGTTTGAATTATTAACCAATCTGGTATCGCATGATGTGGACATTTCCTGAGGAGATCTTTAAATCATTCCCATGCTTCATATATTGATTCCCCTTCAAACTGACAAAAAGATGTTATATCATTTCTCAACTAAGTTGTCTTAGATGGTAGAAAATATTTAGCAATGAATTTTTGTGACAGTTCACCGCAAGTTCTTATTGATCCAGGTGGTAACGAATGTAACCATATTTTAGCTTTATCCCATAGTGAGAAAGGAAAAATTCTAAGTCTAATATCATCATCCAAAACACCATCATATTTAAAAGTAGCACACAGCTCTAGAAAATTAGCAAGATGCAAATTAGGATCTTCAGTTGTTGCTCCTCCAAACTGATTATTAGACACCATTTGGGTAATAGCAGGTAAGCTCAAAAGAATTAGAAGCAACAGCAATGTTTTGAATACTACCACAAAGTTTATCTACTGTAGGGTGTTGACCTCAATTTTGGTGAGGTCTTTTGCTTCTCCCTTTAGTGCTTAGGATCTAGCCTTAGGCTTTTCCTTTGACTAATCTTAGAGGACTAGAAATGGAGCCCACCATTTAGAAATTCAAACTACTTTTTAACTCCCTGCAAACCCCACAAGCTTGATTGTAGACCCCTAATCACCTAGAGGGTTGAAATCAAATGTGGAGGTTTAAAGGATGAGTTCCCTATAGGACTTTTTGGCCTTAGAAATACCCTGGGTGGCCTGGTCTGGTGAGGGTTGACTTGCACATACACTACACTCTCACACACATTCCAAGTCCTAAAACCACAGTCTCACCCAACTTGACTTCCTGACTCATGTAGATAATTCATATGGATGGTCCTTAACCCCTGAGCCCCTGGCTAAGAGGGTTAGGAACAACATAGTGAATGCCTCAAATGAGTTCTCTCATGGCTTTTATGGGCTTAATCTGGCTTCATGGCTCAACCAAAGTGATCCCATTTCACTTACACTTGATCAATCTTCCTTTTTTCAAAATTTCAATTTTTGACCCCAGGGTCCCCGGACCCACCAAACCTACCAAATGTCCTTGAAATGACCCAAAATTTGCAAAATTGCCTAAATTACCCAAGGTCCCTCAAAATCAATCCTAAACACTTCCCACCATACAAATTGACCATCTTTGGCCAACAATACCAAAATTTCCAAAAATTACCCCTAAACCCCCCCCAAATTACCAAAATACCCTTTTACCCAAAAAATCCAAAAATTCTAAAAATTCCCAAAAAAATTCCAGAAATCCCAAATATCCCCAATTTCATTTTGTTAAACTACACCATGGGCCAATTTTGCTAATTTACCCCACTTTTACAAAAAACCCCCAAACCCATTTTTTAACCCAAGTGAACCCAATGTCAAACCAAACCACCCCAATTGACCTCAATTCTGGTCCAATTCAATTCTAAAATTGAATTCAATATCCTCAACATCAATTTAGACCAAATCTAAGTCCAATTTGATTGACATTTGGGCCCAATTTCAATTTGAAGCCTAAAGCCCAATTTTGGCCCATGACCTAAACCTAGCTCAAACCAACCCAATTCAACTCCAATTGGCCCCAAATATTTTCTAAAGCCTTCCTAACACCCCCATAAACAAAACACTAACTTGATTTGCCCAAAATTTGAACCTAAACTCCACCCAAACCTAACCCAAAACCAAAATCCCATAAATTGACCTAAGCCCAAACCTAACCCAAATGGGCCAAAATCCCGAAATCAAAGCCCAACCAAAGTTGAAAACTCTTTGTGACACTCCCATAAACATTTCTCAACGTTAATTTTACATCAAATCCAACTTTAGCCCAACCTTAAACCAAGTTAACCCAATTTGACCCACTTTGGCCCCTTTACTAAAAGACCACATTAAACCCAATTCAATTCAAAATCACTTCAAATTTGTTCCAAATCACTCATGACACATCCCTAAACTAAACCCAACATTTATTTGGCATGGTCCTTCACAAGACTTTCATCCAAAAGCCCATTTTAAAATCTAAAAGCCCACTTCCATAAAGCCTTTAAAAGCCCATTTTCACCAAAATTCAAAAAAGCCCAAAATTCATTCCAAAGCCCACATGAGATTTCTTCTCATCATCCCTTTGATTTAAATCATTCCCTAAGTTTCAAACTCATCATCAAATTATCCTAAATTAAGCTTCATGCCAATTTCCCCTAAATTCATCAAAAATCCCGAAATCCATTTCCATGTAAATGAGCCATGCCATCCCTAAGCCAAATGGAGTCCTTGGAGCCATGCACAAGCCACATGAAAGCCATGAGAGCTTTGACTTATCACCACTCCCTAAATGGAAAAAGGAGGAAACCCTTTAATGATTCCCTTAGGAGTGATTAAACACTCCCATGTATCCCCTAATCTTGCTTAAGCCTAATTGTACTTGGATTGTGACTTGACCCCACTAATCAAGCTGACCCAAGTGACTTTCTCTTCCGCCCAAACCAGCCTTGGGGAGGTGCACTTAGCCTAAACCATGACTTGACCAAATTGAATCCAAAATGACCTCTCCCCCATGCCATTTAAATCAAACCCTTTACACATGTCAAACCCCAATTGATTGCACTAACTTCCAGCCCTGACCCCACTGAGTCAGATGGTGACCCATGCCTGGCCGGCCAGCCACCACAGCCACCGGAAAACACCAGGCCGAGAGCCTTATTTGGCTTCAAAAAATTCAAACCCACTAGCTGAGCTGTCCCAACCCAAATGGACACCATGGCTGTTCTTCCCTTGCCCTGAGCAGCTGATCCCAGCCTCCAATTGCCCCTGGGAAGCCCTCCAACCACCTCTATTTAAACACCACCACCTCTTGGCCAAAGAAGGTGTTGAACAAAACCTTACCAAAACTCTGCCAAAATCTCTCCAGATCCCTCTCCAGAAATAGAGAACTTGATCCCCACTGAAATTCAGCCCTAAAACCCTCTCTGTGAGCTCAAATTCTGAGTTGAAAATCCACCCAAAAAATAGGACACTTCACCACAGTGAGCCAATCATCAAATTGATTGACCCTACATCTTCACCAGACCAAGAGGAGAAGTTCCCCAGCAAAAGCCCCCTCACCAGGCCAGCCATTGCTTCCAGCCTCCAAGCTTTGTGATCCGCCTTGGTCACTTTCATACCTAGACAATTCCCCAGAGCCAGAGACTTCATCTGGAGCTTGCCTAGACTCAATCGAAGGTGACACAACTCTCAGATCGAAGCTTCACTTCTCTGAGCAAATGTATGAACTCATTCTTCCTCCCGAGCTTCCAGCAATTCTCCATTTTTTTGGGTTAATTTAATAGCTTATAAACCATATGGATGTGTTCGTCTCTTCAAGACAAATCGATAGAGTATAAGAACTCAAAAATCCATTGAGAATCAAGAGAGATATTAGGGTTTGAGTGTGGACGGTCACGGGTGCACACCAGTCATAGACGATGACCTGGAGCCGTTGGATCGCGCGTATATCGTGCGGACGGTCGGGATCAAACCGGACACCGTAATGGTACGTGAACTACGGGCTCCTGGTGAGCTGAGTCAGATGGCTGTGTCGAATCATAGTGCGACGCATGGGCTTTCGGAGCTGTCGAGGTTGACGCGGCGCTGCGTGGATAAGTAGGAAATAAGGGTATTTTTTAATTATTTAAATGCCCTGAACTTCAAAAATTCATTTCTTTGCATAGAAAAATCACAAAAATAAAAAAAAATACCCTCTTACTCAGTGAACAGAGGAGAATAATGTAGAAGAAATCTAGTTAATTGGATGAGTATTTTATTTTTAATAATTTATTTACTATTTCGAATATTTTGATTCTCCATTTGCATAGATAATTCACCATGGCATGAGACCATAGGGCTTTTGAAGCCTCTGATCTTGGGAACATTCCCTGAAATTTTCAAGGTCAGAGGCCATCTCTGTGAAAAGTTATTGATTTTTCAAGTTCATGTTACTGTTTTAGGTATTTTAATTCCAATAATTAGCATGTTGTAAAATAAATTCTAGGAAAATTTGGTGATGTTTCTTAGGACCAGGGTACCCTATGAAAAATATATTTTGAGTTAATTCATTCATAATAACCTTAATTGACCTAAACCCCTAAAATTGAATTTGAATTAATTAGGGCTAACCACACACCAAATTGACTTGAAAACAATTCTCCATTACTCTTTAGGGTCAGAGGAACCTTACATAAAATTTTGAAATCAATTGGACTTGATTAACCCCACCAAATGGATTGATTAAGCTTCATAAGTAAAATGGAACTTTAAAAATTCATAACTCCAAAAGTACTTTTCAAAAATTCACAAAAATGGTTTTGGAGCTTCTCTGATATCAGGGGAGTTCAGGAAAATTGAAATTGAAATTTTCTAAAAAGTTGATTTTTCACAATATTTTAATATTTTAATAATTAAAAAATAATAAAAATCATAAAAATATTAAAAATCATAAAGATGACACGTTTTGACTCCTAATCATTTAGGAACAAACCAAATATTTTTCCTAAGTCCCTAGGATAAGATATTGAATTTTAAAGGCTTAATGTAATTTTTAATATTAAAAAATGAATTTTCAACCTTTTTCACTAAAATAATTCTAATAAATCAAAGAAAAATAAAAAAAATTATAAAATTTGTTTCTCTGGACTCTTTGAGGTCAGAGAAATTTATGAAAAATATTAAATCTATTTTTCAACTTTTATTTTATTTTAAAATTAATTAATACTCTAAAATTCAAAATAATTATAATAAATAAAATATAATTCAAAAAATCACAAAAATTGGTCCAAGTGGTTCTCTGGTCATTAGGAATATAAAGTCCATTTTTCATCTTTAATTTTATTTTATAATTAATTAAAACTTCAAAACTCAAAATAATTATAATAAATAAAATATAATTCAAAAAATCACCAAAATTGGTCCAAGTAGTCCTCTAGTCATTAGGAACATCCTATAATTTTCTTAAGGACATAAACCTTTCCTTGGTCATGTTGTTGAATTTTCTTTGAAAACCCCTACTTTCTACTAAAAATAATTATATAAATAGATTAAATTCAGAAAAATCACATTTTCTCCTCTAATGTCTTAATTGACATGTGAGTGAGGTGACATAAAAATTGCAAATTCATTTGAGCTCAATTTAGTGAGTTATGAAATAAATAATCTTAAAAGGGCATAAAGGTAATTAAAATATTTAACCCTTAATTAAAACTTTAGGTTTAATCAAAATGGGGGGGGTAAAAAATTTGATTTTAACTTTCTCTTGGATGATTGAAACATAGAGAAATTAAGGGGTAGAAACCCATTAAACACTTTGAAAATATCAAAATGAAACTTTAATTAATTAAATAACTTAAATTTTGGAAAGAATATATTTAAAATTTGGATTATTAAAATAGGGATATTATTAAGAGGATATCTATTCTTTAATTTAAAAATCCCTAAATAAGTCACCTTAACAATTAAATTAAATTAAATTTAAAATATTGAAACTAAAATTAAAATTAAAATTAAACTAAAATTAAAATTAAATTAAAATTAAATAAAATTAAATTAAATGAAATTTAATTTAAATTAAAAATCAAATTGAATTAAATTAAATTAAAATAATTTAACAACAAAAACAAAATGAAATCATTAAGAGTTAAATCAAAATATACCAATAATTTCAATACCTCTTCCTATCTAAGTAAATTTAAAACATAAACATCAATTTGAAATACCAAGATAATTGAAAATGTAAAGATTTAAATTAAATCTAAAATAATTTGAACACTATTCCAAACTTAAAATTATTAATTAAAACCTCATAATTAAATTAAAACACTTTAAACCATTAACTCAAACTTTAAATTAAGAATGATTAAAATTCTCGATAAACCAACTTGCCCTTAAAGGTTTAATTATTATAACTCTTAAATAGAGCATTAAATGAGATGCCACTTCATTCATCAGGTAATCAAATACCCAAGTTCATTGAGCAAGAGACAAAGTTTAACTAAACTCTTGAATGATTAATTCATATGTACAACTAAATTTACTTGGATTCAAAATAATCCCAGAAGTATTGAAAAGATGTTTAGGATTTGTCCTAAGCATTTCCTCAATATGATGGGATGTTTTAGAAGAACAACTGAATTTAGTTGTTCTTTGATAAAGAAAATCATCCTTAAACCAAACCAAGAACCTAGACGTCATAGGAGATGACTAGTTATAGGATTAGGAATTTGGTAGACAACCAAAACCCTTTCCCTTAGCTTTACCTAGGTATTTGTTGAAATATTTAAATGTCTTAACATGTTTTTTAAGTGCAGTTTAGGATGACGGGAAGACCCTCCAGGTACGCTTTTAATTTATTGCAATTTACTTACATGCACTGTACTTAACTTTTCTTGCATATTAAATAAGATTGTTGCATGAAAACTAAAACCATTAGGATAGTCCCTTAACTGAAACCAAAGCTAAATTAAAAGTCATTTCAAGATAAAATTCACTGCCACAACATTCCAAAATATAAAACAACTCAAAATTTAATCACAAACAGAACAACAAAACTACAATTGCAACTAAATTAAAACGTCTCGTTGAATGATCGGGAATACCTCAAATGATGTAACCCACGTGTTGCTAAATGGATTTCCCACGGTCTAAATGAAAGTGTGGAACTCATTCAGTTGAGTTTAGCAAATTCATCTGGACTAAGTGAATTTGATGAAAATAGTGGTGTCGGGATGACGGAACCGTGGGATCTTAATCGGTTCTGCTTAATCAACTTTAAGATTTTTTTTAATTAAAATACTAAGCCATCTCAATTTTCAATTTTTTCTAAACCAAAAAACTTCTCTCATCCTTTGATTTATGACTTCTAAAACTAAACCTTTGCAACAACAAGGAGCTTGGAGCATAGTGGGCAGCACGACCATCGTCGTCAGCAAAACTTATGGCTACTTCAGCGAAACCTTCCTTAGAGTTAAATAACAAAGCCATAGGACTTCGTGGTAGTTTGCCTAGTGCAACATAAATCCTCAACTTATCGTTAGGCATTTGCATAATTATGTTATGCTAATTAAGCCATAACCGGTCTTAGGACTCCGAGGTAGTTTTTTCGGTACGACATGAACCCTCATATCTTCCAGGTTATTTGTATGATCATGTCATAGAAATATTAGTCCTAATTAATTAAAATTGGCAGTATTAAAAGATTAAATAAACTCCCAAATCTAAGCCAAACAATAGGATAGTTTGGGAAGTTTCCAAGATTCTTCTTGGATCCTTAGCCTCTCCTACTTTTCTTCCTTTGAACTCCTGAAATTAACTGTTCCAAATTTGATCTATTCCCTATTGAAATTTCCAAAACTCAATCATTTGAAAACCTTAAACTTCGAAATTCTTGAGAGCAAAACCACCAATCATTATCGAGAGTTTTCTTAAATGATTCCCTTCATTTAAGATGTAATTAACTATAAGGGCTTGCCCTTATAGGGAACTTTAAGAACCCAGGTATATAAACCCTGCTTAATTCATTTATATTAAACAGGGGAACTTGTCAGCTTATAAAATTGGTTCGCAGACCAAACGAATGTCACAAATCTTCTAGTTTATTTAATCGAGCCCCATCGTCAAGCAGCGTGTCTATTCTTTGGGATAAATACATGGTTTGTGATGTGGTGCTCGTTTACATAAACTATTTGGGATGTGAGATCGGTTTGATTTCATATCTTAAAATTTTCAAACTCAAAAATTACTTTCAAAATCGAATGCTTCTTTCCAAATTATATATATGTTTAAATTAAATTTAAAATATGAAAATTCGCCGACAATTTCTGTAGGCGACTCCCTTTTCAAAATACAACACAAACGTAAAAATATGCCGACAACTTTTGGCGACTCCGCTGGGGACTAGTTTCTCTCTCCATTTTGATTAGATGGTTTTTGCTTTCATAAATCGGTAGTGTATCTGTGTCCCTAGTGGAGCAAACTACCATTCTTCCATTGGAATACCTCGTTCATTTCTGTCTTGAACGAGTATAGCCAACTCCTCTCGGATTAAGGAGCCACTGTTTAGACACCTCTAAACGAAGAGGTTCCGAGATCCTTTTACCTCTTTTTCTGAGGTGGGGTGGACCCCCAATAGGTGTTAGTTTAGGAGCGGTCCTTCGAGTTGAGAATTCTTGCATAAGACTTTCTCTTCCTATCCAATTCTAAATCGGGCCCTTTACCTTTTCTATAACCTTTTTCCTTTAATCGTTTTGTTTCTAACAAACGAACCTGCTAATAAACAACCTTCTAATAAATAATCTCTTTTAAAAATCACAAATACACTAAGATAAACGAAAATGTGTTCGGGCTCTTTCTTTTTCGTCCTAAACTTTACGATGAAAAGAAGCATAATTCGGGACTGACAATCAGAATCTGCCCTGCAGAAAATGACTGCCCCAACGTTAATCTTCTCCTTCACCAATGGAATGGACTTCGCCGTTTACAAGGATGAGCTGCCCGACAATGGGATCGTCAGTTTCGGACAAGGATTCGGCAACACAGATGTCAAGTTCGCTGATGTCACTCTCTTCACACTAATGGACAAAGTGTCAGAAATTGAGAAGCTCGTGATTGAGTTCAACCTGAAATCGACTCAAGAATTCCCTCCCCTGCAAAGGGTTCCAGCTGAAAGAAGTACTACTGTTCGTAGAAGGACTGTTGTCTCTACCCCCACCGGTCTAGTCATCTCTGCACCTACCCCGACTTCTGCCAAACTAAAGGGGAAGGAAATCCAAGTTTGTGATGAGTCTGTCACCGTGGAGGGTACAGATTTTGCTACAATACCGTCTATTTTTTAGATTGGGTCCAGTTCAAGAGTTGCACCCCTAACTCGGACTCAAAGAAGAAATAGAAGCAGAAAGATCACCAAGATCGAGAAAGCCAGAGCTGCTGAAGTTGCTTTTCTAGAAGAAATTCCTGAGAAAAACGAAGAACTGCCTGAGTATATACCTCTATTGGAAGGGAGCAGGATTCACCCTCTCTCTGCCGCATCAGATGAAGAGGATATCTATAGGATCACCGCTGGATTACCCCGACCTGCATACTACAACAATTACAAGAGGAAAAGGGATAAGACTACGCCATTTGCTCGACTGCAAGCTGTGATAGAAAGATTATCAAAGAAAGAAAGATGCCCTGTGTCAGAAATCTTAAGAAGGATAGGACGGGAACCAGCTAAATCCCGCCTCGGACCGCGAATAGAACCTGTTGCTACTACAGAGAAACCAAAGAAAAAGATAAAAGTCAGTTCACCCGTTGTTGTATCGGGTCTACAAATTAGGGAAGATACCACCTTCCAGCATATAGCCAACAGACCATCCGGTCCTAGGCTTCCGGCTGCGAGAAGGATGGTATGGCGACCTACTACTGGCGAGCTAAGACCAAAACAATGTCCTGAGAAGGTCAAGAGACTTGAATAAGAAGAAAGTGCTACTGCAATAAAGGGGACACCCGGAAAGGAAGTTCAACAACCGTCACGAGACAACTGCGAGACCGTGCGGAAAAGGCCACTGGAGGATGCCATGGACAAGTTAAGGACCGACATCCGACGGTTAGCAAAAGAAAGAGAAGAAAAGCTAGAGGATGAAGTTGACTCATCAGAGTTCATGGATGAGGAGTATGCCGAGATCAACATGGTTGAAACGCGAGCATCATCCACTTCACAAGGTGCTCCAGCAGCTACAGAAAGAGATGAACCGAAAATGATGAGGGCACAGCTTCGGGAAAGTGATGACATAATTTCCCAGATGGCAAAAAGGATGGAAGAGATGGTTGCTGCCTTAGCCACTCTCCAAAGTCAGGTACAACCTCAGAAAGAGACACCCCCAAAAATTATCCATATTGCAGATGGAGGAATAGAGATCACATCCGTCAACAGAGACGAACAATCAAAGAAAGATCCTGCACAAAGCATGATTCCGGAAAAGGACATTAAGAGCATGGTAGAACAGCAGGTGCGAGAAGCCCTAGCAAAATCCAAGAGTGGAGCATCTATTCAAATGGGTAGACCTTACCCCGAAGAGTTCGATGCGGTCCAATACCCAAAAGGCTTCGTACCACCTCTGTTTAAGACTTTTGATGGGACGGGAAACCCTCGGCAACATGTCGCACATTTTCATGCTAGTTGCTTCAATGCCGCTGGAAGTGACGCTCTACTCTTCCGCCAGTTCGTCAGCAATTTATCAGGGATTGCCTTCGACTGGTACGCAGAATTGCCGAATGGTTCAGTAAAGACCTTTTCAGAACTAGAGAATCTCTTCGTTAAATGATTTGCCGGGGCTCAGCACCACATCACTATCGGTGATCTAGTGGTGGAGCAACAGAAGCCTAACGAGACTTTAGTAGATTACATACTTCGATGGAGAAACTTAAGCATGAAATGTGAACCACGGCTTCAAGAACAACATGCAGTCGGCATCCTACTTAAAAGTATCCATGGTCCGATAGCACTTCTCCTTAAAGGATTTACAATCAAGACTTTCGAGAAGTTGCTTAGTAAGGCCGGGAGCTTGCAAGAAGAGGCAAAGCAGTTAAGTTTCGTAGACAAGACCAATAAGCAGAAGCCCGTGAAAACATTTGAAAATAAATCTGGAATCATCACGGCAGTATATAAGGGCAAGCAGCCGGTTCAGATACAGTCAGAGCGACCACAATCTAGTTATCAACCACCGCAACAGACTTATCAACAACCTCAGTAGGGCTATCAGCAGCCTCGTCCAAGCTATCAGTCGCCTCAGCATTATGAACAACAGCCTCGTTCATCACGCACCTTAAGAGAACTTCTAAATAGAGAATATCCATTCAAAACTGAAGCAGCAGCGAAGATGTTCTGCAGCTTAATGAAGACACCGGATTTTCAGCTGTCAGAGCCCAAGAAGCCGGAGGAAGTCAATAAGAAACATCATCTGAACTATTGCCCTTACCACCGGATGCTCGGAGACAAGATAGAGGATTGCATCACTTTCAAGAGTTGGCTTGATGACAATCTCCGGAGAGGGAACATAACGATTCAAAAGGAATACATGAAGGAACCCCAGAAAGGAGGTTCCGTCAATGCTATTTCAACAGATCCCATTGTTCTGATAAACCCATACACGATTGATGATGGATGGAGTACTGTCTGGACAAAATCATCGAAGAAAATTTTAGATCACATTCAGGCCGCTTCAGTACGCGCTTCAACTCAGAGTTTGAAACCTGTCGAGCCGGCACTATCACTTGCGATTAAAGAACCGCCCTAGAAGGAGGAGAAGATCGTGGAAGAAAAGAAGACCTAGGCTTGGAAGGCTAAACTAGGAGCTGCTTATCCTAGGATGGTTGTTTCTGAATCGGGGGAGAAATCCCTCGAACTCCTGACTCTGTATGATTATCTGCTCGCTCCGGTGGGATCTTATAATGATAAGGGTTATGGCGTTGGCTACGTTTTGACTGTTTCTAATGATTACGTAACTAACGACAACCAACTTAATCTAGACCTCGATTCCAAAAAAATAACGATTCTCAAATCATACACAACCTCGATGACCACGACGAAGAAGATGTTCCCAAAGGAGGCTACGAAAGCTCGACAAGCAACGAGTCCAATTATGAATTCTGAGGAGCTCCGATCACGATAGAATTAGAACCATCAGACACCGAAGCAACTTCAAAAGAGCCAGTTGTTCCAATTTAAGAGGATACACAGGCAGATTCAACACCAAATTCAGAAGAGATAACTGAAGTAAATTTAAGAAGTGGAAAAGTTCTACCCCCGAGAATGGGTCCAAAGGATAAATGAAAGCAGGTGGTTGCTCAGGAAGAGCCAACCCCAGCAGAAGAATTGCCCATTCGGGAAGAAACCGAGGAACATGATAATAAAGTGGACTACAATGTGCTAGCCTATCTTAGGAAGCTACCAGCCAAACTAAGCATACGACGCTCTGATCCTGTCAAAGGAGATGAGGGAGGCTCTGATCAAGGCTTTACTTGATCCAGAGATTTGTTTAGCCTAAATGGCCGGTAATTCCTTCGACGAGGTTCGCTCGTTAAGAGAACAGCGAGGTGTTACCTTTACGGACAATGATCTATTATTGGGAACAGCTGATCACAACCGACCGTTATATATTTCAGTCACTATTGTAAAGTTTACGCTCTCCAGAGTGTTAGTTGATCCGGGAGCATCAATCAACATAATGAATCTTTGGACGCTAGCATATTTGGAAATTGATGCTCGCGAGCTTGAAGCAGACAAGATGCTATTAAGAGGCTTCAATCAAAAAGGAGAAATAGCTATTGGATCGATAAAAATACTAATGAAGAGCGGTGATTTAGCAAAGACAAACGCAAAATTCCACATAATTGATTCTGAAACATCGTTCAAAGCTCTACTAGGTCGGCCATGGATCCATGAAAACCGGATGATACCATCGTCTCTGCACTAGTGCATAAAGTATTACGAAGGAGGGGAACAGTGCATCAAAGGTGATTTGCAACCATTCTCTGTACATGAGATCGAAATTCATGAAGATGCGGCGTACTATGCGACCCCGAAGAAAACAATCTTTTCCAGAAATAAGATACCAAATGATGTAAAAGAAATTCGAGACAATGAAGAAACTGAATTTCTAGTCCAACAGTTACTCACCACTCCCTTACGACGAGGTAGTGAAGATTTCTTCAAAACTAGTACCCGAGGTCGAGGCCGGGGATGAGGACGTGGAAGAAATGTTGGAACAGTTGGACAGAAGAAACCGGTCATCGATGTTGATTGGGAGAATAGCTCCGAAGAAGAAGAAGAAATTGAGAAAGAAGCAGCGACAATAAGTCAAAAGGAACCACAATTCAAGATTTCTCTCGAAGATGAAAAGAATGAAGAATATAAATCAATGTACGAGAAGATTAACCATTATGTACATACTATGACCCTGACCCCGATACATTCTAATAAGATCGAGGGTATGGTGGTCAAGGAAGTGCATGGTGGTGGTATTAAACCAATCAAGTTTTACCGTGGTGCTTCTTCTTCCAATACTGAAAAAGATGTACGATTTGAAGATGTTACTTCATCTGAATTAATGGAATTACCTTTTGAGTGGTACTCTCCCTATGTTCAAAATTTAATTCAACGTGGTGTCTCACCTCGACAATGGACAAAAGGTCAATCACAACATTTTGAAACATTATGGAATAATGCCATTCAGCCTCCCAATTCAAAACATGATCTCAGATTCAACACAGTAGGGTCAGCGGGATTTTGCTTGGTTGTCACTTGTGAACCTAATAAAGAGTGCTTGGAAGCTTCAGAAGATCATGAGGATCTACCAATCAGCGACACTCCACCAGAATTCAAGGAAGTAATCAAATCTACTATAGACGAGTTAACGGAAGTTAACTTAGGTACTAGCGAAGAGCCTAGGCCTACCTTTTTGTTAGCTCCTTACTCAATAAAGAAGCCTCGAAGACATAATCAAGCTACTAATGGAATTTAAGGACTGTTTTGCTTGGTGTTACGACGAAATGCCAGGGTTAGCTCCAGAAGTCACAGTGCACAAGTTAGGAGTAGATCCTACTTCCATTCCAATCAGACAAGCTCCCAGAAGAATGCGTCTAGAAATTGAGCAACAAGTAATAGTCGAAGTTAAGAAGCTAATAGACGCTAAATTTGTTCGTGAAGAACAATACCCTACTTGGTTAGCCAACGTGGTACCAGTCAGAAAGAAAAATGGTCAGATCAGAATTTGCATGGATTTCAGAGATTTGAATAAAGCATGTCCAAAGGATGAATTTCCATTACCAATCCCAGAACTGATAATCGACATTATTTCAACACATGAAATCTTCTCTTTCATGGATGGATCGTCGGGATACAACCAGATAAAGATAGCACCAGAAGAAGAAAAGCTCACGACATTCAGAACACCGATCAGAGTGTATTGCTACACAGTAATGCCATTCGGGCTAATGAATGCAGGAGCAACATGCCAAAGAGCGATGACAAAGAGTTTTGATGATCTCATTCACAACCAAGTTGAGTGCTATGTGGATGATGTGGTCATCAAAAGCAAACTGAAGGAAGATCACCTGTATGATGTGAGAATTGTTTTCGAGCGACTAAGACAATACAACCTTAAGATTAATCCCTTAAAATGCGCCTTCGGTGTCACCTCTGGGAAATTCTTAGAATTTGTTGTCCGACATCGCGGGATTGAAATTGATCCAGAAAAGATTAAAGCTATTTTAGAAATGCCTCCTCCCAAAACTTTGAAACAACTACGATCCTTTCAAGGGAAGTTGGCATATCTTCGATGCTTTATCTCGAACTTGTCAAGTAGGTGTCATCCCTTCTCGGCATTAGTTAAAAAGGATGCCAAATTCGTTTGGGATGAGAAATGCCAGCGGGCTTTCAAGGACGTTAAGCAATATTTAATGACACCTCATGTCTTAGCAGCCCCAGTCTTAGGTAGACCGTTGATGATTTATACCGCGTCTTTAGACGACTCCCTTGGAGCCCTGCTAGCCCAGGTCAATGATGAGGGAAAAGAAAATGCTCTCTACTACTTAAGCCGTCATCTAATTCCGATGAAAGTAAAGTATCCTCCTATTGAGAAGCACTGCTTGGCCCTGATCTTTGCCGCACCAAAGCTCAGGCATTACATGCTTTCTCATAAGGTCAACCTTATTTCAAGAGTTAATCTGTTGCAATACTTGATGACCCGACCGACGCTTTCTGGCAGACTTTCCAGGTGGTCGATGATACTATTGCAATTTGACATAACTTTCGTTCCTCTTCGCGCCGTAAAGGGACAAGTCCTAGCAGACTTCCTCGCAGCACACCCTTTACGGGCGGATTCACCTCTCGACGACGATTTGCCTAAAGAGCAGATAATGAGCCTAGAAGACCCTGATGATCGACATTGGGAACGATACTTCGACGGTGCGTCCTTAGCACAGAAGAACAACGAATTGCAAACGATAATGCACGGTAAGGCAGGAATCAGACTAATCTTTATAACACCGGAGCGGGGGATGTTTAGATACTCCTACCACCTAACAGAACCGTGTGCAAACAACAAGGCAGAATAGGAAGCCCTTATAATCGGATTGGAATTAACCATTTAGATGGGAATAACGGACATCAACATCTTCTGGGATTCTCAGTTGATCATTCAACAGGTCGCCGGACAGTACAGAATTTTAAAGCCAAGACTCGAGCAGTACTTTCAGTATGCCATGAAATTATTGGAACAAATTCCAAATGTAACAATATACAAGATTCCCAGAAAAGAAAATGCTCTCGCTGATGCGTTCACCCGCCTTGCAAAGGAATTTGCCTGCTTGCAGGATGAGTCAGTTGAAGTGTCAGTTCAAGGACGACTGGTCCTATCACAGCTCGACATGAATACAATACACAAATCAGAAAGAGCAGAAGAAACAATTATAGCGATGACGAGAAAATACAAAAGATTGGCGACGGCCATTAATAGACTACTTGCGGACGGAAACCCGCTCGACGATAAGTCGATAGCCCATCAAATCAAGAAAAGAGCTCTGTCTTACGTATTAATAAACAATACATTATACAGAAGGTCTTTTGATTAGATGTGGCTAAGATGCCTGAGCGGGTCCGAGGCTCGTAAAATCGTTAAAGAAGTACATTCAGGACTTTGTGGCGCTCATCAGTCGGGTCCGAAAATGAAAATGAAGATTAAAAGACTAGGGTACTACTGGCCCTCAATGATAACCGATTGTATGAAAGTTGCCAAAAGTTGTCACCAGTGCCAAGTGCACGGAGTGGTTCTACACCAACCCCCAAATGTGCTACATCCGACAATCGCGTCGTGGCCATTTGAGTGTTGGGGCACAGATATAGTGGGTCCGATATAACCGCCTTCTTCAAGAGGACTTCGCTTCATTCTTGCAGCTACAGACTACTTTTCTGAATGGGCAGAAGCTATACCACTCAGAGAAGTAAAGGCACACCACGTGCTACAGTTTTTCAAGAACAAAGTCGTCTACCGTTTCGGGGTACCGCGCAGGATCATTTCAGATAATGGGTCTGCATTTAAAAGTACAAAGATCAACAATTTTGTCAAAAGACACGGGATCAATTGGCGATACTCAACGATCTACTACCCAAGAGCAAACGGCTTAGCTGAGGCTTTTAATAAAACTCTCGTCCAAATTTTAAAGAAAACTTTGGACGACAACAAGAGAAATTGGCATGAGAAGTTGTTAGAAGCCTTATGGGCCTACAGGACGACTTTTAGGACTCCTACTCAGTCTACGCCTTACGCATTAGTGTACGGGTCCGAGGCCGTCTTGCCCCTGGAAGTTCAGCTTCCGTCACTCCAAATTGCAGTTACAGAAAAGATCACTACAGAAGAAAATGCCAGACTACGTCTGGAAGAAATGGAAAGCTTGGAAGGGAAAAGACGTTCCGCACAGCAGAATTTGGAACTGTATTAAGCCAAGATGATCCAGGTCCATGATAAATTGGTCCGCCCAAGAACTTTCAAACTCGGTGACTTCGTTTTGTTTCTCAGAAGACCTATTCTTGCACATCGAAAGATAGGTGGTAAATTTGAACCAACATGGGAAGGGTCGTTCGTGGTCGAGACAGTCTACTCAGGAGGTTCCTACCAACAGGTGAATTGCCGTGGAGAACGACCCATGCTTCCAGTCAATGGACGGTATTTAAAGAAGTATTTACGCAACCTGATGTTTCGAAGGGTGGCCTCTAAAGTAAAATCTTGTCCCTAGAAACATGGGTGAAGTAATCACTTTGTGACTGGGTCCGAATCCAAAACAAAATAAAATGGATGATAAAAAAAAAATCTCATCAACGAAAATGTTAAAAAGAAAACATGAAAAATCGTAATAATAAAATGTCAATCTTTCCTTTTAAATCCATTCATTCCTGATATTTTCTCATCTCTTCCTACTTCCTTTAAATTTAAAAGAAGTGAATAAGAATTTTTAAGTGTTTTTCTTATTGTTCTTGTTCTTAGTACAACACTTGATCCTTTCCTTGTTTTTTTTCGCAGGGAAATGTCGGACGGGCAGTTGGTTCTAAACTTTAGAAATGGCGTGAGTCTAGCACTTGATGAAAAGAGGGTGAGAGATGGAGTAGTGATAGAGATTGACTCAGACTTCACACTAGCCGGCTTACAATACGAAGAAAATGATTTGATCCCAGTTGATCGAGAAGAACTTCACAGCCAGACAGTGATGAAGATGGGTGGCCCGAGCCACCAATCCTGCAACAAGAAAAGAAAAGCAAACGCCGCACATGCAAGCGAAGAAAATAAGAAAGTTAAGTCCGTGGTTGCCACAACAGAGGGTAGGCTTGTCAGCGCCGGACCTGCAAAAATTCAAGGGGTAAGGAGAGCTACTCTCACTACTACCCAGCGAAGAAATAAGAATCGTCGCATTCACAAAATGTTGACCAAGTTAGCAGAACATCAATATAAACTGACAGTGGATACCGTTCGTGCAAATGCTCCAAGGAGACCGGTTTGTCAAGAACCAGAAAGAAGAAAGTCAACTCCAAGAAGGTCGAAACAGATAAAAGAAATATCAAGAAAAGCAGAAATAGAGTCGGTACCTCGACGCCGAGCATATGTACCGGATCCGAAGAGTCTTGTTGCGAAAGCAACCCCGGAGGATGCCCCTATGGAGACTATCCCGGAGGAGCCGAGACATGCAGAAAAACGTGCTGGGGTTGAGCCATACATCCCACAGTATGTTACTAGACACCGAGGACTTCAGATAATCCCGGAATACAAGCTGGAGAAAATGCAACTAGTTGAGAAAAAACGAGTGAATACTTTAAAAGAATTGGAAACAAGAGGGTCAACATCTTGGAAGGCCTCGAGCTACATACAGATGTTTTCTCAGATTATGAGCAACAACAAATTTTAGATTGCATCCTTGAATTGCTTGAAAATGGGTCGAGTCGGCCGCTCGAGAGAAAAGACATATTCAGAACCCCGAAGATGGATGCCATGAAAGGGAAGAGTTACAATCCAATGCGGATGTTGCTACAATTTTGCCACAGACAGAAAAGGAAATCCACCAGGGATACTCCGTCGCAGTGAGGTGGATTCGATGTAAAGAATCATCAAGAGAATGGTGAAAAAAATGATAACATGGAGGGTATTGCCTGCAGATTGCATACCCAACAGTTGCATTATTAACATCTACAAGGAAGGCGACTGCATACCTCCACATATAGACCATCATGACTTTGTTAGACCCTTCTGCACAGTGTCATTCGTCAACTAGTGCAACATCATATTCGGATCTGACCTCCGAATTGTAGGCCCCGGTGAGTTCCGAGGGCCGGTGGAGATACCACTACCGGTAGGTTCCGTCCTGGTGTTAAAAGGAAACAGAGCAGACGTTGCAAAGCATTGCATTCCAAGAGTGCCTGTGGAGCGGATCTCAGTTACTTTTAGAAGAATGGACGAAAAAAAAATGCCTTACCACTTTTAACCAGATCCAAAATTGGAGAGTCTCCGGCCCTACGAGCTGTGAGTTACATGGGAAATATCACACCTCCAATGCACATCCATGAGGCAATCCTGCCAAGGGTGGCTTGGAAGGTGATGTTATTGCCTATGTTTCTTACTATTCAGACATGGATTTTTGATAGACACTTTTGGATGGATCAACAAGAAGTTTATACAGTCCGTTTTGGATTTACATGGATTGTATGAGACATTAAATTTCTGAGGAAAATGTCATCATGACTAGATCAAGTTGTATGATGTACTTTCAGCAAGTTAGAATGAAAACGACTACGTCATGTTTTGCCTTCACCTCTTTTTGTGCAAATTGACTGGGAAATTTCATTAGAGTTAAATGAACTTTGAACGAAGAACAAAAAAGAAAAGAAAATAAATGAGAACTTTTCCTAAAAATCTGAATATCAAAATGAACTTCAAATTCACATGAACATTAAATAAACAACACAAAAATAAATAATGGGATCGTTAAAGGACAAACAAAACTAATCTAAATCTCAAATTGAATTCCAATCTGAATCCTCTCATTCGAACCTTTCAGTTCTTTCCTCATATGAAATCTGTTTGAAACTCTTTTGAAATTTGAATATTTTCCTCGACTTATTGCTAAGTCAAGTCTTTTCAGCTTGGTACACTTACCAGCTCCTTTCAATTCTCTTGCTACTGTGTCTTAGAGGATCGACTAGTTCTATTCACAAGGAGCCACGAACTTTGTTCGATTTGTTTCTGACGACATGGGATTGGGTCCCTCTTCATACAGATAAATCTTCGAGATTGGAACCAGTTTCCATTTCTCATTAAATTTCCGAGACTGGTACCTAAATTCCAGTTCTCTTCCTTCGAGGTCGGTACCTAAATTCCGACTCTCATTCGAGATCGATACCTAAAGTTCAATTATCTTTCGAGGTTGATACCTAAATTTCAATCCTCTAAATTCCGAGACTGGTACCTAAATTCCAGTTCTCTTCCTTCGAGGTCGGTACCTAAATTCTGACTCTCATTCAAGATCGATACCTAAATCTCGATTCTCTTTCGAGTTGATACCTAAATTTCAATTCTAAATTTCGAGACTGATACCTAAATTCCAGTTCTCTTCCTTCGAGGTCGGTAACTAAATTCCGACTCTCATTCGAGATCGATACATAAATTTTGATTCTCTTTCGAGGTTGATACCTAAATTTCAATCCTCTAAATTCCGAGACTGGTACCTAAATTCCAGTTCTCTTCCTTCGAGGTCGGTACCTAAATTCAGACTCTCATTCAAGATCGATACCTAAATTTCGATTCTCTTTTGAATTGATACCTAAATATCAATTTTAAATTCCAAGAGTGGTACCTAAATTCCAGTTCTCTTCCTTTCAGGTTGGTACCTAAATTCCAACTCTCATTCGAGATCGATACCTAAATTTCGATTCTCTTTCGAATTGGTACCTAAATTTTAATTCTAAATTCCGAGACTGGTACCTAAATTCCAGTTCTCTTCCTTCGAGGTCGGTACCTAAATTCCGAGTCTCATTTGAGATCGATACCTAAATTTCGATTCTCTTTCGAATTGATACCTAAATTTCAATTCTAAATTTCCGAGATTGGTACCTAAATTCCAGTTCTCTTTCTTCGAGGTCGGTACCTAAATTCTGACTCTCATTCGAGATCGATACCTAAATTTTGATTCTCTTTCAAATCGATACCTAAATTTCAATTCTAAATTTCGAGACTGGTACCTAAATTCCAGTTCTCTTCCTTCGAGGTCGGTACCTAAATTCTG
Organism: Papilionanthe hookeriana x Papilionanthe teres; assembly: GCA_022702705.1. NCBI lineage: Eukaryota > Viridiplantae > Streptophyta > Magnoliopsida > Asparagales > Orchidaceae > Papilionanthe > Papilionanthe hookeriana x Papilionanthe teres. The sequence continues at coordinate 1,826,563 of CM040428.1, forward strand.
ACTCTCATTCGAGATCGATATCTAAATTTCGATTCTCTTTCGAATAGATACTTAAATTTCAATTCTAAATTCCGAGACTGGTACCTAAATTCCAGTTCTCTTCCTTCGAGGTCGGTACCAAAATTCCGACTCATATTCGAGATCAATACCTAAATTTCGATTCTCTTTCGAATTGATACCTAAATTTCAATTCTAAATTCCGAGACTGGTACCTAAATTCCAGTTCTCTTCCTTCGAGGTCGGTACCTAAATATCTAATCTCATTCGAGATGGATACTTAAATTTCGATTCTCTTTTGAATTGATAATTAAATTTCAATTCTAAATTCTGAGACTGGTACCTAAATTCCAGTTCTCTTCCTTCGAGGTCAGTACCTAAATTCCGACTCTCATTCGAGATCGATACTTAAATCTCGATTCTTTTTCGATTTGATAATTAAATTTCAATTCTAATTCCGATACTGATACCTAAATTCCAGTTCTCTTTTTTCGAGGTCGGTACCTAAATTCCGACTGTCATTCGAGATCGATACCTAAATTTCGATTTCTTTCGAATTGATACCTAAATTTCAATTCTAAATTTCTGAGACTGGTACCAAAATTCCAGTTCACTTCCTTCGAGGTCAGTACCTAAATTCGGACTCTCATTCGAGATCGATACCTAAATTTCGATTCTCTTTCGAATTGATACCTAAATTTCAATTCTAATTTCCGAGGCTGGTACCTAAATTCCGGTTCTCTTCCTTCGAGTCGGTACCTAAATTCCGACTCTCATTCGAGATCGATACCTAAATTTCGATTCTCTTTCGAATTGATACCTAAATTTCAATTCTAAATTTCTCAGACTGGTTCCTAAATTCCAGTTCTCTTCCTTCGAGGTCGGTACCTAAATTCGGACTCTCATTCGAGATCGATACCTAAATTTCGATTCTCTTTCGAGGTTGATACCTAAATTTCAATCCTCTAAATTCCGAGACTGGTACCTAAAATTCAGTTCTCTTCCTTCGAGGTCGGTACCTAAATTCCGACTCTCATTCGAGATCGATACCAAAATTTCGATTCTCTTTCGAATTGATACCTAAATTTCAATTCTAAATTCCAAGACTGGTACCTAAGTTCCAGTTCTCTTCCTTCTAGGTCGGTACCTAAATTCCGACTCTCATTTGAGATCGATACTTAAATTTCAATTCTCTTTCGAATTGATACTTAAATTTCAATTCTAATTTCCAAGACTGGTACCTAAATTCCAGTTCTCTTCCTTCGAGGTCGGTACCTAAATTCTGACTCTCATTCGAGATCGATACTTTAATTTCGATTTTTTTTTCGAAATGATACTTAAATTTCAATTCAAAATTCCGAGACTGGTACCTAAAATCCAGTTCTCTTCCTTCGAGGTCGGTACCTAAATTCCGACTCTCATTCGAGATCGATACCTAAATTTCGATTCTCTTTCTAATTGATACCTAAATTTCAATTCTAAATTTCTGAGACTGGTACCAAAATTCCATTTCTCTTCCTTCGAGGTCAGTACCTAAATTCGAACTCTCATTCAAGATCGATAACTAAATTTTGATTCTCTTTCGAATTGATACCTAAATTTCAATTCTAATTTTCGAGACTGGTACTTAAATTCCAGTTCTCTTCCTTCGAGGTCAGTACCTAAATTCCGACTCTCATTCGAGATCGATACCTAAATTTTGATTCTCTTTCGAATTGGTACCTAAATTTTAATTCTATATTTCCGAGACTGGTTTCTTAATTCCAGTTCTCTTCCTTCGAGGTCGGTACCTAAGTTCCGACTCTCATTCGAGATCGATATCTAAATTTTGATTCTCTTTCAGGTTTGATACTTAAATTCTAAATCTCACTCTCTCGAGATCAGTACCTAAATTATGATTCTCACCCTTTTTCCGTCGATACTTAAACACTAATTCTCCCTCCGAGGCTGGTACCTAAATTCTAGTTCTCTTCGCAATCCCGAGGTTGAAAGCCAGATTTCAATTCTCATTTCAAATCCGAATTTCAAATTCAAAATTTCCTTAAATCGATTTTAAATTAAATTTCAATCAAAATTGAAACTCAGAACAAATCGAAATCCAAACTCACACATTGAAACTTGAAATTTAATAAGTAAACTGAAATCTAAATCGATTTCCTCAGATCTTGTGATTTGGAGTTCACCTCCTTTTCCATTCCCCAGCGAGAGTTCAGGAATCTCCAGTCTTGGAAATATACCTGATACTACATAGCGGAAATTCTTCTACTTCGTCCTAAGTTTGTCACTTGGACGTCTGTGTTGGTTTTGTTGATCTCTTTGGTCAACGCCAATACGCGCGGTGTGCTTGGTCAGCACACCACACCTATTGGGGGTCCATTTGTTGACCTCAATTTTGGTGAGGTCTTTTGCTTCTCTCTTTAGTGCTTAGGATCTAGCCTTAGGCTTTTCATTTGACTAATCTTAGAGGACTAGAAATGGAGCCACCATTTAGAAATTCAAACTACTTCTTAACTCCCTGTAAACCCTACAAGCTTGATTGTAGACCCCTAATCACCTAGAGGGGTGAAATCAAATGTGGAGGTTTAAAGGATGAGTTCCCTATAGGACTTTTTGGCCTTAGGAATACCACAGGTGGCTCGGTGCAGTGAGGGTTGACTTGCACATACACTACACTCTCACACACATTCTAAGTCCTAAAACCACACTCTCACCCAACTTGACTTCCTGACTCATGTAGGTAATTCATATGGATGGTCCTTAACCCCTAAGCCCCTGGCTAAGAGGGTTAGGAACAACATAGTGAATGCCTCAAATGAGTCCTCTCATGGCTTATACGGTCTTAATATGGCTTCATGGCTCAACCAAAGTGATCCCATTTCACTCACACTTGATCAATCTTCCTTTTTTCAAAATTTCAATTTTTGACCCCCGGGGCTGCGGACCCACCAAACCTACCAAATGTCCTTGAAATGACACAAAATTTGCAAAATTGCCTAAATTACTCATGGTCCCTCAAAATCAATCCTAAACACTTCCCACCATTCAAATTGACCATCTTTGGCCAAAAATACCAAAATTTCAAAAAAATACCCCTAAACCTCCCCAAAATTACAAAAATACCCTTTTACCCCAAAAATCTAAAAAATCTAAAAATTCCTAAAAAAGTTTCAGAAAATCCTAAATATCCCCAATTTCATTTTGTTCAACTACACCATGGGTCAATTTTTCCAATTTACCCCACTTTTACCAAAACCCTCAATTTGACCCATTTTTTAACCCAAGTGAACCCAATGTCAAACCAAACCACCCCAATTGACCTCAATTCTTTTCCAATTCAATTCTAAACTTCAATTCAATATCCTCAACATAAATTTAGACCAAATACAAGTCCAATTTGATTGACCTTTGGGCCCAATTTCTATTTGAAGCCTAAGGCCCAATTTTGGCCCATGACCTAAACCTAGCTCAAACTTACCCAATTCAACTCCAATTGGCCCCAAATCTTTTCTAAAGCCTTCCTAACACCCCCATAAACAAAAAATTAACTTGATTTGCCCAAAATTTGAACCTAAACTCCACCCAAACCTAACCCAAAACCAAAATCCCTTAAATTGACCTAAGCCCAAACCTAACCAAAATGGGCTCAAATCCCAAAATCAAAGCCCAACCAAAGTTGAAAACTCTTTGTGACACTCCCATAAACATTTCTCAACATTAATTTTACATCAAATATAACTTTAGCTCAACCTTAAACCAAGTTAGCCCAATTTGACCCACTTTGGCCCCTTTACTAAAAGACCCACATTAAACCCAATTCAATTCAAAATCACTTCAAATTTGTTCCAGATCACTCATGACACATCCCTAAACAAAACCCAACATTTATTTGGCATGGTCCTTCACAAAACATTCATCCAAAAGACAATTTTGAAATCTAAAAGCCCACATCCATAAAGCCTTTAAAAGACCATTTTCACCAAAATTCAAAAAAGCCCAAAATCCATTCCAAAGCCCACATGAGATTTTCTCTCATCATCCCTTTGATTTAAATCTTTCCCTAAGTTTCAAATTCATCATCAAATTATCCTAAAATAAGCCTCATGACAATTTCCCCTAAATTCATCAAAAATCCCAAAATCCATTTCCATGTAAATGAGCCAAGCCATCCCTAAGCCAAATGGAGTCCTTGGAGCCATGCACAAGCCACGTGAAAGCCATGAGTGCTTTGACTTATCACCACTCCCTAAATGGAAAAAGGAGGAAACCCTTTAATGATTCCCTTAGGAGTGATTAAACACTCCCATGTATCCCCTAATCTTGCTTAAGCCTAATTGTACTTGGATTGTGACTTGACCCCACTAATCAAGCTGACCCAAGTGACTTTCTCTTCAGCCCAAACTAGCCTTGGGGAGGTGCACCTAGCCTAAACCATGGCTTGAACAAATTGAATCCAAAATGACCTCTCCCCCATGCCATTTAAATCAAACCCTTTACACATGTCAAACCATAATTGATTACACCAACTTCCAGCCCTGACCCCACTGAGTCAGATGGTGACCCATGCCTGGCCGGCCAGCCACCACAGCCACCGGAAAACACCAAGCCGAGAGCCTTATTTGGCTTCAAAAAATTCAAACCCACTGGCTAAGCTGTGTCAACCCAAATGGACACCATGGATGTTCTTCCCTTGCCCTGAGCAGCTGATCCAAGCCTCCAATTGCCAATGGGAAGCCCTCCAGCCACCTCTATTTAAACACCAACACCTCTCGGCCAAAGAAGGTGTTGAACAAAACCTTACCAAAACTCTGCCAAAATCACTCCAGATCCCTCTCCAGACATAGAGAACTTGATCCCCACTGAAATCCAGCCCTAAAACCCTCTATGTGAGCTCATTTTTTGAGTTCAAAATCCACCAAAAAAATAGGACACTTCACCACAGTGAGCCAATCTTCAAATTGATTGACCCTACACCTTCACCAGACCAAGAGGAGAAGTTCCCCAGCAAAATCCCCCTCACCAGGCCAGCCATTGCTTCCAGCCTCCAAGGTTTGTGATCGGCCTTGGTCACTTTCATACCTAGACAATTCCCCAGAGCCAGAGACTTCATCTGGAGCTTGCTTGGACTCAATCGAATGTGACACAACTCTCAGATCGAAGCTTCACTTCTCTGAGCAAAGGTATGAACTCATACTTCCTTTCGAGCTTCCAGCAATTCTCTATTTTGTTTTGGTTAATTACATAGCTTATAAACTGTATGGATGTGTTCGTCTCTTCAAGACGAATAGATAAAATATAAGAACTCAAAAATCCATTGAGAATCGAGAGAGATATTAGGGTTTGAGTGTGGACGGTCACGGGTGCACACCAGTCGTAGACAATGACCAGGAGTCGTTGGATCGCGCGTGTATTGAGCGGATGGTCGAGATCAAGCCGAACAGCGCAATGGTACGTGAACCGCGGGCCCCTGGAGAGCTGAGTTGGATGGAGGCGTCGTATCACAGCGCGACGTGTGGGCTTTCGGAGCTGCCGAGGTTGACGCGGCGCCGCGTGGATAAGTAGGAAATTAGGGTATTTTTAAATTATTTAAATGCCCGGAACTTCAAAAATTCATATCTTTACATAGAAAAATCACAAAAATAAAATAAAAATACCATCTTGCTCAGTGAATAGAGGAGATTAATGTGGAAAAGAAATCAAGTTAATTGGATGAGTATTTTATTTTTAATAATTTATTTACTATTTCTAATGTTTTGATTCTCCATTTGTATAGATAATTCACCATGGCATGAGACCATAGGGCTTTTGAAGCCTCTAATCTTGGAAACATTCCCTGAATTTTTCAAGGTCAGAGGCCATCTCTATGAAATGTTATTGATTTTTCAAGTTCATGTTACTGTTTTAGGTATTTTAATTCCAATAATTAGCTTGTTGTAAAATAAATTTTAGGAAAATTTGGTGACGTTTCTTAGGACCAGGGGACCCTATGAAAAATATATTTTGAGTTAATTCATTCATAATAACCTTAATTAGCCTAAACACCTAAAATTGGATTTGAATTAATTAGGGCTAACCACACACCAAATTGACTTGAAAACAATTCTCCATTACTCATTAGGGTTAGAGGAACCTTACATAAAATTTTGAAATCAATTGGACTTGATTAACCCCACCAAATGGATTGATTAAGCTTCATAAGTAAAATGGAACTTTAAAAATTCATTACTCCAAAAATATTTTTGAAAAATTCACAAAAATGATTTTGGAGCTTCTCTGATATTAGACGAGTTCAGGAAAATTAAAATCGGAATTTTCTAAAAAAGTTGAATTTTCACAATATTTTAATATTTTAATAATTAAAAAATAATAAAAATCATAAAAATATTAAAAATCATAAAAATGTCACATTTTAACTCCTAATCATTTAGGAACAAACCAAATATTTTTACTAAGTCCCTAGGATAAGATATTGAATTTTAAAGTCTTAATGTAATTTTTAATATTAAAAAATGAATTTTCAACCTTTTTCACTAAAATAATTCTAATAAATCAATGAAAAATTAAAAAAATTATAGAATTTGTTTCTCTGGACTCTTCAAGGTTAGAGAAATTTAGGAAAAATATAAAATCTATTTTTCAACTTTTATTTATTTTAAAATTAATTAATACTCTAAAATTCAAAATAATTATAATAAATAAAATATAATTCAAAAAATCACAAAAGTTGGTCCAAGTAGTCCTCTAGTCATTAGAAACATTCAATAATTTTCTTAACAACAGAAACCTTTCCTTGGTCATGTTGTTGACTTTTCTTTGAAAACCTCTATTTTCTACTAAAAATAATTATATAAATAAATTAAATTTAGAAAAATCACATGTTCTCCTCTAATGTCTTAAATGACATGTGAGTGAGGTGACATAAAAATTGTAAATTCATTTGAGCTCAATTTAGTGAGTTATGAAATAAATAAGCTTAAAAGGGCATAAAGGTAATTAAAAATTTTAACCCTTAATTAAAACTTTAGGTTTAATCAAAATGGGGGGTATTTGATTTTAACTTTCTCTTGGATGATTGAAACTTAGGGAAATTAAGGGGTAGAAACCCATTAAACACTTTGAAAATATCAAAATGAAACTTTAATTAATTAAATAATTTAAATTTTGGAAAGAATATATTTAAAATTTGGATTATTAAAATATGGATATTATTAAGAGGATATTTATTCTTTAATTTAAAAATCCCTAAATAAGTCACCTTAATAATTAAATTAAATTAAATTTAAAATATTGAAACTAAAATTAAAATTAAAATTAAACTAAAATTAAAATTAAATTAAAATTAAATTAAATTAAATTATAATTAAATTAAGTTAAATTAAAATTAAATTAAAATCAAATTGAATTAAATTAAATTAAAATCATTTAACAACAGACCTAAATGAAATCATTAAGAGTTAAATCAAAATATACCAATAATTTCAATACCTCTTCCTATCTAAGTAAATTTAAAACATAAACATCAATTTGAAATACCAAGATAATTGAAAATTTAAAGATTTAATTAAATCTAAAATAATTTGAACACTATTCCAAACTTAAAATCATTAATTAAAACCTCGTAATTAAATTAAAACACTTTAAACCATTAACTCAAACTTTAAATTAAGAATGATTAAAATTCTCGATAAACCAACTTGCCCTTAAAGGCTTTAATTATTATAACTCTTAAATAGAGCATTAAATGGGATGCCACTTCATTCATTAGGTAATCAAATACCCAAGTTCACTGAGCAAGAGACAAAGTTTAACTAAACTCCTGGATGATTAATTCATATGTACAACTAAATTTACTTGGACTTAAAATAATCCCAGAAGTATTGAAAAGATGTTTAGGACTCAGCACTTCCTCAATATGATGGGAAGTTTTAGAAGAACAACTGAATTTAATTGTTCTTTGATGAAGAAAATCATCCTTAAACCAAACCAAGAACCTAGTCGTCATAGGAGATGACTAGTTATAGGATTAGGAATTTCGTAGAAAACCAAAACCCTTTCCCTTAGCTTTACTTAGGTATCTGTTGAAATATTTAAATGCCTTAACATGTGTTTTAAGTGCAGTAAAGGATGACGGGAAGACCATCCAGGTACACTTTTATTTTATTGCAATTTACTTTATTGCAATTTACTTACATGCACTATACTTTACTTTTCTTGCAAGTTAAATAAGACTGTTGCATGAAAACTAAAACCTTTAGGATAGTCCTTGAACTGAATCGAAAACTAAATTAAAAGTCATTGCAAGATAAAATTCACCGCCACAACATTCCAAAATATAAAACAACTCAAAATTTAATCACAAACAGAACAACAAAACTACAATTGCAACTAAATTAAAATGTCTCGTTAAATGATCGGGAATACCTCGGATGATGTAACCCACATGTTGCTAACGGGATTTCCCACGGTCTAAATGAAAATGTGGAACTCATTTAGTTGAGTTTAGCAAATTCATATGGACTAAGTGAATTCGATGAAAATAGTGGTGCCGGGATGACGGAACCGTGGGATCTTAACCGGTTCTGCTTAATCAACTTTAAGATTTGTTTTAATTAATATACTAAGCCATCTCAATTTTCAATTTTTTTCTAAAACAAAACACTTCTCTCATCCTTTGATTTATAAATTCTAAAACTAAACCTCTGCAACAACAAGGAGCTTGGAGCATAGTGGGCAGCACGACCATCGTCGTCAGCAAAACTTGTGGCTACTTCAGCGAAACCCTTCTTAGAGTTAAATAACAAAGCCATAGGACCTCGAGATAGTTTGCCTTGTGCAACATAAATCCTCAACTCTTCGTTAGGCATTTGCATAATTATGTTATGCAAATTAAGCCCTAACCTGTCTTAGGACTTCGTGGTAGTCGTTCGATATGACATAAACCCTCATATCTTCCAGGTTATTTGTATGATCATGTCATACAAATATAAGCCCTAATTAATTAAAATTGGCAGTATTACAACATTAAATAAACTCCCAAATCTAAGCCAAACAATAGGATAGTTTAGGAAGTTACCAAGATTCTTCTTGGATCCTCAGCCTCTCCTACTTTTCTTCCTTAGAACTCCTGAAATTAACTGTTCCAAATTTGATCCATTCCTTATTGAAATTTCCAAAACTCAATCCTTTGAAAACCTTAAACTTTGAAATTCTTGAGAGAAAAACCACTAATTATTATCGAGAGTTTTCTTAAATGACTCCCATCATTTAAGATGTAATTAACTATAGGGGCTTGCCCTTTTAGGGAACCTTAAGAACCCAGGTAATATAAACTCTGCTTAATTCATTTATATTAAGCAGGGGAACTTGTCGGCTTATAAAATTGGTTCGCAGACCAAACGGATGTTACAAATCTTCTAGTTTATTTAATCAAGCCCCATCGTCAAGCAGTGTGTCTATTCTTCTGGATAAATACATGGTTTGTGATGTAGTGCTCGTTTATATAAACTATTTGGGATATGAGATCGGTTTGATTTCATATCTTAAAATTTTCAAACTCAAAATTATTTTCAAAATCGAATGCTACTTTCCAAATTAAATATATATTTAAATTAAATTTAAAATATGAAAATTCGCCAACAATTTCTGTAGGCGACCCCCTTTTCAAAATACAACACAAACCTAAAAATATGCCGACATAGGGTTAACATAGTCTCTTAAAGGTCTTAATTCTTGATAGATGCTAACATTTTGATCTTGATGATTTGCCATTTCTTGAATATTTTTATCTTTTTCTGTATTTTTAATTTTTTTGATTTTTTTGATAGTTCTTTCTAATTCAGAATCGTAAGGCACAAGTCCCTCAGAACCTGAACTACACATACAACAATAAAACAAAACAAAACACAACACACTAAAAAAAACAAAGAAAAGTATAAATTTAAATTTTCTTAATTCTCTTTAAAATGCAATTATTTTTCTTTCCCCGGCAATGGCGCCAAAAACTTGACTTCGCACCATCATATTTATACTTACAAATAAGATATGAAAATTGGCAATGGCACCAAAAACTTGATCCCGCCGGATATATATATACTTATGATTTTGATTTATAATGTGGATACTTCGCAAGTATATGTATCGTTTATCAAGTAATATAAAATTTTCTGATTAAGCCCCGAGATATCGAACCCACAAGGAAAGGAAGAAAATCTTTAAAGGAATCAGAAAATTATCTTTTTACTTTTTTTAATGGTTTTTGAAAATTATGTCTTGATTTTGAAAAGTTTTGAAAGTTGATTTGTCTTTTGAAATTTCCTTAATAGAATGTTAAGCAAGAAATTAAAATTATAATAACTAATAACAATGTATGTAAAACACTATTAACTAGAATATCTTTTTCTTTCCTTTTATGAAGTAGTAATAATTATTAAAGTATTGTTGTGGAGGTATTTAAATTTGTTGTGATAGATAGAAGCAAATGTGTTCTTTACCCTTACTTGGTTCTAAAAGGAACATATGTTAATTTGAAATTTTTATCAATTTGAACATGGTTAGGCAGGGAAGATACCAGTATCTCACTCTAGAGTTCCCTCGATTCCCACCAACTGGGGGATAACTTCTCATAACAAAACTCAAAACTTCAAACCAAATTAGGGGGTTTTAGCCTGTCACTCTAAAATCCTCTAATTTTACCCCCTTCCATAAAAATATCTTATAATATTACATTTAATTATATGGACTACAATTCTCACCCATATAATTGCATGTGATTCTTACAAACTTTTATGAGACAATACCGCATTGGCCCACCTTAGCCCCTTTACCAAATAAACCCAAATCCAACCCAATTCAATCCCAAATCACTCCAGATTTGTTTTAAATCACTCATGAGATATCCTTAAACTAAACCCAACATTTATTTGGCATGGCCCTTTACAAATTTTTTTGATCTAAAAGCCCATTTTGAAACATAAAAGCCCATTCCCTTAAACCATTTTAAAAGCCCACCTTTACCAAATTATAAAGCCCAAAGTCCATTCCCAAGCCCACATGAAACCTTTTTTTCAACATTCCTTTGATAATCCTATTTGACCAAAGTCTTAAACCATCATGAAATCAACCCATTTGTAGCATCATGACAAATCCCATCAATGGAATCCAAAGTTTTCAAAATTCCAAATAACCCTTTTCCATGCAAGTAAGCCAACCTTTTCCCCAAGCCATGAGCAAGCCAAACGAAGTCATGGAGCCATGCATAAGCCATATGCAAGCCATGGGGAGCCCTTTCCACCTCACCATGCCACTTATGGCAAGGAGAGGGGAGCCTTTTCTAAGCCTTCACTAAACCTTTTTTAACCCCATTCATGATACACTTTAACCAAAATTGGCCACCTCACCTTGGATGGGGACTTTACCACACATGTGAGGCTGACCCAAATGATCTCACATCAACCTAAATCAAGCCTTGGTGAGTGAACCAAGCCAAAACCAAGAATTGACCCAAATTGGACCAAAAATGCTCCTTACACCCATGTCATTTAAATCCTTGACTTTACACATGGCATAACCCAATTGATTGCACCAAGATCAAGCTCAATCATGTGAGTTTTTCTCAGCCAAAAAACCTTGATGAATGAACCAAGCCAACCCTCATGGCCACCCAAGCTCCACCATAACCTTCCTTATTTAAACCCCACCTCCATGACCAAGGGGAAGAGATGCAAAAGATTACCTTGGGGAAGCTCTGCCAAATTGTTCCCAAAGCTTCTCTAAGCACTCCTAAGCTCAATCCAATCATTTCCAATTAAGGCCTCACCTCTTGGACAAAGGTATCAAATTTTTTCTCCTCCAACCAAGCATGTTTTAATTTTATGTAATTATTCACATGTTTTAAGTATATCATCACCATATAGATGTGTGCTACTCGATTAGACGATCATTTAAAAAAAAAATTCATTCAATTTCGTTGAGAATCGAGGGAGATATCAAGGTTTGAAGTTGGATGGTTTTGGGTGAATAGAACTAGGGGAGAGAAGCAGCAGCCGTCTGATCAGGCGTGTATCCAATGGACGGCGCTGATGGAGTTGGACGGTAGCTGCATCCATGAACAGCACCGCGCCAGCAAATCAGGGAGCTACACGTGGCGATTGTGCGGGAAAATGAAATATTTTATTTATTTTTGACCCTCAACTTCAAAAATGCATAACTTTGTGTAGAAAAATCATAAAAATAAAATAAAAATACCCTCTTGCTCAGTGAACAGAGGAGAATAATGTGGAAAATAAATCAATTAATTTCATTGAGTATTTTATTTTTAATTATTTATTTACTCTCTACATTATTTTAATTCTCCATTTGCATAGGCAATTTAGCATGGCATGAGACCAAAGGGCTTTTGAAGCCTCTGAACTTGGGAACATTCCCTGAATTTTCCAAGGTCAGGGGCCATCCCTATGAGAAGTTATTGATTTTTCAATTGCATGTTACTGTTTTGAGTATTTTAATTCCAATAATTATCATGTTGAGAAATAAATTCTAGGAAAATTTGGTGATGTTTCTTATGACTATAAGAACCTAGGAAAAATAGGTTTTGGGTTATATCACATGGAACAACCCTAATTGGCCTAAACACCCAAAATTGAACTTTAATTAATTAGGGTTAATTACATATAAAATTAACTTGAAAACAATTCTCAACTGATCTTTAGGATGAGATGAACATCACATAAAAATTTGTAGTCAATTGCACTTGATTAACCCCACCAAATGGGTTGATTAAGCCTCTTAAGCAAAATGGATAAAATTAAACTTTAAAAATTCATAACTCACAAAATACTTTTCAAAAATTCACAAAAATAGTTTTGGAGTTTCTTTGATATCAGAGGAACTTAGGAAAATTAAAATTATAATTTTCTAAAAAAGTTGATTTTTATCATTATTTTAATATTTTTAATAATTAAAAAATAATAAAAAACATAAAAATATTAAAAATCACCAAAATGTTACATTTTGAATTCTAATCACTTAGCAACAAACCAAATATTTTTTATAAGTCCCTAGGATAAGATATTGAATTTTAAAGGCTTAATGTAATTTTTTATATTAAAAAATGTATTTTCCAACCTTTTTCACTAAAATGATTCTAATAAATAAAAAAAATCCGAAAAATATAAAATTTAATTCTCTGGACTCCTTCAGGTCAGAGAGATTTATGAAAAATATAAAATCTATTTTTCAACTTAAACTTTATTTTAAAACTAATTAATACTCCAAAACTCAAAATAATTCTAATAAATAAAATATAATTCAAAAAATCACCAAAATTGGTCCAAATGGTCTTGTAGTCATTAGGAACTTCCCATAATTTTCTTAAGGACATAAACATTTTCTTGGTCATGTTATTGAATTTTTCTTGAAAACCCCTATTTTCCATTAAAAAAATTACATAAATAAATTAAAAAGAGAAAAATCACATTTTCTCCTCTAATGTCTTAATTGACATGTGAGTGAGGTTACATAAAAATTTCAAGTTTATTTGAGCTTAATTTAGTGAGTTATAGAATTATTAAGCTTGAAGGGCAAAAGGGTAATTAAAAATTTCAACCCTTAATTAAAATTTTAGGATTAATCAAAAAGGGGAGGGTAAAATATTTGATTTTAAACTGATTTTGGATGATTAAAACTTAAATGATTGATAGTAGAAACCTACTAACCATTTCAAATATAATTAAAATAAAACTTTAATTAATTAATTAATTGAAATTTTGGAAGAATAATAGAAATTGGAATTATTAAAGTAGGGATATTATTAAGAGGATATTTAATCTTTAATTTAAAAATCCCTAAATAAATCACTTCAATAATACTTAATTCTTAATTCTTAATTAAAAGATTAAAATAATAATCCAAATTAAAAGTAAACTAAAATTAAATTAAATTAAATTAAATTAAATTAAATTAACTTAAATTAAAATAAAATCACATTAAATTAAATTAAAATTAATATTAAATTAAATTAAATTTAAATTTAATTAAATTAAAATTAAATTAAATTAAAATTGAATTAAAATTAAATTAAATCAAAATTAAATTAAATTAAATTAAATTAAATTAAAATAAAATTAAATTGAATTAAAATTAAATTAAATTAAATTAAATTAAAATTAAATTAAATTAAATTAAATTAAATTAAATTAAATTATAATCAAATGAAATTAAAATTAAATTAAATTGAATTAAAATTAAATTGAATTAAATTAAATTAAAATCATTTAACAACAAACCTAAATGAAATCATTAAGAATTAAATCTAAAATAACTTGAACACTATTCCAAACTTAAACTAATTTTTCATAATTAAGTCAAAATTAAAATTAAATCATTAAGTTTAAATCATTAAAATACTTAATAAGTTGATTTGCCCTTTTAAAGTTCTTATTATTATAACTCTTAAATGAGGTATCAAGTGGAGTGTTACTTCACTTATAGGATATTCAAATGTCCTAGTTCACTGAGCAAAAGAACAAAACTTAAACTCCTAGATGATTAATTCACTTTTATAATTAAATTCTCTTGGACTTAAAACAATCCTAGAGGTATTGAAAAGATGTTTAGGACTCGTCTTAAGCACTTCCTCAATATGATGGGATGTTTATAAGAACAATTGAACTTAATTGTTTTTTGGTGAAGAAAATCATTCTTAAACCAAAACACAAGAACCTAGACGTCATAGGAGATGACTAGCTGTAGGATTAGGACTTTGGTAGACAACCAAAACCTTTCCCTCAGCTTTACCTAGGTACTTGTTGAAACATTTAAATGTCTTAACATGTGTTTTAAGTGCAGCTTGGGATGACGGGAAGACCCCCCAGGTACGCTTTTATTTTATTGCAATTTACTTTATTGCAATTTACTTACATGCACTGTACTTTACTTTTCTTGCATGATAAACAACTGTTGCATGAATACCAAAACCTTTAGGATAGTCCCTGAACTGAAACCAAAACGAAATTAAAAGTCATTACAAGATAAAAATCACCGCCAAAAAATTTCAAAATATAAAACAACTCAAAATTTAATCACAAACAGAACAACAAAACTACACCTTTAACTAAATTAAAACATCTCGTTGAATGATCGGGAATACCTCGGATGATGTAACCCACGTGTTGCTAACGAGATTTCCCACAGTCTAAATGAAAGTGTGGAACTCATTCAGTTGAGTTTAGCAAATTCATCTGGACTAATTGAATTCAATGAAAATAACGGTGTCGGGATGACGGAACCGTGGGATCTTAATCGGTTCTGTTTAGACAACTTTAAGATTTGTTTTAATTAAAATATTAAAAAACACATGGATTTTAAGGTTTTCTCTAAACCAAAACACTTCTCTCATCTCCTGATTTATGACTTCTAAAACTAAACCTCTGCAACAACAAGGAGCTTGGAGCACGGTGGGCAGCACGGCCATCTTCGTCAGCAAAACAACTCTACATCAGCTAAATATTCCTAGAATTAAATAACCAAGCCATAGGATTTCGAGGTAGTTTGCCTAGTGCAACATAAATCCTCAACTCTTCGTTAGGCATTTGTATAATCATGTTATGAAAATTAAGCCCTAACCGGTCTTAGGACTCCGAGGTAGTCGTTTGGTACGACATAAACCCTCACATCTTCGAGGCTATTTGTATGATCATGTCATACAAATATAAGTCCTAGTTAATTAAAATTGGCAGGATTGCAACATGAAATAAATCCTCAAAATGGAGCCAAACAATAGGATAGTCGGGAAGTTGCCAAGATTTCTCTTGGATCCTCAGCTTCTCCTACTTCTCTTCCTTTGAACTCCTAAAATAAACTGTTCCAAATTTCATCCATTCCCGATTGAAATTTCCAAAATCCAATTGTTTGAGAACTTTAAACTTTGAAATCCTTGAGAGAAAAACCACTGATCATTATCGAGAGTTTTCTTAAATGATTCACTTCATTTAAGATGTAATTAACTATAGGAGCTTGCCCTTATAGGGAACTTTAAGAACCCAGATAATATAAACCCTCCTTAATTCATTTATATTAAGCAGGGGAACTTGTCGGCTTATAAAATTGGTTTGCAGACCAAACGGATGTCACAAATCTTCTAGTTTATTTAATCAAGCCCCATCATCAAGCAGTGTGTTTGTCCTTCGAGATTGATACACGGTTTGTGATGTGGTGCTCGTTTATATAAACTATTTGGGATGTGAGATCGGTTTGATTTCGTATCTTAAAATTTTCAAATTTTAAAAAATTATTTTCAAAATCAAATACTACTTTTCAAATTATTTATTTAAATTAAATTAAAAATTCGCCGACAATTTCTGTAGGCGACCTCTTTTCAAAAATACAACACTCAACCTAAAAATAAGCAGTACAATTTCTGGTGACTCCGCTGGGGACTAGTTCCTCTCTCCATTTTGATCAGAGGGTTTTGCTTTCATAAATCGGTAGTGAGTCCATGCCCCTAGTGGACCAAACTACTATTCTTTCCGTTGGCATACCCCTCTCATTTCTGTCTTGAGCGAGTATAGTCAACTCCTTTCTGGATTTTGGAGCCACTGTTTAGACACCCCTAAACAGAAAGGTTCCAAAATCCTCCTTTTGTTACCTCTCCAAAGAGGTGGGGTGGACCCCCGATAGGTGTGGTGGGTTATGATTGGTCTATCGAAGTAAATTCGATGCAAAATCAATCCCCCGCAAATTTCAGTCCGGGTCCTACTCTTCATTCCTCTTAGAGTTTGACTTTTTTTTGTAAACAAGTTAAACCTAAATCTCTCTCTCACAACATTCCATTTAAATTTCAACTAAAACAAAATTTCTTCAAAATTTCAAAAGCAAAATAAAACTTTTTTAAAAAAACACAGCAAATACACTAATAAACAATACACAAAATTTGAAATAAAAATTTATAAGGGCGTCCAGTTTGTAAGACGAGTGCGTTAACTTCAGTACTTTCACTGAAACTGCAAGACACGGGACGTCACCGACTTCTGGGAATTCTTCAAATGACAGGGACAATGTCTTCACCGAAGTTGATCTTCTCTTTCGCCACCAGAGAAGAATTCGCTATCAATAGAGACGTGTTGCCTGATCTGGCAGTCATTAAGTTTGGACAAGGGTTCGATAATGTTGTAGCAATGTTCGGTGATGTGGTTGTCACACTGCTGAAGTCTGAAATAGGCAAGTTTGTTAAGCCTGTTGTGGAGTTCAACTTGAAGCCTGTTACAGAATTCTCCCTTCTGGAAAGGATGTCGTTTGGAATGAATTCTTCTTTTGTTGTAAGGTCTGCTACGAAAAATGTTAGGATTGCTCCTGGAGTTGTGTCTGCTCTTACTGCTGGATTCACCACCGCTGTACCAGTCGCTCCGATAAATAAGGGAAAAGAGCTTCTACACGAGGGAAAGTCAGCCGGCGTTTATGACCTACCATTTTCCAGATTCAATATTGGGTCCAATTCAAAGCCCATACAACTGACAAAGGCACAGAAAAGAAGACCATCTCTTACGGATAGAGCAACAATGAGTCAACGATTAAACAAGGTATACCGGTTCAAGGAAGAGTCAGTGTCGATGATATTCCATGACTTACTTCTAAGTTTAGAAATCGAAGCTACACCGAGCCGAAAAAGCCGGAGGAGGCTGGCAAGGAAGATCACCCGATGTATCGCCCATAACACCGGTTGCTCGGCCATACTATAGAAAACTGCTCGGCTTTAAGGATTGGCTTGAGGAGAATTTCGAAGTGGAAAGGTGGTAATCCTGGAAGAATATTTAAAAGAACTTGAAAAAGGTTCTGTAAATATGATTTCAGATGATTCAATTGACTTCTACGCGACGACACCAGTGCTCGGGGAAATAAGTGATGTTTCTCGAAAATCTCCAGTTGACCTTAAAGTCATCGAAGGAAAGTCAATTAAGGAGGCTATGGAAAAGCTTCGAGCAAACATTGCACAACTGTCTAAAGATCAGAAAAACAACATTGAAGAGGAATATTACGAACTAGCATATTTCATGGAAGGTGAATTCGCAGAAATCGACGTCGTCGAGACCCAATCAACATTATCTGCAAGCGACACTCCACCTTTTGGTTAAGAGAATGCCGCAGAGGATTGGCAAAGGGCCATTCAATAACGAGATGAACATATCAACCATTTGAAGTAGCAACTAGAAGAAGTGATGGCTGTTATGGCCACAGTTCAAGGAAAGTCACAATCACCGCAAATAACACCTCCAGAAACAAACCAACTAGAGATCATTAATGTTACGGATGAAAGAAGGGAGTTCACCGTCGATGTACAACAGAAGAGGGATTCGGTTCGAGGTCCAAGTACCGAGAAAAGGACATTAAGCGAAATGGTGGAACGACGAGTGAGAGAAGCCCCGGCTCGGTCTAAAGAACGAACATCGGTTCGAAGGGTAGACCATACCCCGAAGAGTTTGATGTTGTCCAATATCCCGGAGGTTTCGTATCACCTCGGTTCAAGATTTTTGATGGTATCGGAAACCCCCGACAAGCATGTTGCACACTTTCGAGCAAGTTCGTCGGAACGCGGGGGTAGCGATGCATTGTTGTGTCGTCAATTTGTGAATAGCCTTTCGGGGGTTGCATTCGACTGGTACACAGAGCTGCTAAATGGTTCGGTGAGAACGTTCGTAGAATTGGAAGACCTCTTTGTTAAGCGGTTCGCTGGAGCTCGACACCATATCACCATCGGTAATCTTGTGGTGGAGTGACAGAAGCCAACCGAAACATTGGTAGACTACTTTTTGCGATGGAGACATTTGAGCCTGAAGTGTGAGCCACAGCTCCAGGAGCAAAATGCAGTTGAAATTCTCTTAAAGAGCATCCATGGACCAGTTGCATTTCTCCTCAATGGATTCACAATCAAAACGTTTGAGAAACTACTTTGCAAAGCTGGAGGTTTGCAAGAGGAAGCCAAACAGTTGGGTTTTCCAGAAAATTCTAAAAAGCTAGAGCCGGTCAAGACATTTGAGGAGTTTGAGACAATGGCAGTGGTGGATAAAGGCAAGCAGCCAATGCAGATCCAGATTGAACAGCCTCAACAACAGTACTATCAGCAGTCGTCTCAATAGTGGTCGCTTCGGATGGATGGAAGACAGGGTCCGTCTACGGCCAAGAAACTAAGCGGAGTATATTCTTTCAAAGATGAGGCAGTGACAAAGATGTTTCAGAACTTGATTAAGAGGCCTGAGTTCAGATTGCCTGAGCCAAAGAAGCCAGATGAGGTTGATAAAAAGAATCACCTAAGATATTGCCCATATCACATACTGCTTGGGCACACCATAGAAAATTGCATCTGTTTCAAAGAATGGCTCTAGAAGAACTTTAAGAAGGGGAACATAATGATTCCAAAAGAATATTTGAGAGAGCCTGAAAGAGGTTTTATCAATATGATTTCGGTCGATCCAGTTGTTTCGATTGATTCCTACGCAGCTGATGTCGAATGACACGGTGCAGGTGAAAGCTTCAAAGGAAACAAAGGAAAATAACCAGATCCAGGCAGTTTCGGTACAAGCTAGAAGGCAGATTTCAAGACCTCTCCATCGGGAGAATGTAGGGTTTATCATTTTAATACTACAATAAGTGTAAAAGGGACATTAGAAAAATCGATGTTAGTCTGTCCCATCCCTCCCACCACAATGAATGAAAGAAAAGGAGTATGTTTTTGTCCAAAATTGCTCTATATTTGGAAAAGCTTAAATTTGGATATTTTGCTAAGACTATGGTTTCAGGGAAGAATGAAATTAATGCTCTAATAACTGAGTCGTTTACTTTAAGGAATTTGGACTGGGTCCTAAATTGATTTCAAAATGTAGTGTGGTTGAGATACGTGTAATTGACTCAAGATATCACGAGCCTTTTAATTTTCTTCCATGTGGCTGGGTCCGGACTTTCGAATAAGTTATAAAATCCCAGGATTCATGTTAAGAAATATTTTGGAATTATTAATTAGGGGAGTTTCGACATTCAAAATCTTTAACAAAAATATGCACTGCCAGATACAGTAATTCTCAGAAAACAAAGGAGTAAAAAAAAAAAAGTTCCTGAGGAGAGCTTGAGGTGGGCACAAAATAAAAAATTGGTGTCTCAATCAAGACATTCAAAATCTTTAACATGTGCTCCACCAGATATAGTAATCCTCAATAAAAAAAGGAGAGCGAAAAGCTCAATAAAAAAAAATGAGAAAGAAAAAGAAAAAGAATGCTCCCTGAGAAGAAGCTTGAGGCAAGCATATAATAAAAAATTGGTGTCTTAATCCTCCCCTGATTAATAAAACTTGAAAGACAAACTTAAGAAGTTTCCTTCAATATTATGCTTTGAAAAGAGTCAAGTGATTCTATGCCTTTTGGTCGGTCATTAATTGGCTCAGAAATATCTTTGGACGGTGAAAAATATTTTAATCACATGAACATAAATTTTGAAATCTGCTTAAGCCCAGGAAGAAAGAATTAAACAAATGACAACGATATTAGCAGTTAATGTAAATTCAACCCCGAAGTCGTATCCTTCAGCGCCCAGCAAATACAACTTCAACGTCAGTTCAAAGAACGTCATAGTAATTTCTCGAAGACAGTGTGAACACCCTTTACAAAATCGGTGACAAAATCAAATGACAACTGCTACGAACAAAGCTACGGAGTTGTAGCCTCCTAAACTGCGACGTCCTTAGAGATAACACATCTTTATAGGTGCTTGAAAGAATATAAATTCTGATAGCAACTTAAAGAGTGAGTTATTATCTACAATTGATTTCAATCAGTTGTTGATACCCTTAGAAGTACTGCGCATCGTGATGTTTCAGAGACAAATTCTTGTCCTACGAAGCACTGATGTCGCACTTGTCTAAAATCAGGTCCGGATCTTAAAACAAATGAAACTAAATAAAACTCGCATCAAACAAAATAAAAGTCAACATTTGAACAAAACAAAAGAACTCCGCACCTTGTGAATTTTCAAAAATCTCTCGCATAAGCATTTCGATAAAATTCAAGACTTCGCATGAACTTCTACAAACGTTCTCTGCACTTTATAATATGTTTTCACAATCTCTGCATTCATAAATCTCAGCAATATGTTCAGTCTCTGCATTCATAAAACTCTGCATTCCCAAATATTAGCAAAATCTTTCTCAAATCTCAGCATAAGCCAAATCTTAGTAAAATTATTCATAGTCATAGCATAAATCAAATATCAACAAAATTTTTCACAACCACTGCATAAACTGAATCTCAAGCAAAATTACCCATGGACCTCGGCAAAATTTCCCTCAATCTCTCGCATAAATAAATTTCAACAAAATTCTTCGGTCTCGACGATAAGTCGACAAAATTCTTTAATGTCACCGCATTCACGGAATCTCTGCAATTCTCAGCACTTGGGATAGGCTTCCGCCCTACTCCCTTCTCAGCAATCCTCGGCAATTCTCAGCATTTCTCAGCAATTCTCAGCAATTCTCAGCACTCGGGTTAGGCTTCCGCCGTACTCCCATCTCAGCATATTCTCAGCAATCCTCAGCAATCCTCAGCAATTCTCAGCATTTCTCAGCAATTCTCAGCAATTCTCAGCACTCGGGATAGGCTTCCGCCGTACTCCCATCTCAACATATTCTCTGCAATTCTCAGCTCTCGGGATAGGCTTCCGCCCTACTCCCTTCTCAGCAATTCTCAGTACTCGGGATAGGCACAATCCTACTCCTTTCTCAGCAATCTCAAAATTTGATCCTCTCAGCAAGAAATTGAAATTAAAGCACTCTGCATTTCGGATAGGCTTTGTCCTATTCTTCCTCAGCATTTGGGATAGGCTCACTCCTAATCCTTCTCAACATACACATTTGGGATAGGCTCAGTCTTAATCCTTCTCAGCATACACATATGGAATAGGTTCAGTCCTGCTTCCTTCTCAGCATACAAATGCATTCGGGTGGGCCTTAGCCCTACTCTTTCCTCCGCATAAAACCGAAATTGAAACTCAAATTGAAATTCAAACTCAAAATTAAAACTTGAAATAAAAAATGAAAAGAATCTAAGATCCAATCTCTTAAAATCTTGTGATCTGAAATTCACCTCCTTTTTCCCCAGCGAGAGTTCTGGAATCTTCAGTCTTGGAGATTTACCTGATACTCCCCAGTGGAAATTTCTTACACTTCGTCCTAAGTTTGTCACTTGGACATCTGTGTTGGTTTTGTTGATCTCTTCGGTCAACGCCAATACGTGCGGTGCGCTTGGTCAGCACACCACACCTATCGGGGGTCCATTTGTTGACCTCAATTTTGGCGAGGTCTAATTTTCTTCCTAGGATTTTAGGATCTAGCCATAGGACTTTTCCTTTGACTATCTTAGAGGACTAGAAGTGGAACCCACCCTTTAGAAGTTTAAATACCTCTTGACTCCCTACAAACCCCACAAGCTTGATTGTAGACCCCTAATCACCTGGAGGGTTGAAATCAAATGTGAAGGTTTAAGGGATGAGTTCCTCATAGGACTCTTCGGCCTTAGGACTACCCCAGGTGGCCTCAGTCCGGTGAGGGTTAACTTACACACTCACTACATTCACACTCTACACTCTCACATACACAATTCAAATCCTAAAACCACACCTTACCCCAACTTGACTCCCTGACTCATGTAGGTAATTCATATGGATGGACCTTAACCCCTAAGCCCTTGGCTAAGAGGGTTAGGAACAACATAGTGAATGCCTCCAATGAGTCCTCTCATGGCTCCATAGGCTTAATATGACTTCATGGCTCAACCAAAGTGATTCTATTTCACTCATATTTGATCAATCTTCATTCTTCCAAAATTTCAATTTTTGACCTCGGGGACCCTACACCCATCAAACCTACCAAAATCCCTGGAAATTGCCCAAATCCTCCAAAATCTCCAAATCACCCAAAAGTCCTCAGAATCAATCCTAAACATTTTCCCCCCACTCAAATTGACCGTCTCCAGCCAAAAATACCAAAATTTCTAAAAATACCCCCAATACCCTCCAAATTACCAAAATGCCCATCTTGACCCAAAAATCCAAAAATTCAGAAAATTCCCAAAAAATTCCAGAAAATCCCAAATATTCCCAATTGCATTTTTTCCAACAACACCATGGGCTAATTTTGTCAATTTACCCCACTTTTACCAAAACCCCTAATTTAGCCCATTTTAAACCCAAATGAACCCAATGTCAAACCAAATCACCCCAATTGGTCTCAATTTTGGTCCAATTCAATTCTAAACTTCAATTCAATATCTCCAATATCAATTTAGAACAAATTCTAGCCCATTTTGATTGGCATTTGAATTCAATTTCATTTTAAAAGCTTAAGGCCCAATTTTGACCCATGACCTAAACCTAGCTCAAACCAACCCAATTCAATCCCAATTAACCCCAAACCTTTTCTAAATCTTCCCTAACATCTATATAAACAAAAAACTAACATAATTTGCCCAAAATTTGGACCCAAACCTTACTCAAATTCAACCCAAACCCAAAATTCCTTAAATTGGCCTAAATTCACCATGATCCCAAATAGGCCCAAATCCCAAGATTGAACCCCAACTAAAGTTGAAAACTCTTCATAACATTCTCCTAAACATTTCTCAAAATCAATTTTACATCAATTTCAACATTAGCCCAACCTTAGCCTAAGTTAGCCCAATTTGGCCCACCTTAGCGCCTTTACCAAATAAACCCAAATCCAACCCAATTCAATCCCAAATCACTCTAGATTTGTTTTAAATAACTCATGACATATCCTTAAACTAAACTCAACATTTATTTGGCATGGCCCTTTACAAATTTTTTTGATCTAAAAGCCCATTTTGAAACACAAAAGCCCATTCCATTAAACCATTTTAAAAGACCACCTTTACCAAATTTTAAAAGCCCAAAGTCCATTCCCAAGCCTACATGAAAACCTTTTCTTCATCATTCCTTTGATAATCCTATTTGACCAAAGTCTTAAACCATCATGAAATCAACCCATTTGTAGCATCATGACAAATCCCATCAATGGAATCCAAAGTTTTCAAAATTCCAAATAACCCTTTTCCATGCAAGTGAGCCAACCTTTTCCCCAAGCCATGAGCAAGCCAAATGATGTCATGGAGCCATGCATAAGCCATATGCAAGCCATGGGGAGCCCTTTCCACCTCACCGTGCCACTTATGGCAAGGAGAGGGGAGCCTTTCCTAAGCCTTCACTAAATCTTTTTTAACCCCATTCATGATACACTTTAACCAAAATTGGCCACCTCACCTTGGATGGGGACTTCACCACACATGTGAGGCTGACCCAAATGATCTCACATCAGCCCAAATCAAGCCTTGGTGAGTGAACCAAGAATTGGAAAAAAAATGCTCCTTACACCCATGCCATATAAATCCTTGACTTTACACATGGCATAACCCAATTGATTGCACCAAGATCAAGCTCAATCATGTGAGTTTTTCTCAGCCAAAAAACCTTGATGAATGAACCAAGCCAACCCTCATGGCCACCCAAGCTCCACCATAACCTTCCTTATTTAAACCCCACCTCCATCACTAAGGGGAAGAGATGCAAAAGATTACCTTGGGGAAGCTCTGCCAAATTGTTCCCAAAGCTTCTCGAAGCACTCCTAAGCTCAATCCAATCATTTCCAATTGAGGCCTCACCTCTTGGATAAAGGTATCAAATTTTTTATCCTCAAACCAAGCATGTTTTAATTTTTTGTAATTATTCACATGTTTTAAGTATATCATCACCGTATAGATGTGTGCTACTCGATTAGAAGATCATTTAAAAAAAAATTCATTTAATTTCGTTGAGAATCGAGGGAGATATCAAGGTTTGAAGTTGGACGGTTTTGGGTGAATAGAACTTGGGAGAGAAGCAGCAGCACGTCCGATCGGGCGTGTATCCAATGGATGGTGCTGATGGAGTTGGACGGTAGCTGCATCCATGAACAGAACCGCGCCAGCAAATCAGGGAGCGACACGTTGCGATTGAGCGGGAAAATGAAATATTTTATTTATTTTTGACCCTAAACTTCAAAAATGTATAACTTTGTGTTGAAAAATCATAAAAATAAAATAAAAATACCCTCTTGCTCAGTGAATAGAGGAAAATAATGTGGAAAAGAAATCAAGTAATTTCATTCAGTATTTTATTTTTAATGATTTATTTACTCTCTACATTATTTTAATTCTCCATTTGCATAGGAAATTCACCATGACATGAGACCATAGGACTTTTGAAGCCTCTGAACTTGGGAACATTCCCTGAATTTTCCAAGGTCAGAGGCCATCCTTATGAGAAGTTATTGATTTTTTAATTGCATGTTACTGTTTTGAGTATTTTAATTCCAATAATTAGCATGTTGAGAAATAAATTCTAGGTAAATTTGGTGATATTTCTTATGAATAGAGGAACCTAGGAAAAATAGGTTTTGGGTTAATTCACATGGAACAACCCTAATTGGCCTAAACACCCAAAATTGAACTTTAATTAATTAGGGTTAATTACACATCAAATTAACTTGAAAATAATTCTCAACTGATCTTTAGGATCAGAGGAACATCACATAAAAATTTGAAGTCAATTGCACTTGATTAACCCCACCAAATGGGTTGATTAAGTCTCTTAAGCAAAATGGATAAATTAAACTTTAAAAATTCATAACTCACAAAATACTTTTCAAAAATTCACAAAAATGGTTTTAGAGTTTCTTTGATATCAGAGGAACTTAGGAAAATTAAAATTGTAATTTTCTAAAGAAGTTGATTTTTATCATTATTTTAATATTTTTAATAATTAAAAAAAATAAAAAATATAAAAATATTAAAAATCACCAAAAATGTTAAATTTTGAATTCTAATCACTTAGGAACAAACCAAATATTTTTTTAAGTCCCTAGGATAAGATATTGAATTTTAAAGGCTTAATGTAATTTTTAATATTAAAAAATGTATTTTCCAACCTTTTCACTAAAATAATTCTAATAAATTAAAACAAAATCAAAAAAATATAAAATTTATTTTTCTGGACTCTTTGAGGTCAGAGAGATTTGAGAAAAATATAAAATCCATTTTTCAACTTTAATTTTATTTTAAAATTAATTAATACTCCAAAATTCAAAATCAATTCTAATAAATAAACTATAATTCAAAAAATCACCAACATTGGTCCAAATGGTCTTATGGTCATTAGGAACATCCCATAATTTTCTTAAGGATAGAAACATTTTCTTGGTCATGTTATTGAATTTTCCTTGAAAACCCCTATTTTCCATTAAAAATAATTACATAAATAAATTAAATACAGAAAAATCACATTTTCTCCTCTAATGTCTTAATTGAGATGTGAGTGAGGTTACATAAAAATTTCAAGTTCATTTGAGCTTAATTTAGTGAGTTATAGAATTATTAAGCTTGAAGGGAAAAAGGGTAATTAAAAATTTCAACCCTTAATTAAAATTTTAGGATAAATCAAAAAGGGGAGGGTAAATTATTTGATTTTAAACTGATTTTAGATGATTGAAACTTAAATGATTGAAGGTAGAAACCTACTAACCATTTCAAATATAACTAAAATAAAACTTTAACTAATTAATTAATTGAAATTTTGGAAGAATAATAGAAATTGGAATTATTAAAGTAGGGATACTATTAAGAGGATATTTATTCTTTAATTTAAAAATCCCAAAATAAATCACTTCAATAATACTTAATTCTTAATTAAAAGATTAAAATAATAATCCAAATTAAAATTAAACTAAAATTAAATTAAATTAAATTAAATTAAATTAAATTAAATTAAATTAAAATCACATTAAATTAAATTAAAATTAAATTAAATTAAATTAAATTTAAATTTAATTTAATTAAAATTAAATTAAATTAAAATTGAATTAAAATTAAATTAAATCAAACTTAAATTAAATTAAATTAAATTAAAATTAAAATAAATTAAAATTGAATTAAAATTAAATTAAATTAAATTAAATTAAATTAAATTAAATTAAATTAAATTAAATTAAAATCAAATTAAATTAAAATTAAATTAAATTGAATTAAAATTAAATTGAATTAAATTAAATTAAAATCATTTAACAACAAACCTAAATGAAATCATTAAGAATTAAATTTAAAATAACTTGAACACTATTCCAAACTTAAACTAATTTTTCATAATTAAGTCAAAATTAAAATTAAATCATTAGGTTTAAATCATTAAAATACTTAATAAGTTGATTTGCCCTTTTAAAGTTCTTATTATTATAACTCTTAAATGAGGTATCAAGTGGAGTGTTACTTCACTTATAGGATATTCAAATGTCCTAGTTCACTGAGCAAAAGAACAAAACTTAAACTCTTGGATGATTAATTCACTTGTATAATTAAATTCTCTTGGACTTAAAACAATCCTAGAGGTATTGAAAAGATGTTTAGGACTCGTCTTAAGCACTTCCTCAATATGATGGGATGTTTATAAGAACAATTGAACTTAATTGTTCTTTGGTGAAGAAAATCATCCTTAAACCAAAACACAAGAACCTGACGTCATAGGAGATGACTAACTATAGGATTAGGACTTTGGTAGACAACCAAAACCTTTCCCCGAGCTTTACCTAGGTACTTGTTGAAACATTTAAATGTCTTAACATGTGTTTTAAGTGCAGCTTGGGATGACGGGAAGACCCCTGTGTACGCTTTTATTTTATTGCAATTTACTTTATTGCAATTTACTTACATGCACCGTACTTTACTTTTCTTGCATGATAAACAACTCGTTGCATGAAAACCAAAACCTCTAGGATAGTCCCCGAACTGAAACCAAAACTAAATTAAAAGTCATTACAAGATAAAAATCACCGCCACAACATTTCAAAATATAAAACAACTCAAAATTTAATCACAAACAGAACAACAAAACTACAACTTTAACTAAATTAAAACGTCTCGTTGAATGATCGAGAATACCTCGGATGATGTAACCCACGTGTTGCTAACGGGATTTCCCACGGTCTAAATGAAAGTTTGGAACTCATTCAGTTGAGTTTAGCAAATTCATCTGGACTAAGTGAATTCAATGAAAATAACGGTGCTGGGATGACGGAACCGTGGGATCTTAATCGGTTCTGTTTAAACAACTTTAAGATTTATTTTAATAAAAATATTAAAAAACACATGGATTTTAAGATTTTCTCTAAACCAAAACACTTCTCTCATCTCCTGATTTATGACTTCTAAAACTAAACCTCTGCAACAATAAGGAGCTTGGAGCATGGTGGGCAGCACGGCCATCTTCGTCAGCAAAACAACTCTACATCAGCTAAATATTCCTAGAATTAAATAACCAAGCCATAGGATTTCTAGGAAGTTTGCCTAGTGCAACATAAATCCTCAACTCTTCGTTAGGCATTTGTATAATCATGTTATGAAAATTAAGCCCTAACCAGTCTCAGGACTCCGAGGTAGTCGTTTGGTACGACATAAACCCTCACATCTTCGAGGCTATTTATATGATCATGTCATACAAATATAATTCCTAGTTAATTAAAATTGGCAGGATTGCAACATGAAATAAATCCTCAAAATGGAGCCAAACAATAGGATAGTCGGGAAGTTGCCAAGATTCCTCTTGGATCCTCAGCTTCTCCTACTTCTCTTCCTTTGGACTCCTAAAATAAACTGTTCCAAATTTGATCCATTCCCAATTGAAATTTCCAAAATCCAATTGTTTGAAAACCTTAAACTTTGAAATCCTTGAGAGCAAAACCACTGATCATTATCGAGAGTTTTCTTAAATAATTCACTTCATTTAAGATGCAATTAACTATATGGGCTTGCCCTTTTAGGGAACTTTAAGAACCCAGGTAATATAAACCCTGCTTAATTCATTTATATTAAGCAGGGGAACTTGTCGGCTTATAAAATTGGTTCGCAGACCAAACGGATGTCACAAATCTTCTAGTTTATTTAATCGAGCCCCATCGTCAAGCAGTGTGTTTGTCCTTCGAGATAGATACACGGTTTGTGATGTGGTGTTCGTTTATATAAATTATTTGGGATGTGAGATCGGTTTGATTTCATATCTTAAAATGTTCAAATTTAGAAAAATTATTTTCAAAATCAAATACTACTTTTCAAATTATTTGATTAAATTAAAATAAAAATTTGCCGACAATTTCTGTAGGCGACCTCTTTTCAAAAATACAACACTCAACCTAAAAATAAGCCGTACAGTCTTGTCTGTGGGGTACTCATAAATGTGAGGTCAACAAATGGGCCCCAAATATGTGTGAGATATTGAATAAGTATACCGCACATATTGTCGTTGACCGAAATGATGTAAATAACCTACAAATTGTCAGTTTTCAGTAAAATTGGATAAGGTAAATTTATACCATGTTAGGTATTTTATTAGATAAAGGAGTGATAAGACTATAAGAAAGCCCTGATTTTGTGTCAGGAAAGGCATACATTCAATAGTCAGAAGTAAGGTGGGTTTCACACTACATTAAAGGTGGTCTTATACCATTTTACAAAGATATCAAATGTGAGTTTTTGGAAGGAATGCTTGGAAACTTATATCCTATATATGAAAAGAGATATAGGAAAGCCATAAATCCATGTAAGGAAGACCTTACATCAAATAACAAAAGAGAATATATGTCATATTCCATCTAAGAATGTCTTATATTACTTCTAAAAAATGTCAAAAGTCAATATTTTCAATTTTGGGAAGGAATGCTTGGAAATTTATATCTTATCCCAAGGAAAGAACTATAGGAAAGCCATAATACCATGTCATGAATGCCTTACATCCAACAGCAAAAGAGAATAGATGTTATGTTCCATCTAAGGATGTCTTATGCTATTTCTCAGAGATGTCAAATGTCAGTACTATCAGTTTTGGGAAGGAATGCTTGGAGACTTATTTCCAATAACAAAGGAAATGATAGAGCAAAGCCATAATTCCGTGTCAGGAAGGACTTATATTCAATAACAAAAGAGAATAGATGTCATATTCCATCTAAGGAGATCTTATAATATTTCTCAGAGATGTTAAATTTTAGTATTGTCGGTTTTGGGAAGAAATTCTTGGAGACTTATATCCCATCACAAAGGAAATGCTAGAGGAAAGCCATAATTTTATGTCAGGGAGGCCTTATAGCTAATAGCAAAAGAGAATATATGTCATATTCTATCTAAGGACTTCGTATACTATTTCTCAGAGATGTCAAATATTGGTATTGTTAATTTTGAAAAGGAATGCTTATTGACTTATATCCTATCCCAAAGGAAATGCTAGAGGAAAGCCATAATTCTGTGTCAGGAAGGCCTTGTATCCAATAGCTAAAGTTATGTGCAAAAAGAACATAAAGTGGAATGTATCTGTTGGGGATTTGACTTTATAAGTCGAAATGTAAGTCTTCATAAGATTTCCTGTACTTTGAATTATGTCATTCTTAATTTTAAGTGTTCATTTAGGCATTTCTGGACTTGCACAAGTATTATCGACAGCTGGGAATTTTTACAAGTATTTATCCCATCACCAAAAATAATGTACATTGACAAAAGTGTCAATAAGAGAAGTTGACAGCACATCATATATTACAGACAAAATGTTATAACACAAGCCTTCAGGAAAATATCATGTCAAAACTTGTCTCATTGTATTTCTGTCATCTTCATAACCTTGGACACTACTAGACCTACCATGAATATCTAGCACAACAAGTTACTATCGGAAACAAGTTCTGTCAAGTATGTCTTATGTGCTTGGATTTTCATGAAGTCATGGTAGTTTTAAAGGTTGTAGTCCTTCAAGTTCTGGTATAGGATTGTAACCAATAGGACGAATTCTTTGCAATTCTATCAAAATTAGTTGCTTACTTACACTTGGTATGCAGTGTTTAGCAACATCAGCTCTATTCCCTTGAATAAATAAAACTGTTCCACAAGGAAGGGGAACTTGGTAGGACGCACGGAACTCCCCATGTCCTATAATTTGTATTTCTCTTCCAAACATAATAGAACATCTTTTTAGTAGTGACAATGTACAAAAAGTTCTTTCGCAATCACGACTTTCAATATGTGGTGGGATGCAATCTCCCTCTTCATAAATATTGATAATAAAACTGTTAGAAATGCAGCTAGATGACTTTATATTCCAGATTACCAATTGCTTGATAATCTGAATGACAACTGTAAGCATCTGATCTACCTATTCATGTTTTAAAATCCTGGGAGAATTCACATTCTCATCTTCAACATAGTTGTAAAAACATCCATCTTGGATACCACTCATCCTTTACCTCATATCAATTTGTTAGGTTCAAAATACACTCTTTTTTCAACTGCCCAGCTCATCCATGATCGCGTGCTTTCATTATGTGTTCAACAATAGCTGCTTTTTCATCTTCATCAAAGACTTTAGTGACCAGTTGAATACCTTCAAGTATAATTATTTTGAAGACATTAATATACTTAAATTATTCAAAAGAGGCTCGTCTAATAATCTGAATTCATTTCATTTCTTCGTCGGAGATGATTTTTCTATCGGTTGATTCTTTTGACTTCATAAGGTCAAGTCTTGATATATAAGGACTCAGTGCAAAAATTGTTCTTTCTAGTGCTTCTTCTTCCTCAGGACTGCAAAAATATGATATACTTCTCCAGGTGTATATTTGTGAATTGGTAATTCAAATCTAGTGGTATCTTCCTCCATAGGTCTCGTGCCTTTTCGTTCCTTTTCTTCAAGTCGTTTAAGACATTTATTTTGATTTATTCTTCGAGATTGAGTCAATCCTGATGTTAACTTATTGAGTCCAGCAACTGATGCTTCTATGATTCCATGTGCTACACCAACTACCACCAATTTCAATTTTCCAATACCAATTTTCTCTTTCTGACCTGTTATTTTTGTGTTTTCTTTAGGGATATCATGTTGTCATGTCCAGAATTCCAATACAAGCAATTTACCTTCTGCTTCTTCTTTGTTGACAAAAGTCAGTGGTGGTCCACTGTATAGTAACTCAACCCGTGTTAGATCGAAATCTAAATATATTCTCAATTCTTTCTCAATGCATCGGCGGCCCAGTTTCAAACATACACCACTTCGAAAATGAACAAAAGTTTGTTGTTCGACATTTTCATGTTAGTAACAAGTTATTGGAAACATATTAGATTTTTTTTAAATTTGATTTTTTAATATGAAATTCATTCACATTTTTACTAAGATATGATGTGTACAAACACATGTTATATGAACAGAAAGAAAAGTCCCAAAAAGGCCATTGATTGTCAAGAAATCCACTTTTCGTTTTCGTTATTATTTTGCCAGTTTACAAATGAGTCATCATTTTTCATGTCACAAAATATTTTTTCAAGAGCCACTCATTGATTGGGTGTAAAACTCTTTCTCCTTAACAGTTTACCAACTGGTAGGATCTCCCGAATATGTCTTTCAATAACATACGAGTCCTCCCACATTTGTTTGAACTTTCCACCAATTTTTTAGTGAGCAAGCATAGGTCTTTGGAGAACTATAACCAATTCGCTGATTTGGAATATCCTAGGGAAAACAAATTTGTCGTGGGCCTATGTAATTTTTTACTTGGTATAATTAAAGATTTTGTTGGGCTTGTACAAGTTAGCCTTCTAAAATTTTAAATTCTCTAAGTCGTAATTTTTATTTTCTTCTCCAGTTATCCTTTTTGCGACTACAACTTCGAGAGAAGGAATATGCACTTCAAGAGGTAGCACAACCTTAGAACCATATACCAAAGTAAACGGTGTTAACTGTATTGGAATGCGGTATGAAGTTCAATAGGCCCATAAAGCTTTGATCAATTGCTCATGCCACTGTCTTGGACTTTTAATTAATGTCATTTTCAAAATTTGTACCAATGTTTTTTTGAAAACTTCAACCAAACCATTGGCTTTAGGGTAATAGATTATTGAACATCTCCAGTCTATTCCATGTCTTTGGATAAAATTATTCATTTTTATTTTTTTAAAGGCCAGTCTGCTATCTGATGACTCATCAAGGAACTCTGAACTTGTATACAATGTGTAATTTTGAAGAATTGGAGAACTTATTCTTCTTTGACTTCTTTGTGTGGTATCGCTTTCGCCAATTTCGAGAAGTAATATGTGACCTCCAAAATGAACTGATGGCCTTTAGATGATGGAGGGTCTATAGGGCCCACAACATTTATGCCCTACCATTCAAATGGCGAAGATGCAATTGTTGGATGTAATACATTTGACGGTTGATGTAAGACCGCTCCATGTACTTGATATTGATGACATTTCTTTCTAGTTTCAAGATAGTCAGTCATTATTACCAGCCAGAAATATCCCTTTCTTTTTATCTTCATCTTCATTTTTGATATGGATTAGTGTGCACAGTACGAACCAAGATGAACTTCCTTATCATTCGCCTGCCCCTCAAACTGGTTTCATCAGCTTAAACATATTTGGTAAAAAGATCATCATTAAAGAACTTCATTTACTAGAGCATAAGATAATGCTCTTTGTTTAATTTGAGTTGCAATAGAACTATTTTTGGTTAAGCTTCTAGTTTGTAAATATTGATTAATTGATTGTCACTGTTCGTTCTCTTCTTTGTTGATAATTGCCACTGTCATGTTTTCACCAACTTTATGCAAATTATCGATGTCAATTTGAGAGATAACTTTTCATTCTTTTACGTAAATTTGAATGTCATCTTCTTCTGGGTAAGCAATTTTGTAATCTTTTCCAAGGCATCAGCTAGGAAATTATCTCATATTAGAACTAAGAAGAACGTTACATTTGCAATTTGTTGAAGCAATTTTAGAGTGTAATAGAAATATTTTTCAAGTCGAAGTTCCAAAGTCTTGTATTTGCCTGTGATTTGATTAATAATTAATTGAGAGCCTCCATAGATTTTGACATTTTTAATTTCCATCAATATTGCCAATTCTAGGTCATTTATGACACTTCATATTCAACTTCATTGATTGTGCATTATTTGGTTAAATGATAGGAAAACGACATCATTGCTTTCTATGGAGTAATGAAAATTAATCCTACTCCTAATTTATCGAGTCTAATTATCTATTCTTTTTGTATTTTCGAGCAGATGATGCTACATCAAAATATAATTCCCATCTTTGTATGTCAGGATCTTTTATTTCTAATACTTTCTCATCAAATAAATCTACATTAAGAGGAGACCTAGTTGGTACTGGATGGGCTGCTATGAAATCTGCAAAAACATGTCCTTTAATGGCACGTAGCGATACAATTGTTATGTCGAATTGGTGCAATATCACTGCCCATCTTGTAAATCTTCCAGAAAGTTTCGGTCGTTTCATCAGATATCATAACGGGTCAACTCTTAAGATAAGAGTTAGCTTATGTTATTACACATAATGTCTTTGCTTTTGAACTGCAAAGATTAAATCTAAACAATGTTTCTCAATTGAAGGATATTTTATTTCATTTGGGACCAAAAAGCGGCTTAAATAATATAACGAACTTTCTTTACCCACGTCATTGACTTGAGACAGTAATGCTCTGAGGGAATTATCCAATTCCGTAGTGTAAAGGATTAGAAGTCTTCCTATCAAGGGGTTGCTAGAACATGAGGTGTTGTCAGATATTGTTTGATATTTTCAATGGTGTGTTGGCATTTTTCATCGCACATGAATTTGGTATCTTTTATGGTTAAGGTAGTGAGAGGTTGACATCAACCTGATAAATTGGAAATAAAGTTTCGTATATATGATAATTTTCATTTGAAAAATCGTAAGTGAATTAGATTTTTTGGTGGAGGCATATTTAATATGGCTTCGATTTTGAGGGCATCAATTCGATCCCACGATGTCGAACAAAAAATCTGAAAAATTCTCTTAGATGACACCGAAAGCGCACTGTAAGGGATTCATCATAAGATTAAATTGGCATAATCATTTGAAGATGATTATGAAATCGTACACATGAACAAATTTTTGTTTACTGTTGATAAACAATTCGTCCACATAACATTCGATCTGATTGTGAAAGAGTTCGTAAAAAATTTGTGTCATAACTCTTTGATAAGTAGCACCAGCATTTTTTAATTTGATTGGCATGACTCTGTAACAGTTTATCCAAATGGGTTTTCTGAAAGCTATATTTGGTTCATATTCTGGAGACATTTTGATCTGATTATATCCTGATGATCCATCTATAAAGGAAAATATTGCATGTGTAGATGCAATGTAGATCATCAACTTTAGAATTGGTAATGGAAATGTATCCTTTGGACAAGACTTTTTTAAGTGTCTAAAATATGCACACTCTAATTTGACCTTTTTTCTTCTTTACTGGCACTACATTATCCAGCCGTGTCGTGTAACTTTTTTTCTCGGATAAAACTGACCTCGATTAAATTTTGCACGTCAACAATGACATGCTATTCAATTTTAACATGCATCCTTCATGGATCTTTTTTAACATGGATTGCAGTTCGGTCTATCCCATGTTTATGGACTGTAACTTCTGGAGCAAGTCCAAACATTTCATCAAAACTCTAAGCAAAGCAGTCTTTGTATTCATTTAAAAGTTGAACTATCTCTTTTGATTTAATGTCGTTATGGAACAAACTAATAAAAGTTGGTTTTGGATTTTCTTCAGTTCCTAAATTTATTTCTTTTAATTCATCAACTGTCGAATTAGTTTCTTCTTCAAATTCTGGTGGTGCATCTTGAATTAGAGGATCATATGTTTGTTCAGAATCAAATTTTTTTAGAGATAACTAGGCAAAATTTCATATCATCTAGAGGTTCTAGAGTACCAAACCCAATACCCTCCTTAGAGTCAAGATTTCGTTTACTAGTATCCCACAATTATTAAAAAAAGATATGATTGATTTAATGACCAGCGTTCGGGAATTAAATTACTTTGAATAAATTTTTGAACCCATGGAGAATATAGTTAAAAAGGGCTCTCTATTGATTTCATAAGATTTTCATCTTCTAATTTTACATCTTTTTCAAAAGTAGAAGAAGTAGAACCAAGTTTAAACTTGATGGGCTTTTTATCATCACTATATGCTTCTTTGACCACTAAACTGTCAATTTTAGATGTAGAGATTGGAGTTATGGTCATAGTGTGTATATAATGATTAATTTGTTCTTACATAGACTCAATTTTTTTTCGTTGTCTTCTTCTTTAAGAGGTATTTTGAACTACGGTTCTTTTAGAATCACTGATGTTGTCCTCACTTAATCTCTTTCTTCTTTAGTGTCCAAACAAATTTTGAACTTTAATCGTTTCTTCAATTTGACAAATGAGTTTTCTTTCTCCCATCCTCGTCCTCAGCCTTGACCTCGAGTGGGAATTTGATGAGAATTCTCACCCTTTGCTTGTGTCGAAGAAGAACTTTTATTGATTTGTTTCTCTTTTTCTTTGTCCTTTCATTTATACTCTTTCCTTTATCATTTTCTTTTACAGTCACTACTGCTTCTCTAGAGAATATCGTTTTCCTTATTATAGCATTATATGCGGCGTCATGTACTCCAATTTCATGAACTGGAAATGGTTATAGATCTCCTGTGATACAACATTTCTATCCCTTATGTAGATATTTGATACATTTTCGTATTGAGGAGAGGACCATCTTATATTCATGAAGCCATGGTTGACCAAGTAAAGTGTTGAAAGAAGTTTCAGAATCAATGACATGGAATTTTTTCGTTGTCACTAAATCATCCATCTTTAAGAGCAATGTAATTGACCCTAAAGCTCGTTATCCTTGTTAGTTAAATCTTGTAACATCATTTTATCAGTCGTTAATTTGCAAGCGTCAATTTCCAAATATACAAGTGTTCTTAAATTCATAATATAAATTGAAGCACCAGGGTCAATAAACACCCTTGAAAGTGTAGTATCGTTTATATTTACTGTGATATATAATGGAAGATTGTGTTCAATTATACTAAGTAGTAAGTCATTATTAGAAAATTTTATCTTAGTCTATTCTTTTGGTGAATAAGCTTAATTTGAGGTGATACTAACGAGTTTGAATAAACAAATTTTTGGATCTAAAAGAGATTTTATTAATGATTCCCTCATTTTTTTAGAAAGCATAGGGTATCGTAGATAATCAACTTTGCTGGTAATTTTCTAAAATTGGCTAGTACATTGTAGTTCACTTTGTTATGAAGGCTATCTTCATTTCTTTCAGATAATTGTTGAAGAACTTAAGGAATGATCTTTTCTAGTGTTACTATTTGTTTTTTCCTTTTTTTAAGAGCCATTCATGGAGGTAGAACTCTTCAACTTTGTAAATTTACTTCAATTATTTCTTCTGGTTTATCGTCTGACTCTTTTGTCTCTGAATCGGAAGACTCTTATTCTATGGAAATTGGTATTCCTTCTAGTTGAAGTGTAACGGTGTCATCTTCATTTTCATCATTATTAGAATTTTCATTGATGTCATTATCATTTTATTTGTTGTTGGGCTTATTAAGATTGTGTACGATTAGTATATTGTCTACATAATTAAAATTAGATTTATCATTTTCAGAAGTGGCATCAGAAATAGACAAAATGTAAGAAGAACTGGAAACATTATTATTCACAGTAGGGATAAAAGTGAACTCATACAAAGTCAGTAGCTCGAGGAATTTTCTCCCTTCATCCGAGACAACCATCCTAGAAGAAGGTAAAGGAGTATGGAAACTGGAAGATACAAAAGGAACAGTAGTCCATATATTTAGATGATCTTTAACCCTTTTTGGCTTTTTCTTTTTCTTTTTCTTTTCTTTCCTAGAATATTTTGTAATTTGTAAATGTACAAAGGTTTTCTTCAGAGATTTAACTCGAACAGTATTTTCTCTATCTTCATTATCAGAATGATTGTTGGGTATAGGTTCATCAACTGAAATCATATTGAATGAAACTTTTCTATTCTTAATGATATTCTTTCAGGATTACTGTATTCCCTTCTTTGAACTTGTGCTCCAACAAGTTTTTCAAGACAAAACATTCTTCAATTTTATGTCCGAGCATCCTATGGTAAGGACAATATTTAGGATGATCTTTCATATGAACTTCTCCCAGTCTTTTAGCTTCAAGAAATTTAAATTCTGGTACTTTTAACAAGCTACAGAATATTTTCACAACGGCTTCTGTTTTAAATGGATATTCTTTGTTTATCCTTCAGACATTGATTTCTTGTCTTTTTATTATAAGGTTGATTGTCAGAATTGTAGTTGTGTAGTTGACTGTGATTGTTGTTAACCTACATTTTGTCGTTGTTTCTTTTTTTCAGGTTGAACTTACATCACTTGTTTACCCTTTTCTATTGTTGAGATATTTCCTAATTTTTTTTCGAACATCCTAATTGACTTTGTCTTCTCTCTCTTTTCTATTACACTCATCTACTTAACTTCTTTATGAAGATTGGTAGTTTTACTAAGCAATTTTTCAAATGTTTCTATTGTAAATACTTTAAGAATGAATGCTATAGGACCATGAATATTCTTAAGAAGGATTTCGACTACATATTGTTCATGAAGTTGCGGTTCACATTTCATGCTGAGATTTCTCTAAAACAAAATGTAATCCACAAAAGTTTCTCCTATTTTTTGTTTCTCTACTACCAGGTCTCCAACTGTTATATGATGTTGTGCTCCGGGAAATCGTTGAATGAAGAGATTTTTAGGTTCCACAAAATCTTTAATGGACCATTGGGAAGCTCGACATACCAATCAAAGGCAATAATTGTGACGTTGTTAACAAATTGGCGGGATAGAAGAGCAACACTTTCCCCAACATTTAGCAACTCGATGTTGACCCCACTTTTGTTGAGGTCTAATCTTTCCTTAGAATAGCCTAGGGTCTAGCCATAGGACTTTCCTGGTGACTATCTTAGAAGACTAGTGATGGGACCCTTACCCCATATCAATTCAACAAACACTTCTTTTCTTATCTTGAAGTTCTCAAATGCTCAAAGTCTAACCTCTAAATGTTGAGGAGGATGAGACCAAGCATTAGGAAGCTCAAGAGGAGTTCCCTACAAGATGATCAAGCCTTAGGACTTACCCTGGGTGGTATGGGTGAGGTTCACACACATACTTGCACATTACACTCTCACACACTACTTAAAACTCTAAACCAAGTTTCCTCACACTTGATCCCTTACTCTTTTGGAAAGCCATGTGGGTGGTTTCCCCAAGTTCTTAAACCAAGGTTAAGGTTGGCTAGTACCAGCACATGGAGGATCCAAATGGGAAATTTCCTTGGTCCATGACTTAAATGGGCTAATAATCTCATTCAACCCCAATTTCACCATAAATCTAAACTTCTTGACCCATTTTAGCCCAAAACTCCACCAAAAGACAAAATTGCCCCAAACCCTAATTTTGTCCAAAAGTCCCAAAATCAACCAAAATTACCAAAATCCTCAAAAATCACCTCAAAACATTTCTCACCACTCAAAATACCCAAAACACCTCAATTTTACCATAATTTTCAAGATAGCCTCAAAATCCCAAAAATTACCAAATTGCCCCTCCTAGCCCAAAAATTCCAAAATTTCAAAAAATTAACAAAAATTCTCAAAAACGTTATAATATTCCCAGTTTCAATTTTGAACCACCACATTGACCCAATTTGACCAAATTAGCTCAATTTGGCCAAAAGCCTCAAATTGCCCTTTAAGGTCCAAAATGCCAATATCACCCCAAATGTCCACCACATTGACTTTAAGTTTCCTCAATTCCAGATTAAAACTTTAATTAAAATCTCTAATGCCAACCCAAACCAAATCCATCAAATTGAATGCACTAACCCTAAAATTTAATTAAACATCCCTAATTGGACCCATATTTGAACCTACATTCAACCCAAAACAAAAAGCCCTAATTTTGACCATATGTCCCAATTCCCCCAAATTAAACCTAATGTCAATTAATTTCTACTAATTTTGAATTCTAAACTCTTCATGACATTAACATTAACAAAATTGAACCATATATTTCCCCCAATTTGAGCCTGAACCTCACCCAAGTCCAACCAAATCCTATACTCCCAATTTTACCCCAAATTGATCACATGTCCAAAATCCATCAAATTGAATGCACTAACCCTAAAATTTCCAATCAATTAATATTAAGAACTCTTTATAACATCCTCGTAGACCATTTTTAACCTTCTATTGGCCTTGCATCTAGCCCTATCCTAACATAAACCTAAGTTAGCCCAAATGTCCGTAAATTGACTAAATACTCAAGTCCAGCCAATTTAACACCCCAAACCTATTAAATACCCCTCTGATCCTCTCCCAAACACTTTATGACACTCATATACACCATATTGAACAATCAATTGGACCTAACTCAAGCTTGAACCCAACCTAGCCCAACTTGAATCCAAGTAACCCAAATTGAACATATGATCGAATGTGACTAAATTAAGCCAAATGTGACTAACCTAAGTCCACCACAACCACCACTTGAATCCTAGGAACCACCCTAGATCAACTTAGACAACTCTAGTAGAGCCATGAAACACGTGTCCCCTAAATTAAGGGATTCCCTTCCTTAAAACCCAAAGAGACTTGCAATAAACCATCAACCACTTAAGCTCCTCACCATTATAGCCTGCCCACATGAAAACCTGACTTCTGGCCACCTCCCCTGGCCTGGCCAGTCGGCCTAGTCACTGAATGAGCTCAAACTAAGAGCAACTTCCTCCCTTCTAAACATAAGTTCACCCATCCTGGCTGTTCAGCTCTGATTGCTCACTGGAGCTCTTTAGCACTCTACCAAAGCAGCTAATCCCACCCAAAGCCAAGCCTTTAGCTCTACCCGGCAGCCATGTCCATAAATAGAGCTCTTTATGGCCAAAGAGAGATGATGAAAATTTCTTAAGGAAACTCTGCTAAATTGCATACACAGCTTCCCTGAGATCCCCTATATGCAATTCAACTGCCTTCGAACCCTAATCCCCACTGTCCAGAGCCAATTTCCCCACTGAAATTCCAACCAAAACTAGGACATTTTCCATCACAGTTCCACAGTGCCCCGAATCGAAATTAATTGCACCAACACCTTCACCACAGTAAAAGAAGAAGCTTCTTCATTAAAGCCCCATCACAGAGAGCCCCCATACCAGACTTTGATTAACACCTAAAATCAGCCTTGGTCAAATCTAGTTCTAGGTACTTCACAACAGTAGAAGGCTCCATCTGAAGGTTCGTTGGGTCCAATTGAAGCTACCACAACCATCTATTTGAGGCCACCCCTCACAGGCGAAGGTATCGATCTCACTCTTTATCCCATGCCTATTTTGATTCTCCATGTATTTATACTGTATTTCATTATGTAGTAGTTATATAGATAGGTTCGTCTCACCTAGATGAGTCCATAGGATCAAACCCCATGCAATTTGATTGAGTTTAGCTCGAGTTCTTAAGTCTAGAAGTTGGACGGCTCTCGGGATGAATCAAGTGAAGATGATGACCAGTAGCCGTTCGATCAAGCTTGTATTCAATGGACGAGTCTGATTGCACTGGAAAGAACTACAGTGTATAAAGCGCGGGATGCGTGGCCACTGAGTCAAATTGCTGCTTCGAATGGAAGCGCGCCACGTGGGAGTTCGGAGCTGCTAAGGATCCAATCAGCGCCGTGTTATTTATTTAAATCAGTTCACCTTTAAAAATTCATAACTTTGTGTTGAAAAATCATAAAAATAAAAAAAAAATACTTTCTTGCTCACTGAACAGAGGAGAAAAATGTGAAAATGATTTCATGTTTGTTTGATGCTTGTGTGATTTTTTAATTATTTAAATAAATTATTTGGTATTTTAATTCTCTATTTGCATACAAATTTCACATGGCATGAAACTTAGGGCTTTTGTCTCTCTGTCGTTAGGGATCTTCTCTGATTTTTCCAAGGTTAGTGGGGATCTCTATGAAGAGATCCTTATTTTTCAAGATTATTGTGTCTCTTTTAATAAATGAATTATAAAAATAAAAATATCCATCAGAAAAATATAAGATTATTTTGTTAGGTTACTTGTGACCAGAGGACCATAGGAAAATTATAACATGGCTTAACTCACTAAAATAACCATAATTGTCCTTAAACACTAAAACTTAAATGAAGTTAAATTGGGTTAAATATAAGTGTAAATGACTTGAAATTGATTCTCCATTATGGCTTAGGGTCAGAGGAACTCTCATAAATTTTTTTAAGTCATTTGGAATCAATTTGATCACCTAATTTGATTTTTCAAGTTACATGGTACTTTTCACATTAAAATATTTCTAATAATTTAAATATAAGTTAAAAAATTATGAAGTTGGTTTTGGGGTTTCTTTATAATCAGTGAAAAATAATAAAAATAAAATTGGGATTAAAAAAAAATTTTTTTTTAAAGATATTTTAAATATTAAATAATTAAAAATTCATAAAATCACAAAATTAATAAAATTAATGGAAATATACTAAATTGCCTCCTAATCACTTAGGAACAAATGGAATAATTTTCCTAACCCACTAAGTAAAGATATTAAATTTTAAAGTGTTAAAAATAATTTATAAAGCTTAAAAATGTATTTTCTCTAATTCCCAACTAATATAATTCTAATAATTAGAACATAAATCACAAAAATATGAAACTTAGTTCCTTGTGTTCCTTAACCTCAGAGAAATTTTTGGAAAATATAAAACTTAATTTTCAAATTATTTAATATTTTATATTTAATTAATACTACAAAAACTTAAAATAATTATAATAATTAAATTAAAATTTAAATAAATCTGAAACTTGGTCTAAGCGGTCCCTTTAACTAGGTGAACCTCAAGTTATTTTTTTAAAATAAATATTGCGTTTTGATTAATTTAGAAAATTATCCTTGAAAATCCTTATTTTTGCATCAAAATAATTACATTAATAAAATTTTGAAAAATCACATTTTCCCCTCTGATGTTTTAATTAACCCATATGTAGGGTGCCATAAAAATTTCAAAGTCATTTGAGTTAAATTTGAATAATTATGAAGTATTAAGGCATTTAGGGCAAAGTCGTAATTTTAAAAAATTTAGCCTTAATTAATATTTAGGCTTAATTAAAGTGTGAAATGGGCAATAAATAATCTTAATTAACACGATTGAATGATTGAAACATAAAGGAATAAATGGTAGAAGCCAATCACATTTTTGTCATAGTAAAGGATAAACTTGTAATTTCTTTACATGATTTGGAAGATAATTAAAACTAAATGATCCTAAGTTAGGGGTTTCATCTTTAAAAGGTGATATTTAATGATTTAAAACTTTTAATTAGTGGTTTAATAATAATTCAATATTTGGATAAGAATCATAATCATAAAAATCAA
Source organism: Papilionanthe hookeriana x Papilionanthe teres (assembly GCA_022702705.1). Lineage (NCBI taxonomy): Eukaryota > Viridiplantae > Streptophyta > Magnoliopsida > Asparagales > Orchidaceae > Papilionanthe > Papilionanthe hookeriana x Papilionanthe teres. The sequence goes on from CM040428.1 coordinate 1,869,977, forward strand.
CTTAACTTCTTTTTCTAAAAATGTAAATATAACCACTAAAGACTTAAGGCTTAGTAGTAAACTAGGTTTAACTAAGTTTGACTAATGAGGTTTAGAAAAGAAAGCTTAACTAATATTAAACCCTTTTTGGAAACACTACAAGCCAATAAAAGAAAATTGGTCAGAATTCTTATTGAATCAAGTTTGCCCCTAGAGGCCTTTACTCACATATTTATAAATAAAATATCAATTGACAGTTATCTCACTTTTTGTGATGATTAAAACATCAATGTTTATAGAGCATAAGGGTATGAAATAGATAAATCATTTAATGAGCATGATAAGTTCAAATGAACTCAAGAAAGTTCAAAAGGGTTGTGAAAAGTCCAGGTACTCTCTCGTTCTTTTCACAAGTCTTCTGGATATCTTGTAGGACGACTGAGCCTATCATACTTTTTAACGGAAAGCGTCTCTCAAGTGAAATAAATAAGACTCACCAAGTTATTACATAGGATTTTGTAGGCCTGAGATGAACCTATCTATAGGCTTTTACTTTCCTACAAATTATAAATGATTATTACAAAAGATATTAAAGTTTCAGGTGGATGAACGAGAAGACTCACCAAGTATGCTTTTATAGTTTACACTACCTTCTTTCTCTGCACTGTCTTTACTATACTTTTCCTGCTTATAAGTTTGCATGTTAAATTATAATGTCACCCTACATGAAAACTAGAACTTTTAGGATAACCACAAAATTGAAACGAAAACTAAAATCAAAATAAAAAAAAAGGATAAAAAACAGTGCCACAACAATCAAAATAAAAAGCAAATCATAATTTAATCACAAAAAAATTCAAAATCACAATTGCAACTCAATTAAAATATCTATATCGAATGATCGGGAATACCTCGAAGGTGACAACCTATGGTTGCTAACGAGATTTCATATGGTCTAAATGAAAGTATGGAATTCCTTATGTTAAGTTTAGTAAATTCATTTGAACTAAGTGAATCTGAAGAAAATGGTGGTGTCAGAATGAGGGAACCATGAGATCCTAACCGGTGTCGCCATAATCAACTTAAATATTCCCTTAATAAGATCTTAAGACATCTCATTTTAAACTCTTTTTGAAACATGACTCTTTTCTCGATTATTCAGTTTAACACTTCTACAACTAAACCTGCTACGATGAAGAGCTTGGAGCATGCATAGTGAGCAGCATGGCCATCTTCAACAGCAAAACTACTTAAAAATAAATAAATAGCCATAGGGATTCGAGGTAGCTAGCCTAGTGCATCATAAACTCTCACTTTATCTCTTTAGGCCTTTTCTCCTTGTGCAATATAAGCCCTAACTCACCTTAGGTTCTAAGGGTGGCATCTGAAATGACATAAATCCTACTATCTTCCAAGCTATTCACCTGAATGATATCAAGTGAATGTAAGCCATGAGTAATAAAATTGGCAGGATGAAAGATTAAATAAATATCTTAAATTGACGCCAAACCATAGGATAGTTTGGGAAAGAACACCAAGATTCTTCTTGGATCTATGTCTTTCCCCTAGCTTTCTCTTCCTTTGGATTCCTACAATAACTGTTCTTAAACTTGAGCCACTCAACTATTGGATTTCTTATTACCACATTTTCTTGAAGATCTTACCTTTTGGAAGTCATGAAAACCATATTTCTTCATCTTTATCAAGAGTTTTTTTAGGTGACTTTGGTTATCTAAGATGTAATTAACTATAAGGGCTTACCCTTATAGGAAACTTAAAGGCCCCATATTAATATAAACCCTATCGAATTCCTTCATAATAGATAGGGGAATTTGTCGGTCAACATAAATGGTTCGCAGACCAAACAAATGTCATGGATTCTTTAGTTTATTTAATCAAGCCTCACCACCAAGCAATGCATCCATTCTTTAGGATAGATATATGGCTTGCGTTGAAGTGCTTGATTATTTAAACTATCACTTCTAAGAGATCAGTATGATTTTATATTTTCAAATAAAAAAATGATGATTTTTTTTCAAAACTATATATATTAAATTAAATCAATGTTAAAAGGATAATCTACAACCTCTCTGAAGTGTGCAATATGCTGAAGAGTGTTACCAGTCCCGTCAAATATTTTGAAGAGAGGTGGAACAAAACCTTTGGTTATTGAACATAATCAAATTCAACTATATAAGGTCTACCCTTTGGAATTAGTATCTAGCCTCACCTGAGCGATTGTTTCTTTTACTTTTATTCCAGCAGTTGCGTAATTCCTTTTTCTGGAATTCCACTCTAGGAGGAATCCTTTTTCTTTTGAGTACTTTCTTCAATTTCTATTGGCTCTTCTATCTTCAAGGATGTGAATTGCCTCCGGCCTAATAAATTCAATGACAGATATGGAGTTGTTTGTTTCAGATTTTGTAAGGTTGTCATCATTTCTTCAATTTTTTATTTCAGACAATTAATTTGTTCATCTTGTTGTCATATAACTGTTCAAAATTCTTCCATCGCATTCTTTTCACATAATTCTCGTGCTAAAGAGGTAGCTCATGTTTATACCATATTTATTACCACAAATTCAGCACTTGGACTATTTGAAGAGATTTTCTTTCTTCATATTGAGAATTGTTTAAAATTGGATTTTAACTTTTTCAGTATTTCTTCAAATTAATTGACAGAATGTTTTTCACAAGTCTTTTCCTGAGAACTGTGTGCAGGAGTATTCACAACATCAGAGAACCCTTCCGGAAGCTCACGTTTCCGTACATAATTTTTTAGTATTGGACGAGATGTCTGGGAAGTAAATCATCATGCTGTGAGTAGGAGCAGTCTCCATATTGCAACAATTGGACAAGGGATTTCATTTTATCATATGTCTCTTCTACTTCTAATATTAATTTATCATGTTTTGTTCTATCTTTTGAGATAGTTATATTTTCTACTCTTTGCTCCAAAAAAAGTTTAACAGTTACCCATGAATATTGACTTTCTATTGACAATTGTTGATCCACTTCTTAACAGGTATGATTTTTTTGTGCCACAATTTTGTTTTATAGTTATTGAAACTGCACATCCCATTTGTCTAAAAGTTAAGAGATTGAACATCTGTCTTTTCGTACAAGTCATATATAGTTTGTTTCAATGAAGATTTTACTTCTTGAAATGATTGAAATGTATTATCCTCATACTTGACGGGTACTAGATAAAACTTATTTTACTTTAAGAAAGAAGGGTTCCCAAAAACATTCTCCTCAAATTCAAATGTTTCAAAATTATTGTCTTCATTCCACTTCTTTTTTCTTTTAAGAGAATGAGTTTTATTTCTTCATCGAGTATGTGTTAATGACAAAGTTTTGGAACAAGATCCAACCTCATAGATAGATGGTGATTGAATATCTCTTTAATCAATGCAAATTTTCTTCCCTTTTTGATCAATTTTTTCTTTCATTTCCTCAAAAGTGAATTGTTCTATAAGGAAGCACTCAAGGTAAATCTTCTGTAAAAAGAATAATGTCTTTTTAGGGGTCCAAATTAATATCTTTAAAGAGTTCAATGCCAGTTCGAGACAGACTAGTCAATATAAATTCATTTTCATCAAATAATACATATTCATTCTAGTAAAAGTAAGTAACTTCATTATTTGTTGAGTTAAAATCTTGAATATAAGAAAAGACTGATTCCAGAGAATCCATTGTAGTTTTTCTGGAAATTCTAGATAATAAAATGTAAAAATTTATCATAGACTTGATTTATAGTGTGAATTTATTATTTTATATGATTTAGTTTTTTCGTTATGAAATGTCAGGAGTAACTCTTAAAAATGTTACATTTGAAAAAAGATGATTGCATCTATCAAAAGGTAGAAAATCTTTAGAGAATGAGTGATTTAACGATAGATGAGGAGAACGAAGATCACCAACAGAGTCGCCACTCTCTTGATGACATCTGCAAGGCTCGTCACCGCTGGTGCCATCAATTCTCATGTCATTTAAATGTCGGATGCTGGGTGGTGTCGTTTGTTGAGGATTCGTTACTCTGTTTATTTGTAATATCACCCTAATCTTCAAGTATTCTTATTCTTTTAGATCATGTAAAGAATCCTTAGATATTAAGAAGTTTGAAGAAGAAAAAAATGGGCTATGAAAAACAAAAATAGTAGAAAAAGGAATGTTGGAATTGTGGTGAACATTACGGAGAAATCTCTAGAATGACTAATTCTAGAGGTCCCCATATAAGGACGACCACATGGAAAATTTAATAACCAGAGATTTTTTGTATGATACCTATTCCGAGTTCTTTACTCTCATTTATGACCAATCTCCAATAGTTAATTACATTTTTGATAGTTAGGACTGTCTGAGAAAACTCCTGATTAACGTTCATATTCATTCTCTAAGAAAGTTTTAAGTGTTAAGATCAAGGAAAGAAACATCAATGTTTGATCATAAGGGTAATATGTTTCTAAGTGTCACATATTATCTTAAAGTTTTATTTTTTATGTTTTTTTTTTTTAATTTTATTGTTTTCATATTGTTTTGTTTTATTGTCATTTTGGTTTTAATTTGTCATTTTTATTTTATTATTATTGTTATGTTTTTTTGTTATTGTTGGTTTTGTTTTGAAGTTTATTATCTAGTCTGCAGAATGTCACCCTTCAAAATAGAGTTAACACATCCTAATAGCTTGCAAAGTAAATCTAAAATGGAACTTATCTTGAATCTATAAGAAAAAAGTGTATGATTTATAAAAGAAATAACGTTAATTTTATTTCTGAATTTGTTGATTTAGTTAATTTAATTATAATTTTTAGGCAACCCGGTCAAGATGTCCATGGCTCTGTTGTTTCAGGGTCGTCAGATGCATTGATCTTCTTAGTTTGAAAAATATTTAAACAAGGACCAAAAGACTATTATTAATAATCATGGGTTGCATCGTCCAAGAAATCTTCGTATATCAAAACATACTGTGTTTCAAGCTCCATTCTGTGATCTTTGTTGATTAGGGTTTCATTTAAGTTTTAATTTCTATGCAGATTTTAAAGGTTGAAATATTTTAGGTTGTTTACGATTTTTAATTGATTAAATTTAGTTATTTTGTCATTAATTTCATTTTGAATGATTTGGTCAAAATCGTTAAGTTTGTTTAGGCTCAATTTAATTAGAACCAAGGATTGGTATTACTTAGATTCTATTTTGATAAAATCTAACGTATAAAGTGATTTAGGCTCAATTTAGGTAGAAGCTAATGTCTAAGATGGTTTAGGTTCAATGTTGGTAGAACCTTAGGTATTTAAGTAAAACTCATAAGCTGACTCAGGTAGAACTTAAAGTTTAATATTGCTTGGATTCAATTTAGCTAGAATCTAAGGTATGATATCTATTAGGTTAATTTGGATTGAACCTAATATTTAGGTAAAACCCAAAAGGTTGGTATTACTTAGATTCAATTTAGGTAGAATCTAAAGTGAAATGTAACTTAGGCTCAATATAAGTAGAACCTAATGTATAAGATGATTTAGGTTCAATGTGGGTAGAAGCTCATGTTTGATGTTATTGGATACAACATGTGTAGAAACTAAAATTTTAGGTTCAATTTAAATTGAGCCTAAAGTAGTTGAGATTCAGTTTTAAGTTTAAATTGGTTATATTTTAAACTTTTTAAAATCCAATTTAAATTGAAACTAAAGTTTAAGTTGACTTGGTTTGACTTAGGTTCAATTAAACCTAAGATTTCAATTTATGTTGAATCTAAATTTTATGTTGATTTGGGTTCAATTTAGGTTGAACCTAATGTTTAAGTTGTTTCTAGTTCAATGTAGGTTGATTCTGAGGTATAAGTTTACATAGGTTCAATTTGGGTTGAACCTAAGGTATAGGTTGATTTAGGTTCAATGTATGTTGAACCTGACGTCTCAGTTAATTTAGTTTAAATGTAGGTTGAACCTACGGTATAAGTTAATTTAGGTTCAATTTGGGTTAAACCTAAGGTATAAGTTGATTTAGGTTCAATGTAGGTTGAACCTAAGGTATAAGTTGACTTATGTTGAATTTGCGTTAAACCTAAGGTTTAAGTTGACTTAAGTTCAATGTAAGTTGAATCTAAGGTACAGGTTGAGGATATTTGTTTAAGGTTTAATATGAATTTAAGTTTATTGTAGGTTAAATTTATGCAAGGCTTATTTAAGTTGATTAGATGTTAATTAAGGTTGAACCTTATTATAATTTAGGGTTAACTAAAACTAATTTTACAAAATTATAATTAGATTAATTAGGTCTAATTAGGGACTCGAGCTAATTAGGGTTTAAGTTTAATTAAACCTAATTTAAGTAAGGCTTAATTATATTAATTGAGTCTAATTAGGGATTAATTAGGGTTTAAGGTTAATTAAACCTTATTTGAGTAGGGTTTGATAAGATTAATTAGGTCCAATTAGGGATTAAACCAAATTAGGTTTTAGGTTTAATAAAACATAATTTAAGTAAGGTTAATAAGATTCGTTAGCTGAAATTAGGGATTAGACCTATTTAGATTTTAGGGTTAACTAAAGTTAATTTAACAAAGGTTTACTTAGATTAATTGGGTATAATTAGGGATTAAAACTAATTAGGTTTTAGGGTTAATTAAACCTAATTTAACTAATATTTAATTAGATTAATTTGGTCTATTTAGAGTTTAGACCTAATTAGGTTTTAAGGTTAATTAACCTAACTTATGTGACATTTAATTGGATTAATTAGGTGTCGGCCGTTTTTTTTCTTCTGTCTTTTGTAAATATGTTTTTGGGTGTTTTGTTTTGAAAAGGGTTTTAATTTTATAAAATAGAAATTTGATATAATTTAATATGTATATGTATGGGTTTTGAAATTAACATTATTTTTTTTTATTTTGAAAAATATAAAATCAAACCGATCTCATATAGATAATAGTTTGAATAATCAAGCATTTTACCGCAAGACATGTATTAATCCCGAAAAATAAGTACATAGCTTGAGGTGAAGCTTGATCAAACAAAGTAAAAGAATTTATGACATCCGTTTGATCTACGAACCATTTTGACCAACAATTTCCCCTATCTACTATGAAGGAATTAGATATTTATATTAATCTGGGGTCTTTAAGTTTCCTATAAGGGCAAGCCCCAATAGTTAATTACATTTTAGATGACCGAAGTAACCTAAAAAAACTCTTGATATAGATCAGGAAATGATTATATTCATGACTTCCAAAGGAAAGGTTCTCTAAAAGAATGTGATAGTTGGAAATTCAATAAGTGAATGGCTCAAATTTTAGAACATTTTATTTTATCAGAATCCAAAGGAGAGATGACTAGGGGAAGAACACAGATTTAAGGGAAACCTTGATGTCCTTCTAAACTATCCTATTGTTTGGCTTTCAATCTTAGAAATGAAATTAATTAAGTGAAATTAATTAAGTTTTAATCCTGCCAATTATATATAGGGATTACATTTGCATAATATCTGGTTATGCAAACAAGTTGGAAGATGGGAGGGTTTATGTCGTATCGGACAACAAACTCAGAATTCTAAAGTGAATTAGAGCTTATATTGCACAACATAGTTATGCAAAGGCCTATAAAAAGGTTGATGATTTATGTTGCACCAGGCAAGCTACCTCGAAGTCCTAATGGCTTGTTGTTTTAATTCTAAGGAAAGGTTTTGCTGATGTAGACAAGTTTTGCTGTTGAAGATGGTCGTGCTGCCCACTATGCATGCTCCAAGCTCCATGTCGTAGCAGATTTAGTTTAAAAAAATTACAGTTGAGGAGAAGAGAGAAGTGTCGTGTTTTTGAAATATTAAAATTGAGATGTCTTAACAGTTTAATAGGGGGACATTAAATTTGATTATAACAACACTGGTTAAGATCCCACGATTCCATCATTCCGACATCGTTATTTTCATCGGATTCACTTAGTCTAAATGAATTTACTAAACTCAACTTAATGAGCTCCATACTTTTATTCAAACCATGGGAAAACCCTGTTAGCAACACGTGGGTTACCCAGGAATTCCGGATCATCCAACGATACATTTTAATTAAGTTGTAATTGTAATTTTTATTTTGTTTGTGATTAAATTTTGAGTTATTTTATATTTTTGAATGTTTTGGCAGTAGATTTTATCTTGTTGTGATTTTTAGTTTAGTTTTGGTTTCAGTTTAGTGGCTATCCTAAAGGTTTCAGTTTTCATGCAGGGTAACATTGTTGTTTATCATGCAAATTGCAAGAAAAGTAAAGTGTAGTACAACACAGGTAAGGAAATTGTAATAAAATAAAAGCGTACCTGACGAGTCTTCTTGTCATTTCCAACTGCACTTAAAACGCATGTTACGACATTTAAATATTTGAAAGAAAACACCTAGCTAAAGCTAAGATAAGGTTCTGGTTGTCTACCAAATTCTAGTCCTATCACTATTCAATTCTTAAGGTGTGTTTGATGATTATTTTCTTCAACAAAGGACAATGAAGTTCAATTGTTCTTCTAAAACATTCCATTGGATTGAGAAAATGCTTAGGACAAGTCCTGGACATCTTTTCAATGCTTCTGGAATCATTTTGAGTCCAAATGAATTTCATTATGCGGATGAATTAATCATCCAGGGTTTAGTTGAGTTTTAGTTCTTGTTCAGTGAACTCGAATATTTGATTATCCTATGAGTAAGGTGACATTTCATTTAACACTTCGTTTAGGAGTTATAAGGATGAAAGCCTTTAGGGACAGATTAGTTCATTAAAGAATCTAACTATTCTTAATTGAAGTTGAATTAGTGATTTAAACTCGATTCAATTTAGTTATGAAGTTTTAGTTGATTTTTAAATATTTCAAATTATTTTAAATTGGAAAAGTGTTTAAATCATTTAATTTAATTAAGTTTTAATATTTTAAATTATAATATTTTAGATTAATTTTAATATTTTAAATTAATTTAGTTTAATTATGAATTATGAATTATTTCAAAATTAATCTTCATATTTTAAACTTACTTTTAAATTATTTAAAATTAATTATAACATTATTTTAATTTAATTATGATGTTTCAGATTAATTTTAATGTTTTAAATTATTTTTTATTAATCTTAATGTTTTCAATTTGTTTTAATTTAATCTTAAGACTTTAAATTTTTATTTTTAATTTCATTTATCATTTTATGGTTTCATTAGTAAAAGTTAGATGGTGTTTGATCAATTCATTGGTTGGGGATTCAATTTCAAGGAATTAGAATCCTCCTACATCACATCCCCCAACCTTAACAATTTATGCTTTAATTAACTTCCAAAGTTTGATGAATTAATTAGTTGGGACTTCTTATTTAATGTTAAAGGTAGTTAATGGGTTTCTAGCCCTTAGATCCCTATGTTATAATCATCTAATAGGAAAATCAAGATCAAAGACTAACCCTCCCCCTTTGGTTAAGCCTAAATATTAGTTAAAGGCTAAAGTTCCTTAATTACCTTTATGTCTTCTTAAGGTTGTTCATCTCATAATTCACTAAATTAAGCTCAAATGAATTTGAAACTTTTATGTCACCTCACTCACATGTCAATTAAGACATCAGAGGAGAAAATATGATTTTAATATTTTTAATTTAATTTATATAATTATTTTAGTGGAACATAGTGATTTTTAATGGAAATTCAAGAACATCACCAATGTGAAACTTCTGTACTTAGGAAAATTATGGGGGTTTCCTACTGACCAAAAGACCACTTGGACTAATTTTGGTGAATTTTTTAATTTCAATTTATTTACTAGAATTATTTTAAATTTTGGAGTATTAATTAATTATAAAATAAAATTGTGAGGAAAAATTAGGTTTTATATTTTTCATAAATCCCTCTAAGCTCAAGGAACTCAGAGAAATAAAATTTGTATTTTTCTGTTTTTTCTTTAAAATTTTAGAATTATTTTAGTGAAAGGCTTGGAAAATCCATTTTTTTATATTAAAAATTACCCTAAGTCTTCAAAATTTAATATCTTTACTTAGAGACTTAGGAAAAAATATTTTATTGGTTCCCATGTGATTAGGAGGCCAAATGTGACATCTTAATGAATTCTAATATTTTTATGATTTTTTTGATTTTTTAATTATTTAAATATTTTAAAATAGGTTAAAAATAAAAATTTTATGAAAATTCCAATTTTAATTTTGCTGAAATTCTCTAATCACAAAGAACTCTCAAAAATGATTTGGTGATTTTTTTAGTTATATTTTGGGTCCTATGAATTTTTTAATTTCAAATATGGTTATGTCGCTTAGGTAATTCATTTAGTGAGTTAAATTAACTCCAATTAATTTGAAATTTTTATGTGGGGTTTTCCTAATCCTAAAGCACAGTGGATAATTGCTTTCATATCATTTTGATGTGTGGTTGCTCCAAATTAATTTAAGTTTTGTCTTGAGTGTTTGGTCAAATTAGGGTTATTTTTAGTGAATTAAATCAAACCATAATTTTCCTAGGGTCCTCTGGTCCTAAGACACTTCCATTATTTTTACTAGATTTTTATGAACAACATGCTAATTTCCATAATTAATTTTCATTAAAATGGCCCTAAACTTAGAAAATAGATAACTCCTTCTAGACATAACCTCTGACCTTGGAAAAATCAGAGAATGTTTCTAAGATCAGAGGCTACAAAAGCCCTACAGTCTCATGCCATGGTGAATTATGTATGTGAATGAAGAATTAAAATACTCAGGATAGTAAATAAATGATTAAAAGTTAAACATATAACAAAAATATTTTTATTTTAATTCCATGTTGTTCTCCTCTGTTCACTGAGCAAGAGGGTATTTTTAGTTTATTTTTATGATTTTTCTATGAAAACATATGCATTTTTAAAGTTCAAGATATTTAAATAAATCAAAAAATCCTATTTTCCTACTTAAACAGCACAGCGCTGACTAGATCCTACGGCGGATCGAATTTCCACGCGACGTGGTTTGATTCGGCACTGTCATTTGACTCAGCAGCCATGCGTTCTGCTGTCTCGCCCCATCTCCTGATCAGGCGCAATCTAAGCCCTCCACTGGATATACATGCAATCAAACAGGTCCTCTTCATCATCTCCATCTGCATTGAACCCGCAACCCCACGTTTTCTATCCCTAAGATCTCCCTCATTTCTCATCTAAATCATGTGGGGTTAGATCCTATGGAGACGTCTAAGTGAGGAGATCATATCCATATGGTTAAGATGCCATGATATCGACTCTGAGCAAATAAAGAATCGAAACATGCCCGAGAGGATGAGGAGTTCAATACCTTTGCTTTGAGAGGTGAGGCCACAATCAGAGATGCTCGGCACGTACTTGAAGGTCCAAGGAGCCTATGGATTAAGCCTCTGGTCGTGGTGAAATGTCCAGACCTAAGTTCAACCAAGGCCAATTTGGAGCTCTGGCCGATAGCACAGATGGGTGGCCTGCTGATGGGGCTTTCACTGGGGAACTCCTTCTCTTGGTGTGGGGATGGTGTGGGTGAAGTTAGTTTGACTTTGGTGGAGGTTTCAGGTGTGTCCTATTTCTGGCCTGAATTTCAACTGAGAAATTAGGCTCAGGTGGTGGAATTCAAGGCAGGAGAATGGTGGGGATCTTCTTCTCTTGGCTGGAATTGGGTCTGGGAGCAATTTGAGAGAGTTTTATGGAAAAAATTTTAGCACTTGAAATTTGGCCGTGGAGGAGCAATCTTATAGAACTCATCGGAGAGGGGAGCTCAGGGCCAGGCAATGAGTGCCTAGGGCCACTTAGGGTGAGGACTGCAGGGCCATTGATCATTGAGGTGATCCCTCATTGACAAGGCTCAATTTTGGGTTTTAAGGGGTATGGGGATGCTCAGGCTGAGCTGTTCCGGTGGCTAGGGGGCCAGTAAGGACAGAGTAGGCGGCTGTTAGGTTGAGGAGGAGTGGGGTAAGAGCTCAGTGCATTCAATTTGACAGAGGGGTTGCTTAAACAAGAGTTTAAGGATGTGACTTAAGCTTAGCCAAAAGGCTAAACCCAATGGTCCCAAGTGGTGGACCTTTAGTCCATGGCTAAAGAGGCATGGGTTGGGTCAGATCAAACCAGTCCTAAGAGGCCTAAGGTTGGCTACCATGAAGTGGGTTTGGTCAAATTTGGCTTGGATTGGTTCAATTTTAATCATGTGTCCAAATGGGTTGATTTGGGTTTGGATGGGCTAACTTAATTTTGGGTTTGATTTGGACCAAATTAATTAAGAAACATTGTGTATATGATTTTAATAAAGATTTTTCATGAAGACTTGGAGTGGTTTTGAATTCATTTGGGGGCTCAATTTAGTGGATTTTGGGATTTTGGTCAATTTAGGGAAAGTTGGCTAAGTATGGTTTAGGTTGGTCTAGAGTGGGGTTTAGGCCCAAGTGAAGGTTCCAAATGGTCTAGGGGAATGTCATAAAGAGTTCCCAACATCGATTGGGTGAAAATTTTAGTGTTAGGCCAATCAATTTGGTGGGATTTGGTAATGTGTTGAATTTAGGTTAAAATTGGGTATTTTGGATTTCAAGTGGATTTAGGTGAGACTTGGGCTCAAATTGGGGGCAATTGAAGATTCAATTCAATTTAGGGGAGTGTTATAAAGGTTTTAGAATTGAAATTGGGGTAAACTGATTGAGGTTAGGTCAGTTTGGGGGATTTTGGTCAATTAGGCAAAATTGGAGGTTTTGGACTTTAAGTTAAATTGAACTCAAATGTGGGTCAATTTATGCTTGGATTTGGTTTAGATTGATATTAAGGATGTTGAATTAGAGTTTGGATTTTAAATTGGGCAAGATTGGAGTTAATTGGGTAGACATTGGGTTTAATTTAGGTACTTTTGCGTTAAATGAGTCAAATTGAGGCTTTTGGTTAAATTGGGCTAAATTGGCCCAATTGGATCTTATGGTAGTTGAGGGAAACAATATTGGGAATATCTAGGATGTTTTGGGAATTTATAAGAATTTTGGGAATTTTTTGATTTTTTGCCTAAGAGGGGCATTTTGGTCATTTTGAGGGTTTTAGGGAAATTTGGTAATTTTGGGTAACTTTGGTTGATTTGAGTGGTAGAGTGTATTTTGGAATGATTTTTGGAGAATTATGGATAATTTGGGTAATTTTGGAAATTTTGGAGAAGTTTAAGGTTTTGGGGGTATTTTAGGTATTTAGGGTATTTTAGGGCAAAGGGGATAGACATTTGGAATGTTTGGAAAAAATTGAGATTGGTTGAAGGTGAGTAGTATGAAATTGCTTAGATTTAGCCATGGACTAAGGGTCACCCTCATTTTGTCCTCTATGTGTTGGTACTAGCCAAACCCTAGCCTGAGGCTAAGAGCTTGGGAAAACCACTTACAAGAGTTTCCAAAGAGTTAGGGAGCAAAGGTGATGTGCCTTTTTTAGGGTTGTGAGTGTATAGTGTGAGTTGGTGTAAGCTCCAGACCTCCTAGGGTAGATCCTATGGTCTGACCACCTATAGGTGACTTCCCCCGGGCTTCCTTATGCTTGGTCCCTTCCTCCCAAAACTGGAGGTTAGGCCTTAAGCATATGAAAACTCTCAGTGAAGTAAGAAAAGTTTGAATTTCTATGAGGAGGGGTGCCATGACTAGTCTTCTAAGAAAGTCACCAGGAGAATCCTATGGCTAGACCCTAGGCTATTCTAAAGAGAGACTAGACCTCAACCAAAAGTGAGGTCAACATTAGGTTTACTGAAGGATTAGACCAAATTAGGGTTTAAGGTTAATTAAAACTAATCTAAGTAGGGTTTTATTAGATTAATTAAGTCTAATCACGGTTTATACCGAATTAGGGTTTAGGGTTAATTGAACCTAATTTAAGTAAGGTTTAAATAGATTAATTAGGTCTAATTATGAATTATACCTAATTAGGTTTTAGGGTTAATTAAACCTAATTTAAGTAAAGCATAATTAAATTAATTAAGTCTAATTCAGGATAAAACCTAATTAAGTTTTGGGGTTAATTTTATCTAATCTAAGTAAAAGTTTTAGATAGATTAATTAGGTCTAATTTAGGATTAAACCTAATTAGGATTTGGGGTTAATTAAACCTAGTCTAAGTAAGGTTTAATTAGAATAATTAGGTCTAACTAAGGATTATACCAAATTATGGTTTAGGATTAATTAAACCTAATTTAAGTAATGTTTACTTAGATTAATTAGGTCTAATTAGGGTTTAAGGTTAATTAATTCTAATTTATGTAAGGTTTAATTAGATTAATTAGGACTAATTAGAGATTAGATCCAATTAGGTTTTATGGTTAATTAAGCCTAATTTATGTAAGGTTTAATTAGATTAATTAGGTCTAATTAGGGATTAGAGCTAATTAGGGTTTAGCGTTAATTAAACCTAATTTAAGTAAAGCTTTGTTAGATTAATTTAGTCTAATCAGGAATTAGACCTTATTAAGTTTTAAGGTTAATTAAACCTAGTTTACGTAAGGTTTAAGTAGATTAATTAGGTCTAAATAAGGATTATACCTAATTAGGGTTAAAGGTTAATTAAACTTAATTTAAGTAATGTTTAATTAAATTAACTAAGTGTAATTAGGGATTAATCCTAAAATGGTTTAAGGTTAAATAAACCTAATTTAGGTTTTGATTAGATTAATTAGGTCTAATTAGAGATTAGACATAATTAGTTTTTATGGTTAATTAAACCTAATTTAAGTATTGTATAATTAGATTAAAACTGTCTAATTAGGGATTAGACCTAATTAGGTTTCATGGTTTATTATACCTAATTTAAGTAAGGTTTAATTAGATTAATTAGGTCTAATTAGGTATTATAACTAATTAGATTTTAGGGTTAATTAAACTTTATTTAAATAAGGTTTAATTAGAATAATTAGGTCTATTTAAGTGTTAGAACTAATTTGGGTCTAAGGTTAATTAAACCTAATTTAATAAAGGTTTAATTTGATTAATTAGGTCTAATTAGGTGTTAGACCTAATTAGGGTCTATGGTTAGTTAAACCTAATTTAATTAAGGTTTAATTAGATTATTTAGGTCTAATTATGAATTATCCCTGATTGGGGTTTAAGGTTAGTTAAACCTAATTTAAGTAAGGTTTAATTAGATTAATTAGGTCTAATTAGGGATTAGACTTAATTAGAGTTTAAGGTTAATTAAACCTCATTTATGTAAGTTTTAATTAGATTAATTAGGTCTAAATTGGGATTAGACCTAATTACGGTTTATTTTAGGTCCATTTTGGTTTGGATTCTCTGGTTTAATAGAATTAACTTAAACGAAAGTGGTTAGAGTTTTGGTTTACCTTTGGTCTAATCTTAGAGATTCAACCTAAGGATCAGGATTAAGTCAATCCTATTGGACATTTAAGACAAACATTTAAGAATAAGGGATTTTAATTTTATATATATATAAATTTAAAAATTTTCAATTTTAGCCCAAAATGAAAAAGATGTCATTTTTAATTTTTCCACTAGCTCATACTTGTCATTTTACGGTCCAAATTCATCACCCTAAATTTTTTTATTCAATTTCCAAATTAATTTCCAATTTTCTAATATTTATAATTATTTTTTAAAATAATTACAAATTTTGATGAAAATTAGTAAATTTAACCTTAAATATTTTTCCTAGCCTTAGAAAAATCATGGAACGTTTCTAAGGATAAGAAATGTAATCCATAAAAATTTCATGAATTTTGGAATTGTAATTAATTTTTAATAATTAAATTAATCCAGAATGTGATTAATTAGTTAAAAATAAAATATAATTCTTTAATTTCTAATTTCATTTTTTAAATTTTCTTCTTATTGTCCTGAATCTGAAGGTATTTTTTCATATTTTTATGATTTTTCTATGTCAAGATATGAATTTTTAATGGTTTCTATATTTAATTAAATAAGAAGTTCATATTTTCTTGCTTAACTGATGTGGCGGCTTACTGGATCCTCAGATCCATTGAACTCACACGTGGTGCAATAGGATCCGTCGAACTCACACGCGGTGCTATATGATTGGTTGGACTTTTCATGCGGGCAACCACGTGGACCGCGGTTCCGTCTGTTTCATATGGACGGATCTGTTGTTCGACTAGATCAAAGCCCTCCACTTCCAATACATAGACATGGAAAACATCTAGACATTGTCCCCAACCTGTTAAAACCCGAGGACCATCCATGCTTAGGAGCCAAGTTCTCACTCAACTCTCAATGGATTTTAGTAAAATTATTCCTAAAGCTTCATCTCAAAGAGACGAAAACATCTATACGGTGATGTATATTTTTTAAAATGATCTTCTTCACAAAGGTTAAAATTCGAGCAAGAATTAGGTTTAAAAGACTTTACCTGGGTTTGACGAGGTGAAGCCTCAATCAAACTTGATAGGAACGGTCACTAGGTCCTTGCGAAGCTCATTTTGAGTCCAATTTGAAGAGAAATCACGTCATGGTATGATTTTAATGAAATGGGTTTACGAATTGGCCTTGGAATGGGTTAGATCTCATGGGAAGTGCCATTTTGATTAGGAACTTCCTCACCTTGTTCAGTGATGGTGTAGGAGTGGTTAATTTAGGGTTTGGAATAATTTTATGTCAGCCCCAAAAATTTAACTAGTTTTCAGCTATAAATTGCAATTCTGTAATGGATTTTAGAGGTTTAAGCTATGGGGGATCAACAATTTTTGTCTTAAGTGTTTCAGGGTTTTGGCAGTGTAGGTTGGTCTCTCCTAATATGGGAGCTCTCGGGCTAGCTCTTTATATAAGCATGCAAATGACATAGCTAAACTTGAATTGCTTGGGGAAGGAGATAAACAACCTCATAATGGCCGGAGATAAGTTTCCTAGTTGGTGGATGGCCATGGATGAGCTTCCCTAAGTTCTCCATGATGAACCTTCATTAATGTGGAAATTTGGCTATGGGTTTGGCTTTCTTCCATTGGAAAGATGGTGAGGTGATGAGGGGTCCATGGATGAGTTGTCCTGAACACCTCCTCCTCAGCTCAAGACGTAAGATAAAGGTTTGAGAAAGGAATGACACCTTGCATTCCTTCTGTTGACCTCAATTTTGGTTGCGGTCTAGTCTCTCTTTTAGAATAGCCTAGGTTCTACCCTTAGGGGTCCCCTGGTTACTTTCTTAGAAGACTAGTTTTGGAACCCTTCGCCTTTAGAAATTCAAACTTTTCTCACTTCATTGGGAGTTTTCATATGCTTAAGGCCTAACCTCTAGCTCCTTGGAGGAAGAGACCAAGCATAAGGAAGCCCAGGGGAAGTCTATTATAGGTGGTCAGACCTTAGGATTTACCCTGGGAGGTCTGGAGCTTACACCATAAACACACTTTACACTCATAACCCTAAACAAAGCACAAACCTCTTTGGAAACTCATGTGGGTGGTTCAACCCTGAGCTTATGGCTAAGAGGCTGGAACCAACACATAGTGGTGCAAATGAGGTTTGCTTTGGTCCATGGCTAAACCTAAAAAATTCCATACTACTCACTTCAAACCAACCTCAATTTTTCCTAAAATTTAATTTTCGACCCTCGCCATCAAACCTACCCAAAATACCCCTAAACCCCAATTTTACCCAAAATTACCCAAACTACCTAGTTTTCTCCAAAATAATTTCAAAATATTCCCCACCACTCAAATTGATCAATTGGACCAAAATTTACCAAATTTTCTAAAATAGCCCCGAAACCTCTCCAAATTACCAAGATGCCCCTCCTAGACAAAATTTTCAAAAAATCCAAAAATTTCTAAAAGTTTGCAAAACCTTCCAAATATTCCCAATTTCAATTTAAACAACTTTATTTGGCCCAATTTGATCAAATTTGCCCAATTTAATCAAAAGCCCCAAATTGCCTTTAAGGTCCAAAATGCCCAAGTCAAACCCAATGTCCACCCAATGGTCCCCAATCTTGCCCAATTTTAATTCCAAACTTCAATTCAATATATCTAGCCTAAATCCAAACCAAATATAAGTCCAATTTGATCCACAGTTAGACCCAATTCCAAGCCAAACTCAAAACCCCAAAATTTGCCTAAGTGACCCAAATCCCCCAAATTGAACCCAATGTCAATCAATTCCATCCCAATCAATGTTGTAAACTCTTCAAAACACTCCCCTAAACAATATTGAACCATAAATTGCCCCTAATTTGAACCTAAGTCTCACACAAACCCATTTTATCCAAATTTCTTAATTTTTTACCCAAATGTGCAATATGCCCAAAATCCACTAAATTGAATACCCTAACCCTAAAATTTCCACCCAATTAATGTTGAGAACTCTTCATGAAATCAAAATAAACCATTTTGAGCCTTCAATTGGCCTTTGAAACCACTCTAGCCTAACCTAAATCCAAGCTAACCCAACTTGTGCCAAATTGACCAAAATAACAAAATAAGCCAAATTAAAGCTCCAAACCTGTTTAAAACCACCCCAATCCTCTTCTACATCATATTAAACAATCATTTGTAACTAAAACAAGCTTGAACCCAACCTAGCCCAACATGAACCCACTTGACCCAAAATTGAACGCATGAGCCAAATTGACCAAAACTAGCTGAATTGATCAAATCAAGTCATCGATTTCCAACCAATGGACCCTAAGAACCACCCTAGGTCCACCAAGCCTAACCTAAATGATGCATGGACCAAAGGTCCCGTAATTTTGGGGATTTCACCCCATTTATGGCTAAACAAGGAGGATCTTTGCCCAAACGCATCCTCCATCCAATTTAACGCAAGGTACACATGCCACTGTCTCACCTGACCTCTGACCACCCTCCCTTGTCCTTGCCAGCCAGCCTAGTCACCGGAGGAGCCCAAACTGAGAGCCATCCCAAGCCAACGTTAACCCAAACTCACTTGCCAAGCTGTCAAGCCCCAACTTTTCACTGGAGCTCTTCTTCCCTTCAACTAGGCAGTTGATTCCACCCATCACCAGCCCTTAAGCTCAGCCCATTGGCCCTGGCCGTAAATGGAGCTCTCCACGATCGAGAGAGGGTGCTGAAAAATCTTTAAGAAAACTCTGTCAAAACCTCACCAGAGCTTCTCTAAACTTCCCTAAGCTCATTCCAAGCATTTTCCCCCTCTGATTCCCCCTGCCTGAGAGCAACTTCTCAACTAAAATCTCAGCCGGAACCAGGACAAACTCCACCACAGCTCCACAGTGCACCAAATCTAAATTAACTGCACACACACTTTCACAGCATTGAGATAAGAAGTTCCTCATTCAAAGCCCCAACGCATAGGGCCTCTGTACTAGAGTTTGATCAACACCTAAAATCGGCCTTTGTTGAATTCAATTTTATACAATTCTCGACATTACAAGGCTCCAACTGGAGGTTCATTGGGACCAATCAAAGCTGCCAAAACCCTCTGATTGAAGCTTCACTTCTCAGAACAAGGTATTGGACTCTCACAACCTCTCAAGCTTGTTTTGTTCTCCATGTGCATTGGGTCAATTTTAGGCTTGGTTAACCATATGGATAGGTTATTCTATGTCAGATGAGTCCATAGAAACAAACCCAATATGATTTGGTTGAGTCTAGCTCGAGATCTTAGCATTTTAGTGTGAACGACATACGTGAGAGACCAGTCGAAGACGACAAAGGAGCATCGTTCGATTGCTTGTGTAATGCTTGGATGGCCAGGATGAAGCCGAATGGAGATCAGGTGCATAAAGCATGGTTGTGTGGGAGCTGAGTCAGAAGGCAGCATCAAATGGTGAAGCGACGAGTAGCGCTTCGGAGAAGCCAAGGTTGAGGTGGCGCCGCGCCGGATAAGTTGAAAAATGGGGATTTTTTGTATTTATTTAATTCCCTAAACATTAAAAATCAATAACTTGGTGTAGAAAAATCATATAAATAAATGAAAAATAAACACTTGCTTAGGAAATGGTTTGAAGTTTATTTGATGAATATTTTATTTTTAATTAATTAAATACTGTCCGGAGTCTTTTGATTCTCTATTTGCATAGACATTTCACCATGGCTTGATAATTTGGGATCTTATTATCTCTCTCATGGTGGATCTTCCTTGAGTTTTCCAAGGTTAGGGGAGATCTCTGTGAGGAGATCTCTATTTTTCAAGTTATCATGCCTTTTTTTTATAAACATTATAATAAATAAAATAATGGTCAGAAAAATGCAAAGTAAATTTTTGTAGCTTACTTATGCATAGGGAACCATAGGAAAAATAAAAACTTGGTTTAACTCATTAAGTACAACCCTAATGGTAATTAAGACCTATAAATTAAATAAAAATAAATTTGACTAAATATAAATGAAAATAATATGATTTTTTTTCTCTGCTATAATATAAGGTCGAAGGAACCCCCCATAAATATTTCAAGTCAAATGGAGTTAACTTAAATGCTTAAATAAATTTTTTAAGTTAAATCACACTTTTGGCAATTATATAACTATAACAATTAAAATACACTTCAAAAAATTACAAAAGAAATTTTGGGAGTTCCATATGGTCAGAGGAGTCTCGAAAAAATAAATTCATAATAAAAATAAAATTTTCATTTTTAAGCATTATTTTAATATTTAAATAATTAAAAATTAGTAAAATAAAAAAATTAGAAAAATTATTAGAAATGTTCTAAATTTTCTCCTAATCACTTAGGAATAATTAGGGTAATTTTCCTATCTCTATTAATAAAGATATTAAATTTTAAAGAGCTAAAATCAACTTTTAAAGGCTAAGAATGATAATTCCCTAATTTTGAACTAAAATAATTCTAATAATTTAAAGAAAAATCAGAAAAATATGAAACTTATTTCTCTAGGTGTCATGACCATAGAGAGATTTAATAATAACCTAAAAACTTAATTTTCAACAAATATAATATTTTGTATCTAATTAATACTCAAAAAATTTAAATAATTATGATAATTAAATTAAAATTCAAAAACTCATGAAATTTGGTCCAAGAGGTCCTCTGGTCATGGTGAACCTCCAATAATTTTTTCAAGGATAGAAACTTTGTTTTGACTAATTTATTGAATTTTTAGTGGAAATCCTATTTTTGCATGAAAATAAATATATAAATTAAATTAAAATTTAAAAATTCATATTTTCTTTTCTGATGCTTTAATTAACCCGTGAAAGAGGTAACATAAAATTTTGAAGTCATTTGAATTAAATTTAGTTTATTATGAGGTGATAAAGCCCTAAGGGAAAAGTTGTAATTTTAAGGTTTTATCCTTAATTAATACTTATGATTAATTCAGGGGTAAAATGAGTAAGTAATGATCCTAAATGACATGTTGAGAAGATTGAAACATCAAGGGATGAATGGTAAGAACCCACTTCAATTTTGTCAAAACAAAAATAAATGAATAATTTCCTTAATTTTGTGAATATGGAAGATAATCAAACTAAATGAGCCTAAAGACAGGGGTTGACTTAGGAAGTTAAAAATCCACTGATTTTTACCCCTATTTTGATGTTTGAATAATAATCTATTGTTTTGATAAAAAGACTAAACTCACATGACTTAGTTTTTTCTAAAAAGAGAAAAATTAATTACAAATTTATGCACTAAATCTTAAGGGCTTTCTAGTGAACTAGGTCTAATCAAATCTCATTAAGAGAAGTCTAAAAAAGTAAACATAATCAAACTTCAAACATTTTGAAACACTACAAACCCATCAAACTGATTAAATGTTTCTTAAATAAATTAACTTTGGCCCAAAAGATTTCCATTTACATCATTCCTAAGTGAAATAACAAGTGATACCTATTCAAATGGGATAATTAAAGCATTAGTTCACTAACCATAAGGGTATGAAACAAATGAATCATTTAATAATTATGATAAGTCAAAATGAACTCAAGGAAGATCAAAAGATGTGAAATGTCTAGGTTCCCCCTAGGCCCTTCTCACAAATCTTCTGAACACCTAGTAGGACAACTGAACCTATCATATTTATTGAATGGAGAAATCCCTTAAATGAATAGGACCCACCAAGTTATGACATAGAGTTTGGTAGGCTTGTGAAGAACCTATACATAAGTTTTACTTTCCTTCAAATTATAAATGTTTATTGCAAAAATACTAAAGTTTCAGGTGGAGGAACGAGAAGACTTGCCAGGTACACTTTTTTACAAGTTTGCAGTACCTTCTTTTCAGTACTTCTTTTAGTTTACTTTTCTTGCTTATAAGCTTGCATGTTAAACAACAATGTCACCCTACATAAACAACCAAAACTTTTAGAATAGCCACAAAACCAAAACTAAAATATAACTAAAACAATACTAGATAAAATTCACTGCCACAACATTCAAAAATATAAGACAACTCAAAATTTAATCACAAAGAAAATAAAAATAATAATAGCAACGAAATTAAAATATCACTATCGAATGATCGGGAATACCTCAGAGGATGCAACCTATGGCTGCTAACGGGATTTCCCATGGTCTAAATGAAATTACAAAACTCATTAAGTTGAGTTTAATAAATTCATTTGGATTAAGTTAATTCGAAGAAAATAGTGGTGCCGGAAGGAGGGAACCATGAGATCCTAAACTATGTCGCTATAATCAAATTTAATATTCCCCTAAATAAAACATCAAGACACCTTGATTTAAAAATTTTCAAAAGACGACACTTCTCTTTTCTTACAATTGACACTTTTTTAAACTAAACCTGCTATGACGAGGAGCTTAGAGCTTGCATAATGGGCAGCACAACTATCTTCAACAGCAAAACTCCATAGAAATTAAAATAACAAGCCATATGACATCGAGGTAGATGGCCCAGTGCAGTATAAACCCTCACATAATCTCATTAGACCTTTTCATGACCATGTTGTGCAACATAAGCCCTAACTCATCTTAGGATTCTGAGTTTGTCCTCGAGTATGACATAAACCCTCCTATCTTCCAGGATATTCACATGATCAGTATCAAGTAAGTGTAAGCCCTAAATAGTAAAATTGACAGGATGAAATATTAAATAAATATTCTAAATTGAAGCCAAACCATAGAATAGTTTGGGAAAACAACAAGATCTCTCTTGGATCTTTGTCTTTCCCCAAGTTTTTCCTTCCTTTGGATTCCTTCAAAAATTGTTTCGAAATTTGAGCCACTCACTTATTGGATCTCATATTACCACATTTTCTTGAGGAACCTTACCCTTTTAGAAGTCATGAATACAAATGTTTCCTGATCTATATCAATAGTTTTCTTATGTGACTCGGTTATCTAAATTGTAATTAACTGTAGGGGGCTTGCCCTTATAGGAAACTTAAAGACCCCAAATTCATATAAACCCTATCTAGTTCCTCCATATTAGATAGGAGAAATTGTTGGCTGACATAAATGATTCACAGACTAAACAGATATAATTGATTCTTTAATTTATTTGATCAAGCCTCCCTGCTAAGCAATGTTTCCATTCTTCGAGATAGACAAATAGCTTGTAGCGAAGTGCTTGATTATTTTAAACTATTGATTATATAAAATCATTTTGATTTCATATTTTAAAATCAAAAATTATATTTTTCTAAAATTATATTTATTAAATTAAATCTGCACCATCTAAAAAAACACAATGGGTTCACTTTAAAAGCTGACAATTTTCTTGTGACTCCGCTAGGGAGTTGTTTCTCTCTTCATTAAGATTGGGAAATGTTATATTCATACATCGGTAATGAGTTCATGTCCATCATGAACCAGATTACAATTCATCTGTTGATATACTTCACCAATTTTTTCTTTGAAATGTACGATCAAATTTCCTCGATTTCAAGGTCATCTGTTTAACCATCACTAAATAGAGGGAGTTCAGAGATCTTTAGGTTCCATCTTGATCTTTGTGGGGTCAGACCCCACATAGGGGTGTCGACGAACAAGTTTCGCCAGGGCAATATATAGCGTGAAGGGCATCTCGGACAGGGTCTCATACTTCATCTCCTCTATGTGCCTCTCGGGTTCAATCCTGGTATCAGCAGATTGACCCTTTTCCTTCTCGAAATCATAAAAATCCTTTTAACAAAATTGATGAAAATCTGAATATAAAAAAAATAAATACTAATAATAAAATGTCAAGATGAAATTAAATTATGCCTAGTTCACAGAGTAGTTTTTCCTTATCGTAGTGTTTGCACTATAATTAGAGGGTTTAAGCCCTCGCTAACTTCCAGAATTATTTTCCTTCAACAGTCAAGATGTCAACTCCTACGCTGAATTTCTTCTACAACTTGCCCTCCTCTCGTGAGGCCCATCTTATAGCACCAATGATTCAGTTCGAGACTGACTTTAGTGAGTTTGAAGTCGTACTCGGAAAAGCCTCGTTCGTGGTCGTGAAAGTTAACACTCTGGAAGTTCAAGAGCTGCCTGATGAGTTAGTCTTGAACTCCCACCAAGATTTTCCTTCTGCTAAGAAGGTGAAAGTTTCTACTACTGTCGTCAAGTCTGTCGTCTTCGTGCCTAAGAGAGTCGTCACCCCTATCGTTACCAGTTTTGTCGTCACTGTACTTACTTTCCCATCTGCCAAAGGGAAAGAGATCTACATAAAGAAGATTTCAACAATGCCTCACTTGCGTCGCCATCAGTTTTTGAGATTGGTTCTAGTTCTAGGGTTCCCCCTCCAACTAGATCTCAAAGGAGGAACCACAATAGAAGAAGTCTCAAAGCCACCAGGGCACAAGTTGTAAGTCTGCCTGTGATTGATGAGATTCCTTAACTGGAGGAACTCGGTCTACCAGATACCTCTCCTTTCCTTCCAGAGAGTAGGTTCCACCCGTTAGTCAACACTACTGGAGATGAAAGCCTCCACAGGATTTCTGCAGCGCTACCGTCATCACATGGTCGTGATGAGGTGAGGGAGAGGTCCACACCCATCACTCGAGCTCACACCCTTTTCCAAACGTTAGCTGAAAGTGAAGGATGTTCTATTGCTAAGATCCTCAAGAGAATGGGATGAGCAATATCCCTCGAAGTAAAGGATGAGATTCTAAAAATAGAGAGGGTCGTTCGAGTATCTGTCAAATACCATTTGGGAAGACATGGATGCCACTACTACAGATGTTACTACTACCGTTCCGACACCCGTAGTGCGCAGATCAGTTAAGTCCCGACTGGATCCGAGAGTACTATTTGCCATTGATGATGAGAAATCCTGGAAGGGAAAGAATAAGAAAATTTATTTACCTCTGTGCATGGTCTACACCCTAGGGAGCACACTTCCTCTCACTCCGATATCCCCGCGAGACATCCTGTCCCAAGGCGCCGACTCTTAAGAGGAAAGTGTGCATACCGAAGTTCATCGCACTAGTACATTCTGAAAGGTCTACAAATCACAAGATAAATCATGAGTTTGATGTTCCCATTGCAACTACAACCATCGCTTCTGATTCAGTTGCAATGAAAAGCAACAGTCGAGAGAAGCCTATGGATTTGAAATTGACAAAAGAGAAAACAATCGATGATAATGTTCAAAGGCTCCGAGTAGAAATTTCAGAATTGGCAAAACAACAAGGATTAGATGTCGATGATGAGGATCACTTCCTGTCGAATTACGAGGATAAAGATTTTAGGGAAATTAATATGGTTGAAACCAGATCCACGACATGTGCGTGCAAAGCTCTCAGTGAAGAGAATTCCACAGATGAGCTTCAGAGGGTCAGACTAACAAGAGATGAGTAGATTATTCATCTGAGAAAAGAGAATGGAGAAGATGGCCGCCACCATGACCGCCATGGCTACTCTTCACGGACAGCCACAGTCACAACCAGCAACATCTCAGGAGGTTAACCAGCGTTAGCTTATTCACATCGCCGATGAAAGGAGAGAAGTCACTTTAGCCAATAAAGATGAACCACCAAGGAAAGATCCATCTCTGAACTTACCAGAGAAGGATATCAAACAAATGGTCGAACAAAAAGTTTGGGAGGCCTCGGCTCAGTCCAAAGGCAGAGCATCAGATTCAAAGGGTAGACCCTACCCGAAGGAGTTTGATGTCGTGCCTTATCCTAAAGGCTTCGTGCCACCGTCTTTCAAGACGTTCGACAGGACAGGAAATCCTCGTCAACATGTAGCACACTTCAGAGCTAATTGTTACAACATAGAAGGGAGAGAAGCATTATTGTTGGGATAGTTCGTCAGCAGCTTGATAGGGATAGCATTTGATTGGTATACTGAGCTTCCTAATGGATTAGTAAAGACATTTGTAGAAATTGAGAGCATTTTCGTGAAGAGATTCATCGGTGTCCAGCACCACGTTACTATAAGAGATGTTTTAGTAGAGTGGCAGAAGCACGACGAGACTTTGGTTGACTGTATCTTAAGGTGGAGAAACTTAAGCATGAAGCGTGAACCTCAGCTACAAGAACAGTACGCGATCAAGATACTACTCAAGAGTTTCCACGGTCTTGTGGCTTTCATGTTTAAGGGTCTCACTATCAAGTCCTTCCGGAAGCTACTTAGCAAGGCGAGCAGTTTACAAGAAGAAGTCAAGCATATGGAGCCTACAGAGAAAGTAGAGAAAACAAGGCCCGCCAAAGCATATGAAAAGAGATCTGGCGTAGTGGCAACGGTCGATAAAGGGAAGCAACCGATGAGGATTCAGCCGAGCAAGAACTCACAACGACACGATCGGTCCCTCGGTACGATCGGCCTCCACGAGATAGTTAGTCTCAGCAGTATGGTCAACCTCGTACATAGCAAAACAGTCAGTCTAGTCAGTAGCAGAGGTCATACATGACAGATGGATGATAGGGTCCGACAATGTCAGAACAGCTATATAGGAATTACTCCTTCAAGGGTGATGTTGTAGAAAAGATGTTCAAGAATTTAATGTGGAGGCTTGTGTTCAGATTGCCAGAGCCGAAGAAGCCGGAAGAGATGAATGGCACGCCTAAAACATATATGTTTTTTGCTATATCATTTTACTCATTTTTTATGATATTACACTTTAAAGGAAGGTATTTTTTATGTTTTTTTGTTTTAGGTACAAGAAATGGTGATTGAAGCAAAAGGAAGCAAAAATGGTGCAATTTAGAGAAAAAACGAGCAAAAAATGAAATTTTGCCTTGACACCATTCGATAAGTATTTTGATGCTTAATCTCTTTTAAAATTCTTGCATATTTTTGAATGATATTACACTTTAAAGAAAGGTTGTTTTTATGTTTATTTGTAGGGCTATTAGTTACGAATGCAATGCAACTTAAATGGGGCGAATCAAAGCTAAAACGGAGCGAAACGGTGGAGCTGCGCAATGCCTTCTCGCCGATGGTGAGATTTTACCGAGAGCACCGAAAAATGGCCGAAAAGCTTGCCTACATTGAACTCAAACCCGCCAACAGCGCCCCGGACGAGTATGAACCGACTTTTAGCGGTTTAAGGTCGAATTTCGACGTATTTAGACACTTTTTCGAAGGGGTGCTTAAGGGAACTCTTAGAAATTCATCCACACTCTTTAAATTAATGAATTTAAGATAGAAAAGAGAGGAGAAAAGTGGAAAAAAAACTTAAAGAATGTTTAGGGATTTTAGAATAGGAGTAGAAATGTAGATTTCTACCTTTTTAGAGAGATTGGAGAGGAGATTTTGTGAGAATTTGTAAGGGATTTCGCTAGCATTGCATGGATCACTGGGAGACTTTATGTGCGAGATTTTCGTTCCTCTTTCAAAGGGAAAAAGCTAAGTATTATTCTTCATTATCTTATGATTTTTTAAACACTTGCGTAGCAGATTTGCTTTTGTTAAATGAAGTTTCCTTTGTGTTTTCTTCATGTTTTGTGACGTATCTCTCTTACTTTTTCTTCTTCTTTGGAAATAGTGGCATAAGAAGATTATGCCATTCTTTTCATTTTACTTTTCTTTTGTAATGAGTAGGATTCATGCTTAGGATATTGGGATGGTTGCTAAAAGATGTTTTAATTATAAATGTGATGGTTTTTACTTTCACTTCATTTACATTGCAATAAGGGCCCATTGTAGTGTTAAAATTCATTGTAATTGCGTTAAGTCCCGAAGGGGCATATGTAATTCTTAACAAAGTGGAACCACAATTAAATTCCATGGATAGTGAATTTCATGGGAATTGAATGCAAATAAATAAGGAAATAATATTAATCGGGCGTAGAATTGGAGATTTTAAAGTGACAGACTAAAATCATCAATTCAGTCCTATCGTTTGGGTGCTGAAGCAGAGATGTTAGCCCTCAGGCGAGGGGAACGTGGGAGCTCCGAAGTGAGAGCCGATATCCTCCCAGCCTATCCACGGATTCAGTAACCAAGCATAGGATTAGTCAATGTTCTTTATGCCTGGACCAAAGGGTAAGGAATAGGATTGCTCCTATTTGGCATATACAATATTTAAAGCATCTCAATCCTATACATTATCTATTTCCTTACATAAGAATATTAGTTTTTAATATCTCAAAATTCTCCAAACCAATTCATCCAAAAAATGTTATATTTAGAATTGTTATTTGCATTTACATATAGTTACTATCTTTACATTTAACACTTGCATTTAGGAATAGTTGCTAGATAAAACACAATTTTAATCGAGATTCCAAACTAAGGACTATTAGTAGTAGACAAGAATTTGATTAAATACTTCTCACTTCATTTCTTCGTGGGATCAATATTGGGATTTTTAAAGAAAACTCTTTATTAGTTGAAATGATACGTATACTTGCGTAGTACCCCTAGTGTGTAAAATATTTTCTCATTTTTATATCATTTAAGATTTTGCACACTAGCCGCTATTTATAAATCGGTTCAAGTTTTTTGCCATCTTTTGGAAGTTAATTTTCTGCGTAATTGCAGGTTGGGTCAAGTTTTTGGCTCCATTGTCGGGGAAGCTTCGATAAGAACTTTAGGAGAATTTTAGTTAAAGTAATTAGGCTTAGACTTGGAAAACTGTAGTTTCATAAAAACTATTTTTGTGTGAAAAGTGTTTTTATATAAAAAAGTGTTGTGAAAAATGAAAAAAAAAATTGTTTGTGTGAAACATAAGGTGTTTGTGAAAATGTTTTGTTGTTTCGAATAGATTTCATATATTCTTTGTTTAATTGTTAATATTTTTTGTTGTGTTACGTATGCGAAACAAAGGATCTGCAGGATTTGTGCCTTATGATCCTGAGTTTGAAAAAAAAAAAAATAAAAATATAGAAAGTACTCGAAAAACTAGAAATGGAAATGGAAAACTTTCAAGATAATAACTTAGAAAATCATCATAAATCATTAAGGGATTACATAAATCCTACGACAGATGAAATTCACTCTAGTATACAAAACCTTGTCGTTGAAGCTGACTCATTTAAAATAAATCCAGAGATTATCCTATTGGTGCAGAACAACCAGTTTGGGGGAACTCCTTTGGAGGATCCCTATTTACACTTATCAATTTTTCTAGAACTTTGTGCTACATTTCGTTATAATGGCATGTTAGGCGATGCTGTTAGACTAATACTTTTCCTTTCTCACTAAGAGATAAGGCTAAAATGTGGTTATAATCATTAGCATCTGGTTCTATTAAAAATTGGGAGGAGTTAACTAGAAAATTCTTAGCTAAGTATTTTCCACCTTCAAGGACTACTCAACTTAGAAACGATATTATCTCATTTTTTCAGTAAGAAGGAGAATCAATATACGAAGCCTATGAATGATTTAAGGAACTTCTAAGAAAGTGTCTACACCATGCTCTGCCAGATTGGTTAATCATTCAAACTTTCTATAATGGGTTAGTAGGATCCCTCAGGTCTATAATTGATGTTGCTGCTGGTGGATCATTAATGTCAAAATAATTTGATGAAGCGTATGCATTAATTGAAAAAATGGCTACAAATGAATTTCAATGGCCCTATGCAAGGGTAAATCATAAAAATGTAGATAGTATTCATGACACGGATACGATTTCAATTCTTGCATCTCAGATTGCTGCAATATCAAGGAAGTTGGACCAATTTGGAATGAACCAGGCTAAATTTAATCTTGTAAGTGAGGAAAGTTCATTAGGGCCTATGATTGATTCTAAATTATCATATGAGACTTTAAATGCCATAAATAACCCATACTCTAACTTTTACAACCCAGGTTGAGAGAACCATCCTAAATTTAACTAGAATCATACTACTAATGGTGGAAACCTAAAATGAGAAAATAATCATGCAAATCATAGTGGAAGTTGGAATAATTAAGGGAACACAAACTATAGACCTTCATATCCACCGGACTCTAACAATGATCAACAATTTGAGGATAAGAAATGTCTATGGAAGAAGCGGTATTGCAAATGGGAAACCAGTTGCAAAGTCAAAATGCTGCGATTAGAAACATAGTGAATCAACTGGGACAAATTGCTAATTCACTTAGCAATAGACACCAAGGAACACTTCCTAGCAACAATGAGATCAACCCTAAAGAGAACACTAATGAACAAATAAAAGCTGTACAACTAAAAATTGGAAGAGATATAGAGGAGGTGGTTAGAAAAGAGAAAGATGTTGTGAGAGAAACAAATGAAACTAAAAGACCTCAAGAACATGTTTCTAAGGATCTGCAAAAATTAATATCTCCAACTAAATCAGTTTAGAAAAACCACCACCTCCATTTCCTCCAAGCTTAGACAGCATGAGTTGGATAAAAAATTTTCAAAGTTCATGAAAGGACCTAAGAAGTTAACGATAAATATTCCTTTCATTGAAGCTTTGGAACAGATGCCAAGTTATGCAAAGTTTATAAAGGATATATTAAACAAGAAAAGGAAATTTGGGGATTATAAGACAGTTGCACTAAGTGAGGAGTGCAGTGCCATACTTCAGAAAAATTTTCCTCGAAAACTTAAAGATCCTTGTAGCTTTACAATTCCTTGTGCAATTGGAAAAAAATTATGTGGAAAAGCTTTATGTGATTTAGGAGTGAGCGTTAATGTGATGCCTCTATCTATATTTAGATGGTTAGGTTTAATCGATATTTCTCCCACTACTGTAACCCTTCTGTTAGCTGATCGATCTATCATTTATCCAAAAGGAGTTATAGAAGACGTACTTGTTAGAGTGGATAAATTTATCTTTCCTTTGGAATTTATTGTTTTAGATATGGAGGAAGATAAAGAAACTCCAATTATTTTAGGGAGACCTTTCTTTGTTACTGAACAAGCTATGATAGATGTGCAAAAAGGAGACTTGGCTATAAATATTAATGACCATAAAGTCACCTTTGATGAATTAAAGACTATGAAATATCTAGTTGAGAGAAGAGATGATGATTGTTTTTGGATTGATGAAATTGATTATCTAAGTAAAGACCATTTCCAAGAAAGTTTTGAGAGTAAGTTAAAAGATGAGATTGAAATAGATTTTCATGATGATTCGAAAACATTACTTAAAGAAGACTGTATGTATGTTCAGGAGAGGTGTGAAATGATGGACGCTACCAAAAATAGTAAACTTTTAATTCCATTTGTTGAAAAATCTCATGAACTTAAGATGGATGTACCCCATACAATTTTAAAGCCTATCTATTTAGAGAATTCATCTACACAACCAGTCTTTATATCGTTAGATGCGACTCAATCACAAGAAAAACCTAAATTAAATGATGAATAATATAAAATTATTAAACTAAGACTTGGAAGAGAAATTGAGGATAAATTTCAAAAGAACTTTGAGTTGAAAATAGAGGATAAGGATATTGGAAGACCATTAGAAGAAATTCCTAAGGAATTAGAAAAACCTATTTCCTCAACTAAGATAGATCCTCCATCATTTAATAACTATAAAGGGGAAGAATTGAAAGATAACTTGAATCATAAGAGTGACATAGAAGAATTTGATCCAGAATCTGAATTATCTAGAGAGAATCTAATCCAAAATTTGGAAGATATTGAAGTATCTTATAAAGATCCATTTTTTATAAATTTTAAGGATGATATTATTATGCGGATTAAAAAAAATCAATATAAGAATATTGGATCTAGAAAGAAATAAGAGGAATTATGATATAAATCAAACTGAACATGAAGAGCTAAATGAAAAATTAAAATTTGAGGATTTTATAGGAATCCCAGGATCTAAAAATGATTAGGCGATTGATCGATGATTACTTAATTGGAATTTTGATCCAGGTGGAATCATTTGTCGGGCCTGCGACGTTAAAATCAAGCACTTTATGGGAGGCAACCCATAGTTATCAGTGTGCTTTGATTTAGTGTACTTGAGAGTCATGATTGTTAGTGTTGTATGGTGTTTGCTTTAGAGTGGATTGACTTGATCTTTATTTGTCATTATGGATTGATAAGTTTGATTATTGATTGGTAGGTGTTTGGATTACTAATACTTTGATCTGATCTATGTTTGTGTCTTGAGGGAGGTGATTCCTTAAATTCTTATTATGACTAGACTTGTTCTCTTGTAGTAATTGGATTAATGAGTCTACTACAACTCGGGTCTCACCCGGACTTGAGTTTTACAAGAGATACCATGAATTTAAATTGGAACATATCTATCACAATTTTGATACTTCTTTTCTCTAACTTTACTTTCATTAGGTAGGAGTCATGAACCTATTTGATGAATACCATGTGGATGATCTTACTCCATCTTTATAACTGTTAAAGGTGATTAACTATAAGGATTAGGTGATGCCTGACATTTCTGCTTAGGAGACAATATATCAGGGGTAATCTTATCCTTGAGATTATAATCTAAAAAATCATTTTAAAGTACCTAATTTACTAGTGTAGTGATTCTGTTAGAAATTGAAGGTAACGTAATGAGATTGGTTGAGTTAAAGGATGAATTAATCTCATTTATCATATGTGTGTTTATGTTTGTGTTACAACTTTATTTAGGTATTGAAGAATATTTTTATATTCCCTTACTAATACCTACAATGCTAGTTAGAATTTGGTTTAGTTAATTTCATTCTGGCATGATTAGTTTAGATTTACTCTTTGCTGCATATTGTTCTATCCTAATGAATACTTTTAAATGGTTTTCATAGACATTTGTGGTAGATAAAATTTCTAAATTGTTTTCTTCCTGCTTATATTTTCTGTACTGCATGCTATATATGTTAAAAATTAAGTTTGGGGGTAGGAAGAAAAGTAAAATTTTAAAGTTAAAATACTTCCTTTTAGTGTAATTTTATTAAAAGCATGTTTTAGGTTAGCTTTACTTTCTCCTACAGTCTTTCTATCCTGATTATGCATGATATGAATTTGATAGGATGTTGTAGTAGTAAGTATATTCAACCTTTACTTTTTCTTCCTGCTACATTTTATGTAATTAATTGCAAAATATTTTTAAAATTTATGTTTGGGGGAAATAAAAATATTAACTTATTTTTTCTCAATTGTTATATTTTGAAAAATTATTAGCATAACTTCTGGCAATTGAACCTCGCTTGAGATAACTAAAACTTTTTATTTCAGTTGAATATTATGGAAGGATTGGATGAAAGTTTTTAGTAATAAAAATTAATTTTATAAGGATAAGATATTTGGTATAAAAGAATTTGATTACAGTTAACTATTTAAAGTAAAGAAAACTGTATTTTTTAAATGTTAAGAAACTTAAAGTATTGTGTGTTAAGAAGAGATTGTGACTTTATGATGAATAACAAGGCTCATACCTAATTAGAAAGTAAGGATGTGTTTCAAGTTTGAACTTCAGAAAGAGGAGAGTGAAGTTCAAATCATTACAGGCTCTCCAGATATAGTAATCCTCATTAAAAAAAAAGAAAAAGAAAAAGGAAAGAAAAATATTTATGAGGAGAAGCTTGAGGAGATGCCTAATCAAAAATTGGCTTCACATGAGTCACCCTAAAGGGAGAACTTGATTTCATTTCTGCATTTATATTTAAAGTATTGGCCTACATTCTGATGAAATTTGCATGAACTCCTTTTTTACATAATCTTTCAAGGCATTCTTAATGTAACAAATTATGGTTTATCTTGAAATAAATAGAAGACTAGAACCCTTAGACTTGATTGCTGAATATTCTTATACTTGTAGTGTTAACCTGAGTTACTGAATTTCTTTCTAAAAGTCTAACCAATATATTCTTTTGAATGAAAAATTTTTGTTTCTTACAGGTGAAAAGTACATTGCCTTGAGTTATATTTTTATGTAGTAAAAGGGTTACTTGAGGACAAGTAACAATTAAGTTTGGGGGATTTTAACACGCCTAAAGTTTATATGTTTTTTGCTATATCATTTTACTCATTTTTTATGATATTACAATTTAAAGGAAGGTATTTTGTATGTTTTTTGGTTTTAGGTACAAGAAATGGTGATTGGAGTAAAAGGAAGCAAAAACGGTGGAATTTGGAGCAAAAACGAGCAAGAAATGAAATTCTGCCCTGACACCTTTCGATAAGTCTTTTGATGCTTAATCTCTTTTACACTTCTTGCATATTTTTGAATGACATTACAATTTAAATAAAGGTTGTTTTTATGTTTATTTTTTAGGGCTATCAGTTACGAACAACGCAATTGAAACGGGGCGAATTGGAGCTAAAACAGAGCAAAACGGAGCGATATAGTGGAGCTGCGCAGAGCCTGCTCACCGACGGCGGCCTCGATCTCACCGAACGTGAGATTTTACAGAGAGCACCAAAAAATGGCCGAAAAGCTCACCGACAGCGTCCCAGACGAGTATGAACCGACTTTTGGCGGTTTTGGGCCGAATTTCGACGCATTTGGATGCTTTTTCGAAGGGGTGCTTAAGGGAACTCTTAGAAATTCATCCACGCTCTTTAAATTAGTGAATTTATGATAGAAAAAAGAGGAGAAAAGTGGAAAAAAAACTTAGAGAATGTTTAGGGATTTTAGAATAGGAGTAGAAATTTAGATTTCTACCCTTTTGGAGAGATTGGAGAGGAGATTTTGTGAGAATTTGTAAGGGATTTCGCTAGCATTGCATGGATCGCCGGGAGACTTTATAGGAGAGATCTTCGTTCCTCTTTCAAAGGGAAAATACTAAGTATTATTCTTCATTATCTTATGATTTTGTAAACACTTGTGTAGTGGATTTGCTTTTGTTAAATGAAGTTTCCTTTGTGTTTTCTTCGTGCTTTGTGACGTATCTCTCTTACTCTTTCTTCTTCTTTGGAAATAGTGGCATGAGAAGATTATGCCATTCTTTTCATTTTACTTTCTTTTGCAATGAGTAGGATTCATGATTAGGATATTGGGATGGTTTCTAAAAGATGTTTTAATTATAAATGTGATGGTTTTCACTTGCACTTCATTTACATTGTAATAAGGGCCCATTGTAGTGTTAAAATTCGTTGTAATTGCGTTAAGTCCTGAAGGGGCATATGTAATTCTCAACAAAGTGGAAGCACATTCAAATTCCATGGATGGTGAAGTTCATGGGAATTGAATGCAAATAAATAAGGAAATAATATTAATCGAGAGTAGAATTGGAGATTTTAGAGTGACAGGCTAAAATCCTCAATTCGGTTCTATCGTTTGAGTACTGAAGCGGAGATGTTAGCCCTGAGGCAAGGGGAACGTGGGAGCTCTGAAGTGAGAGTTGGTATCCTCCCAGTCTAGCCACGGATTCAGTAACCAAGCATAAGATTAGTCAATGTTCTTTATGCCTGGACCAAAGGGTAAAGAATACGATTGCTCCTATTTGGCAAATACAATGTTTAATGCATCTCAATCCTATACATTATTTATTTCATTACATAAGAATAGTAGTTTTTAATATCTCAAAATTCTCCAAACCAATTAATCCAAAGAGGGTTATATTTAGAATTGTTATTTGCATTTAGATATAGTTACTATCTTTACATTTAACACTTGCATTTAAAAATAGTTTCTAGATAAAACACAATTTTAATCGACATTCCAAACTAAGGACTATTAGTAGTAGACTAGAATTTGATTAAAGACTTCTTACTTCACTTCCTCGTGGGATCGATATTGGGGTTTTGAATGAAAACTCTTTATTAGTTGAAACGATACGTATACTTGTGTAGTACCCCTAGTTTGTAAAATATTTTCTAATTTTTATATCATTTAAGATTTTGCACAGTAACTGCTATTTATAAATCGGGTCAAGTTTTTGGCAATCTTTTGGAAGTTAATTTGCTACGTAATTGCGGGTCGGGTCAATGAACAAGAAAGATCAACCCAACTTTTGTCCCTACTACAGGATGCTCAGCCACACCATAGAAAAGAGCTTCAATTTTAAGGATTAGCTTGAATGAAATTAAAATAAATGGAATATAACAATACCGAAAGAATATTTGAAAGAACCTAAAAGAGATTCTATAAATGTGATTTCCGCCAAGCCGATCTCTCCGACTGACCCATATGACGACAAGGGTGGATGGAGTACGTTTTGGAACGTGCTCACGAAAGTCCTGGATTAGATCTAGCACACTTCAAAGAAAGCCGCTGCCCGGAGTTTGCTACCAGCCTAGTCCAAGTTGGAGACTTCACTGAGGAGAATACCGCATTAGGAAAGAAGGAAGAAGGAGATCGTGAATGAGATTAAGGAAGATAGCGCAAAGGATAGGATAGGTGCTGCCTTTATTAGATTGGTATTCTTGGATTCGGGGGTGAAACCCCTCGAACCCCTGACTTTGTACCATTACCTTTATGCCCCTCTTCGGTCACATAATGATAATAGAAATGATTTTGGTTGCATTCTTACTGTCTCTAGTGATGACGTAACTACTCATAATCTATCTAACCCCGATTTCGATTCCCAAAATGATCCTAAAATCATTTTAGCTTATGACAAAGATGTTGGCAAAGACGAAGAAGATATTGACAACACCGGTTACGACAGCAAGAGAAGTGAGGATCCAATCCTCGAGTGCAAAGGAACTTCGCTTGAAATCAACCTGAATCTTTCAGATATAGAAAAAATACCAGAAGAGTCAATTACAACATCAGGAGAACCTCTGGGTTCGAAAGAAGAAGAAATAACAGAAGTACATTTAAGAAGTAGAAAGGTGTTACCGCCAAGAACAGCTCCAATAGATAATAGGAAACAGATGATTACTCAAGAAGAAACATCTCTAGCAATGGAAGAAGTACAAATTTGAAGCGAGATTGAGAATTCAAATAAAGTGGATTACAATGTAATGGCACAACTCAGAATGTTGCTAGCCAAACTAAGCATCTAAGACGCTCTGATCCTGTCAAAGGAGATAAGAGAAATCTGATCAAGGCTTTACTTGATCCAGATATTTGCTTAGCACACTTGTCTAGCACATCCTTAGATGGAGTTTGTACTTTGAAGGAACAACATAGTGTTACGTTCATTGATCCACTTTAAAAAGTACCTATTTTTAGTGTGCATTTCATGCCCACTTTATGCACATTTTTAAAGATATTACACTATAAAGGAAGGAATTTTGCATATTTTTGTCTTCAAGTATAAAAATATGATTTTAGTGAAAATGAAGCAAAAACTATGCAATTTTGAGTCAAAAGTAAGCAAAGATCAAAAATTCTGACTTGATACATATCGATGTCTTTCTATGCTTAATATCTTTCATATTTCTCACATGTTTCTGAATGAAATTATAATTTTGAGAAAGGTTGTTTTGATGTCTATCTTGTAGGTAAAGATGTTAGGAATGCAACGCAACTGAAATGGGGTGAAACGGAGTACAAACGGAGCCAACGGAGCAAAATGGTGGAGCTGCGCACATGGTGCCTAGGCGCCAGTGAAGACGAGAAAACGGTGCCTAGGTGCCAGAATCAAGGCCTAAGTGCCAGAATCATCCAGAAAAAGTTATTGGACGGATTTTGATGACTTTGGGAGTTATTTTGACGGTGTTAAGTAGTTTCTAGACCTTCTAGAAACCTGGTAGTTATTCCTTATATATAGGACATGTGATACAATGTATCTGGACACTTTGGAACGGTTTTAATCACGAAGAGGTGTGACCCAAAGTGAAGGTTTTAATCGCCTAGGCGCCAGAGTTGGTTTCTAGAAGATTCATTGAATGTAGACTACTTTTGAAGAGGTGCCTTAAGCAACCCTTGGCCATTTTCAGAACTCTATAAATAGGAGATATTTCTACAGGAAAGTGTACCTCTCTTGCCTCTCTCTCTCTCTCTCTCTTTCTCTCTCTCTTTTCCCGTTGAGTCATTTTAGAGTCATGAAGATGTAGATTTTTACATCTTATGGAGAGATTGGTGAGAGATTTTGAGATATTTATGTAAGGGATGTACGAGCGGCGCATGGATCGGTGGGAAACTTTGGTGGAGAGATCTTCTTCTTTCCTTCAGAGGGAAAAAGCTAAGTATTGTGTTCTTCATTCTCTTGTAATTGTTGTAAACACTTTCTAGTAGATTTTCTATGTTTAAAACCGAGTTTTCTATCGTGAATTATCCATGCTTCGTAAGTGATTTTCTTTACTCTTTCTTTTAAAATGAAGTAGTGGCATGTGTAGGAAAATTGTTCTTATGATACAATTATCTATTAGATGCTTCTATGTGACAGATAGTTGCATAAATATAATATAATACTAATGAAATAAGTTCCTTGTTAGCAATTAAATTATTACATAATTCTATCAACCCTTTTACTTCTTATGCCATTATTTTCATTTACTTTTGTTTTGTAATAAAATAGATGCATATTTAGGAATTATGATTTGCTTAGATATTTTTTTATTAAATTATGGTGGTGATATTCATACCGGATCTTCATTTACTTTACAAATAGAGCACTTGTATTGTTAAAATCTGTTGAAGATTTTTGAGACCTAGAAGGAGATAAATTCTTAACTAGTAGATATCACATGAATCCTTGGGTAGTCGAAGGCCTTGTGCGGGTTATTCAAGGTGAAGTACAAATAAATATGGAGATATGATTTATTGGGCTTAGAATTAATTAGCTTTTAGAGTGACAGACTAAATTCTAATAATTTGGTTTATAGAAAGGGAACGGGTCACTGGTAGGGCCGACCAAAGCCACCCTTGGACATCTAGAAGTGTGAGCCTAGATTAACCCATTCTACTAATAAAACATCCTGATCCGATCTATAGATTAGCTAATGTTCTTTATGCCTGGACCAAAGGGTAAAGAATAGGAATGCTTCTATTTGGCACAACTACATTAATTCTAAGCATTTCTTTCGTACACATTATCTATGTAATTGCAAAAGAAAGGTAGTTTTTAATATCTTAAAATTCTCCAAACCAATTTATCCATAAGTTATCATTTTATTTAAGAACTTTATTTAGGATTAAATATTAAAAAAAACCTTTTTAATTAAAATTCCAAATTTAGGCCTTATAGAAATAGACTGGAATTAGCCTAAAGAATTTCTTACCTCACTTCTCTGTGGGATCGATACTAGGGTTATAAAAGAAAATTCTATATCTCTTGAAACGATACATATACTTGCGTAGTACCCCTAGTCTGTAAAATATTTTCTAAAATTTTATAATATTTTAATTTTATACACTAGCCGCTATTTAAAAATTGAGTCAAGTTTTTGGCCATCTTTTTGTAGAAAAAATTACTGCGTTATTGCGGGTCGGGTCAAGTTTTTGGCGCTGTTGTCGGGGAAGCTTTGGTAAGAACTTTAGGAGAATTTTAGTTGAAATAATTAGGTTTAGGCTTGGAAAACTGTAGTGTCGTAAAAACTATTTTTGTGTGAAAACGTGTTTTGTTATATGAAAAAGTGTTGTAAGAAAATTGTTTGTTTGAAAAATAAGGTGTTCGTGAAAATGTTTTGTTGTGTTGAATATATTTCATCTATTATTTATTTAATTGTTAATGTATTGTTTATTATGCTATGTATGCGAAATAAATGATCTGCAAGACTTATGCCTTATAATCCCGACTTTAAAAAAAATAAAAATACAAAAAATACTTGAACAACTAGAAATGGAAATGGAAAACTTTCAAGATAATAACTTGGAAAATCATCATACTTCATTGAGGGATTACGTAAATCGTACGACAGATGAAATTCACTCAAGTATACAAAACCCTGCCATAGAAGTCGACTCGTTTGAAATAAATCCCGAGATTATCCAACTGATGCAGAACAATCAGTTCGGGGGAACTCCTTTGGAGGATCCCTATTTACACTTATCTAGTTTTCTAGAACTTTGTGCTACATTTCGTTATAACGGTTTGTCAGACTATGCTGTTAGGCTAAGGCTTTTTCCTTTCTCACTAAGGGATCAGGCTAAAATATGGTTATACTTATTAGCACATGGCTCTATCAAAAATTGGGAGGAGTTAACTCAGAAATTCCTAGCTAAGTATTTTCCACCTTCAAGGACTACCAAACTTAGAAACGATATTATCTCATTTTGTCAATATGAAGGGGAAACAATATACGAAGCCTGGGAAAGATTTAAAGAACTCCAAAGAAAGTGTTCACATCATGCTCTGCCCGATTGGTTAATTATTCAAACTTTTTATAATGGGTTAGTAGGATACCTTAAGTCTATAATTGATGCTACTGCTGGTGGTTCATTAATGTCAAAATCATTTAATGAAGCGTATGCATTAATTGAAAAAATGGCTACAAATGAATTTCAATGGCCCTTTACAAGGGTAAATCATAAAAATGTAGCTAGTGTTCATGATACAGATGTGATTACAATTTTTGCATCTCAGGTTGCTGCAATATCTAGGAAGTTAGACCAATTTGAAATGAACCAGCCTCAACTTACTTCTGTGAGGAAAGTTCATTAGGGCGTATAATTGATTCTAACTTATCATATGACACTTTAAATACCATAAACAACCCATATTCTAACTTTTACAACCCGTGTTGGGAGAACCATCCTAAATTTAACTGGATTCATACTATTGATGGTGGAAACCAAAAATGGGAAAATAATCATGCGAATCCTAATGGAAGTTGGAATAATCAGGGGAACACAAACTATATACCTTCATATCCAGCGGACTCTAACAATGATAAAAAATTTGAGGATAAGAAGATGTATATGGAAGAAGTGGTATTGAAAATGGGAAACCAGTTGCAAATTCAAAATGTTGCGATTAAAAATATAGAGAATCAACTGGGACAGATGGCTAATTCACTTACCAATAGACCCCAAGGAACACTTCCTAGCAACGTTGAAATCAACCCTAAAGAGAACACTAATGAACAAGTAGAAGCTATCTAATTAATAAGTGGAGGAGAGATAGAGGATGTGGTTAGCAAAGAGAAAGATGTTGTGAGAGAAACAAAGGAAACTAAAAGACCTGAAAAACATGTTTCTAAGGATTTGGAAAAATTAATTTCTCTAAATAAAATCAGTTTGGAAAGACCACCACCTCCATTTCCTCAAAGACTTAGACAACATGAGTTGGATAAGAAATTTTCAAAGTTCATGAAAGTACTTAAGAAGTTAACGATAAATATTCCTTTCACTGAAGCATTAGAACAGATGCCGAGTTATGCAAAGTTTATGAAGGATATATTGAACAAGAAAAGGAAACTTGGGGATAACGAGGCAGTTGCACTAAGTGAGGAGTGCAGCGCTATACTTAAGAAAAATTTTTCTCAAAAATTTAAAGATCCTTGTAGCTTTACAATTCCTTGTGTAATTGGAAAAAGATTATGTGGAAAAGCTTTATGTGATTTAGGAGTAAGCATTAATGTGATGTCTCTATCAATATTTAGAAGGTTAGGTTTAGTCAATATTTCTCCCACTACTGTAACCCTTATGTTAGTTGATCGATCAATCATTTATCCAAAAGGAGTTATAGAAGACGTGCTTGTTAAAGTGAATAAATTTATCTTTCCTTTGGACTTTATTGTATTAGATATGGAGGAAGATAAAGAAATTCTAATTATTTTAGGGAGACATTTCCTTGTTACTGGACAAACTATGATAGATGTGCAAAAAGGAGAGTTGATTATAAATATTAATGACCAGAAAGTCACTTTTAATGTATTAAAGACTATGAAATGTCCAACTGAGAGAAAAGTTGATGATTGTTTTTGGATAGATGAAATTGATTATCTAACTAAAGACCATTTCCAAGAAAGTTTTGAAAGTTAGTTAATTGATGAGATTGAAATGGATTTTCATGATGATTCAAAAACGTTATTTAAAGAACACTGTATGTATGTTCAGGAGAGGTGTCAAATGATGGATGCTAACAAAATTAGTAAACTTTTAATTCCATTTGTTGAAAAATCTCATGAACATGAGTTGGTTGTACCCCATACAATTTTAAAGACTACCTATTTAGGGAATTCATCTACACAACCAGTCTTTATA
Source organism: Papilionanthe hookeriana x Papilionanthe teres (assembly GCA_022702705.1). NCBI lineage: Eukaryota > Viridiplantae > Streptophyta > Magnoliopsida > Asparagales > Orchidaceae > Papilionanthe > Papilionanthe hookeriana x Papilionanthe teres. The sequence continues at coordinate 1,912,158 of CM040428.1, forward strand.
TCTTTAGATGCTACTCAATCACAAGGAAAACCTGAATTGAATGATGAACATGATAAAGTTATTAAACTAGGACTTGGAAAAGAATTTGAGGATATATTTCAAAAGAACTTTGAGTTGAGAAAAGAGGATAAGGATTTTGGAAGACCATTGGAAGAAATTCCTAAGGAGTTAGAAAAACCTATTTCCTCAACTAAGGAAGATCCTCCATCACTTAATAATTATAAAGGGGAAGAATTGGAAGATAATTTGAAATAGAAGAGTAACATAGAAGAATTTGATCCTGAATCTGAATTTTCTAAAGAGAATCTGATCCAAAATTTGGGAGACTTTGAAGTATCTTATAAAGATCCATTTCTTATAAATTTCAAGGATGATATTAATATGCAAATTCAAAAAATCAATAGATGAATATTGGATCTAAAAAGAAATATGAGGAGCAATGATATAAATCAAACTGGAAATGAAGAGCTAAATGAAAAATTAAAGTTTGAGGATTTTATAAAAATCCCTGGATCTGGAAATGATTGGGCGATTGATCGAGGATTACTTATTTGGAATTTTGATCTAGGAGGAATCATTTGTCGAGCCCGCTACATTAAGACCATGCTCATTATGGGAGGCAACCCATAGTTATCAGTGTGTTTTGATTTAGTGTGCTTGCGAGTCATGTTAGTTTATGTGTTGTTTTGTGTTTTCTTTAGTGCAGAATAGATTAATGTTGTGAGGTTATGCCTTGGTCTTGACTAAATTTGTATATGACTTCCGGTAGTAGCAAGCTGACGAGTCTGTTTTAACTCAGTTATCAATCAGAGCTGAGCATTACCTTGAAGCATGTAGAGTTTAGACTTGGACCACTCCATGTTAACTCTATTACTTCCTTTATCTGACTTTGTTTTCACTATGTAAGGTCATGAAATTGCTTAATGAAAAACATATGAATGAACTACACTATTTTTATTTATCAAATTATCATTATTAGTGTAGTTTATTTTGTTAGAAATTGAAAGTAAGGAGGGAAAATGTGAGTAGAAAGGAGATCAAATTAACCTCAACTGATATTTCTTATGAATCTGCGAGTCTAGGTATTTTAGTTTGTGTGTTTGTGTTTGTGTTTGTGTTAGTGTTACAACAATTTAGAGATTTGAAGAACACTTAAATATATTCCCATGCCAATGTTTGTCTTACTTGTTGGACCTTTATTTGGTTTAATTTTATTCTAGCATTTTTTAGTTTAGATTTATATTGCAAATTGTTATGTCTTGATGAATATTTGTAGATATTTTTGACAAACATTTGTGGTAGATAGAATTTCTGAACTATTTTTCTTCCTGCTTATGTTTTCTGTACTGAATGATATACATGTTCAAATTCAAGTTTGGGGGTAGGAAGAAAAATATATTTTAAAGTTAATATACATCCTTTAAATTTAATATTATAACAAGAATGTTTTAGGCTAGATTTACTTTTCTCCGCAATCATTCTATCCTGATTATGCATGTATATAAATTTGATAGGATGTTGTAGTAGTTAGTAGATTTATCTTTTATTTTTCTTCCTCCTACATTTTATTGAATTAATTGCAAAATTTTTTAAATTTCAAGTTTGGGGGGATGAAAAATGAATTTTGAAAAACTTAAATTTTATTTGTCCTCAAAAATGCTATAAATAAATTTGATTTTTGACTGAAAAATAGTTATGTGTATGAGGTTATATTAGGGAAATAAAATTTTGAATATAGAAATGAGTAAGAAAATTTAGTTAAAATCTAAAGTAGTGATGAAAAATTTAAAGTTAAATTTTTCTTAGTGAAGAAATGATTAATATTGTGTAACCATCTTTAGTAAGAAAAGTTGTATTTTTAGAAAAATAGAAGGATTAGACTTTTGTTTTTAATATTTAAATTTCTTTTATTGAAAATTAATTTTCAAAACTGTTATTATATTTCTAAGTAAAAGATATATATCTACCTTATGCTTTAGGAAAGGAAGGGTGGAATTCAAAATTATTAACGGCCTATCCAGATATAGTAATCCATTCCTAAAAAAAGAAGAAAAAAAAAGAAAAAAAGAAAAAGAAAAAGAAAAGAAAAGTATAGTATGTGAAAAAGGAAGGAGAAGCTTGAGGATTAAAGGGCCTAATCAAAAACTGGTTCCACACCTAAGCTTTTTAAAGTATAAGATTTGATAAAATCTTAAGCTTAAAAATATAATAAAGTTAGTATAATTATTTTTAATAAAGGTTTTTAAGTAAAGAAAATAAAATGCCTAACCCCTATATTTTGAAAAATTTACAAGTATTTATGAATTAGATAGCAACACATATTTTCATACTCATTCATCTAAGAGATTTCTAAACTTCAAATTGGTCTCATTTACTATAATTTTTTTTTAAATTGGACTACTACATTTCTAGAAAAAAATTTTAGAAACTCCTAAAGAAACTCATACACATGATTTGCTTATGTGATTTTACATGATTATAGTGTTACTTGAGGACATGTAACGTTTAAGTTTGGGAGAATTTGATCCAATTTAAAAAGTACCAATTTTTAGTGTGCATTTCATGCCCACTTTATGCACGTTTTTAAAGATATTACACTATAAAGGAAGGAATTTTGCATATTTTTGTCTTCAAGTATAAAAATATGATTTCAGTGAAAATGAAGCAAAAACTATGCAAGTTTGAGCCAAAAGTAAGCAAAGAAGAAAATTATGACTTGATACATATCGATATGTCTTTCTATGCTTAATATCTTTTATATTTCTCACATGTTTTTGAATGATATTATACTTTTGAGAAAGGTTGTTTTTATGTCTATCTTGTAGGTGAAGATGTTAGGAATGCAACGCAACTGAAATGGGGCAAAACAGAGTTGAAACGGAGCAAAACGTAGCATAATGGTGGAGCTCCGCACAGGGAGGCGCCAAACCCGGCGCCCGGGCACCAGTGACGATGAGAAAACGGTGCCTAGGCACCAGAATCAAGGCCTAGGTGCCAGAATCATCCAGAAACAGTTATTGGACGTATTTTTGACGACTTTGGGAGTTATTTTAACGGTGTTAAGTAGTTTTTAGACCTTCTAGAAGCCTGGAAGTTATTCCTAATATATAAGGCATGTGATACAATGTATCTGGACACTTTGGAATGGTTTTAATCGCGAAGAGGTGCGACCCAAAGTGCAGGGGTGCGAAGACTTAGTCACAGGAGTCTGGCGCCTAGGCGTTAGAGTCGGTTTCTATAAGTTCAATGAATGTGGACTACTTTTGAAGAGGTGCCTTAAGCAAACCTTGACCATTTTCAGAACTCTGTAAATAGGAGATATTTATACAGGAAAGTGTGCCTCTCTTGCCTCTCTCTCTCTCTCGTGTCTCTTCTTTCTCTCTCTCTCTCCCTCTCTCTCTCCCTTTCTCTCTATCTTTTCCCGTTGAGTCATTTTAGAGTCATCAAGATGTAGATTTTTACATCTTATGGAGAGATTGGTGAGGGGTTTTGAGATATTTATGTATGGGATGTACGATCGGCGCATGGATTGGTGGGAAACTTTGGTGGAGAGATCTTCTTCTTTCATTGTGAGGGAAAAAGCTAAGTATTGTGTTCTTCATTCTCTTGTAATTATTGTAAACACTTTCTAGTAGATTTTCTGTGTTTTAAACTGAGTTTTCTGTCGTGAATTATCCATGCTTCGTAAGTGATTTTCTTTACTCTTTCTTTTAAGATGAAGTAGTGGCATGTGTAGGAAAATTGTTTTTATGATAAAATTATCTATTAGATGCTTTTAGGTGACAGATAGCTGCATAAATGTAATAGAATACTAATGAAATAAGTTCCTTGTTGGCACTTAAATTATTACATAATTCTATCAACCCTTTTACTTCTTATGCCATTATTTTCATTTACTTTTCTTTTGTATTAAAATAGATGCATGTTTAGGAATTAAGATTTTCTTAGATATTCTCTTATTAAATTATGGTGATGATATTCATACCGGATCTTCATTTACTTTAAAAATTGATCACTTGTATTGTTAAAATCTGTTGAAGAATTTTGAGACCTAGAAGGAGATAAATTCTTAACTAGTAGATATCACATAAATCCTTGGGTAGTTAAAGGCCTTGTGCGGGTTATTCAAGATGAAGTGCAAATAAATAGGGAGATATGATATATTCGGCGTAGAATTGATTAGCTTTTAGAGTGACAGACTAAATTCTAATAATTTGGTTTGTAGAAAGGGAACGGGTCACTGGTAGGGCCGACCATAGCCACCCTTGGACATCTAGAAGTGTGAGCCTAGATTAACCCATTCTACTAATAAAACATCCTGATCTAATCTATAGATTAGCCAATGTTCTTTATGCCTGGACCAAAGGGTAAAGAATAGGAATGCTTCTATTTGGCACTACTACATTAATTCTAAGCATTTCTTTCCTACACATTATCTATGTAGTTGCAAAAGAAAGGTAGTTTTTAATATCTCAAAATTCTCCAAACCAATTTATCCATAAGTTATTTTTTTTTAAGAACTTTATTTAGGATTAGTGATTAAAAAAAACCTTTTTAATAAAAACTCCAAATTTAGGCCTTATAGAAATAGACTGGAATTAGTCTAAAGAATTTCTTACCTCACTTCTCTGTGGGTCGATACTGGGGTTATAAAAGAAAACTCTATATTACTTGAAACGATACTTATACTTACGTAGTACCCCTAGTGTGTAAAATATTTTTTAAAATTTTACAATATTTTAATTTTATACACTAGCCGCTATTTAAAAATTGGGTCAAGTTTTTTGCCATCTTTTGGAAGCAAAAGTTACTGCGTTATTGCGGGTCGGGTCATTCATCGATGAAGATTTGTTACTCGGTAGAGCCGATCACAACCGTCCACTCTATATTTCCATCATCATCTGTAGGTTTGTACATTCCAGAGTTTTAGTAGATCCTGGAGCTTCACTCAACATAATGAGTCAACAGACGATAGCTTACTTAGAGATCGACGCACGAGAGCTCACCTCGTATAAAATTATGCTATTGGGATTCAACCAGAAAGGAGAAAGGGCCCTCTGATCTATAATGCTGCAAATGAAATTTGGAAGTAAAATAACAACCTCAAAATTTCATGTCATCGACGCGGATACTTTGTTCAATACCCTGCTTGGTTGACCGTGGCTTCACAAGTACAATATGGTCCCGCTGTTGCTTCACCAATGCATAGAGTACTACAAAGATGGACAAGAAAATTGCATTGAGGGAGACTTACAACCTTTCTCAATACATGAAGTAGGCATCCACGAAGATGCCGCCTACTACATTCCCCTAAAGAAAACAGCCTATTCAAGAGAAGTTGTG